>JALGBA010000971.1:1200000-1800000 GCA_023970755.1 Azemiops feae
ATCAAGAGCTACAAAGGACTCCCTAAGCCTAAAGACTGTAGATACCAGCAGCAGCTTATCAAGCACAGGAAAAAAGGGCATTTGTGTGTCTGTCAGACTATGAATCAAATTTCTTTAAATTCAGGGTTTGTTTTTAACTTTTTCCTATTTAAGTCCCTCTATATTTTATTATTTATAAATACTATTAATTAAACACAATTTGTCTTTTATGGAAAGACACACTATAAACTGAAAACACCGCTAAATAAATATAGTTACTTGCCTCTTTTTTATTCTGAGTACATTTTCCAGCCTTCTGATCTGTCTGCCTGAAGATAGTGACTTGATGTCTTGGGGGAGAAAAAGAACAGCAGCACATTCTTTTTTGTGCTATTTTCATTTGTCATTCATCTGTCTTCTCAATCCTCCAATATTGTCAAAATGGCTGTCAGCTGTGCTGGCTGAAGATTATGAGAGTTTCAGTTCAGACTACAGGGAGAAGAGAGTTTTTTTTAAAAGGAATAATTATGCAAATAGTATTGTTTGGCCCAAAGATCTAGTAAGCATACCAGTCCAAGCCTTGGAAAAGTATGGGAAATTTCTGTATGTTACTAATTTCTTCTACAAAATTAATACAAGATAAGCATCCTATACCATATCAAAAATATCACCTCATCAAGCCAGTCTGTCTGGTAGTTACTCTTCAGTATCATGTGTTTCTTCATTGATTCTACTGGGAGTGCCAGGGACTGGATAAGAACCTTGTATATTCAAACCTTGTACTTTAAAATGAAAAACAGCTTGAATTGTTAGAGATTTACTTAATACTATCCAATCTTGAATATTTCTAATTATTCTAAAAGACCTTTTTCTCTTTGATTTTTCCTGTAAATGCTTGCATATAGCCCATACTGCTACTATGATGTCTGCAGTGGGGGAGACGATATCACGGATTTACTATGGATAAAAAGGCAAATCCTTTTTATCCATGAGTACAAAAGACAGCATAGCATTTCAGAAGAAAAAAAATCAAATGGCTTGGTTTAATATTTGTATTAAAAAATAACTGGCAAGTTCCCATCTCTCAATGTAATATTAACGTAAATTAAAAATTCTGTGAGTATGGAAGCTACTTTGCTCAAGCAAATTTATTTATTTATTAGATTTTTTAATTCTGCCTTTATTACTTTATAGATAACTCAAGGCAGAGAATATACATATTGTTCCTTCCTCCTCTTATTTTCCCCACAACAGTCCAGTGAAAGAATGCTTGGCCTAAAGTCACCCAGTCAGCTTTTATGCCTAAGGTGGGGCTAGAATTCACAATCACCTGGTTTCTCCAGCGTGAAAGAATGGAGAATCCACCAATGGGTTATCTTGGACCTCCTGCCCACTTAGACCAAAACAATCAAAGCTGCCACGCCTCTCTGGTTGAGGGCACGCCCCCAGTTTCGTTTTGGTCTTCAGCCCAGACAGACGTGGTAGTTTTGGCTCCCAGCGATTTGAAAATCAGGTTTTATTTAAAACTATTTTGAGAATCAGGCTTTATTTAAATCTATTTGAGAATGAGGCTTTATTTAAAACTATTCCATTGGTGGATTCTTCATTGTTTTTTCTCCTCTGGACAGCACTGGGATCAGCGCTGTTCTAGAAGGGAAAAAAGGTTTTATTCTTTGTGAGTGCCTTTTCGTTGAATTTATGTTCCCCCCCCACAGCTGATCGTCGCGGCTGCCGATCCCAATCGGTTTTTTCCTACTTCTCCTTGCTTGTTTAGCCTTCTAGGCTTCTCTGGGGGGTGTCCCCTGGGGGTGGGAGTGCATTCCCCCCCCCTCTCCGGACTGCTTAGAGCCTTGGAAATTTAGGCCGATCGGCTGCTTTATTACAAGCCTGTGAGGTGCTGGGTCAATTTGGGAGAGCTGTGGATGTAAGGGGGCTGCTCCCTATTCTCCAGCTGTCCCAGGGTGCCCAAATTTACCTGTGAGTTGCGGCCTCCGTTTTTGGACTGCGTGGAGCACAGACTGAATTAGTTTCGGTTTCACCTTCCCACCTCACCAGCTTTCAGGCCGGCCTTCTCCTGACTAAGAAGAGGCCGATCAGCCTACTTTCGTTTTCCCTTGGCCCATCTCAGTTCACTCAAACATAGACTCAAAAGGCCACAAGGGACATAGGGGCCCTCTTATTGTATATGCAAGCCAGCCTCAGCAGGTGGCAGCATTTTCTTGAGCTTGACTGATCTTAGAAGCTAAGAAGGATTGTGCCTGGCTAGTACTTGGATGAGAGATTGCCTGAGAGTTCCAGGTCTTTAAACACAATCACAGCCATTGAGCATTGCCAGTCATAGCCTGCTGCCATAGTCTGCATCTAGTGAACGGTCAATACTGAGCTTGCCGTCACTAAGTGAGACACGTGTTGATCCCGTCACTAAGCGCGAAATTGGCCTCAAAGTAGGTCTCACGCTCAGTCTCATCATCGCTGGTGACCCGCGACAGCCGTCGCTAAGTGAGTCCGCGCTTGCCGGTGGGCCGGACCATCACTGATCCACGTGGAGGCAAGTCCCACTCAGGTGGGGAACAGCCGCATCTCTTGCAGACCGAGACGCTTCAGCACCCCACTGAAAACTCTCGCTTTACAATGGCAGCTAACACCGAGCCACAGGCTTCCACCTCCAGTGGGCACGGAAAGCGTAAGTCCTCTAGTCAGGAGGCAGCCGCAAAAATCAAGGCCAAGGCCAAGGCCAGCCCAAAGAAAGCAGCCTCCAAGGCGTCCGACAAACAGGCCATTCGTAGGCATCGTGCCCTGGAGAGACAGTTCTCACGTGCGCAATAACTGGCTGTAGGGGAGACGGTTAAGCCGCCCCCTACCACAATGGTGGCACTCCCTTGTGGCCCTCAACCTGAGCCTCAGGCCCCATGGTCACCAGAGCGGGCTTTAGAAGGGGCTCCTTCAACTGGTCCTTATCAGGAACTCCTTTCCCTCTTTGAAGAGGAACAGGGACTTCAGGACCCTAAGGCTCCAGAAGCCACATTTACATGGGCCTTGCCAGTCATAGCCTGCTGCCACAGTCTGCATCTAGTGAACGGTCAATACTGAGCTTGCCGTCACTAAGTGAGACACGTGTTGATCCCGTCACTAAGCGCGACATTGGCCTCAAAGTAGGTCTCACGCTCAGTCTCATTATCGCTGGTGACCCGCGACAGCCGTCGCTAAGTGTGAGTCTGCGCTTGCCGGTGGGCCGGACCATCACTGATCCACGTGGAGGCAAGTCCCACTCAGGTGGGGAACAGCCGCATCTCTTGCAGACCGAGACGCTTCAGCACCCCACTGAACACTCTCGCTTTACAATGGCAGATAACACCGAGCCACAGGCTACCACCTCCAGTGGACACGGAAAGCGTAAGTCCCCTAAATGTGCGACTGGTAGGATACAGTCGGCTCAGCCTTCGGTACCTGAACAGGTGCCTGAACAGCTTCCTGGCCAAGACACGGATCCGCTGCTTTTAGAACCAGTGGTGTTACACAAACATATACCTTGCCCCCCATGTTAATAATAATAATAATAATAATAATAATAATAATAATAATAATAATAATAATAATAATAATAATAATAATAATAATAATAATAATAATAATAAAAAAACATCCATTAGGGGTCAATGGGAGGCCCCAGGTGCTCCCCCCCCTCTACTGGGGGAATAGACTGCAGGCTGCTTGACACGGAACCAGCTCTGAATGAGGCCCTGGAGGTGCCTGAGGTTGATGAATCCTTACTACCCTTATATTCTGATTCCAGGGTACCTGGAGATATGGTGGAGGCGTTGAAGCCTGAGGATAAAAAATCCGAGGCTTCTTTCCACAGGACACACCAAGCTTCAGCTTGGTCTATAAGAGCTTCTACCCCGGCCTCATTCTTCGCCAGGGTCTCTCTTATGTGGCTCCGCCAATTGCAGGCTAGAATTCCCCGGAAGAGGTAAGAGGCCACCAGGACTTGATAAAGCTCATGGCCGCATCACAGTACATGGCGGACGTGTCCTTGCAGGCGGCAAGATTTTCTGCCCGGGTCATCGCATCCAACGTCTCCGCACGCAGGCTTCTATGGCTTAGAAATTGGAAGGCTGAGACTAGACACAAATGGCGCGTAGCTTCCGCCCCGTACCGCGGTGCCCGCCTCTTTGGGGAGGTCTTGACCCCCTACTGAGTCGAAAACAAGGAGAAACGAAGGGTTCTCTACCACCTTTCCAGGAGACCAGGCCGTCGTTTCTCCCCGTACACCCGTCGGCAGCCCTTTCGGACGGGATCAGATTCGGCCTCAGCACAGGTCGCCCGGCCATTTCCCGCAGGCTCGGACCGTTCTTTTGACCGGTCCAGGGACAGGGACAGATACAGACAGCAGGCTCAGGGTAAGAGACCCTTTCGAGGCAGAGGCGGCCGCCCCTTCCGTAGATCCAGGTGACTCGGGGAGGGAAGCTCCCATAGGCGGCAGACTAACTTACTTTCTCCACCAATGGGAGACCACCACCTCGGACTCTTGGGTGCTAAGCACCATCAGGGATGGGCTGTCTCTGGAGTCCGTGGCCAGGCCACCCTGGCGCCTTGTTTCCTGTCCCCTCCTCAGGAAGCCAGTCAGGAAGACCCTCCTGGGGGAGGCCATCCGGCATCTATTGCACATACGAGCCATTGAACGGGTTCCAGTCGATCAGCTGAAACAGGGGTTTTTACTCCATCCTATTCGTGGTTCCAAAAGCCTCAGGGGGATGGAGGGCGATACTAGACCTCAAGGGCCTGAGCTCTCACCTGTCGTACCGAAAGTTCAAATGCAGACGCTTCGGTCCATCTTGGCAAGCGTACGACGGGGGGACTTTCTATTCATCCAAACCATCGGCAATATCTCCGGTTTTGTTATTCCAACAATCATTACCAGTACAGGGCCCTCCCCTTCGGCCTATCCCCAGCGCCCAGGGTCTTCACCAAGATCCTGGCGGTACTTGCCGCACACCTACGACTAGTATCGGTGCGCGTCCAATGTTACCTGGACGACATTCTCATCCAGTCGTCCTCCGCTCTGGCCGCCCAAGCGGAACTGGCCCTCACCATAAGGACCCTCCAGGGTCACGGTTTCTCAGTCAACTTTCACAAGAGTCAATTGACTCCCGCAACACGCCTACTACACTTGGGCGCGATAACAGACACAGACCTTTGCCGGGTCTATCTATCTCGAGACAGACAAGACGACATTCGAGACATGGTTCTCAAGATCCGCAGGGAGCGTGTAGCAACACTGGCTGTCTTCTCCCAGTTACTGGGAAAGATGATATCTTGCCTAGAGATAGTGTCTTGGGCCAGGCTACACTCCAGACACCTTCAATGGTTCTTGCTCCCATTCCAAAGACTGGGCACAAGCTCTTCCAACCAAAGGGTACGGGTCCCCCTTCAGACCCTAAGATCCCTTCTGTGGTGGGCCTCCCCAGAGGTGGCAAAAGGGTCACTATTCAAGGAGCCCAGCAGGCTGACATTGACCACAGACGCCAGTCTGTTTGGTTGGGGGGCCCATTTCCAATCTCAGTTGGCTCAGGGTCGGTGGTCCAGAGCAGATCTGGCACACAATATCAACTGGCTGGAACTGAGAGCCATTCATCTGGCCCTTCGCCACCTCTGCAACCAGGTGGCGGGGCAGCACGTGCTGGTCCTCACGGACAACGTGGCGGCAAAGGCCCATGTGAACCGTCAGGGCGGTACCCGATCCCGATCTCTCATGGCCGAGGCCATGTTATTGGGGTCTTGGGCAGAAAGCAATCTCCTCTCCCTGAAAGCCGAACACATCTCAGGGAAGGCAAACCGTCAGGCGGATTTTTTAAGCCGGGCATCAGTGGACCATTCGGAATGGAGCCTACATCCGGATCTCTTCAGGGAGATATCGGACAGATTCGGGTTGCCGGTCCTAGACTTATTCGCCTCTCCGGCGAACTCCCAACTTCAAAGATTCTGTTCCAGGTTCCCCTCTCCGGGGGCGGAGAGGACGGACGCTATTCGCAGCCCTTGGCCAGGGGGACTACTGTATGCCTTCCCACCTCTCCCTCTGATCCCAGCAGTTATCAGGAAGGTATTGCAGGAACAGGCAGAGGTCATATTCATTGCCCCGCACTGGCCGAGACGACCGTGGTTTGCCGACCTCGTGAGCCTCTCCATGGTCCCTCCATGGAGGATTCCTCCAAATCGGATTCGCCTAGTGCAGGGGGCCATACAACAACCGGAGCCTCAGTGGCTGCAGTTAGCCGCTTGGCACTTGAACGCAGGGCCTTGACCCAAGAATCTTATTCCTCGGGAGTGATTTCTATGATTCAGGCCTCCCGGAGACCGGCGACCAATCGCATTTATGACTCCACTTCGAGATATTTCTGCCGTTGGTGTGACAGCAATCACTTAGCTATCTCAGAGGTAACCATTCCACGGATATTAGACTATTTGTTGGAGGGTGTTGATAAAGGCTTGGCGCCCAACACTATTCGCCGACTGATCTCGGCTCCAGCCACGGTGTTTACCTGTGACACCTTAGAGCCACTGGCCCATCACCCCAAGGTACGATCCTTTCTAAAAGGGGTCACCAACAGTAGACCGCCGGTAGTACATAGATATCCCTCTTGGAATTTTCCCCGGGTCTTTCAGGCCCTTACTCAGGCGCCTTTTGACCCCCTTAGGTCCTGCACTTTTAGGTCCTTGTCTCTTAAGGTTGCTTTCTTGGTTGCAGTTACCTCGGCTAGGCGCATCTCGGAGCTTGCAGCTCTTTCTGTCAGAAAAAACCTGTGTGTCTTTCACACGGACAGAGTGGTCCTACGCCTGGACCCCTCATGCGTTCCTAAGGTGAACACCATTTTCCACAGGGCACAGGAGATCGTGTTACCGAACTTTTGTCCTAATCCGTCTCATACGTTGGAAAGGCAATGGCACACTCTCGATGTTCGCAGGGCATTGCGCTGTTGCGTCAAGCGGACGGAGTCCTTTCGTAGATCTGAGGCCTTTTTTTGTTTCCTTCCACCCGGCCTCCAAGGGTAAGAAGGTATCTTCCTCTACCGTTGGCAGGTGGATTAGGGCCTGTATTTCCAAAGCGTATCAGACATCTTCTTTACCAGTTCCAGGTCACTTGACGGCCCATTCTACTCGCAGTGCTGCTACCTCAGCAGCATGGGCCACACAGGCCAGCATTGAGGACATTTGCAGGGCGGCGACATGGTCCTTGCCTTCCCCTTTTGTGTGCCATTATCGCCTTGATAAGTTTGCCTCGGCGGAGGCATCCTTTGGCCGCAGGGTACTGCAACAGGTGGTGCCGGCGGCAGGGACACTGGCCCAGTCTGCTCCCCTCCCATTGGGACAGTAGGGCTTTGGTAAGTCCCATTGGTGGATTCTCCATTCTTTCACGCTGGAGAAGGGGCGTTGTCTTACCTGAACGCCTTTTCTCAGCGTGATGAATGGAGAATCCACACCCATCCCTTGGACGCAGTCAGGTCCAGTGTTTAGGGTCTGGGAGCCAACACGTCGTACAGTCATTGGCTTCGCCCTTTCGAAACTGGGGGCGTGCCCTCAACCAGAGAGGCGTGGCAGCTTTGATTGTTTTGGTCTAAGTGGGCAGGAGGTCCAAGATAACCCATTGGTGGATTCTCCATTCATCACGCTGAGAAAAGGCGTTCAGGTAAGACAACGCCCCTTCTAGGCAGCACCTTAACTACTACACTAAACTGGCTCATAGTAGGGAGACTGCTTGATTCTAATTTTGAAGTCCTCAAGAATCCTTGGTGAGCTGAGGGACTCTAGACACCTTTATGAGAGTTTTGACCTACACACTGGGGGCTAAATTTCTGAAATAAAAATGAGCATGAGAACTGAAAGTTTTGTTTAGCTTTGAGGGAAAACAGATGGAATGGGGAAAGGATGTCATATTCTTCTAGAATTCAAGACACACAATAACTTGATATAAGTTAAGCAGTTAAATGGGGTGATATCCAGTACTCAGAGAAAGGGTAAGCTCCCCATCGTTGAGTATGTTGAAGCCGATGCAGAACATCCACTTGTCTATCATGATAGATGCCTGCATTGAGAGATAGGTTACTGTGGTGTAAATAGACTTTTCCAACTTTGTGATACTGTTTTGGAAACCCTCTCACTTCAGGATTTATATTGATTATTTCCATGCATCCTCTCTTGCAGAGGGGTGTGCAGCTCACATCTTTCAAGTTGCAGAATGCATACTTTTGCATAGTTGTAGTACTCTATCATTGCCTTTTTCTTTCCTGATATCCCACCTTTATTATTTTTACAAATAACTCAAAATGGCAAACATATCCAACATACCTTCTTCCTCCTTTTTCCCCCACAACAACAATCCTGTTGGGCTGAGAAAGAGTTACTGACCCAACATCACCCAGCTGGCAGGACTTGAATTCATGATCACCTACTTTCTAGCCTAATGTCTTAACCACTAGACTAAATATTATAATCGTTGGTTCCATTTACCAGTGTTACCTTTTACCAATGGGACTTCCCATGGTCAGGAGACTTTTTCCCCCCTGAATACCTTACATCTGTCATCATGTTATTCGACCTTAAATTTATTTTGTTCTCTTATTTAGATGATTGCTTCCTAGTTGCATGTAGACCTGGCTGTTTATCTAGGCTTTGGGGTAACATGGGTTGGACTCTCCTGTTTTGTGACCTTTTGTTAGTTTTCTTGTTGGATTGCCATTTTAGGATCATTTTGTAGGATGTTTTTGATTTTCTATATTTTCCTATATTTTTATGTTACAATATTGTTGTAAGCTGCCAGATTTGATTGGAGTTGGAGGGCATTCAAATTAAATTAAATAATCTGCTACATAAAGCATTTTATGGAAAGATTAGCGTAATCTCTGCCCTTTGGTGTCTTTGCCACTACCAGCAGGAACCTCTCTTTGTTCTCTGAATAATAAGCATCGAAACTCTTTGAACCATTGTTCTACTGTGATTCACCTCCTCTCATGGATAGTAGGTTCTCTGGTAGCTGCAGTGTCTTGTTGAAGTGAAGGATTTTTTTTTAATAAAGGAGCAAAGCAATCTACCTGATATTCCCTTTTTTCCAAAGTCAGTCTTGATCTTCCAGTTGCATCAAGACATAAAGACTGCCTTATCTTTTTTCCCTGCTCCTCCTCATCATTGGAAAAAAATCATTTTTTTGTCTTAGTCTTTCTTTGGGTGTTTGTCTTGTCCTGGACTATATGATAACATTTCACAAGAACCAGTGTTTATTTATGGCCACCCAGTATCCGTCTAAAGGGCGTGTCTCCCTAACATCCCTCCCCAGTTTTTCCAAATGGATGGTCGCAACTTTAAATCTCTGCATTGAGGTGTTGAAATATCCATGCCTCTTTGGCTAGCAGTGGCAACATTGATAGCCTTTTTAGGATATATCGAAGTTATGCTTTCCATCTTCTTCCAGCATTATAGACTTGATTGTACTCTCAGAGAGATGAAACTTCGGGAAAAGCCATGCACTCTTTTGTGATCTTATGATAATTAGACCATGGAAGATATGGAAGAAGCTTGTTATTCCCTCATGTGTGCGAATCAGAGACTACAATGAATCAGAGACTACCTGTAGTTTTTCTGGTCACAGTCTATAAATTCGTACAACCTGCCCTCATAATATGTTCGGGGTCAGGTAACTTAAGTGTTACTTCAGTTTTTTTATTTTTTTGAAAGACAATATTTTTATCCAGATGTTTAATCAATAATTACACAATTACTTACACACATAGTAAGAAAACCAATAAGTTCATTTCATTTAAATTATTAAGTCCTTAAAAGACTATAGTCCCCCCATCATAAAAGTAACCCAGTACTTTTCTGTAGCATCAATATAATAGCAATTTACAAGTTTAATTAATTTAAATATATCTATATTTTAAACATTAACTACAAATAGATTGCAAATCAAGTTTTAAATCATTAGTTACGCTTGGACCACACAGAATCACATTATGCAGTTTTGCCTCTTCATTGGCATAAATCCAGTTCAAAGGCTGAGAACTGACAGATTTTGTTGAGTCAGCATTTAGAATCTGATATACAGAATTATTTGCAATCATCCAGGGTTGATGTACCTGAAGCTATAAATAAATAGACAAATTCCCAACTTTCATCACATTAATAGTATCTCACCAGTAAGAAACAAATGCATCCAAAACACATGTACTAATGTTCTTTCTGTGTTTTTATATCTCCAGCTTAATGTTCCTTCAGGTTTTGTGTGTCAGTCACAGGAACTGAAGGGGCTTTGGGGAAAAGGTGTTTAGCAGCATTGTATGTGTGGGGATGGAGCTCCTGCTATAAATTTCTATATGCAAAGGTACCAAATGAGGTTCTGCACATAACCTGTGCATCACATATGTCCACTTAATAACTGCAGGTACACATAAGTAACCACATTTTTTTCTCAGTTGGAAATTTGGAGTTACAAAAATAAATTTGAAAAAAACCTAGGTTTATGAAAATTGTTTTAAAATTCTATACTAATTTTTCTAACAACAACTTGCTTCTGATTAGGCAGCCTTTTGCTAAATTCTTTTGCTGTTAACCATGTAATAATTTCTGCTTTGTATTGAACTTCATAAATGTGTTCCATTTAATATAAAGTATAAACACATCTGGGTTAATGTATCTGGTCTTTTTCAGCCAAATGAAAAAACAGTATTAATGGACAAATATTTTTTCCTCCTCGGTGTCTTTTTGAGTATAAGGTGTTCTTTTTAAAGTGCAATTTTCAGCTCAAGGGCCAAGATCAAATAGCTTTATCTTTATTAGACCAAATACCTTGACTACTTTATTTTGTATAGTAATGATACACTCTCCTTTTCATCCCCTAATTTAAAAATAGCTGGAGGTCATGGAACACCACCGAAGTGTTGTGAGACTTCCATTCTTTGTCTGCCTGAACCATTGTAATATCAAATGAAAAGTGAAAGTCTCTGCCAACTTTCTTGACATTTTTGTTTATAATATGCTTATGTCAGCACTGTAAGTTGGTCATGCTGGGTGTAATAGAAATCTGACTCCTCACTGTAGATTTTTCTATGGTGTGCATGGCTACTGGAGCTGCAAAGAATTGGAGCAAATATATGGTGGTAGAGAAGACAACAGAAATGTAAACTTAAAGGTCCCACTTAAGTAAATATGCAGAGTCAGGTTGAATTGCATAACACAATAGAGTTGTGTCGTTGGAGTAAAACTCGAGGTTCTGTATGAGACAACAGTAACACTATTCCCTGATTGTACAAATGTTGAAGGTCAAACTTAAACTGGTAGGATAATCTAAAAATGAAAAAAAAAATCTATATTTCACAACAAAGGTCTCTTCCGCTACTTTTTTTGTAGAATGATCAGCCATAAAGTCCTGGGAATTCATAAAAAAGACATAATATGATGTTCTTGTTTGTTTCAGTATCTGTTAATGAAAATATATGCAGTTATAGAGCTCACTTTTTACTTTAGCTTGTTTTCTCTGAAAATAGTCTTGTCTATTTAACTGTTATTATTTGATTGTGATCAGATAAGAATATAGCTTGGTGTTGTTTTTTATTGTCATAAGTTTCTGAAACTGCCCTCTCAATTTTTGCTTCCATCTTAACAGTAATCTGATATCTTCTGTTGTGACCTGTAGGTCTTTCTTGGTGACTTACTAGTTAATTTAGATCATGTCATAACTTATGTGAAATGAATGGTTTTTGTTGCCAGAATGTAATTGTTTGAATGTATCAGTCACCATACAGGTAGTCCTTGACATATGATTTGATCTCTTAGTGACCATTCAAAGTTACAATGGACCCCCCCCCCCCGCCAAAAGAGAGATGACTCAAATTTGAAGTTTCAGCTGCTGTTCCCTCCCAGCAGTCATGTGATCATATCAGGCTGCTCTTTGCAACTAATTTGACAGGTTTTGTTCCTCCTGGTTTTGGGACTGCAGCTCAGATAACCCCAGCTTGTGTCACTTTAGAGTTACAAGTGTTTAGAGTTCAGTTTGCCTACTGCCCAGGCTGCTCCTTCTGGCCCAACTGCTTGTCCCTGTCCATTCAGTGCCATTCATAGTAGAACACTTCTTCCCTGGGTTTCTCTTACTGCCCTGTCCCTTCAGTGCCCATCTGCACTGCCTCCCTTCTGATTACCCCACTCCACTCTTTCTTGTGTGGAATGCTCTTCACAAGCAGTCAGCCACTTATCTTCTGATTCTGCTACCAGTCTTGGCCGTGTCACCACAGGGAGCCAGCTTCATTGGCTGCTGCTCTACTTCTTGATCAGGGTAACCAATTGCAAACCAGCCCTCTCAATTGTCATAATTGTGAGCCGCCCAGAGTCATTTGCTGAGACAGGCAGCTATAGAAATTGAATCAGTCAATCAACCAATCAATCAGTAAAAATCGAGATTCTTTACCTTCTCCTGTTTGCCAATGCCTGGGTTGTAGCTTTACTTAGCATAGAGGACCACAGAGATGAACTTGAAGAAACTATGTGGTGACCATTAGTGAAACGTGAACTTGGCTTGGGTAAGAAAAAAGAAAAATGAGGGGGAAAAAACACGTTTCTGATGTTCTTTGATATAGGGGGAAAATAGTCTTTCAAAAATTCTTATAGCTGATTTCAATAAAGTAAAAGTTTTAATATTTTTGTGGTTTCTTCTACTTGCCTTCTATTTCACCTCTTCCTCTACCTCTTAACCTTCCCTTCTTGCCTTCTTGTTTCTTCCCTTACCACCCTTTCTACCATTCTTTGTGTCCTTTGTGTCATTACTTCAGGAAACCAAGCTGCTATAAATGTATTTCTCCTCCGGATACCAAGGATGACATGTAATTTCTTTCTGAGGCAGCCAATGCCTTTTAAAGGGACAGCTCCTCATTCCCCCCTGGGCGGAGTCCTTAACATAGTCCAGGTGAGAGGAAAAGTAGAGGGACTTTCATTGTGTGGTATCCCTTCTTTCACATGCTTTTGGGGCCCTTCCTTTGTTTTTCTGCGTCAATTCTTTTCTCTCTTATTTTTTAAAGATATTATTTTTAGCTCTTTTAACCTCTAATTGCCTTGCTTTGAAAATCAATCTACATCATTTGTGGAACTTTGCCTTACTTACAATTGTTGATATTCTTACAAATAATTGAAAAACATTCTTGAGGCAGGGCTTGTTAAAACCATATTATTTCCTGGAAGTTCCTTCTCCAGATAATGAGAAGTATTGCTAATATTCTTATCTGTATCCAGTTACAATTCTGTGGGGAACTATGGAAATGGGAGTTTTTAAAATATTCTCTGAATTCAGAAAGTTTCATTTACCTACAAAATTCCCCAGATAGCTAGGCCAGATAGCTTTCTTTTGTATGCCTTTTTCAGTTCAAAACTGATAGATAAAAGATACTAAAATGGATATTGATATTTTAATTTCATCATTTTAATTCCACTCATTAAACAGCTATCGAGTGTCATTTCTGTACTGTGTCTTCTCTTTCTTTGGTATTGAAGGGATTTTATTATGCTTAAGCTTGATATTAGTAATATTGATATTAGTAGTGATACTTTGTAATCATTATATATATCTAATGATTACAAAGTATCACTACTAATATCAATGTTACTAATATCAAGCTTAAGCATAATAAAATCCCTTCAGTATAATTCTTCAGTTTCTCAGAGAACAATGATCTAAGTTTATATTTTTTTCTCGTATAATCTGCATAACTATGGGTTCTTGTATTTGGATGAACTTTAAAAAATTGCACATAATCACAGTTGTGGTGACAATGTAAATATAGATGTAAATTTTATGGCTCCTTTTTTTTGTCCCTCCCTCCCTGTTTTGTTTTTTTGTTTTTTGTTTTTTTTAAATTTCTGGATTCCACCAAGTGAAGGTTGCCTTCATGTTTTTAATATTATTTGGTTTTAGGGGAGGCTTTCTATTTTACTAAGGCAAATAACTGTCTTTTTTAAGATGTAACCTGTATACAAATGCTAATTCACATTTTTCACTATTATTTATTTTGTAAACAATGCTGGATATAGCTCTACTGTGTTTCCCCGAAAATAAGACCGGGTCTTTTTTTTTTTTGCCTCCAAAAGAGGCACCAGGTCTTATTTTCGGGGGATGTCTTACCTCCGGCACCATCAGCCCCGCCCAGCAGGTTCACTTCTTCTGGGGCCGAAGGAGCAGCTGCATTCTTCAGCTGCATTCTGGCCTGCATTTTGCAGTCAGGCCTTTCTGGAAGGCCTATGCAGCCGAGTACCGAGGTAGGGATTCAGTCCATAGCTCGGTCCTCGGCTGCAGAGGTCTTGCAGAAGCATCCATAGCTCAGTTCTCGGCTGCAATGCCCTTCAGGAAAGGCCTGTGACTGAGAAATGCAGGCCTGGCTGCAGAAGACGCGAGCTAGCGAGGAGAGGCCTGGCTGCAAGCTGAATGGGTGCGGGCCGCGTGGGGCAGCTAGATTTTTAGGTGTGTGCTTTGCCCCAAAACTAGGGCTTATTTTTGGGTTAGGCCTTTCGGGGAAACACGGTATGGCTTGAGGAGCTGATAGGTGCATTCGAAGCTATGGATATTAATTGAGCAAGAACATGGCATTTGGTTTCCCAAATTGTACTTTTCTATTTATGTAGAATTCAATGTAATATATTTTGATGAAGGGAGTACAGCCACCTGGTTCACCTGCTGATTTCTAGGGTCTCCTTCCCTATTTATGGCATTACATAATATGTGATTGGATCTCTTATATTATTACAATGTTTTTTTCTAGCTGCCCATCTAACTAGTAGAGATCTTGTTCATGAACAAAAATAGGAATTTATCCCAGCTAAAACAAGCTTAAGGGAGAAGCCTTGGTTTGTTTTGTATTTTCTTCTCTAAAATCAAATCACAAATCTATATGGCTTTGTGTCTGGGGGCAGGGGTAAGCCATGTTATCCAAATACATTGATTATTCAACCATGTAATATAAGCTACACAAATCATATTTATATGTGTAGGTCCCCATTATTATGCCCTCAAGTGTATTTATAATTAATTGTTTTATGGAAAGGTAAGCTGTTTAATTTTCAAAAGATACTGTTTGTTTTGATGAGATTTAATCTATTTAGGAACAAATTTGGCATATTTGTTTTTTAAAAATACTGTAAATATTTGAAATAGTACAGAAAATATGTAGCTGTATGTTTTTCACTGGCACTCTATATTTGAAAAATCACATTTTAAAAAGCAACAGGTGTAATTTCTTGAGATAGATATTGCACTGTTATGAATTTTAATGAAAATGATGCATTATATAAAAGGAACCCGTGAACTCTAATCCCCTGTCTGATCTAATTTGGGACAGTAGATAGATATTTTTCAGTTTCCCAGTCTAAGGCTGAGAGAGGCTGGGGCAAAATCATCTGGCTGATTTCCACACCAAAAGAAGAGTAGAGCCTGACATGCTCCATGCCTAGTCTAACACCTACAATGCTATGTTGGCTTTTTTTTACTTACATTAATTAATCATTAATATTGGGTTCTTAGAATAGGGTATACATCATAGATCCAATAAAATTGTTTAGCAGACTTGCTGATAGGTTAAAGGAGCTGTAAACTTTGAAGTTCAGTTGAATTTAAAGCATAAATGGATAAAATACATTTTATGTATTTTCATAATTTTATGAATGTATTCATGTTTGAAAATCCCTGCATATATTATTTTTTAAAAACCATTGTCCTTGAAATCGTGTACTTTGTGCATAGTGTCTTTTCAGGCAAACTTTCTTGCTAAAGGAGTTTTTCACAGTTAATTGCATACGTTCTAATTAAATATTGTATGAAACAGATTATTGCTTCTATTTTTATCAGGTAGTAGAACACGATGCAAACGTGGTTTATTATAGTTCAAGTGGACTATTTTGAGGAGTTGTGTCCAGAGCTATTGTAAAGGCTTTTAATAGGGCCTATGTATCACTCCAATGCAGCCAGGGCCTGATTTTTATAGCTTAATGAGCTGAGAGAATAACCTTGAGGAAGAAGAGGAAGAGACACAGCCAAGGCAACAGTCGGATAAGGGAAATCTGAGTCCAAAGCAGGAATGGAGTTGAAGAAAATCTCTCAGATTGGACCCTCTCTGGTTGTCTTTAGGATAAAGGCAGGGAGGGGAGGGACCCATTCAGGTTTGCAAAGTTCTGTTACTGTAACCCTATAATAAAAGTATTTCATTATTCATGATGTTCAAGTCTCATCCACCTGAGAGCTGGTAATATCCCTTACAGTAAGAAGGTTAGAAACAACACCCCCTCCAAGTTAAATTATAATTAATGATCCCAATTGAAGAGGAACAACTAAACCGTGATACTAAATTTTCCATTCCATCCATCCATCCATCCAGTTTACCACATCATAGATTACAGCTCATAATTGGTGATAGTATTGCATAGAAAGTTATTCTGTATGAAATATGGAAAATCAAAGGTCCTTATCTCTTCTTAAATATCCATGTTCACTTCAACTTTATTTGATAAGACTCACAAGCATTGAAATGTATGAAATATATAGCTTCCTTGGATACACATGGGAAAAACAACATACTGTATAAAGAGGTTTAAATTATAGTAGAGATTTGGTTCCCTGGGATGGAATTAAGTCTTGCCCAACAAGCAAATCATTGGAGGAAACTAGATTTGCTTAACAGCTGCATGATTCATTTAACAGCTGTAGTAAGTCACTTAACAACTGTGACAAAAAAGTCACAAAATCGAGGGTGACTCACTCATTACTTAGCAATAGAATTCTTGTCCCATGTGTAAATGATAAGTCGAAAACTACCCCTGTACACCTATTGATTCACTTATTAAATACAAATAGTTCTGTTGAAGCTCAGTTCTCTGCCAGATTTATTGAATTAGATGCATTTAGATGCCATGCTCATCAGTGGAATCATAAATACAGGTAATCCTCGACTTTCGATCACAATTCAGCCAAAAATTTATGTTGCTAAGAGGTTTTGCCTCATTTTATGAACTTTCTTGCAACAGTTGTTAAGTGAATTACTGCAATTGTTAAGTTAGTAACATGGTTGTTAGGTAAATCTGGCTTCCCCATTGACTTTGGTTATGAGAAGTTTGCAAAAGCTGATCACATGACCACAGGACACTGCAGCGGTCATAAATACATGCTGATTGTTCAGCATCTGAATTTGATCATGTGACCATGGGGATGCTACAATGGTTGTAAGTGTGAAAAACTATCATAAGTCACTTTTTCAGTGTTATTGTGACTTTGAATGGTCACTAAACAGATGGTTGTAAGACAAGGACTACCTATATTCCTTAACTTTTTAATGGAACATTGGCCTGCAAGTATCTAGTGCATATTTGAAACTTCATTCAGCAAATAGTTTAAACTGAGTTCTTTTAACTTTTGTTGATCAATATTTCATCAAAATAAAATTCCAGGTAAGATAAAAAGTGTCCATGATTCTTACTTAGAACATTAACATGTGAGTATTATACTGAAGGCAGGATAACAAACATTTAAAAAGAAAACTTGAAAGTGATTGCAATTTATAACTTTATGCAAACTATTGTTTCCTTTAGTTATAGAGAATTTGCAAGGTGGTATTTGCATATTTGCAAACTGGTTTTTGATGGGTCAGCTAGGACGCTGCAATTTTTTAAATAGAATTAAGATGCAGAATTGTTTATTAATAGGGATAGTGATTTAGAAAAATGTATTATATTTGCAGAAGGCACTATTCTTATAATTTGAGGAAGTATTCTATTTTGGATTATGGCTTTGTTTTGTTTTTTTGGCATGCTTTCAAAAATGTATATACCCAGATCTCTTGATATGTTATCTTGCACATATTGAAATATAGAAAGATATTTGCCAAGTTGGAAATTACATGTCTGTGCTTGTGTGCGCTAATTTATGATTACCAGTAGAACTGGCTGGCATTTGATTTTGAAAGAATTGTGATGTTGGAACAAGATTAAAAGAGGTTCTGAGACTACTCTGAGATACCACGTTGCATCATGGAATTAGGAATACATAAAAGATGCTCAATTTAATCTCGTTTTATGTATAAATCTAGCTCCTTGCTGAAAGACAGTACTAGAAGCAGGGAAGAACATAAATGATCAGCAAAGATCAGCGAAAAGGTGGAACTATGAGACAAATGGAAAGATGGAAAGCCCCCCCAAAAGAGTAATAAACATGGAAGAAGGAGAGAAGATGGATAGATTTTAAAAGTTGCATAATTAGTATGTTATTAAAAGTAACACCCAAATATGAAACGTTTGATAGCCATTGTATTGGTCTTGGCGGAAGATCTGTGGAGCAACCCCCTCAGTCTGATATATGAGAAGTATTGGCTTACAATTCTAGTAATTCCCAGTTGTTAAATCAAATATGGAAAATTGTGGCAATTCCTGTTTAAAAACATCTGGAGTTCAGAAGGTTGGAGAAGGCTATAATGAACTGATGTAGATGCAGACCTGAATTCATCTCATGACATTTATTTATATATAATGCTACTTCAGTCATTCAAGTTCTAAGCAGCGGAGAGTGTAAACTCAACATCCTAAGCAGCATATAATAAAAACAACAAGCCTATAAACTTCTCTTAATGATATAAAACCAAATTACTGCTCTTTAGCGTGTTCTCTACTTAGAATTCACTTTTCTTTAGTTCTTCAAAGGCCTGCACGATTTGTCTCTGACCTAGATTTAATGTGAGTTGGATGCCAGTAAAATTGAATAAATGTAATGGCATTGTGCCAAACCTAACCCAAGTCATTAGGGTTAACTTTTCCCAGAATTTCAGCTAAATTATAGGCTTTCCAGGTTTGATTCTTTCTTGGCAGGATGTTTTCTTTTTAAATACTCCTGTCAACTCCATATTTTAAAGCGCTCCTTAAAGTTCCTATATTTTTCTCCAGTATTTCAAACTGCCATAAAAAACAGTCATCAGTGAAAAATGTATAGGTGAAAGACAAGTGTATAGAGATAGTTTTCTTAAAAGTCTGTATAAATCTTTAGCAGAATAATCTGGTATTACGTTTGGGAGACAAATCTTTGCTTAGACAAGAGAAGGAAGGAAGAGGAACAGGATGACGAGCCATTTCAGAATAGTCTGGGGCTATAACAGTGTTGGTTGGAGCTAACCTGTGTGGCCATAGTGAATTAGAAGTAATTGCTTACTTTTTAGACATTCTTCCCTTGTCTTTGAGCACTATATTCTTAACTTTCCTTGTCCTGTTGCTTGGTTCCCACATCTTTTGTGGGTGGGACTGTGTCACTAGATGCATATCAGAGACTGTCTGAAAGCATGTCTGAGAAGAAGAATTCATCATTTTGTGAAAGTGATCTTGTAAATGAAAAGTTGTGAATGTATATTATTTATGGGACTCTCCTGACAAAAAGAGAATTTAATGCAGCTTTTATTTTATATATATCCCATATCCGGGGGGGAGGAATATTTATGTGTTAAAGTCAGGAGTTGTTATATACTTTCTCAAATGTTGAAATGGTGTTATAATTAAAGATACTACTTGAAGATTCAAAAGTATTCATTGTTACAGGAAGCAAAAATGTTTTCCAGATAAGTTGAAAAAGATTTAAGATAATACACGTTAGATATTCACTGGTAAAGAATGATAAGACAGTTCTCTTTAAGTTGCAGTCTTTTTCATCTTGATTGAATTGAAATCTTTCCGGCTCCATTTACAGGAAATGGCTTTCGGTGAAATTCTTAGATTCTAACAATGACCATGAAGACTTGTCAAGTTTACAATGTCCTTTCCACCATGTAGGAGATTATATATTTTTTTGATTCCTGCCAAATCCTATATTTGCTCTAAAGTTTTACCTTTGCTTTGATATTCAGTATGTCTCTCATCACAGATATTTCATCAATGGCAAGGAAGTTTTTAATTGTTTTCATAATTGTATCAAGAGCAACAATTAATTCATATTCTGATAAATGTCCATAATATTACAAATCCAGTGGATTTGCTTGCCAGAACAACTTGATGAGAGTAAAATACGGATCTTTTAATAACTTATTATTGCTGTTTCTTTTGTGGATATAGATCAGGGGTCTTCAAACTTGGCCCTTTTATGACTTGTGGACTTCAACTCCCAGAATTCCTCAGCCAGGCACGCTGGCTGAGGAATTCTGGGAGTTGAAGTCCACAAGTCATAAAAGCGCCAAGTTTGAAGACCCCTGATACAGATGAAGAAGGCAAAAGCTTACGTTTTCATTTGATTGTCTGAACATTTCTGGAATGTTTGAAAGAACTGTGGTATCTTCTTCAAGTTCCTTAATTGATTTTGAAATTGGTAGTAACAAAGTAGTGCTCTTTGAAATTGAACCTAAAACTCTCTTTATTCTCAAGCTGTTTCTGGGTATAAAAATGATTTGGAAAACAGTACCTTCTACAAATAAGCATTTTTTTGTATGTAGCAAAATCTCAAACATTTTAGTAGACCTTCATTTAGTTTCAGATGGCAATAGAAGATCATTTACCTTAGTCTCCTTCTCTTTCAATAATTTTTTAAGTGAATGATTAGCAAGTGGATGATTTTTGAATAATTTTAGAATTGCTTTGCAACCTTCAAATAGAGCTTTCATTGTACTCAAATGTATTTTGTCTTTTGCCAAGAGATTCAATTCCTGAACAAAACAACCATACACCATTAAATGAGGATACGTTGCCTTCAATATTTGCCATTCAGTTTTCATGTTATTCACATCGTCATTCGCAAGAGCTTGTACTCTTTTTTTTAATCTGCACCTTTAGTTGCTTCACTCAAGTTGGCTACATATTTACCTGAGTGTTGAGATGATTCAGGAGTAATTTGTCCTGAAGAATGCTGACTCAGGTGTTGCTAACTTAATGCTCAATAAAGAATTTCTTTATACATCAGCTCACCAATTTAACATTTATTGTGTCCCTGATACTGCTTAATTGATTTTTGCATCAATAATTTGTTTAAATTCTGTCATATTCTGTATTTAAAGGAGAATGTAATCAGTGATTACATTACATCAGGGACAAATTATTTTGCAATGCTCCTTCTAGTTTTTGGTTTTTGGTTATGGAAAGAGAAATTCTACCCACAAATACAACTTGAGTGAAACTTTCATCAGCCCTTTTTTGAACAGTTGATATTTTGTTCAGAAAAACCTTGACTGTGTTGAAGAGCTAACTAACAGGTTGTATATCTAGTGGCACTAACCTAGAAAAACATTGCTCTGCTTCTCCTTTGCCTTTCCCCACAGCTGGCAACTCATCACTTTGACTTTCCATGCTTGGCAGCTTTGCTGCTTCACCTGGGTTACCAAATTCCTGCAACAGAAGGAAGGGAAAGGATTTTTACCTAATCTATTCTGGAGTTCAATTATCATCTTTTAAAGTATGGAGATCTGTAACTAGAAACTTATTGGTAAAGTTTTGAGGCACTAAGTTTAAGCATGTTAGCTGGTTTACTTATGATTAATTCTTGAGATAGACTTTTTTGCAGATATTATTCCAACTTTTAATTGCAGTAACTTTTTATGTGAAGACTTATTCTTTCTGGACACTTTTTGTGTCTTGTCAAATGTCTTTTCATTCTTGCTGCATCATTTCCATTGGTTTCTCCCTATTATTTACATTATCTTTTTTCCTTCTGCAGTTTCATTATAAAGATTCCAAACACCAGGTGTTTTGGTAGGCATAATGATAGTTTCAAAATAAACCAAAGTATTATCTCAAAAGTTAAGTAGATTTTGATACCAAGTCTTCCAACCTTCATAGTTCAAGAAAGAAATGAGACAGTGTCCTGTATGTGGAGCATTGATATAAAACGGAACATTTTCTGTAATGGAAATTTTTCTACTATTATTTTTTTCCCCACAGGAGATTTTTCCATTCCTAGACCTTGGTGGAAATAAACTGTGGAGTAAATTGGTGGATTACAGTGTCAAAACATCCAGGGCTTCACTTCTACTAATATGTGCCCTATTTTTTTAATACAGGTAAACCTCGACTTTCCTCCACAATTGAGCCCAAAATTTATGTTGCTAAGTGCGACATTTGTTAAGTGAGTTTTGCCCCATTTTATGACCTTTCTTGCCACAATTGTTAAGTGAATCATTGCAATTGTTAAATTAGCAACACGGTTGTTAAGTGAATCTGGGTTCCCCATTGACTTTGCTTGTCAAGTCACAAAAGCTGTTCTCATCACCCTGGGACACTGCAACCGTCATAAATGTGAATTGGTTGCCAAGCACCTGAATTTTGATCAGGTGACCATGGGGATGCTGCAACAGTCGTAAGCAGTGCTTTTTTTGTAAAAAAAAAAAAAAAAAAGTGCCGGAACTCACGAACAGCTCCAGTCGAAAGCCCTTTACGGAGAGGGGGGGGGACCGCTTTAGGGAGCTTCCGAGGCGCAGATCACGTGAGCAGCGTCAGCTGACGGGCGCCATTGCAGCGGCTTTTGAGAGGGCGCTTGTTCGGAGCCAGCATGTCTTCTGCCACCTCGTCCTCCTCTGCCTCTGATGACAGAGAGGCTTCCTCCAGAGCCAGAGTGACCAAGGCGGCGGCGGCGCTGCTGCTTTGGGAGCGTGCCTGGTCCCTCGAAGAGATTCACTCCAGGAGTCAGTCCTGGTCCCTGGTGGCCAACACGGGGGTGAAGACAGGCGGCGGTGGGGGGGGAGAGCCCCGTGAACCAAGGCAGAGAAGAGGGTCTGCTTTCAGGGCCGTGGAAGTGTTTCTGGGTTGACCTTCGATGCCCCCGATTTCCCCGGGCAGCTTCCTTTCACTGAGCCAGAGTTTTACTCACGCTGGCAGCTTAGAAGGAGCCGGTATTCCCTTCAAAAAAAGGTGCCGGAACACCGTTCCAGTGCGTTCTATGACAAAAAAAGCACTGGTCATAAGTGTGAAAAATGGTCATTAGTCACTTTTTTCAATGCTGTTGTAACCTTGAATGGTCACTAAACGGACTTTACCTGTATTATGAAAAAATGATTCATTACTGATTAGTCCTATCTAAAAACGTATCAATTTTCTGATAAAAGTAATTTTAAAGTAGAAGCTTAGATTTTTAAAAACATTTTAATAATACTAAGAATTACTTCTTCCACTGGAAAAAAGTTTCCAAAAAGCAAGATATAAGTCAAGAAAATAAAGTATGGATTGTTGGAAAAATAATTCTTTACTTCTTTGTTTGTTTAATGCATCATATTTATATGGCTGTACGTATAATATTTAACTTTAATAATATAATAAAGAAGTTATACTATGTTTAAAACAATGAAAGCTTTGTTTCTAGAAAATCCTCATGATTACTGAGTATGTTCTAATTTTTGGTTAAGTTTGGGTGCATTGTCAGATGCTAATAGAACTTCTAAACATTTTGAACATCTATTTTACTGTCTTAAATATCCAGTTTTAACAAAGTGTTAAGTCTAGTCTGCATCCTGTTTATTCAACTGTCATTCAAATTGGGATCTACCTTAGATTATATGGGTTCCATAGATGACTGGCTGACTCTTTCTCTTTTTGTGCTAGCCATGTTAGCTATGGAATCTAAAAGCCTCATGATGGAACCTGTTATATATACTTAAAAGTGAGGAGCCAATTTGGATGTTGTAGATTCCATTGAGGGCTTTCTTGGCTCTTCTAATTAAACACAATTAACTATTGTAATTAAACTGAGGTTACTTTAATGAGTGGATGAGGCTAATCTCTTATCAGTCAGACTTGTTCTGATCTTTGGTAGATATGTATCAAAGTAGTTGAATGATTTATTCAGGACAAGGAAGACGTTTAATTAAATATTTGGTGGAGTTTTAAAATGTATACTTGCTTCTCTAAACAAAGAGAAAGTTCTACAATAAAAACTAGACATAGAACCCCACTGCAATTTCCCTCAAAATTGTAGATTTCAATATTTGGGTGCTGTGGATCATAGAGCCAGTTTGGTGTAGTGGTTAAAGTGCTGAACTGGGAAACTGAGTTCTGGTTCTCCCCTAATTATGGAAGCTGATCTGGTGACTTTTTGCCAATCACCTTTCTCACCTTGCAGAGTTGATGCTGTGGGGAAAATAGGAGGGAGGAGCATTGTGTACATCAACTGGAGTAGTACAAAAATAAAGTCTCTCTCTCTCTCTCTCTCTCTCTCTCTCTCACTATCTATCTATCTATCTATCTATCTATCTATCTATCTATCTATCTATCTATCTATCTATCTATCTATCTATCTATATCTATCTATCTATCTATCTATCTATCTATCTATCTATATATATCTATCTATCTATCTATCTATCTATCTATATATATATATATATATATATATATATATATATATATATATATATATATATATATATTCAATAACACAGTCCTCGATACCCGGGAGAAATAAAACCAGCTGTTTATTGTTAAAAAGTTTAAAACAATACAAACAAACTATTTTACAATATTAAAACAACTAGCTTCGCTGGTCCTCTGCCAGCGTCCTCAGAGTAAAAGTTTTGGGTGTGGAAATTACTTTTATAAACCTTGCTAGCCTAACTGCTTACTCATTGACCGTGTGATAGGGCCATCCGTCCTGGCTGGACCGTAAATGCCTTAATTGTCCCGCCTCTCTTTTTGGCACTCCAGTTCTCCAACCTTTCCTCCCTCCCATCCTTGTCAATCCCCTCTTCCTGGCGTTGCCGCCGTTGGCTTGCTTTCCAGCTGCTCCCCCGTACTCGTTCTGGGCTTACACCCAGATCGGTGTCTTAGATGCCTTCCCATTGCGATCCCCTCCTTCCATCCGTTTGTCGCCCGTGTTCCTGTCTTCCACATCTATCCCTATAGTGCTATTTCCTCCGATTTCCTTCCGCGCTTGGATGTGCGTGCGCACAGCGTATCCCGCCCTCTGCATGTCTGCCTACGATTCAGCTGCGGCTATCGCCGGCTCACTCTGAATTCACCTCCTCATCCTTGCAGATCCTATCCTTCCTAATGTTGCTGCCGTGGGTGCGTTTAGCCAACTGCCTCACCTTCCCCCCTCCCTTTTATCCCTTTGAACCATCCGCTGTACCTGCCTTCCATTATCTATCCCCTGGGTCTATTCATTCCAATCTTTCTGCATGCCTGGGTGTGCGCATGCACAGCCGCATCCTATCCTGCTGCCTCATCTGCCTAAGCTCAGCTGAGCCACCTGCTCCCTCGCCTCAGTTCCACCCCTCTCCCTTCCTTTAACGATTTATCCTCCTAGGTGTCATCGCTCTGAGCGCCTTCCACCCCCACCCCCACACGCGTTTTTTTTTTTTTCTTTTTTTCTTGGGTTGCGCGGCTAGGTCTGGATCATCACTGCCCCCCCATTGGCCATTCCGGGCCGCACGTCCAGATCTGCTTTTAATGTCTGATATGCCGGGGGCAATTTTACGTGTCGAATAATCGAGCCGCATCTGAGAACCAGGCCTCCTTCAGTAGGCGCCTCCTTTGGAGGCACCTGGGCGATGGCTTTTGCCCCATGAAGTCAAATGAGTGTCCATTATTCACCATATGCGTCCATATTTGGGAATACTGCTGCCTTTTGACGGCCAATTGTGTTCATGTACGGTTTTTATCCGTTTGCCGCTCTATCCCTGTAATTACATGGCAATCTTGACAGTGCACCTTATAGACCACCGATTGATTTTTTTCCTCAGGCAGTGGTTCCTTAGGGCGCATGTTTCATACGGCGTGTTTGGTCGGGTCGGTGGAGCCACCCTGATGTTATGCGCGTAATATGCGAGCCGTTGCCTATGACACACCCCTGGAGTAAGGTCTCGTTGTCCAGGATATGTCTCTAGGTCCTCTGGTGCTCTACGGGGTTCCTGGCGCTTATATATAGCTTTGGACAAAACTGGCCGGGTAGCCGTTCCACCTGCATACCTGGTGGAGATGGGCCACGTTCCACTTGCTTGGGCCTTTTTGGTACTGCAATGCGTATCTATACGTGCAAATAATGTCCGAATGCATGCGATCTTGTGGGCTGCGGGTGGTTGCTCGTGTAATGCAGCATCTGTCGGTATGGGTCGCTTTCCATGTATACAGTTGTGTGGAGGGGCACCGTTGGCTTGGCGCGTGACTAATAGTCCAGAAAGGCCAAACTAACGTGGCTTTCTCCTCCGCTGTAAATTGTAGTCGGGAACACCGCATTCAATCTTTCCATAAAAGGCAGCTTTTTCAGTCCGTTTAACGTAGCGAACGTATCGTCCACATATCTGGCCAAAATTCTGGGTGGTAAACGGCCATTGCCTTAGCCTCCAGGCACTGTAGGACCGCCTCAGCGATAACACCCGAGATGGGAGACCCCATCGACGTGCCCTTGATTTGTTCATACATCGTGTCCTGGAACGTGAAATGTGTTCTCAGACACAACTGCAGCAGTTTGATGACGTCTTCCATCTTAAGGGAACCATGACTTTGCAATCCCTTTAGCTGTAATAGATCTTTTATAGTTGAAACAGCCAGCTCTTGTGGGATAGATGTGAACAACGACGTCACATCAAATGAAATCATGGTCTCATCATCTTGTATTCTCACTGCTTTGAGTCTCTGTAGGAACTCCTGCGACGATTTACCGACTAGATGCTGTAGCGCTGACTTAGCCATATAGCCAGGCCAAACATTGGTGTACCCTAAACGCCACAATGGGTCTTAAAGGGATCCCCTCTTTATGTATTTTTGGCAAGCCGTAGAATCTCGCCATTGCCGAGTTCTGTGGTGCCTTTTGTCTGTGGTGCCTTTTATGTATGGGAGGAGGGCTTTGCCGTTTTCTTGTTCTCTGTCTTGGATTTTAGTGGGGGTTTTCTTTTTGGATTAGGTTGGTGATCTTATTTCTTTGGAATCCGTTGGATGTTAGTACGTTAGTGAGAGTGTGTAGTTCGGTTTTTAGGTGTTGTTCGTCAGCTAAGCGTTTTGTTCTCGAGATGAGGTCTTGGCTACGGAGTTGATCTGGGATGGTTGTGGTGGAAGAGTGCGGCAGGTAGCGGTTTGTGGTGTTTCTCTGGTAGATGGGTGTGTCCTAGGGGAGCCATTGATTTATTGTAGACTAAGACATCCAGGAAGGGAGTGGTGTTGCTCTGTTTCAATGGTGAACTGTATTTTGGGGGTAGCTGTTGAGGTGTGTGAGAAGTTGTTTAGTTTATTTCCATGTGGCCAGATTATGACACCTTCATAATCCAACGGATTCCAAAGAAATAAGATACCAACTTAATCCAAAAAGAAACCCCCACTAAAATCCAAGACATAGAACAAAAACGGCAAAGCCCTCCTCCCATACATAAAAGGCACCACAGACAGAATCAGCAAGATCCTCCACAAACACAACATCAAGACAGCATTCTGCACAAACCGAAAAATATCCACCATCCTAAGAAACCCAAAGACAAAATTGAGTTAGAAAATCAAGGAGTATATGAAATCCCATGCACCGCCTGCCCCACCACATACATCGGACAAACCAACAGAAGAATAAGTGCACGCATTGAAGAACACAAGAACTCAGTCAGAAAAGAGGAACAAACTTCCTCCTGGTCCAACACCTCAAAGCCACAGGACATAAAATTGACTTTAAAAATACCAGAACTATTCGCCAAAACTGAACACTTTAACAAACAGAATAATCAGAGAAGCCATCGAGATAGAAAAACGCCCACACAGCATGAATAAACGAGATGATACCTCCCCTACCAGCCATTTGGAAACCCACCCTTATTGACAAACGATCCCTAAACACAAAGAAGACTGGACCCACACTCACGAAGACCACACATGATGTCACCACCACACATCCACGCAAAAAGCAGACTCAAACCCACACCGATGATGAGGCACGACCGCAAACCAGAAACCAGACCACAGCTGCATCATTAGCCATTTCAAACCCCTCCAATCATACATGAAGCAAACTGACACCCACCTTGATATGCACGACCACGAACGCGAAGCCAAACAACAGCAATGCAGCTCTCCATCTCAATCCCCTGCAACTCAGACTAATCTGAGCACAACAGGGCCCCACCCAAGCAGAACACACCCCCAGCCAATCAGAGCACAGCCACCCCCCATCCAATCAGAGCACAAGCAAGCCCCTAACCAATCAGAACACACCTCCACCAATCAGAACACAGCCAAGCTCCATCCCAATCAGTTTCATACCCCATGGCAGTTAAAAGGAAGAAAACAGCTGCGACACACATTGCTCCTAGAAGCACGAGGCCGAAGAGACACCAGCCTGAAGATGACGAATGAGACTTCGTCGAAAACGTCGCCAAGACACTTTCAATTTTACGCGGGAGAAAACCCGAATTACCAAAGACTACATATATATACATATATATAATATATATATATATATATATTATAATTCAAATTTCTTTTTTGTTCAAAAAAAGAAAATTTTTTATATACAGTGGGGCAAAATGTATTTTAGTCAGCCACCACTTGTGCAAGTTCTCCCATTAAAAAGATGAGAGGCCTGTAATTGTCATCATAGGTAGACATCAACTATGAGAGCAAAATGAGAAAACAAATCCAGACAATACATTGTTGATTGGAACAATTTATTTGAAATTATGTGGCAAATACGTATTTGCGTCACTACAAACAAAGCAAGATTTCTGGCACTTCCAGACCGTAACTTCTCTTTAAGAGGCTCTCTGCCTCCACTGTTACCTGGATTAATGGCACCTGTTTGAATTGTTATTCAGTATAAAGGACACTGTCCACAACTCAAACGTCACACTCCAACTCCACTATGGTGAAGACAAAGAGCTGTCGAAGGACACCAGAAACAACTTTGTAGACCTGCACAGGCTGGGAGACTGAATCTGCAATTAGGCAAGACAGCTTGGTGTGAGAAATCAAACTGTGGCAATAAGTAGAAAAATGGAAGAATACAAGACACTGATAACTCCCTCGATTCCGGGGCTCCACGCAGATCGCAACCCGTGGGGTTCAAAATGATCACAAGAAACGGTGAGCAAACATCAGAACCACACGGGGGGACCTCGGCATACCTGCAGAGAGCTGGGACCAAGTAACAAAGGTACCATCAGTAACACACTACGCCGACCAGGGATCAGATCTGCAGTGCCAGATGTGTCCCCTGCTTAAGCCAGTAATGTCCGGGCGCGTCTGAAGTTTGCTAGAGAGCATTTGGATGATCAAGAAGAGGATGGGCGAATGTCATATGGTCAGATGAAACCAAAGTAGAAACTGGCTTGAGTAGCAACACAACTCGTTGTGTTTGGAGGAGAGAAGATGCTGAGTTGCATCCAAAGAACACCATACTACTGTGAAGCATGGGGGTGGAACATCATAGCTTGGGGCTGTTCTCGGCACGGGACACGGGACGACTGATCCGGTACAGGAAGAAGGAATGGGGCCTGTATCGTGAGATTTTGAGTGCAAACTACTTCATCAGCAAGTGCATGAAGATGAAACGTTGTGGTCTTTCCTCATGACACAATGATCCCAAACACACGGCCCGGGCAACGAAGGAGTGGCTTCGTAAGAAGCAATTTCAAGGTCCTGGAGTGGCCTAGCCAGTCTCCCGATCTCAAACCCCATAGAAAAGACCTTTGGAGTGGAGTTGGAAGTCAGTGGTGCCCAGCGACAGCCCCAAAATCACTGATAGAGGAGATGTGCATCGGAGGAATGCGGCCAACCTACCCGCAAGCAGTGTGTGCCAACCTTGTGACGACTACCCCCACCCACCACCCCCACACCCACACACCACCTACGAAAACGTGTGACCTTGTCATGCAACAAATGATATATAACAAGTATTGAGATGAACGTTGATATGACCAAATACGTATTTTCCACCATTTAATTTGCCAAATAAATTCTTTCCAAATGAGACAATTTGATTGTCTGGATGTGTTTTCTCATTTTGTCTCTCATAGTTGAGGTTCTACCTATGAGACAATTACAGGCCTCTCTCCTCTTTTTTAAGTGGAGACTTGCACAATTGGTGGCTGACTAAATACTTTTTGCCCCACTTGTCTTGTATGTGTGTGTATATAGATAGATAGGATAGATAGATAGATAGATCAGGATAGATAGATAGATAGATAGATAGATAGATAGAGATAGATAGATAGATAGATCGGATGATAGATAGATAGATAGATGATGGATAGATAGATAGATAAGATAGATAGATTACAGATAGAATAGATAAGATAGATAGATAGATAGAAGATAGATAGATAGATATAGGATCATAGACAAGATATAGATAGATATAGGATCTAGATAGATAGATAGATAGATAGATAGATAGATAGATAGATAGATAGATAGATAGATAGATAGATAGATAGATAGATAGATAGATAGATATAGATAGATATAGATGATAGATAGATAGATAGATAGATAGATAGATAGATAGAGATAGATAGATAGATAGATAGATAGATAGATAGATAGATAGATTACAGATAGATAGATATAGATAGATAGATAGATAGATAGATAGATAGATAGATAGATAGATAGATAGATAGATAGATAGATAGATAGATAGATAGATATAGATAGATAGATAGGATATAGATAGATATAGATAGATAGAGATAGATAGATAGATAGATAGATAGATAGATAGATAGATAGAGATAGATAGATAGATAGATAGATAGATAGATAGATAGATAGATAGATAGATAGATAGATAGATAGATAGATAGATAGATAGATAGATAGATAGATAGATAGCCATTACACCTAATTTTCTATTTTGGAAGGAGACTTATCCATTTGATGATGATGATGTTGGAAGGGACCTTGGAGTCTTCTAGTCCAAACCCCTGCTCAGGCAGGAAACCCTATACCATTTCAGACAAATGGTTGTCCAGTCTCTTCTTAAAAACTTCCATTGTTGGAGCATTCACAACTTCTGGAGGCAAGTTGTTCCACTGATTAATTGTTCTCCCTGTCAGGAAATTTCGCCTTAGTTCTAGGTTGCTTCTCTCCTTGGTTAGTTTCCATCCATTGCTTCTTGTCCTGCCTTCAGGCGCTTTGGAGAATAGCTTGACTCCCTCTTCTTTGTGGCAACCCTTGAGATATTGGAACACTGCTATCATGTCCCCCCTCGTCCTTCTCTTCATTAAACTAGATATACCCAATTCCAGCAACTGTTCCTTATATGTTTTAGCCTCCAGTCCCATAATCATCTTTGTTGCTCTTCTCTAGAGTCTCAACATCTTTTTTACATAGTGGTGACCAAAACTGGATGCAGTATTCAAAGTGTGGCCTTACCAAGGTGTTATAAAGTGGTATTAACACTTCACGTGATCTTGCTTCTATCCCTCTGTTAATGCAGCCTAGCACTGTGTTGGCTTTTCTGGCAGCTGCAGCACACTGCTGGCTCATATTTAAGTGATTGTCCACTAGGACTCCAAGACCCGTTTCACAGTTGCTACTATTGACAAGGTACCACCTATACTTTACCTGTGCATTTGGTTTTCCTTGCCTAAATGTAGAACCTTACTTTTTTCACCATTGAATTTCATTTTGTTAGATAGCGCCCAATGTTCAAGTCTGTCAAGATCCTTCTCCATCTTAAGCATATTTTTTGGAGTGTTGGCTATTCCTGCCAGCTTGATGCAGTTCCATTGAGGATTACATGCTGAGTACGGCCGGTCAGCCAGCTACGAATCCATCTGGTGATGATGCTGTCTAACCCACATTTTTCTATCTTATCAAGTAGTAGGTTGTGGTCTACTTTATCAAATGCCTTACTGAAGTCCAAGTAAATTATAAATTATATATTTCATTTTGTTAGATACCGCCCAATGTTCAAGTCTGTCCAGGTCCTCCTGTATCTTAAGCCTGTCTTCTGGAGTGTTGGCTATTCCTGCCAGCTTGGTGTCATCCGCAAATTTGATGATTTCCCCATCTATCCCCTCGTCCAAATCATTGATGAAGATGTTGAAGAGCACCGGGCCCAGAACAGAGCCCTGGGGCACCCCACTACACACTTCCCTCCATGTAGATGCGGTTCCATTGAGGACCACACGCTGAGTACGGCCGGTCAGCCAGCTACGAATCCATCTGGTGATGATGCTGTCTAACCCACATTTTTCTATCTTATCAAGTAGTAGGTTGTGGTCTACTTTATCAAATGCCTTACTGAAGTCCAAGTAAATTATATCCATAGCATTCCTCTGGTCCACTAATTTTTTCACTTGGTCAAAGAATGCAATAAGATTTGTCTGGCATTATCTGTTTTTGACAAACCCATGTTGGCTTTTGATTATGACTTTGTTTGCTTCTAGGTGTTCGCTGATTCGTTGCTTGATTATCTTTTCCAGAATCTTCCCAGGTATTGAGGTCAGGCTGATAGGTCTGTAGTTTCCTGGATCTATTTTTTTTTCCTTTTGCTGCTTCCCCCTCCCCCCCGCCCTCAAAGTACTGAATGTCCTTCTTGTCTAGGCATCCAGTTGGTTACACAGAGAGTATAATTGATCTTCTGTGGATTAGTGCTCAGAACCTCAGCCTTATCTTTCGACCTTTTCATCTAGAGGTTCTATCTGTAGTTTACCTCAAGGAAATAGTGTGTTTGAAGATACTATGGAGATTAAATGGTTCAGAGATAAAGGAACATACATTTCTTTTTTATCTATCCTTCTAAGAGATCAACACTATATAACTGACTCATGTATTCTCAAAGCAGTTCTCCAAGAAAGGTCATGCTGAATCATGATAATGGTTTTTGACAATGAGAATCTCACTACTGTCGTAAACTTTCTAGACTTTTTGGAAGTGTTTTTTTTTAAAAAAAAAAATCTGTTTTTTTCTTGAGATAAATAGTAATTTTTAGGAAAATTAACCTGTTTAAGCAGTCTCTTCATCTATTTTCTTTATTTGTTAAACTTACTTGCTGCCTGTCTCACTGTGGGTCTACTGTAGGTAGCTTACAACAATAAAAAGGAAGAAATGAAGAGTGTAAACAGAAGTAAAATAATAGAACAACCAAATAAACAATGAAAAAGAACACAATGTAAATACATCAATATGAATACATTTATAAAATAAATCTATAGATAAATACATGGGTGCTTCTGCCAATATCTATTCTAGTTACAGTTCTTTCAGATATTTACAGGTCCTATAATGGGCAATAGGAGTGTTTCTACTGACTTCTGAATCAAAAGCGGAGGACAAGGAGGAGGAGGATGAAGGAGAAGCCACCATGATCATAGAAGAATCAAGCCCTTCTTTTGGTTGTGAAAACAAATGTCAGTATCTCCTAGTGAAAAAGAGGCATTTGGCATCTACCTTTTATATGTTAACTTCTGAGTGACCCTGAAGGTAGTTTTACATAAAAGTCATACTACATTTTTGTTTTAGAAATAATATTGAGAAATACAGCTTAAAAACTTCCCTATGGGTGGAAGAAATAGGGGTGGGCCCTTGGGGACCAAAAAACAAACATTTCTTTTCATTTCATTCTGCTCCCAAGTGTTTCTAGTTTTTATTTTCATCATACTGCCACATTCTGTATCTTGAATTTGAAGTTTTAAATATCATAATCTGGGGTTTGGTCAAAATCTAAGCTCCCATAAAGACAGAAAAAGACACGGATGTGTTTGGTTTTTTAAAATCTCCAAATGCCAATATGTACATTCTGTTTTGTAGTTGTCACTCTGATTTGATATTCCCTAAAGTTGACACAATTATGTATTGTTAATTTGCTAGGAAGAAATGATGCTGTTGCTTTCTAGTCAATCTCTGTGAAATGGTGGCTTCTCATTCAGAATAGCATCTCTTCTGTAAAAAAAAATCTGGAAAAAATAATTTTGCCTAGTAGCCGCTTGTACTTCAAGCTTGTGCATAGTTCAGCTTAAATAAGGTTCCATTGTTCATTTAGAGTTGGTATGCTATAATAGGCATACTGTTGTTCAAGGTCCTTAAACTCGTTGGATGGCAATGGGCTAGTTACTATCTTTCAGCATGATTGCCTAAATAAAATACATAATTTGTATGAATGTTGTCTCGAGTACTTTCAGTGACAATGGAGATGAAAGGATGTATTGGTACCCAGAGAAGCCCATCTATTTACACTAAAGGGTGTGAGTATCAGTTCTTTATGCCTCCACCGATGCAACTCTTTGAATGGCAGGGTGACTCAGGAAAGAGGAAGTCTTGTATTTGTATTTGGAAGAAGATATACTGAAGCTTTGGAGCCTTAGCTATAATGCTTATTGTTAGCACCTTTTCTTTTCTGAACAGAAGTACACATCTTGTTTAATTACTTTTCTTTTCTTCCTACATTAGGATAAGTCATTTTAGGTTTAATTAAACAAGTACGTTAGAAAATTGTTCGTTTTATGAATTATTTGCAGTTGTCCTCCATACGTGGATTCCAGGATCGTCAGTCTCTTTTCACTGATGAGTGGCTAGCCAATTTCTTGGAAATGTGCATATTAAACTGAATATGTTTCAAAGTGAGTAACTGAATATATGCAAAAAATGCTGCCTTTTTTTGTTTAGTCAATGGATCCAACGAGCCTTTGATTTTGAACTCAAGTCCCAAGAAGCAGCCAGGATTCAGCAGTGGGATAGGTATTTTGTACATATTCAGAAACCCTCCTGTTACCTTTGTTTCACTTGTTTTTCTGTAACATGTACCTAAAACCTGAGAAGCAGATGAGTTGAGTCACTACATGATCAGAAAATTATTGTTTTAAATAACTCCGTTGAAAATAAACACCTTTTAGGGCATATCTGTGGGTCAGACTAAGTTCATATTTGATGAAGCGCCAAACCGTGGTGAAAATGTATCAATTACTTGAGAGAAAAATGTATATTCAAAAGGCAGACCTGTGTCTAATGCGGGAATGGGCGCTGTGACATTAGAATCAACTAGAGCTGTCTGTCTAGGTTCAAAAGCTTCAATAAACAGATATGGCAGAAAGAAAGAAAATGTTGGGAATGGAAGTAGCAGCAAGAGAGATAGAGGTTAGTGGCCCAAGGTAATATGATTTCAACAGAAAAATGCATATAATTTGATTCATACAACATAACAGACAGTATTGGAATACATGCTCGGATGTGTGTCAAACTTCTAGCTATGTTTTCAGTTCTTTTTTAATCTTAGAAGAAGGCTCTGTTAAAGGTTTGGTTTCAACATATTAATGTTTAGAGTATAAATATATATGACATTATTGTGAGACAAAAGTATGCTCATTTATCTTTGTTAGTGCACGTTTCATTAACTTGCCAAAGCAATAATACAAGTTTGTCAGGCTTACGTAATTGAGTACTGCTTTGAGGGAGACTATTGAAATTATCCCAGAACTATTTGAGTTTGTTAAGTTGAGTTTGAGGGAGAGAGAAGGAGCATTAATAATATATTCGTTTGACTGGATCCAGTAAATCAGTTTGCCATACTTTTGCATGTAACAGTTCTAGATCCAATCCTTCATACAATATTTGCATACCCTATTTAAAAATGTTGTTTCCATTTTAGTGTTTGAGAATTTGACACTTCTGCAGTATTATGTATCATGTTACCATGGAATAAGGTGGTAATAAAGGAATTAATAAAGGAATCAAATAAATAAAATTATTAATAAGAATGTATGTTATTACACATACTTCAGAGCTACCGTAGCTTGTTGAGGGAAAGGGGGAGAAAAAGGGCATCAAATATTGTCTTGGAATTCTGCAGTAACTTTAAGTCACTTCATAGATATTTCCCTATTGTATTTTTTAAAGTAGTTTCACACTGCACACTTATTCAGAAGTTTAAGAATTGGAAGCAAAAGCCTCCTGTATGAAGTTAAGATTCTACAGGTAGTCTTCGGTTTATGTCCATTTGTTCAGTGACTGTTCAGAGTCAAATGAACTTACAACTAGTACTTGAAGCTCTGGCTGTTGCAGCAACCCTGCAGTCACATGATCATGATCCAGATGCCAGGGTGGTCATGATGTCGTGGTAAGCCACATTACATGATCACCATTTGCAAACTTCTCTGCTGGTAAAATCAAGTCAATAGGGAAGCCAGCACGTAAGTTGCAAGTTGTTTTGTAAATCGCTCCTGCCGCTTGTTTCTCCCATGGATCTTGTACTCCGAGGCACCTGCTGCCCACTTGTACGTTATACAACATGCTTGGAGTTTAAACTGTGCTTACACATGCTTGGGATAAACCCATGTTCATCATCCAACAAAAATTAAAAAATAAAAACCAAATGAAATATAAAAGTAATAATTAAAAAATGATAAATTAAAAAAAACAAACTCGAAGGGCAGACTCGAAGGGCAGTCCTTTTCTGTACTCAGTTTTCTATGTTTCTAGGCCTGCCTGCAGCCTCCATCGACCTGCCCATGGCCTCCGCCAACCCACTTAAGGTCTCTGCCGGCCCTCCTACAGCACTGGCACATATCCCCCCCCTCACTCCTTACCTGAGACTTCTGCCCCTTCCTGCAAAATAACCTGTGCATCCTCGGGTTACGAGAGCAACTGAGATTGTTGGGATTGCCATTGCTAAGCAATACGGTCTCATGTCATGCTTTATGACTGCATTGCATACCAAGGGCAATCGTAGTTTCAAATGCTGTTGTAACCCAAGGACTACCTCTATTGGTACCATATAATGGAGTACATGCATGCATTCAGTGATACGTGAAGGCATATTCTAGGTTTCTTATAAAAAATATTGGGATGATAAAATAAACAATATATTTATGCTTTTTTTCCCTTAAACAAATCTGAAACTTCTATTGAGATCTCTTCCTCCTAAATCATTTATTGCATAGAATTTACAACTGAGGAAAGTTCTATTATTAAATACAAGCAAATTTTTGGTTGCCTTTGTCAGCTTCTTTATTAATGGCGTATTACAAGGGATAAATCGTCAAAGCAGGACATGATGCGCCTTAACCAACAGTTGTGTAAATCGGGGGGACTAACTATGATTGTGCAAAGAATATGCCTTCTGTTGCTATTTACAGCTTTTTGACAGCATAGATATGTTAATGAACTAGAATGAAAATACATTCCCAAATGCACTTTTTCAGACATGTAATGGGGCAGAGGACAGCTGTTGTGATGAAGAATACTGTCATGTTCAGCCTACAGCTTGTAGTGAATCCAGATGGCCCTATCTTTAGCATATTAAAAGGGCATGTTGATTCTGTTTGTGAAGCAGCAATATATTTAGAACAATCTATTAAAGTCTGTTCCATGCAGCAGTTAAAAATTATCATTGCAGAAGATAAAGGATTACTCTGTTTTTTCCCCTGTATATCTTGCTTTATCAATGCTCTGAGTAAATATGTTTTCTGTAAGCAGACATAACAGATTGGTTATAAAATGTATGAGAAGAAATGATTTAATATAAGTTGTTTCCAAATGGCATAATTTTGCACATTGTTCCAGTGAATAGGTACATGCAAAAACTATGGTTGATGGCTGTTCATGTTGATTATTAATTATATTGATTGCTACAGATAGGCCTCGAGTTACAACCCCAATTGAAATTGACATTTCTGTCATGCATTGTGGCAGTCATAAAACAAGATGTCAGGTGACTACACTGACTTACAATGGCAATCCCAGTTCATCCTTCTGCGGAGAGAAGATAGCTGGGCAAATGAATGCTTCCTGAGGCATGGCAAGCAGCCACAGAGCTGGGTGATTCTGGGGCTGCTTGCTTCCCTGCAAAGCAGAGTACAAGGCAGCCAAAAGGAGAAAGATAGAGAGGAAGAGATAGCAGGTATGGGGTAATGGTGTTGTTGAAGCATCTCTGTAGTTATAAGTGCGGGTGGGCTGCTAAGTGCCATAATATTGATTATGTAATTGGGGGGGGCGTACTGCAACAGTTTCAGCTTTGGGCATGAATTGTAAATCCATTTATTTCAGCACAATCATAATTTTGAACGCTCACTGGACAAATGGTTGTAAGTCAAGGACTACCTGCATTCTTTCTTTAAAGATACAAAAGCTTCCTAGGCACTTTACAGGTGATTTCAAACTGTTATAAGGCCACAGTAAAATAATAATTGATAACATAACATTTCAGCAGGTTCCTTCGCATAAGGTAAACGATATTACTGGGCTGGTTTGGGGAGTAAATTCTGACATTGTCTTTACCTATTTTCCCTGAATTCCTTTTAATTCTGTGACATGGTAGTTGTAGCATGGCTGAAAATATTGTATTAATAATAATATCTTCTTAATAATAATAATAACGTTGGAAGGGACCTTGGAGGTCATCAAGTCCAACCCCCTGCTCAGGCAGGAAACCCTACACCGTTTCGGACAAATGGCTGTCCAGTCTCTTCTTAAAAACTTCCAGTGTTGGAGCATTCACCGCTTCTGGAGGCAGGTTGTTCCATTGGTTAATTGTTCTAACTGTCAGGAAGTTTCTCCTTAGTTCTAGGTTGCTTCTCTCCTTGATTAGTTTCCATCTGTTGCTTCTTGTCCTGCCTTCAGGTGCTTTGGAGAATAGCTTGACTCCCTCTTCTTTCTGGCAGCCCCTGAGATATTGGAACACTGCTATCATGTCCCCCCTCGTCCTTCTCTTCATTAAACTAGACATACCCAATTCCAGCAACCGTTCCTTATATGTTTTAGCCTCCAGTTCCCTAATCATCTTTGTTGCTCTTCTCTGTACTCTTTCTAGAGTCTCAGCATCTTTTTTACATCATGGTGACCAAAACTGGATGCAGTATTCCAAGTGTGGCCTTACCAAGGCATTGTAAATTGGTATTAATACTTCACGTGATCTTGATTCTATCCCTCTGTTAATGCAGCCCAGCACTGTGTTGGCTTTTTTGGCAGCTGCAGCATACTGCTGGCTCATATTTAAGTGATTGTCCACTAGGACTCCGAGATCCTTCTCACAGTTACTACTATTGAGCAAGGTACCCCCTATACTATACCTGTACATTTGGTTTTTCTTGCCTAAATGTAGAACCTTACTTTTTTCCCCATTGAATTTCATTTTGTTAGATACCACCCAATGTTCAAGTCTGTCCAGGTCCTCCTGTATCTTAAGCCTGTCTTCTGGAGTGTTGGCTATTCCTGCCAGCTTGGTGTCATCCGCAAATTTGATGAGTTCCCCATCTATCCCCTCGTCCAAATCATTGATGAAGATGTTGAAGAGCACCGGGCCCAGAACACTTCCCTCCATGTAGATGCGGTTCCATTGAGGACCACACGCTGAATACGGCCGGTCAGCCAGCTACGAATCCATCTGGTGGTGATGCTGTCTAACCCACATTTTTCTATCTTATCGAGTAGTAGGTTGTGATCTACTTTATCAAATGCCTTACTGAAGTCCAAGTAAATTATATCCACATCATTCCTCTGATCCACTAGTTTTGTCACTTGGTCAAAGAATGCAATAAGGTTTGTCTGGCATGATCTGTTTTTGACAAACCCATGTTGGCTTTTAGTAGTGATTTTGTTTGCCTCTAGGTGTTCGCTGATTCATTGTTTGATTATCTTTTCCAGAATCTTCCCAGGTATTGAGGTCAGGCTGATAGGTCTGTAGTTTCCTGGATCCATTTTTTTTCCTTTTTTGAAGATGGGAACTACATCAGCTCTTTTCCAGTCCTCTGGTAGTTTCCCAGTGCTCCAAGGTATTGTTAGGACCGTTTCCTCAGAGGTGAAAAGAAGGAGTTACCTCATTAAAGTACCTTTAAAATTCTAGTTATGACAATGAAGAATCAGTCATTCTACTTCAAAAATGTGTTTTTCCACATATTTAGGTATTTGCTATTGCAATAGTTGCAAATTCGCAATAGAGCTTGTACCCATGGGCAGAATTCACTTGCAGTTGGCCTATACACAAAGGAATAATTCATTCTGATTTCATATAGTCCAAGGAAAAATGTTCTAGGTCAACTCTTAGTCTTTTTAAGTGGAAGTATTGGTCACAAAAAAGGGGGAAAAAGTAGTTAAAAGGATTAAGAACTAGAGTATAATGGACTAGTGAAAGTAAGCCCATAATGTCATTTCTTGCCTCTACACAGAGGGAGATAGAACAAAGAAGGGTTCTTGTTTATAACACTGAAGCAAATACCTGGAGTGAATTTCATGCCTTTATGTTTCTTTCTGGCTTCAGTACATTCTGGCAGAGAGTAGTCAGCCTGGTATTCTGGCAGAAGGTAGTCAGGCTGGCATTTATTTACAGCAATTTACAGTTACTGCACAAATCTTTTCAAAATTAATTTCCTCAGCATGGGTCCTTCTTGCCAGTAGAGATCACTGGATTTCACATTAAATTGAGACTATGTTTGGTAGCCTTTTCATATTCAGAGTATTTTGAAATCATAATGTTTGCATGATCTTGATCTAGGACAGGGGTGTCAAACTTGCAACGTCACGTGACGTGTCATGACGTATCATGAGTTTTTTGCCATTGCTGGCAATGGGGTGGGCGCGGTTTTGCTATGATGCAGCCGGCCCGCAGGCTGGCAGTTTGACACCCCTGATCTAGGATGTTATTTTAAACATTTTTCAAGAAATGCAATGCTTGCCACATCCTGAGCTATTCCGTATAAATAGAACATTTTTGAAACTTTGAAAAGCTGAGGTAGAAAAAGTTTTGGGGTAAGTAAAAAAAAAAGAAAAGCCTTTTCTGCCTTGATCCTTTTGAAAATGAACATTATAGTGGAAAGAATAATGGATTTGGCATTTTAGCCATGTTGATTATGTGCCAATATGGTTTCCTTAGCAATGAAATTCCTGAAGCAATGGTTGCTGATGTAAACATAATTGAATTCTAGTGTTGTGTGTCTTGCATACAAGCTGTGAATCTGTGCTTTTTAAAATGTGTGTGTTTGTAGTTTTAATTTCAAGACAGGTTAGAACAGGTTGTTACTTTTCTCTCTTGTGAAGCAAGGGGACAAATCAGAGCCATTTATACTATTGAGATGTTTGTATTTAATTTCACCATGATATTTATTCCATCCCACATTTAGTCTTTCAATCTGCAGTTTAAAATAAGTAGAAATATTAATTCTAGAAAAACTAGGAATACTGGATAGATATTATTCTTTGCAGATTAGATCATGAGCCCAACTAGAACCAAGCCAGCAACTGTAAGGGCTGAAGCTAATGAGGCAGGAATCAGCAGCGCTTATGCCAGATGGCATGGTTATGTAAACATGGAGCTTTCACTGTTGAGGCTGCAAAGAGAACAACCAAATGTCTGTTGATTCAGAAGGGTGGGAGAAAAGGCCTAGGATTAAAATCCTGGGTTTATGTATAAGGCTTGATTCTTGTGTTTTTAAGGCTTGATTCTTGTGTTTTTGCCTTAGACACATTTTTTTGCAGAGCTATGATATTTTTCTTCTGGTTAATGAAATACTTAATCTGCCCTTGTTGAGTCTGTGAAGCTTCTGCTGTTAAGGTTAGTGTTAGGTTAGAGTCATTACTGGAAGGTAAAGCAGGTTGTTACTGGAAGGTAAAGAGATACAGATAGTCCTCATCTTACGCCCACAATTTAGTCTAAAATTTCTGTTGCTAAGCGAAACATTTGTTAAGTGAATTTTGCCCCATTTTACGACCTTTCTTGCCACAGTTGTTAAGTGAATCACAACAGTTGTTAAGTTAATAGCACAGTTGTTAACTGAATCTGACTTCCCCATTGACTTTGCTTGTCAGAAGGTTGCAAAAGGGGCTCACATGACCCCGGGATACTGCAAACATCATAAAAATGGCTCATTTGCCAAGTGTTCAAACTTTGATCACATGAGCATGAGGATGCTGCAATGGTCATAAGTGTGAAAAATGGTCATAAGTCACTTTTTCAGTGCCGTTGTAACTTTGAACAATTGCTAAATTAACTGTTGTAAGTTGAGGACTACCTGTATTGCCATTGTTAATATGTAACTTGCAATCACCCAGAACTGGAAGGGGAAGGGAAGAGAAAGGCTTTTTAGCAGGGCTTAAATGGACTAATTTATTTCGTCCACAAATTAGTACTTGGGCCCATTGGGATTAGGTGTTGGTGGGAGAATTGAAATTATAGGCAGAGGGATCTGTGACGGGTGGCAGTAGGCAGGCCATTGCTGGAAGAGGATTGGAAATGTGGTGGAAAGACTCTCTTCACAATTCACAATTGTAGCTATTGTTACTTAGCACCTGGCCTGTTTGTAATGAGACTTTGTTTCTCCACAAGGTAATTGTGGTTGGGTGAGGAAAGAGGGGTTTCTCTGTCTAATATGTTCCCAGCCAATTTTCTGATTCTGCATAAGCCTCAACTTGAAGACTAGAGAGGAATTTATTCATTTGTGTAGTTATCCTGTGGAGGAACCTAGATAGGAGTATGTGTCCCACTATAGTGAATTCCTTAGATCTTGGACTCGTGCATGGTGGTTTGCAAACTGCTACAGGGCCAGAGTATCTGAACATTCTTCCCATATCAGAAAAGAAAGTAGCAAAATAAGTGTGAAACAATTTAAATTAACTTGAAACCCTTTTTAAATCAATTCCATTTATGGTTTTGAATCACAACTGAAATTTAGGCTTCTCTTGACATAAAGGTTTAATATTCTAACTTTCAAGTATCCTTAACTAAGGATAAATCTTTCACTATTTGGTCAGAAACTAATATTTTTTTTATAATTTATACTGTGCTGATTACTGCTAATCATAATTGGATTTCAACAATGACATTCAGTTTTTGAAATGATGTCAGATATTCAGTATGTAAATCCAATTAGTTATATATGGAAAAATTAATTCTGTTTATGATGTTTTGTAAATTATACATTTTGTGTTTTCTTTGGCTTTTTTGCCTCTTCTCTCCCCCCTTGTATTTTGTTTTCTTTTTTCCTTTCTTACAAATGTGTAATAAAATTTAAAATATATTAAAAAAACAACAATCAAGTAAGAAGATCAAAAAATTCCAGCCCCAACAAGCTTATTAGTAAATGGAATACTAAATTACACATATCAAGTTTCTAAGATTTTGTAACCTAATCTCTTTTCTCCTTTCAATAAATCTGATTAATAAGCTTTGTGAGAATCTAGAGCAGCTGTTAGGGGCTTAATCTCGGAAATTGTATATGTGTAATTAGTATAAGAGTATATTATGGAATATTCATACAAAACAATTAGATAGGAATCCCATTTCTTCACCAACTACAAACTTAATATGTTCCAATAAAATATAAATATAAAGGTGTGCTTATATTTGCATTTGTGTATATTTGTCTACAATTTAAGCATAATGTCTTTTTTGTGTATTCAGAAAATTAAATATTTAATTTTTTAAAAATATATGAGAAATATTAACACGATGTTATGTTAAAATTTAATATTTTAACAGAGTTAGTGGAGAGGAAACTGTAGTGAAACGATTTCCACTTAAATAAAAACAATGTAGAGAAATTGTGAGACAGGGGATGTATTTGTAATATTTTTGTGGGATTTATTAGAAGCATCTTCTAGAGGAAGGAGATAGTGAGAAAAATTGTGTTGACCAATTCTCCCTCTACCTAGATAAATTTTCTTGGCATCTCCAGCATAGGGCCAGAATAAAGTCTTGGACCTGGGCATTTTCATAATCTTAGCTTCCAAGAATATTTGTATTGTATGCAATGTATAATCATAATTATACACATACAATACAAATTAAGAATAAGAATAAGAATAAGAATAAGAATAGAATAGAATAGAATAGAATAGAATAGAATAGAATAGAATAGAATAGAATAGAATAGAATAGAATAGAATAGAATAGAATAGAATAGAATAGAATAGAATAGAATAGAATAGAATAGAACAGAACAGAACAGAACAGAACAGAACAGGAAGGGACCATGGAAGTCTTCTAGTCCAGTCCCCTGCTCAAGCAGGAGAACCTATACTGTCTCTGACAGGTGAATGTCTAGTCTCTTCTTAAAAATCTCCAGTGATGGAGCGCCCACGATTTCTGGGAGCAAGCTATTCCACTGGTTGATTGTCCTCACTGTCGGGAAGTTTGGGTATTTCTTTTCTTAATTTTGAGATTTCTGACATTCAGGGTGAGCATAAAAATTTTCATAGGTCCTGTGTCCACAGATAATCCAGCCCATATCATTCAGAAATATTCCCTGGTTCTTTGGAGGAAGCTATAGGAAGAAAATTAGAGCACGGTAGCCTAGCAGTTAAGATGCTGGGTTTGTTGACTGGAAAGTTGGCAGTTCGGGACCCAAGCACCGTGTGATGGGGTGAGTCCCCGTTCTTGCTGTACCTCCTGCCAATCTAGCAGTTTGAAAAGTATGCAAATGCAAGTAGATAGATTGTTGCAGGTAGTCCTCAACTTACAGTCATTGATCTAGTGACCATTCAAGGACTATATGTACTACATCGGTAGGAAGGTAACAGCATTACATGCACTTCAGGGTATAGTCATGCTGACCATATGACCACAGAAGACAACACTGGCTCCTTCGGCTAGGAAACAGAGATGAGCACCACCCCCTAGAGTTGGACACGACTGGATAGAAAAAAACTTTACAGGAAGAAAAGACTTGGCATTTTCCCTACCTAGTGTGTCCTACAGCAGTTTTTCAAACTCTTTTCCGTGAAACCTTTTTTAAGTGCACTTAAATATGGTCAATGTTTTTTTATTGCTGGTACTTTGCCTCTTGATCAAGGATGCCAGGTGTTTTCTTAAAACTGACAGTTCCCATAGAATGAAAACATTTGTCACATCCTGTATTACAGAACAATGGATTCCGGTGGACCCCAGCGGCCTTATAAAAGTATAAAAGAACATGATTTGCTGTTTTGGATTTGATTTGGAGGAAGCTCTTCAAAACATGCAAGATTAAAAACGCAGGATCTATCTATAATTCATTATAGCAGACTTGTCTTTTTCCAGCTGTTGTGTGGCAGGCTTATGCAGTAGCCATGTTATCCTGGAAAAGAAGCAGCTTTATTTATTTATTAAATTTATATTCTGGCCAATGGCCAGGGCTGTTTACAAATTGATTAAAAACAAGAAAGAACAAAAACCAAAAGAATAAAGATGGCAGAAATGACAAAACTGGATAGAAACAGAGAAAAAAGAAGCTTCAAGCATGCTTGCCAAAGACCTGGGCAAAGAACTAGGTCTTCAGGGGCAAAACCCTGTAGGGTGGGGGCTGTTTGAATCTCAGGGGAAACTTCATTGCATAAGGCAAGTGCTGCTGTAGAGAAAATGCACTTCCAGGGTCCCAATAGATAACATTGTTTAATTAAAAGAATGCAGAATATGCCAACCCTGCCTGATCAGATTGTCTGGGCAGTTATTATGGGAGACAGCCGGTTCTCAAATAATTAGGCTTTATTTAATGTTCATTTTTCAGCACACCTTTTCCAAAATTGAATGTAAATATTTCACAATCCTAGTCTACCTTTTCTTACTTGCAAAGACAAACACATTGTAAATAAGGAATATTTTGATTGATGCCTCGTGGCAATGCCAAAGGCAAAATACTGAATTGGGACAACTTAGAGTCTGCAGTGCTTCAGCTGTAGCAATAGAGATAGGAGAGTCCAGGATAAAGTTACTCTCAAATTCCCTAGATAAAGGACTAAGCTCATCTCTCTTGAGAGGCTTGGATTATATAACTTCATGCTTAATAACTGTTATGTTCAAAATCTAGTGAAATTGCAAGAGTTAGGGAAGAGGAAATAAATTTATCTGTTGGGTTTTTTTATTCAGTTTGACTTAACATCATCTGCTAGACTTAGCAAGGCCAGGTTGGTTGAACATATAGCAGCTAAAAGAATGTATTCAAATCTAGGCTTAAGCAGTCTCTAACCTCCTCACTAAAGTTAATGCTGGTGCTAATAATGCTTATAGACATGTAGACTGTATTACCTGCACAGCACATGGGTTTAACAAAGTCTACTAATTTACTCTCTTTTTTATATTTGCAATGTGAAAAGCTTGATTGACCAAAGTTAATCAGAATAATGCATAATTTGATCTTATGGAATGACATTGCTGAAAGTAAAGGTATAGGTTTCACTCTGTGTACATATAATTGCTTTATTATAATGTTCTATCTTGCTTTTTATAATTGTTAGCTGCCAAGAGACATGTATTTGAAATTGGCAGCTGTATAAATTTATGTATGTATGCATGCATGCATGCATGTATGTATGTATGTATGAATGAATCAATGGATATGAAAACAAAGCTAAAATGTATATTAGATAATATGAATTGGTGTGAATGTATGTGGAAGTAAGATCCATAGTTGATGATAGCTGCATGCTATGTTCTAGTGAAAGGAAATGAAGAATCATGCAAGGGTTTGGGAGAAAACAGTGCCACATTCTGAATGAATGCATTTGACATGATGGTGGAATATTCTTTTAAGTGACCTGACTAGATGGATTGGAAGAAGACAAGAGACTACAAATCCAATGGGCCATTAGGAGACCACAAAATGAACGAAAATGGTGACTGGTGTGTGTATCTGCTTAGAAGGTCTGTTTGTTCAGTTATATAGTTTATTTATTCAGACCTACACATAGAAGAGGAACCCATTAAAATGCATGATTTTATGTGATGTGAGGAAAGAATGAGAGAATTAGTGATGTATCACTATGGTACAATCATGTAAGTATGATTGCAGAAAAAGTTTGGCAGCATCTTTTGAAAATAATCATTTTAAGGCATCAGCTGTCAAAAGCTTCAGTTATTACATCTATTAGGGATGCATGGCGTGACTTGACTGATATAGGACTTAAATATATTGAGATGGGGTGGTGGTGAAGATAGGCAAGTTACGCAGGTAGCATTCCTTGAGAGGCAGATTATAGTTAAATATTAATTAATAGTACTGTTTTGTTAAAAACCCTTTGTGTTTTTTCAGACCTTCTGAGATAGCTTGAAATCTTTCGATGTAAGCTAGCAGTCTCTCATTTAAGTGTGCTGCCTAAGTTTCTTTGTTCTAAAACCACTACTTTGAAATCTTTGATAGAGCGTCTTGAGTGGTTAAAATACAAATCTATCACTTTGAGCCCTGATGTCAAAGTTGTGTCAATTAATTCTTTTGCATGAAGTCTGACCTGTTTGTTCTATGTAGAATCCACTGTGGCATTGCTGGCAGATGATGATATCTATCACATTTTATGAAGAGTATATGAAGATGCTGCTAATGTTCTGTGTGAAGCTGTTGGGGTACGTAGTGGTTCTGTTGGTATAGATGTGAAAACAATCTACAGGTAGTCCTCAACTTATGACCACAATTGCAGTAGCTCAGAATGCTGGTTGTAAGTTGTGGTAACCGGACTTGATTTTATGACCATTTTTATGATGGTGATTAAGCAAATCACAAGGTCTTTAAGCAAATCACTTGACTGTAAGTCTGAATCCAGCTTATCCATTGGGTGTTTTTGCCAGGAAATGTCAATGGGTTGTAAGCAGAGATAGTCCTTTACTTATGACCACAATTGGACCCAATATTTCTGTTGCTAAGTGAGACAGTTGTTAAGTGAATTTTGACCCATTTTATGACTTTTCTTGCTACAATTGTTAAGTGAAGCACTGCAATTGTTAAGTTAATAACACGGTTGTTAAGCGAATCTGGCTTCCCCGTTGACTTTGCTTGTCAGAAGGTCACAAAAGGGGATCACATGACCTTGGGACTTTGTAACCATCATAAATATGAGTCAGTTGCCAAGCATCTAAATTTTGATCACGTGACCATGGGGATGCTGCAACGGTTGTGTGAAAAACGGTCATTAGTCACCTAGTGCAGTTGTAATTTCAAACGGTCACTAAACGAACTGTTGTAACTGAAGGACTACCTGTAACTTTTTTTTGAATCTGTCATAACTTTGAAAGATTGCTGAGTGATCGGTTGTAAGTCAAGGACTACTTATTGATATCCGAGTTTGTTGCAGGCTCTGGTTCCCATCTTATATTGTTGTACTGTTTCTTATTGCTTGTAAGAATTGGCTTCTAGTTGGTTTTCTGTATGCAAGTACAGGCTTACCCTGAGGTGCCTGTAAAATGCAGAATCATTTTCTAGTAGGAATTGTAAATAATGCATTTATGTGGCTTGAGCTGTGAGCTTTAGGTGACAACTCGTGTTGCTCTGTTGTTTTTTTGTTTGTGGTCTGTGTTTTAATAGATCCTCCCTGTTGATTTGTGTATTGATCTTGCTGGGTAGATAGTTCAGTCTCCTAATGTTTAGTTTAATTCCATCAGTTAAGCATTATGATTGTTCGCAGTCCAGAGTCACTTGCTTGAGATGGGCAGGTATAGAAATTGAATAAATAAATTAATCTCTATCAAGTGGGTCAGAACAAAAGAAATTATAATATAGACAGTAGATTTGATAGTATGTTCTAGAAGCATGTAGGTATGCATGATGATGTGTAGTTTTATGAAGAGTGTGATATTTATGTACGCACTGTGTGGTTTTACCATGACATCGAACAAATACTTGTTTTGTAGAGAACTCCAAGCTTAGGTTGTTTGTGGGATGGAAATTGTTATGGTCGTAATGGAATTCGATGTGGAATTATTTCCATGAGTCCAAATGAAGGAAATGTCATCAATAAATCTCAAGTTAAAAAAAAATGGGAATAAGTATTAAAGAAAATCTTACTCTAGGTAAGCCATGAGGATGTTGCTGTATTGCAAAGCCCTACGTGTGTCCATAGATGTGCCATTAATTTCCAGGTATATATTGTTACCAAAGATTAAGTAGTTCTGGTAAGTACAGAGTAATAAAGTCTGGTGGCAAGATGTAAATGGAATAGAGATCTTTTAAATATAGGTTAAACCATTTTTTTTTTTTTTTGCTAGAATAAAGACTGGATCTTGGGGGGGGGGGGAAGCAAAGGAACAAGAGGTAATGGGTACAGAAAGAAGAATCTGAGGTCCTGTTTTGAATAGTAGGTAGATGATCTCCTAACAGAATAAATGGAAAAAGGTTCCACAGTATGAAAAGAATTACGTTATGGAGTATTAAAAAGAAGTACGCTGAGGTATTTGGCTCTGTAGAAAGAATGAATGAGGATCCCATTGCAAAGCACAACGTTTGAGAGAGCTCAGAAGTCACCTGATTCCATACTCAATGTAAGATCTTGGAAAGAAAGAGAAACTGAATAGGTTGAGAAAAAGAGAGGCGAAGAATGTTGGATTTGGGTAGAGTTGATGAGATCCTCAAGAAGAGATAGGTGTAATTTAAAAAAACAACAACATACAAACCATATGAATGTGGTTAAATCAGGCTTACAAAAAATATAGCGAATGGTATCAATACAAGTGGAATTTTTTAAATTTGAAGTTTGTTCTTCAAGTTTTAATTTTTTAATTTTTATTATTTCTTAAGGTATTTGTTTTCTGCACTTTACATAATATTGCTTATCCAAAAAGAAAGAATGTGATGGGTATGCTTTTGGTAGTATTTAGAATATATGAGATTAGTGTATTGTTCTTCAAGCTGCTATCTGCCAGATAGATTGAACAACACACCCTACTGTGAATAAAATCTTTTTAAAGAAATGGCTATTTTGCTCAGATGTTTTACATCTATAGATTGCTCTCTTATTGGATAAAATCAGGCTGGATATGAGAAAATCACATACCAACTAGTTATTACAAAAATGATTAATGTATGTCTTGGTTTAGTTGAGGCAAGATTTTTAATATACATAAGGAAGTAACGTACTGTATGGATGCCAGTCAAGCTCCACAGTTCTTTATTTGTAAGCGGCAAAATAATGGCCTTCCCTACTTGCCTATTGGAGCTCTATAGCTCTATTGGAACTATCGAGCTGGGACTTGCTTTCAGGTTAGGTGTAGCTAATGGCTGTTGTTTTATTGGCGTTGTAATACTGGAAAAGATGCCCTCAGTGTCAAAAGAACCTCCTTCTGAGGACTTCAGTTCTGAGGTAAGCTGTGCCTGAGAAGGAACAATGGTTGGGAAATTGATTTCCTTTGGTACCGCCACCCATTCATTGTAAACCTATTTCTCCCTTCCCTTCCAGCCTTCAGGGAACCAAGAGAGGATTGAAAGAGAAATCCAGTCGCCCCAAAATCTTTGGCAGTCTGTAGCTCAGCCAAGCCTGGGTGGGTGTTAGAAGGCAACTGACTGGTCAACTCCAGTATTTAAACAAAAATCAATTTTATCATTGGTGCCGAAAGAACATCTTTGTTCTAAATTCTTCTAGATTCTAGATACAACACAGTTAAAGAGCGAAAATAGAAAAATCACTAACACATTTCTAACTCTAGCTAAACAACTCAGTTTTCAACTTTGTCATCCAGGACTCCAACCAACTGTCTCACAAAAGACACCCAACCTGTTCCTACCCAAAATCTGACAGAACCTCTTCTTTTTCTTTATTGACTGGCAGGAGTCAGGTGACTAACTCTGGCCATATAAGGCTGGCTTGTGATTTAAAGGCCCAACTGATCCCCACTATGGGGGTAGAACTGATCAGTTTGAGAAAGTGGGATATTGTACATGCAGATAAGTTTGTATTTGATGGGTATTAGACATATGTGGTTAGCTTTATCTAGATTTGAAACTCTTTTTCCCAGCAGTTGCTTCATATAAGAGGTTTATAAGATTCCAAATGATGAGGCAAACTTGTTTCACTGCCAAGCTAATTAAAAATCACACCTAATTTATGATAAGTTGTAAATGTATCTGTATATATTTCTTTGAAAAGTTTGGAAACTGCAATATTGACTCATCTTGTGGTTGCATTTTGGGGAAGTATATTTTGATGTGGAGACCTTTTTAAAGAATCACAATAGATAAATTTACACATTATTATTATAATCCAATGTAATGTAACAGCTCAATATTATGTGGGAATGAAGGTATACTGCCCACCTTTTATATTGTATTCTTTTGAAAATTGCTTGGATTTTGTTTTAATTTAATCTAGCTTTCAGTTATTGAATTCTGATACATTAAGATTATTCAATTTCAGTGGGTAAAATTTGGACTCCTGTCAGAGTCAAATCTAGACGTAGTTCAAGTTACTTGTAGAATTCTATGATATACAATATACAATTAAATGCTCTGAATGTTATAATGTGATTGTTTTTATTGGTTGCATTGTTGTTTTTGCCCAATGTCTGTTTTTAAATAAAACTATTTTTATAGACAATTCTCCTTTACCCAGCTTTTGCTGTCCTGCCTCATCATGGCAGGAGAATGAGTAAAGAATGCCAAGAGTGTATGCCAAGATGTATATATTCCCAGTAGGGAAACTCAAGGCAAGAAAGTCATCCCAGCTGCTCAACTAAAGTAAGAAGTCACCTTTATTGGGCCACAGAGATAGAGAAAGATGCTGGAGATGAATTATCACTTTAGTAACATGACGAAGACATACTCTGTGAGAGAAAGCAATCGTAAATCACTTCTGTTTTTAGCAAGAAAACCACATAGATAGAAAATATAAAATGATTGGTGATATAGTGCTAGATGAAAGCTCCTCAGATCAGAAGGCACACAGTATGCTACTGAGAAAGAGCTGAGAACCTTTCAGACTACTCAAGGTGTTTATGACGTGGCTAGATTAATGACTGTCAGACAGATACTTGCTGATGTTGCCATGCAGCAAAAAATAAAAAAATGCAAAGCTGCAAAGACAGAATTACAGTGGGAATGTGGAATGTAACAAGCATGAACATGGGGACGCTCAGTACAATGAACACAATAAAAGATGAAATAAGTACAAATGGATATCTTAGGAATTAGCAAGTTGAGATAGACCGGAATTGAATACTTTCAGCTAGAATATTACACTGTTTATTATTCAGGGCATGAAAAACAAAGGAGTCAATAGTTCATGCAAACAAAATGTGCTGTTTGTGATTGGATGCCAAAGTTGGAAAATGTAGTTATATTGTTTGGCTTAGGAAACCAAAATGAAGCAGGAACATTTCCACAACTCCAGTTTCTTCATAGCTAACATTACTTCCAAACAACCAAAATGATGCCCCTATACATTGATATAATCAGATGGAATACATAGAAATCAAATTGACTATTATTGCTAAAAGGAAGTAGAGGAGCTCAGTTATGGCATCAAAGACATGACTAGGTGCTGATTGGAACAGATCACAAAGTGGTCATGTGCAATCTCTGTGTTAAGCTAAAGAAGGAGAAGAAAGCCAAGCAGTTTCCACAAGATGACCTTGAGCATATATCCACTGTTTTCAAGGAGAATTATCATAAATCATTTTGACATCCTGAACATCAGTGATGGGGAACTAAGGAACCAATGTGAAACAGTTGTTAAGGATGAATTGGAAAAGAGACTGCCCAAGATGAAGAAACAGAAGAAAGCAAACAGTGGGAATTGAACAAGAAGAGAAGAGAATACAGAGTCAAGGAAGACCACCCCCAATTTCTCACTCCCCCCCCCAATCAAATGCCCCTTTGCCAACCTGGAGCCAGTCTGCTATGTAGTGCCCTACTTCGGACCCATTACACAAAGTCCTAACTCTGAGAAGGCTCTATTGATTAGAAAGATGGAAGGGAAGAGAAAAAGAGGATGATCAGCATCAAGATAGGTGAACTCTGTTATGGTGTTGATGGATGCCCCATTGGAAAAACTAAAGAACAACTTTAGGGTCAGATTGTTATGGAGAAAAATTATCTGTGTGATTACTAAGAGTTGACACTGACTTGATGGCACATAATCATAAATCATAATTTAGAAATATTAAATTAGATAAATAAGCTGTGGAAATAAGTAGAAGTGAGGTCACAATTACAATAATGATATTTTCTCTTCCCCCCCCCTTAAGTATGTTTCCTAGTGGCTCACCTGAAACCAAAATTGATGAAATGCATACCTAGATGAAATTGGAACATTTTCTTTAGTATCAATCACTTAACTGATGCAGCTGTCAATAGTCTTTGAGATTACTATTACATAATGCCAGTGCACGATGGGGTGAACATAGGACAGATTGTTGGCTGAAATGATTTGGCCAGTTTAAGATGTTATGACTGTTATTCGTGGTTTTAAATGAAACTTGTATAACTTACTAACTTAGTAAATTTGCTTAAACTGTGCTCTATTAGATAATTTATGTTATATAAATTATTTTTTTCTTAACCTGATTTTTCTGTCTTATAACATTTTTAATTCTGTGATTTCAGATGTTTAGACTTGTTTATATTAAAATGTATTTATTTATCTCTTACCCTTTCATTAACATGTTCTCTTATTATATAGGTACTTAAATATATGCTTTCATAAGGTGAGCCTACGGGCACATAGCAGTGACTTTGATTTTTAAAAATACACTTGTTTAACACCATTTTAAATGCAATATTTAGTGTAGAGAAACCTGGGAAAAACTTTCCTGCTCTCACTGTAGAGTAGATAAAGATGAAATTCTTAAGCAGAGCTTACAGAAAGAAATTTTGTTTGTCATTTCTGGAATACTTAAAATAGATTACCTTCATGTTATTGATTTTGAAAATGATTTTCTTTTTTCATGGGCAATTCTATGTTAACCAGCAGTTCCTGTATTTATTTAGAAATGTGATTTGGTAAGTGGATGTTAGCAATAATAAAATGGTGAACTGAGTCGTGTTACTGAAATTACTCCCCTTTACATCTAGCCTTCGGTTCATTTAACAGGCTGAAATGTACCAATATATGTACTTTTTCACTTTTAATGAGAAGTGCTGTAATTGATATTTCCTGTTGATTTTATCATGATTCTGAGGAAACAGACAGTTTATTTTCTAGTATGCTGAGGTTTTTCTTATCCTCTACTGCAGGCATGTCAAACTCGTGATGTTACGTGACGTTGCGCAACGTATCGTGACTTTTTTCCCATTGCTGGCAATGGGGTGGGCGCGGTTTCGGCGTGATGCATCCGACCCGCGGGCCGGCAGTTTGACATGCCTGCTCTACTGGAAGAATTATCAACTTTTTATTTGTCAGAAGTTCCCGGTTTCCAGCAAACTAGGTTGCCTGGGATTTATGAAACATGCCTTGTCACCATAGACTGATTTTACACTTACTTTTATTTGTATGTCAGAGCACTTAATAATATATACCTGACCTTGCCTGATATCAAAAAAGCTAAGCAGGTTTGAATCTGTTTAGTGCTGGGGTGAGAAACATGAAGGAACATTAGTGCTGCAGGTTAGATGATAAAGTAAAATAAATCAGTCACAATAATTTTCTTTTATTCCCTTAGTTACTCCAGCCACCTTAGTATTTTAATTTTTTTTGTCCTTCATGCAAATAACCACTGCTGAGTTAACACTTGTATGCTTAGGGAGTGGTATACTGGGCTTAATTCAGGTGTTTCCTATGGTACCGAGTGGACACCTTCATGGTGAAAGGGGTTATTCCGCTCATTTTGCTGGTGTTTTCAATAATTCTCAGCTTAAATTATTTATTAGACTTATTTGCCATCCATCTCGCCTCAAGGCGACTATAAATTATTATCAATGCTCCTTGCATTGTAGAATTATGAGAGCTTATAAGGTGAGCAATCTTAATTTTTAGAAAAAGTCTTAAGAAGTAATCCGAAGTGCTCAAAAAGAATAAATGATTATAAACTGTGCTCTGAGAAAAAAAGAGTTTTAAAGAAAGATATAACTTTTTTTTTGCTTTTCCAAGCTTAGGCTATTGCAATAGTATTTGGTTACAACCAGAAAAGTTACATATCCATTGCATTATGTTCTTGTAAAGTATACAAGAAGCTTCCAGAATAATTTACTTCACATTCCTTATGTGATAGTGCTTTTGTTGCTTTAAATAATATTCTGGTTCAGAATATTGAAAAAACTGCAACTTCTGCCTGAAAAAAATTGCATTATCACCCCAAGAAAACAAAATTCCATGTTGGACGTAATTGTGTAAACTTGCTTATATTATATAAATTGAAAATGTATCTGGAACCTGCTATTCAGGTTTATAATTGTACATATTGTATAGCTTTGTGTAGATGCCAATCTTTTTTACATTTTTTTTTCAAAAGAAGCCCTAACAGTTAGCAAACAAAGGCTTTGAAATAACTTTAGATCTGCTCTAGATGCTTTGTTTTCTGAGACTGTGCTTTCCTGGAAGTTTATTAGTTTTGCTTACTTTAGTCTGTCTATACCATTCTTTATGGTTACCAGCAGTTTGTCACAATTAAAGCAATGGCACAAGATTGCTCAAATGTGGATTTCTAAATTTTTGAAATGCAGCTGTTACAATTATCTTGTCCAGCACACAGATATAATTTGGACCCTTTTGTTCTGGAAATTGCTTTATGCAATCCTTGGAGAGGGGTGATTTGTTTATTGTTGCAGTTATTCATTTATTATATTATAAATGATTTCTTATTCTAATTCCATAAGGATAAGGGAGAGGGAAGAGTTGAAAAGCTCTCATTGTGAAAGTGCAGCAAGATTAATTGTGGTTACCACCTTAAAAGGATTGAACAGCACTGTTTAAAAGGGATTTTTGGCTCCAGTTGTGGAAAAGCAACTCTTTTAAGTTGTAGAGAATTTGGTGTTCACCTATAGGCATATGTTGGGCCTGGACATGTAGGTTTCTTTGACTGCAGGGGTTTGGCTCTAATATAATGTTTAATAACTTGTAATTCATTAGTTGCTAAGCAGCATTTACCCTGAGGAAAAATGGAAAGGTGTAGGTATTTAAGAGGTGTCCATTGTAGGGTAATGTGCTTTTTTTTTACAGTTAACACAGCATTGACTTGCTGGATGGTGACTATCCAGTTTTATCACTTTTAAATGAATAAAATGCTTGGCAATATCTTTTCATTCACACGGTCTCTTTAGGGCTGTTTGGTGTTCCTGTTTTACAAATGACAAACTAAGTCTGTGAGATGATGAATTGTTTAAAGTCACATGAGGCTATGATATTTAGAGATCTCAAATCCAGGACTAATGTGCCATGCACAGGACTACATTGATTATGTTGAAGCCTGTATTTCAGAAATAATGCTGCTTTGATTATAAGAATTTCTTTGAAATTTTCATAAGAATCTATGGTTCACATTTTTAATTCTTTAAGACCAGGTAAAATGGCCTTTCCTCAAATTGTATAGTTCCACATATATTTTAGTACCTGACCTGGCAAATTTATTTGCTATTTTAGCTTCTCTGACAGTAATCAGCAATAGTCCTGAGCTCTTTAAATGTCTGTACCTTTTATTCTGAGCAACATAAATAAATACTTTAATTTACAACAGAGCTTCGAGATTGGTAAGCGTAAGGATAATTTCCTGAATGCAAGTGAAAAATAAGCTTAGATCAATCGTACTAAACAGTTTTGCTGTGGAACTAAAGAAACAGTTGTGAGGGGTTTTTTTTTCAGGTGATCCAGTTTGATGTAGTGGTTATAGGTGCTGGATTAGAAGCCAGGAGACTGAGTTCTAGTCCCGCTTTAGGCATGAAAGTCAACTGGATGACCTTTGGCCATCTTTCTCAGCCCTAGAAAGAAGGCAAGGGAAAACTATATCTAAAAATGTTGCCAAGAAAAGTGCAGAGACTTGTTCTGTAATCACCAGGATAATCAGTGTTGGCTTGGTAGACCATAACAAGTTCAACCAATAGAGGTTTATAAAAAGGCTCTTCCAGATTGAGAGATTACAATATGAACTATTTTGGGTGCCTGGTAGATGACAATTAACTGACATTGCCTTGCAGCGAAATCTGCTCGACCCGATGTACGTGTATTTTTCATAGCTAGATGTTTGAAAAGAAAAAAGTATTTAGAGAAAACCTTTTTATTTTTACTTTGAGTAAATTTGCTCTGAAATAATAGAAACTGGAGGAAATTGATAATAAAATATTCTCCACTTCTATTTTGTCTAAGAATTACATACATACATACATACATACATACATACATACAAGGGATATGCAGAAAAGGTGCTTCACAGTGAGGGCATTTCTCCTCTACCTGTGAACACCTTTTTAAAGAAGATACGTAATTTCCTCTGCTCACATAGTAGCTGCGCAAATCCAGAAAATAGGTGTTTGAGGTAAGAAAGCGTTGACAGGGTGCAAAAAGGTACTTTGTGGGTGCAGGCAGGCTTTTAATGCCTCTTGATCTCAAACATGTATTTTCTTTGAATTCCGTAACAATCATGTAAGCCCAGGAAAAGACCCAGCTTCTTTAAGGAGGCATCAAGCAGCAAAGTAAGCATGCCCACACTGGCTTCGAAGCACTGCTTGTTCCTAATGTAAATCCGTACAAACATACATAGATACCAGTTACCCTATTCCCTGGCAGGATATGCAACATAATGTAGGGTAGAGAAAAGGAGTAAAAATAGTAAGACATATAAATTAAGAGCATGAGATTTGGGGGGGGGGGGGAAGGAAGCATAGTCAAATCTACTTTATAAAAATAACATTTATAGTATTTCTCTATTTCTTTCTAACCTGGCAAACTACGTCTATACATTGATTCATACATTTTGTCTTTAAACTTCTCACTTCTCTCACCCCACGTCAGACATGTATTTCTTGATCTTTTATTCTTGAACCATTCAGTCTTCCATTATGTACTTACACATCAAGTGCCTTGTGTTTGCAAACTTATCACCCTGTCTGCCATATTTACCATGAGATGTTTTGTACTCAAACTCAGGGATTCTGTACACAGAAAGGTAGGATATTGTGTCCCCCTGTCAGTTGTTCCCTACTTACTTGTTCTGGGCTCCCATTATAGTGAAAAGTAATCACATTCAACAAGATCATCCTGAAGAGAGGGATGAGATTTCCCCCCCTCTTCTCATGTAGCAGTCCTTTGACAGCGAGGGAAGATGGTTCACAGCAGCTCACCAGAAGTTTGGAGAACTGCTCTGGAATATTATTCCATTTAACGCCTTCACATTTGTGGACAACTTGGCAGTCAGCTGAATGGATGGATTGTTAAGGAGTGCTTGCAGATTATTTCACAGGAGAAGGGAACAACCCTACTACCCACTCCTGCGCTTACCAGGAGTACATCAACCAGCTGACTAGGAGACTGGTGGAGACAGCAGGAAGATGCATGGAAGCCATTGCTTGGCTGCGGAGAAGCCTGCCAGGAGCTGTGTGGAGATTATGATCTGCGGGTTGCCAAGGCCCTCTCTCAAGGACTGAAAACAAAAGACCCTTTAATTTATACCAGTAATGAGCAAGGTTCCTATTCCCATATGTCACTCCCCAGCTATGCTTGAAGCTCCAACAATACAGTATGATAATATTTGCAATATCAACTTTGATAGTTCAATTTTTGTACTTTTTTAAATCTTAAAAGCGTGAAGGAGGTTAACAATGCGAGGCAAAAAATATTACACACGCAGCAGAATTAGTATCATTACATTGAATTCCTTTTCCATGAGCAAACAGCCAGTCAAAAACCCAGATAAAGAATTGCCTCCTACTGCTTTCACTTACATCTTCCTTGAAGAAAATAAACTTACCAGCCGGGGCCCAACTAATGCCAAAGTGTTTCACAGCAGCTGTTATTTTCAGAGTTGCTTCTGGTCTCTCCGAAATTGCCTTGAGTGCACAATAAGATTCTTCTTACTATGGAAATAGATGAACAACCCCCTCCCCCCTCCCTTCCCCAAAGCGCTCTTCTCTAACTGGATTTCAAAACTTAACATGATTAAGACAAACAAGCTCATATTTCTTCTGGCTGCTTTGACAGTTCTAAGTGATATATATAATTCATTTCATATAGCCTTAAATAAAAATTAAATGCCTGTTATGACTAAAATTAAAAACAGAAATTCAAGTAGAATGAAAATCCATAGAGGATTGGGGAAACTAGCATGGTGTAATGATAAGGTGTTGAATTAATGCAATACAGGCCCAAGTTTGAATTTTCCATTAGCCATCTAGGATCACTAGAATATTTCTTAATCCAATTTACATTGCAGGATTGCTATTGAACAAAAAAAATGCTGGAGAGAATGTCACCATTGTATGCTCCTGGATGGAATATAAATGCGATGAATGAATAAATAAGGGAATAAATCCTTACTGGTATTGAAAAAAAGCCTCTGTACAATGCATAACCTATTAAAATCTGAATTAGAGATCAAACAGACATTTTAAATTAGAGTGTTTATTGTCATTACATTAAAGCTAGAAATATACAGGTCTGCCAGCAAAAAAACAAAATCATTGGCCTATTATTCATTGTGTTATTAACATTCTGTTCACATCTTCAAACTTTCAGACACTTAAGAATTAGAAAATTCAGTTATATCTTAGAGTGGGAAGTCAAGCCATGAAAAAAAATCTGCAGTGCAAGTTGAAAATTATAAATAGCATCAAAAGAAGAAAATTTGAACTTGCGTCAAGAGAAGGAAACACAATTAAGAGATTCTTTTAAACAATTTTGCAAACAATTTTGGTCACCATACTACAAAAAAGATGTTGAGACCTTGGAAAAAGTTCAGAGAAGAGCAACTAAGATGATCCAAGGCTTGGAGACTAAAACATATGAAGAACGGCTGCAGGACTTGGGTTTGGCTAGTCCAGGCATGTCAAACTGCTGGCCGGATGCGTCACACCAAAACCGCGCCCACCCCATTGCCGGCAATGGGAAAAAAGTCCCGATACGTTGCGCGACGTCACGTGACATCACGAGTTTGACATGCCTGGGCTAGTCTAAAGAAAAGAAGAAATAGGCGTGTCATGATAACAGCATTCCAGTATTTGAGTGGCTGCCACAAAGAAGAGGGGTTCAAATTATTCTCCAAAGCACCAGAGGGCAGGACAAGAAACAATGATTGGAAACTGATCAAAGAGAGGAGCAACCTGGAATTAAGGAGAAAGTTCCTAACAGTGAGGACAATTAACCAGTGGAACAGCTTGCATTCAGAAATCGTGGGTGCTCCATCACTGGAGGTTTTTAAGAAGAGATTGGACAGTCATTTGTCTGAGATGGTATAGGTTCTCCTGCTTGAGCGGGGGGGGGGCTGGGCTAGAAGACCTCCAAGGTCCCTTCCAGCTCTATTCTAATAGCCAAACAGGAGGGGGAAAAGGAATATAGTGGATTTATTGTAAAAGTTCAACCTTAGTAAAAACAAAAATTTGGTTGAATGTATCCATATTGATTTGGTCAATGGCTCCAAGCAGCAATCTGAGAGGGACTTGGCTGAAGCACAGCTGCGGCAGGACAGACCTGAGGCTTCAGGTGGAGAAAGCATGCAGCTGCAACCAGTCAGTGATGAAGAAAAAGAACTGCCTTCTGCACCTGATCCAAGGACATGCAGGAACAGAGAAGGTCAGCCAGATTACTTGCAAGGAGATGGGCTGCACCAGAAGCAGCCAGATTGAAATGATGCTCGGAACAATGTGTTCATTTCCTAGTTGTGTTTTTTCTGGTAATTGTGATTCTTGCCTTGCTTTGGATTGACACCATGCCTTGACTTGGATCATGCCTTGTGAACCCTTTTGTATTGTGGATTTAATTTTGCCTGGTGGGTTTATTTTGATTGGGAAACTTTCAAGTGCCTTGTGAATTCATTGGCCATTGCTCTGTGGACTAGTATTGGTCTGCTTGTGGCTGGACTTCATTGGGACAGTTCTGGGTTTTGGGTGAAGGGAGTTGTGGGGGAATATTAATAAACCCACTGAATCACAGTTATGTGTGTGCATGTGTGAGTGGGCTAGCACAATACATGATTATGGACCCGGTACATGAATAATGAACTAATTAGAAACTCGGAGAGAAGAAAGTGATAGAAGTTCTTCAATAAAAATGCAGTTATTTTGCTACTAACAGAATGTCAGATTATATGAAAGAATGTATTAAAAATTCCATGTGCCCAAATTCTGATTTGCTCTTTAAGGGAACTGAAATAAGCCAGGATTCTGGAAAACTCTAATAATCCTGGTTTATGTAATGTATTCATAACATGATTTACAAATTGTGATTTGTCAATGATTTGTATGGTATGTTGTCTGTATTGTTCTGTCATTGAATTATATACTGAAAATATGAAATTTATCAATATATGAAGAACTTTGGATATATTGGGTATAGGATGCAACAAGAAGGCTTATTTTATTTATTATTTATTTATTATTTTAAAGGCAGTTTCATCATGGATTGATTAGATGCTTTTGCCCTCTCCTGATGAATTCTCTGATTGATGTAACAACAGGGTTGGCCAAGTTTACTTCGTGAGGTCAAGAGATAAGGCTGTGTTTAAAAACCAGGGTGCTTTCTATGTGTTTCATAATACTTTTTTGTTTTTGTCTTTTTTCTGGTTTCTGTTTTTATTGACTTGCACTTTTCTTTATTTCTTACATTAAAGTGAATAAGAGGTATAGAAAAGCAGATCAGCTGCATATGCATAATAATCTGAAGTGTAATCATAATAATATTTGTATACTTTTGATAAAAATGGGAAAATTTGTATACCAGCTGATAATTTCTTTTGCAACTGTTTTAAAGTAGTCTTGTTTCTACATCTTCCGCCATTACCTTAGGAAAATTGGGTCAGATTCTGAAAAATCATTGGAGAAATAATAATAGGGGAAAATGTGGATTTAGGCATTCATAGCTTATTTCCAAAGCAGGGAAAAGCTTCAGTTATAGCATCTTCATTTTATCTCTGACCTAAATGACAATTACACATGTGTGGAAAGATGAGATCTCAGATTGTAATACCAGTCCATTTCTGTTGCACAGACCCTTTTTAAAATACCCTGGGGAAAAAATAAATCCTTTCTGTTAAATACATTAAAAATAAAGAGGGCTATTGAAGATTTTTTAAAAATAAATTCTATTTTGTAAATACATTTGTATGATTGCTGATGACTTCATAACAGAAGTGGTATTTGAATGTAGTTCCAATATTACTTAAACTTTTTTTTCTCAAACTCAGCAACAGTGGACATTTCTAAACAGTATTAAATCAATAGGCTGGCTTTAAATGGCCAGAGCAATCTATTGTGTTTTCCTGAAAATAAGACCCGGCCTTATATATATATTTTTTCCTCCAAAAGAGGCATTAGGTCTTATTTTCGGGGAATGTCTTTTCCCCCCCCCCACTATCTCGTGGTGGTGGCACCAACAGTCCCACCCAGCAGGAGCCCACGTGGCTGCTGCCGGCCCACTTCTTCTGCGGCCACATACCACTGCTCACGTGCGTCACCCCCGGCCTCCATTTCGCTGGCAGAGGCCTTCAGGAAAGGCCTCTGCAGCCCAGAATGGCGCTCCAGGTTGATGGATGCGTTGCCCTCTGGCCTCCGTTTCGCCGGCAGAGGCCTTCAGAAAAGGCCTCTGCCGGCAAAACAGAGACCCGGGCGTGATGCATGCATCAACCCAGAGCTCCATTCTGGGCTGCAGCTGGCAAAATGGAGGCCGGGGTGACGCGCGCGAATGGTGGTGAGCGGCCACAGAAAAAGGGGCCAGTGGCGGCCACGTGGGCTCATGCTAGATGGGGCTGTTGGTGCCACCGCTACAAGGCAAGGCAGGTGTCGGGGCATGGGAGGCCTGGTTGCGACGGTCCTGAGGTAAGTGGGTGCAGCTCCACCCCATCCCCTACCCCACCCTAGCTTGATTTTTTATGCGTGTGCCTCGCTCCACTTCGTGCAACCAGACAGTGGGACAGAGTGGGTGGGGTCTTAACTAGGGCTTATTTTGGGGGTAGGGCTTATATTAGGCGCACACGTAAAAATCAAGCTAGGGCTTATTTTTGTAATAGGTCTTATTTTTGGGATAAAAGGCATCTATCTAACTGTGTTTTATCCCTTCCTTTACTAAATTCTTCCCATGTACTGCTAGGATTTCACAGTCTTTTATTCTTTGTTGGTTAGTGATTGTTTTGTAAATGAAGAAACAATGTATAACAGTGTCTGTAGAAATACTGGTGACAAATAGTTCATGTGACTACTTACATATCTTATTTTGTGAGGATTGATGTGTCTTTTGCTTTTATGTGAAATGAAATTATCGTTCTGGTATTCCATTTGGATTTCAGAGCTTATTGATAAAGTACTGTGGGATGTTGCAGACTCTTTGTAGTGTGTGTGTGTTTGTTTGTGTGTGTGTGTGTAAAGGAGTCCTGCTAGTCCAGGGGTAGGCAACCTTGGCTCTTTTATGACTCGTGGACTTCAACTCCCAGAATTGCTGAGCCAGCATGGCTCAGCTTGGAAACCTCTCCCTTTCCCCTCAGCACGGCTGGCTCAGGAATTCTGGGAGTTGAAGTCCATGAGTCATAAAAGAGCCAAGGTTGCCTACCTCTGTGCTAGTCATTGCTGACTATGGGGGGTGTGCTCATCTCCATTTCAAGGCCATTGAACCAGCACTTTCCGAAGACATTTCTGCAGTTATGTGGCCAGCATGACATCACGGAGCATTGTTACCTTCCCACCAAAGTGGTACCTACTTATCTACTCACATTTGCATGTTTTTGGACTAGTAGCCGGGGGGGAGGATGGGAGCTCATCCCGTTATGTGATGCTCAGGTCTCAAACCTGGTCTGCCGATATAAATAAAAGTATAAATAAAGAAATAAATGGAAGCTGAGACACCATATAAAATTTATGTTATACGTGATGTTGATTATGGAAAATATTCTGTTGGTAACTGCTTTGAGCTGAACAATACAGAAATTACCCAAAGCAATTATAAAAAATATTGTTCTGAAATGCATTTGGAAAGAGTTCAAGAGTTCAAGACCTAATAAGGTGATGATATAGCTCTTAAGCTTCCCTATCTCTGTACCTTCTAGTGAAGGCATTTACTGACAACACAATGGACTACTGTTATTCTTTTCATAATTACAAAAAATAAAGTTATGAAGATGAATGGATGGATAACCAGACAGATAAAATGACATAGCAATGTTTTGTAGTTATTTAAATTCTAGAAGAGAAAGTAAAATTTAAAATGAAAATTAACAAAAGCAATACAATTAGACGTAGTTCACTTGTTTTTTTGGATACAGCCTTCAGCATAATAAACACAGCCTTCAACATAGTATAATGTCTTGACCTCAAAGTGTAAAATCATAATAATCAGATTGTATATTCTGAAAATTGTAGTTCAATAGATTGGAGGAAGATTAAAGACAACTTTTCTGAGTCCTGCTTCCTTGATTTACGTTATGCTTGTTAGCCTCCCCAAGGATACTGATGTGGCCTCAAGCCCTGTCCTTGAAGATGACTTCAAAGCAGTACTAAATGCTGCCTTGAGGTTGCTATCTAGAATATGTAACACTAAGGCTAGAAGAATTGCAGTGACTGCAGCTACCAAGTAAATTAAGTTTTTAGAATTACAGGAGATAATGATTAGAAAGGGTCTTTAGAAGATAATTCCTGTGCTGGAGTTCACTAGTTTTGCCATTTAAGGCCTTAAATTGTTGAAGCCTCCAGTACAGCATTTCTATCAGTAATGTATTTATCTGAATATGTTCTGGAGACAGTAGTTCTCAGCTTGGAAGTGTATTATATGGTTACATAGGAACAAGGCCTTCCCTGTTGAGGTGTTTAACATCAGAATGCCCTTATCCTGGAGACCAGGGTGTTTACTGTTCAGTCCCAGATAAAGTCTTTTTTTTTTTCTAATTCATGTGTCAACAACTACATTTTGTTTTGTTTTTCTATTGTCCCTTGATAAAATTAGTGCTTCACTACTTATTACGGAAATTGTTTTATACTTTTAAAGTATTTTAATTGTGCGTCATTATTTTTCTTCTATTTTATGGATTGTAATATTTCCAGAGATCTGAGTATATAGATTTTAAATACTTTAATAAATAAAAAGTCATCTGTAAAAGGTAGTATGAAACCAGGAAATAACATTTATGTAGGTTTTCATAATAGCAGGAAGAATTGCTGTGATGGTATTTTGGCATAGTATGAGGCAGACCCATCCCAAAGTTTATTTTTTGCAACAAACCACAATTCAAAGGCAAAGTTCATTCGTTTATGCATTTTGCTCTATGTCTTAGACTAGAATCCTAATTTATTACTGATTTGTACTCTGCTTCTTTTTGGAACTTGGTTTTTTATTCAGCAGTATCAGTATAATATTGTTATACCAAAAAGACTATAGAAGCAATATCTTTGCCATAAATTTAGGTATTTAGATTCAGTTTCCATTAGAATGATGACCATGCTCAAGTCTCTCCGTTATAGCGAATGGTTGACAAATAATATTTTGGTAGTACAGTTACAAAATGGTGGTGACAGATCTACAAAGGCAGTTCAATTGTTTCTGTTCTATCTTAATCCTTTCATGTTTCAACATTTTTTCCTGTCATTCTGTAAAAATGCAAAGATGACCTTGAAGAAAGTATCCAACAGCCATTAAGTAAACATCAGCTTGGTTCCGAAGGAAAGGAGGGGGTTGAGGAAAAAGCTCAAAATTTCTGTCTTTGATTCTTTTGGTTTAAAAGGGGTGAGAGAGCTCTTTGTATATCCTGCAGTAATAGTGTAGCCTTGTGGAGGATTTGGCCTTCCTTAAAGAACAGACACATTCAGATAAAATATAAATTTAGAATGAAAACACAACAGCCATATGGTTCTGTCTGCATATCAAACAGTTCAGTGTCATAGAGCTTTATTTAACAAATTAATCATTGTGTAACCTATTTTGTATATTACTTTGTCTTTAGTGCATGTTATATAACATCTCCCAATGCATGTTACTGCCATCTAGCTTGCTTTGAATAAATTAATAGTCATGAGTGATGTTAAAAATATATCCTGTCAAAACAAATGAAAAATCTGTAAAGTTTATAATAGTTGAAATGGTGTGGAATACCGATAACGGTTTTTAGAAAATTTTGTAATCATTTCATTTTTATCTAATGGCTTGAATAGTACGGTTTATTATTGGTTGGTTCAGTTGACCATAGCTGCATATGTACCTATAGTAACTTTAAATATCCTATTCTGCGTTTATGATATGTTACATCTGACATTTTGCTACTTTATATCTTTTAGGAGATATTACCCAGAAGGGATATGAGAAGAAAAGGGCGAAATTGTTGGCTCCATATTTCCCACAGACCCAAGGTAGGCCTTTTGTGATGCTTGAGATGCTCTTAAGAACATTATTAGTTAGGAATTAAGGCCATAGGCATCCATTATAAGTCATAATGATATCAAAAGGTAGTGTGTTATGACATCATTGCATATTTGATTATTTATGTATTTATTTTATTAAATTTACATGCCTGCCCAACTCTATGATAACCTGGGTAGCGTACAAAGAAAATAGTAAGAAAATACAGATTTAAAAACCAAAAACGTCTGGGGAAAAACCATTCTAAATGGTAAAATACACTCGACCCATCACTCATTCCAATCCAACAACTAAGGGAAGACATAGATTTTCAGGGCTCTTTTAAATACAGCCAGGATGGAAGCCAGATAAATCTCAGGAGTTGGTATTCCATAGGGTATAGTCTACAAAGAAATGTCACACTTCTTGGGTTCTATAAGATAGTAGTGTTTAATGAATGACCTGGAATATTCCCACTCAGTCCAATTGTACTGACTGGGAAGATACAGGTAATCCCCGAGTTACGAGCATTCCCTTAGGGAACGTTCGAAGTCATGCGATAAGCGCCCCCAGTGTTTACGAAAAAGTCCCGAAATTATGAATGTTGTTGCACCATGGCAGTCATTCACCCTTATGAACGACCGCAGTGGCATTGCAATATTCACCCTGGTTATTCCCTCCCTCCCCCCCTCCTTGGGTCTCCCTAGGCACTAGGCCTGTCGATACTTATCTTGCGAAGATCGAGAGATCCTTCGCTTTCTTGGCTGCTCCAGGCCTTCAGTGCGTTCGCAGAGAATGAGGCCTAAATTAACACAAGATCACATGAGATCAGTGGCGCAAGATCTCACGCTACTGATCTCGCGTGATCTCACAGTAGTTTAGGCCTCTGTTCTCTGCAACAGAGAAAGGAACGGAAGTCAGGGGAAACTTCTGCGGGGCTCCGGAGGCCCAATCCAGGAGTCTGAGGCCTTTTCCAGGCTGCCGCCGCCTGGAAAGGAGGCTGGGGGATGGTTCTGCGGGCCTCCAGAGGCCTGATCCAGGTGTCAGCCTTTTCCAGAGGTCGGGGGAAGCTTTTGAGTGCCTCCGGAGGTCCGTTGTGAGCCTCGGAGGCTTCCTCCAGGCCTTAGAGGCCCAGAACGGAGACCATGGGCAGCAGCCACGTGCTTCTGGAGATCCGTTCTGAGCCTCGGAGGCCTCCCTCTGCTCTTGCTGGGAACAGAGAAAGAAACAGAGAGGCTGGAGAGGAGACAGATCTTCACAAAGTTAAGTGACCTGGTGTGGCAGGATTGGGCGGGGGAGCAATTGTGGGGACCCCCAGGGGAGGGAGCATGAGGTATCTCAGTTGGGTGGTCTGAAGCAGGTGGCCTGTTCCATCACTAGGCCCCCCCCCTGGCCTTACCCTCCCTGAGATACCTCATGTTCACTTAACGAGCCGCAAATTCACCCACGCATTAAATTAGCGAATGCATGGGCAAAAAGTGGGAGTGAATCATGTTCAAGGTATGAGATTCACTCCTACGAATCCTTGAGTTACGAATGGAATGGGCAGGCTCCATTTCATTCATAACTCGAGGACTACCCGTACTTTAGAAAACAGGCATTTTTTAAAAAAATCACGCTCTCTATATTATGGACAATAAACAGAACTGTACTATTAATTGCATCTCTTAAAGTTTAGTGGTAACCACTGCAGCTCACAAAGCAAGACTGCTACATGGATATGATATGACATGCCAATAATTAATTATGCAGCTGCATTCTGGACTAGCTGCAGTTTCATTCAAGAACAGCCTCATATAGAGGGCATTGCAAAAATCCATGCATGAGGTGACTAAAGCACAAGTGCGTGAAAGACCTTCTGATCCAGATAAAGGTGAAATTGGTTCACAAGATGAAGCTGTTAGCCACAGGCCATCTACTCCTAAAATTTGTGTGTGCAAGAAGACCCTCAAACTGTGCAGTCCTAAAGGGGGAAATGTTATCCTATTCAGGATGAAAGATGAAGTATCCCTGGTTCTGGGGAGAGTCTAAAACAACCACTCAGTCCTGTCAAAACTGAGCTTGAATGTGTTTTTTCCCATCTAGGGCCCCATAGCCTCCAAACACTCAAACAAGACCTTGACAGCACTGTTTGGGTAATCTGGGTGTTATCTGCATATTGATAATGCCTGATCCCAAACTGACAGAATAATATTAAACAGAAGAGTGAGGTAAATTGTTGAGGTACCCTATACTTTAGGGGCTTCAGACTTAATCCCTCTCCTCCTGTCAACACTAACTGACTCAACCACAGAAAAATGAGAACCACCACAACACTTAACTGCCCATTCCTAATCCCTAGTGGTGGGCCAGAAGAATACTACTGTAGTATACATGTCTCAGTTCCTCAAAGGTCATCAACAAGTGCAGTTATTGCTGACTCAGTGCTGTGTCTAGGCCTGAAACCTGACTGAAAGGGCTCCAGATAATCAGTTTCCTCCAGGGTCCTCTGTACTCACAGCCTAGCCACCTCATTAGCCATCTTTCCTAAAAAGGAAAGGCTGGAGACAGGACAAAAATTGTCCAGGAAAGGCCTCTTGAGGAGGAGATGCATCACTGCTTCCTTCAAGACTGCAGGAATCATTCCTTTTCATAAGAAAACAAATACAATAATATGGACCTAACACATCACATCATGGGTGGATGGATGGATAGATAGACAGATAGACCTTCTCATTGTCTTTCAGCCTAATCTACTAATATGGGCTAAGATGATAAAATAATAAATGCAATGTATGCTAAAATACCCATTTAGAAAAACATGTATAGAAATGAATGCATGCTGTAGTTTTTAAAACAACTGTATAAATTAAAATATGAAAGAAGTAGAGCCAGTGGGAAATAATGAAGAAGATTAGATTAGTACTTGCTTGCTATTTTATTTGTTGTTCGTATGTACATCCCAGTCTTGTTGTGCTTATCTCACAAGTCCGTAATCATGTGCTTATTTTATTAGCAATTTAAATGCAGGTATAATTTATGTCACAATATTTTAGACACAGTGAAAAATTATTGATTCATTTATCATAACAATATCAAAAACCAGAAAGAATTAGCAAAAGACTACTTAATAAAAATAATTGCAGCGTTGATACTTAACTTTTTGTAAAAGTCACAAGAATATATTGAGGCCATTTGATGTGGGTGGGAATTGGATATACCATACCAGTGACATACTGCAATTAGCTGTTGGAGAGATTTAAATGAAGGAGAGGAAGAGTTGAAGGGACTGAGTGTCAATACCTTAGAAGAATTAATTTTGCTTTGTTGGCATGCGTTTCAGCTGGTAAGTATCATCATTACTTTCATCAACAGAAGAAAGAGCTTTGCAGTTTTCATGTTATTTTATGACACAAGGATGTATTTTCAAAATATCCTAGCATACATATTTCAGGTTTTAACAAGTTAAAAAAAACAAAACAATCCAACGTTTTAAGCTGCTGTCCTGTACAACATTAACAATCTGAGAAACATCATGAAATTGAACTTTAGCTTGAAATTAGTCCTTTTCACTGACTCTCAATAATAACAAATCTCCTTAAAAAGGAAACTTAAGGTTTAGGCTTCCTGATGAGGAGTCAGTTTGCTTTTGAAACTTATAAAAGGAAAAAAAAATCTGAGGTTATATTGAAGCTCGTTTGTTAAAATAACTGGGGCAGATGCAATGAAATCAGAAATTTTAGGGATATATGCATAGAGGTAAGCATTGCCTGTTGCTTTCTGTGGGAATTGGGTGTGTTTGACCTACTCCCGTTAGTGCCTGAAGGTACCAAGAAAGAATTTATTTCGAGGCAGTCAAGCTTAAAAAAAAACACATGGGGAAAATGAATATATTCATACAAGAATACCATAGCGCCATAATTCATGTAAGTGAAATTAAAATATTCCTTGTGAAATAAGTAACCTGTTGGCTAGAAGATGTATACCTGCTACCTAGAATCTCCTATCTAGGGCGATTGTTCACTTTTCTAAGCTGTACTGTACCTTTCTAGCTCATATGGGCCAATACAGATAATCCTCAACTTAATGACCACAATCGAGCCCAAAATTTCTGTAGTTAAATGAGACAGTTGTTAGTGAATTTTGCCCCATTTTATGATCTTTCTTGCCATGGTCATTAAGAGAATCACTGCAGTTGTTAAGTTAGTAACATGGTTGTTAGCATGCCATTTTTGGAGGACCAGTAACACAGTTGTTAAGTGAATCTGGCTTCCCCATTGACTTTGCTTGTCAGAAGGTTACAAAAGTGGATCACGTGATCCTGGGACAATGCAATCATCATAAATACAAATCAGTTACCAATCAATCAATTTTTATTACAATCACAGACCAGCAAAAATCAGTTGCCAAGCATCTGAATTTTATCACATGACCATGGGGATACTGCAGTGATCATAAGTGTGAAAAACGATGATAAGTCACTTTTTTCAGTGCCATGGTAACTTCAAATGGTCACTAAATGTGCTATTGTAAGTCGAGGACTACCTCTATTTACTATAATGGAGATCCTGTATGTTAAGATATGCTTCAGCATTTTCAAAAAAGATGCAATTCTCATAGTAAAGTTGTCTCCTGGCTATCAAAACTTGAACTTTTACGGACTGTATCTTTACTTGTTTTACCCACAAGCATAAGAATTATATTACAAATGGCATATCTTTTATGTAGTGCTGCATAATTAGCTTTTGTGAAGAAACAATACATTTCTGGTACATCTATCAGAAACATTCTTGGGATTGTTCTGCTAGTTTTCGGTTCTTTAATTTTTCTTCTGTTTTTGTTTTTTCTATTCTGATTGCATTCCTCCCTCTGTTACATTTATATCCAAACTCTTCCTTCTTGCTCAGATTTATTCCATCGCTTCAATTTTTTTTATCCATTTGCTCGTTTGCAATTTTAGAAAAAAAGTTCAGTCATTGGGTCAATTTCATCTCTACTACCTGTAGAATATCATTAGAAATTGGCCATGACTGTATGTTTGTATGTTTATTTTTAACATGCAAATATATTTATTTTATTTTTAACATTGTTAAAAAAATCTTTAAAAGATTAAAAAAAATATTGATGAAATTCTTCATATCAGGTATAGCTTGTTGTCAAACCTTTCTCTGGAGTTTGCAAAATAATTGGTTTTCTTTTATTCTCATAAAAGCAACCAACTTCCTTTGATTGCTACATAGGTCTCTGCTCCCATCTCTGCGGTAAATAATAATCTGAGTACCTTTTCTCACTGAAATCAGTGCAGGTTAAGCAGGTACAATTACATTGCCATTGTATTATTTTCTTCAATTCTTAGCATCTATTTTAATTTCTACTTTTACTTGCTTTCCTTTTTTTGTATATACTACAGGCAGTCCTTGACTTATGATCACAATTGGGGCCAGAATTGTAAGATGAAGCGATCATTAATTAATTATCATTAATTATCACATGACTGGACCCGATTTTACAAACATTTTTACCGCAGTCTTTTAAGCAAATCATAGAACTGTTAAGCAAAATCACATGGTCATTAAGCAAATCCAGCTTCCCCAGTTGATGTTTTGTTGGACACCAGCTGGAAAGATTGCAAATCACGATCATGTGACTGCAGGGCACTGCAACCAATCGTAAATGCAAGCTGGTGGTCAAGTGCCTGAGTTGTGATCACGTGACTGTGAGGTGGGTGTGCAACAATGGCAGTTGTGAGGACAAGTTGTGAATCACCTTTTCTGAGGCCATCATAACTTTGAGCTACTGTTAAATAAACAGTTGTAAGTCGAGCACTAGCTGTATGTAGTTTCAGATGTTTTTCTTCTTCCCTCTTTGTTTGTAATCCCCTCCTTATTCCACATGGGGGAATGTACTTTATACTGTAGACTACCTTCCCCTTCATATTCCACTTCCTTTCTTTAAAATATTTTTTCAAAGCCCGATACTTTCTGGGAAATATTTCCAGGGTCCTTATAATATTTCCTTTCCTCTGCTGTTAATTAATGCCACTGATGTTTACCATTTCCTTGGTTAATAGCAGATGTCCTAGATTCAGATTTATGCTGACCACAGCTTCTTTGCCTTCTTTCTTATTTGTGAATATGAGAATATTAATAGTTTATTTAATGTTTTATTAATATAAAAAATCTTAATAAGTTCTATGCCAGGAATCAAATGTCTTTTTAAAATAATGGTTAGCAACCAGCACATAAAAAAAAAAAAAACCTCAGAAGGAACTAACAAAAGCAAAAAAGTGCCAGTCATGTGAAAGCTAAAAAAATTAAAACACAAAAAAGGGGAATATTCAATGACATAGAGTAAAATAATACAAAATATATAAAACAGAAATGCAATAAGATAAAAGGGAAAACCACTGCTGTGCCATCTTAGGGAAATTGCGGCAGAGAGAAACGGAGCAAGTAGGAAATTGACTGCTCTCCCTTATACAAGACTGGGGATTTGTTAGGAGGGAGGCTAAAGGAATGGCTGCTGGTAAATTGGTGTAGAAAAGGCAGTGGAATAAAGTCTCTAGTTCTTTCTGACCAATGGCACAATCTCTCTCTCCGAATGGGATCCTGCCATCCCTCCTATTTAGTATTGCTTGGGGCAAGGCATTCAGACAAGCCAAAGAAATGGCTCCGCAGCGTGCTGGGCAAATAAGGTTGGATAATGTAGCTTGTGGCTATAAAAGATTTCCAGTTCAGACCCCCTCAAAGTTGGCTTTAGCATTCAAATCTCTCTGGGGTGTGATGTCAAAAACACTTGAAGGATTTCAGCTGCAGCTTTCTCTAGGCCTAGGAGTTGTAAAAAAAGTAGGTAAAAAGGCCACAATAACACAAGTCAGTGAAGATTTTTTTTCTTTCATCTTGATGAGAAGTTACCAAGGAGAATTAATGAATGGTCGGAAAACAGGAGTTAAGCTGGAGAGTTGGCAAATGCAGGCATGTCAATTAAAGCATTCAAAACATAGTATGGGAAGCAGAAGAATACTACCTAGACTGAAAAACATCTAAGGGTTTTCAACCATAGTAGGCACATGCTTTGCACCGTACAGTATTTGGGAAGTAGTGTTACCTTTGAAAAACTTGATGGTGGAAGGTATGCCTCTGCCCCTTTTGAAATGAAAAAAAATTGCTTTTGCACTGTTGTTGGCTTTGGCAAGCTTTGTGACTTGAAAAATTATGCCAATTTTTTTTAAATAATATTTTTATTATTTCCAGTTTGCTACTGGTATTTGTGGTGATTAGATCTTCCTCAGAAAAGCATAGTTTTGGTCTTAGAGTAATTGATTGTAAGCCCTTCTTTCTTAGAGAATTCTTCTAAGGCCCTTAGATAGCTCCTGAAAGTCCACCTATTTGAGCAAAAGAATTGCTGCATCATTGACATACAACAGAACTGCCAAATACTTCTCACTGAGTTTAGCAGGGTGGAATTCCTTTCTGGCTAAGGTAGCTACTATGAATTCACATAGATATTAAACAATAAGGAAGCTAAAATGCAAGCCTTTTTCACTCCACGGCAGATTGGAATGTCTCCAGTAGGGTGGACAGTTCTATAGCATTTAATTTGGGTGACTTCATCTTGATTTTTGTTATAATTTATAGATTCTGTGCCATCAAGTCAGATTTTCTTCAGGATACTCTGTCCTTGACCTGGTTTTCAGATCTTCCAAAGGTATAGCAGCCTAATTAGAAAGAGTAATCCCTGGTCAGTAGAAGTGAGGGACAGTTTCTACTGGAGACAGTCCCTTGGAATAGAATTGACGGTTTAATTCATTGAAGATAATCTATATCAGGGGTGTCAAACTGCCGGCCCGCAGGCCGGACGTGTCACGCGGAAGCCGCACCCACCCCATTGCCGGCAATGGCAAAACCATCCCGATACGTTGCGCGATGTCACATGATGTCGCGAGTTTGACATGTCTGATCTATATAATCTATAAGAGGCAATATTGCTCATGTGTGTATTTCTCTCTTAGAAATTGTAAAATGGCACATTGATCCATTGTAGATCTGCCCTCCCTAAATCAGCCATTCTGCTGATCTACCAATCTAATAGGATACCAAAAACAGAGTATTATTTTTAATTCTTGTTAATTGCCCAAAATCATGAATTTGAGAATGCTATTTATTATATATTGAAGTAGTAAAAATACAGTGAAATAATAAATAAATAAAAAATAAAATATGGAACTAAGCACTTTATTTATATAAGAGTTGCCTTTGGTACAAGCAGATCCTTGTATTTTTATTAATGGAATATTAATTGTGGATTTTTACTTAAAAAGTGATTTGATGTTAAGATAAAATTGAATCATTGTAAACTAGGATAAAGGGTTAAATGCAAAGGGAGTTAAAAAAAAAACCCACATGGTTATGCAGACTTGCAGCAAACAAAACAAACAAGGGGCATTCATTAAGCTTTATGGCTGTTTGAGAGATATTTGTTCTAGACAAAGGACATTGTCATCCTTCAAATGCTGCATTAAAAAGCATGTAAATAAATCTCTTTACCACTGTTGCTAGCTGAATGTGTTTGTGATTGAGAGCAATCAATGTAGCAAATACATATGCACTCTTTGAATGTTGGGGCATCCCTTGCAAGATTTGATTTTTTTTACTATAATTCCTGTAGTTATCACCTTGGCAAATCGACTGTTTCAGTGACTTGGCTTTAATAAAACAGCAGCAGCACTAAGATTCAGTACAACTAGCATCAGATTGATAACTTGTCTGATTTTTTGCAGAATGGTCGTTGCCTTTGTGCACGGTAGGTGTTAGTCACAAGATGGTGAGCAACACTAGTATAATGATATAATTAATAAAATATATTAAAGAGGAAAATATAATATAATTATAAAACTTAGCCACTAAATTACTCATAAAAAATAGCACTTTATTAATAATAAACCTAGAACTGATAAACTTGTGTTAAACAGCCTTCTGTAGCAGATAATGATGTCTTCAAATGTGAGCAGGAACCATGGCTATCGTGGTTGCTTCTAGGACGCTACTTTCTGGTTGCAACTTGGCAAGATGCTGTTCAGAATCTTTTTAATTGGATTTGCTGGTGCACGTTTATACCTTGGTTTGCAACTGTGCCCCTTAGTGGTAGAATGTAGAAATACTGCTTTAGTGTTTTGTAAACAATAGAAAAATACAATTCTGTGGATAGCATCTTATAATGTTTAAAATTATTTTATTGGTGAAAGTAGTTTTGATATTTGCTCCTGAGATAACTGGGCTTTTAACAATAAATATAATTTAGAAAAGTTGGCCTTTGATATAATGAAACTATTTGTCTTTTTTTTTTTTTCTGCTCACTACTTCCACACTTCGGGAATCCAAATTAAGGTTTATTTATTTATTTTTCGCCTTTTTCAACAGCAGGTGAATCAACCTGCAAGTTAATGTCACTGAATTGTGTGGGCGTGTTTTATTTTCTGAAATTACAGCAATCTCAAAGGAATCCAACGTGCGTGACTTTGTAATAATTCCAAAATAAAATGATCCCACGCACAAGAAGACAACAAAAAATTGTTTTTGATGATCCTAAATATCAAATGAATGCCTTTCAAATATACACTTCATGCATCTTAGTAGATTCATTCCTCTTATGTATATAATACATGCTTGTAAGAGAGAGCTGGTAAGTTTTGCACCCAAAACATCATACATGGTGAAAATGAAGGGTACTATTTACCCATGATATTTTTTTATGGGTAAGTTTGGAATAAGTAGACTTTTAGAGGTCTCAGATGTCTAAGATATGTCAAAGATATGGCTATCTTTGAATCATTGTTCTTTTTGTGAAATAAAGACCATAGAATTCAAAGGCCTGCACACAGAGAATTGAGACATTGTTGTATTGTACCTGCTGCTAGAAAATGGATACCAATGTTCATAACTTACAAGATAGTAAGGAGAGGGTAGCTTCTTACCCTCCAGATGTTCCTAAACTACATTTCCCAGCTGTTCCAGTTTGCTTAGCCAATGATAATGGTTGCTAAGAACTGCGGTTCAGCAATGTGTAAATAGCACAGGTTGTCTACCTCTATTATAAAGGAACCTTTCTTTGCTATTGAATAAGTAGCAATTATGGAACAGTCTTGTTGCATTTTTATGCATATTGTTTGAGTTTCTTATTTTAGCCATGCCCTTCTGAACTTGTTTCTTTGTGAACACACATTGTTTTGTGTCTCCCTTCACTTCATCAGCCATTTTATTTACGAAGCTTCAGATTTCTTCAAAGTCTAATGACCATTAAACTTCCAGTAGACCAGTGAATTCTTTGCTAAAAAAAATCTTACCACTATCTTGCCCAAGCATATCTGAAGTTTCCTGCTGGTAGAAACTGCAGATCAAGCCAGATTATTCTAAAGAGAATAATAAACATAGTCACCTAACATCTGCTACGTTTAATTGATTCCAATTTGCTCTATCAGAGAAGAGTGGAGTATCATGTACTTTACTGTAAATACAAGGCCATCCCGCTTTCTACCTCAGATCTCAAAATCTTGCTTAGCCCGTTTATGTCGTTAAAGGTGCAAACAGTATTTGAACAAAGAGCCAGTTTATGAGTCATTATCCTGTTCAGGTGTATTGGCTGCCAGCAAAAATAAATGCCCTTGCTTTAAGTTCAGAGAAAAGGGAAGCAATGCTGCATTCAGTTGTTTTTAGATTTTTGAATAAACTGTTGGAAAAAACAATTGAATATATTGCTTACTGTTAGTATATTAAGGAAAATACCTGGCACCTTCTGGAGAATGAAGCTCCAATTAGCTCTATATATGGTAGTAATGCAAGTCAAAGTAGGCTAGATCTGAACATGAGTGGATTTCATAATTATTACTCTGTAATTTGCAATTAGTAGCAGTTTCAAAGCTTCCTAATGTGATTGGCCTGGTGGACTCATACAATGGCTACTACACAAGAAAGAGTGGACTAATTATAAAATGGTTGCTTTGATGTTTATGTGACATTGAACTTTAAAAAAATAAAAAACTTCCATATGAGCTTAAGTACAAGACTGTGATATAATCTCCATTCCAAAATTAAAAATTATTTCAAACCTGAGGTTCACATATGTAAAATATGTTTTAGGCAAAACGTGCACCAGTGATTCAGAAACCAACTAGCCGTGATAAAATAATATGCAAAACACACAACATTCTCCATGCAAAAAAGATTTATTTTTTTTCCTATTACCCTTTGACTGTTCCCTGTAACGATGTCTAATCTCCCGGGATATTCTGTATCATTGCTAATTTACCTTTTTCTTGAGTGGATTGACTCAAAGGTAATATAACTTTAATTGCCAGTTATTTTTATTATACATCCCCAAAAATGTAAAGAAAACATGTAAAGGAACTCAAGACCCTACCTATCCATCCATAGAAACTATTTATATACTACTAAAACTCTAATGTCTATTTGACTGTTTGTAACTTTCAGTTGGATGAAATGGGTAACAATTTTTTAATCAATGTACTTCAAATGGGCTAACTTATAGAATGTGTCCAAAACCCAGAGACCCATGGCTCCTGTGGAGTTGAAATTTGGCAAAGTTGTGGCTGCTTCATTGCTACTATGGTTAGACGTGGTCACGTCATTGTCATTTCCAATGCTACCTGCCAGCTTTCTACAAGGAAAATCGATGGGAGAGCCAGCAGGAAGTCAGAAGTCAATCCTGCTTCCATTGCTTTTTTGCCCATAGACATTCTGTTTCTCTGTTAAAGTAAGGAAATATCTCTGAAACAATGACAAATGGGTCTAGTAATTATCTAAGGCCAAAATAGAATGGGCCTAAATTTGAAAAGTCTAAAAATGGGCTAGAATTAGGACTATGAAAGAAAAACAAATCCTCAAAAAAAATTATCTGGTGCATCCCTGTAGGAGAGGTAGGTGGTTAATAGTTTGGAATTTTGTCTGGGTCCTCTCTGGTAGTCTAGAGTGAAAAGTATGCCCTGTATTTTCCAGGGCATACATAAGCACAAGTACAGAAAGGGGGGAGCAAAAATGCAGATAACTGCAATATATAGGCACCTGCTCTAATTAGAATGTTATTGGTAAGTATTTGCATACACAGAAGCAACATATGACTTCACCCTATTAGACCTGAGGGGAAAGTGAAAACACACACAGAGAGGTGTTTTGTTATTTAACTATGCAAAAGAAATTACCAATGCCTTTTTTGGGCACTGCTGGTAGAAGGGCTAGAAATTATTCCAAAAGCCATGCTTTGTGTGCTTTCCTTGCTTTGTTTATTTTGTACCCTTTTAAGAATGGTACCAAGGGCTATAATTTTATACCATCCCTGAATTTAAGTAAAATTAAATTTGTAAGAAATAATATGTGTAGGAATCTTAGCTATGGCCAGATTATTGGTGCTCCTAGCCTTAAAAGATATGTTTACATGATGTTATGGTGGACCTGGCATTTGTTAACAAGACCTACATCAGTCTCAAGGCCAGGACTACAGTTTATGTCTGTGTGCTGAACTATCTAGAGATCTTATCTCTGGTCATCATTGTTCCTGCAATGGGTGTGAGCGTTTTTGTGTTTAGTTGGGCTATAGACACAAGCTAGTGATGCTGTTGGTGTGCTAAGTATCCAATGTCCATCAGGATAGCAATGTGGGTTTCTAGACTGGAGACCTGTCTATTGGTATTGGGGACCTCCATTTGACAGGCCCTGTTTTCAGTTGGGCCCAGGCAATCAGGGGTTAAATCTGGGAGCCTTAGCATCAACATACATAGACTGACATATTAGAACTTTGCTTCAGAATATCAGATCTAAATGTGAAGAGAATTGCCATCACACCTTTGTCATGACTCAATCATTTCTTGGTCCAGATTCGATTGATAGTTATCTGTGACTCTGTAGAGCTGGAACTGTTTGAATGATCCACCCCAGGTACCACATGGATTTGGATGGTTTCTGGAATATGAGATGATCTGGTGGGTGAAGCTGGTGAACCTGGTGAGGGTCTGATTCACTGTTGTCAGTGTGAAATGACTTGGGTTCTTGATGAAGTCATCCCAAATCAGCCTCTTCCTGTTGATCAATCCCAGGTAGATCCTTCGTTTACTGAAAGTTTCTGGGAAATGAAGCAACAGAAATTTTGCATAGAGTGCCATTGGAGAAAAACTGAATCTGACCAGTCTCATCTATATGCTCTCATTTGGGCCTTTTCTATTAGCAAGTTATTGTCCCATAGCCATAGTTGGATGGCTAATTCCCTTTTGAGAAGGATCAGTATAAAGAGTTCCCACCTGGTTGCTGTGATCAATCATTGCAATTTTTGCAGAAAGAGTTACTTGGGTATGCTCAAGTCTAGGGACCTTGATAATAGCTGTATCATCTTTTTACCCAAGGGATTACTTTTTATGTCTGACCTCTGGTGAAGTTGATCAGATATCTCTAGGATGTTCTCTGCCTCTTGGCTTCTTTGTGCAGCTGGAGGGGGAATAGTTTCATTGCTATTAATTGACAGAAAGTTTTGGTGCACCCTTGCCTTAGGAATCTCTCATGAAATGGAAGGGGATTGAGAGAGAGGAAAGAGATGCTGTCTATGGAACAAAAAGAGGGAAGAGCCTGCAGTCACTCATTGGTCAGAGAAAGAAACTTTGAAAAGACCCCCCCCCCAATTGATCAGACAGTTAAAAGTGGTGACAGGACGTTTGTACCTTCAGATTGCAAGATTGATGTCAGCCCTCCTGGGTAAACCAGACCGGAAGCATGACTAGATGACAAATCTATTATTGTAAGGCTTACATTAAAAGAATCTTAATAGAAATTCTAGTCTGTCCTCTAGCACCAGAAAAGGGATAGAATTGGCATTGGTTGCATTAGTGGGTTGCCCTTTTTGGGATCTGGATGGCAGAAGTGGTCCCATCTTGGGCCCTTAAGAACTCTCTTTTCAGTACCATAAAATGTGGTATCTTTCTGGAATGCTGTAAGGGGTTGGGGGCACAATGCCTCTGATTCTTCCTCACTGGTTGGTTTCAGGCATAGGGGAGAGGGAGGAGAAATCCACGAGCTACTCCCTTGTGGGGTGTCTCATAGACCAGGGGTCCCCAACCCCCAGGCCATGGCCCATTACTGGGCCACAGCTCATTCAGAACCAGGCAATGGAAATGGGTGAGCGCACACATGTGCACAGCTCCACTAGAATGCGCAGTGGGTGAGTGAGCTTGCACACACAGCTCCATTTGTGCAAGCAGCAGGAACGTGTGCCCATTGCTTGCGCAAATGGAGCTGCGTGCACTTGCCCACCACTCATACGGAACTATTCCCTCTCCCCCCCCCCCGGTCTGCAAAGTCGGAAAGGTTGGAGACCGCTGTCATAGACCACTTCCCTTAACTCTATATGAAACCACTGGCAGAAGTCATCTGGCAGTTTGAGGTCTGGTATTTTCAATATGCTGATGATACCTAATTTGTATGATTACTCCAGGGAAGGTTGATGATGCTATTGAAGTGCTGTCACGATGCCTAGAAACTGAGGATTTGAATAGGAGACAACAGGCTTAAATTGAATCTTAACAAGACAGAGCTACTATTTGTCCATTGTATTTTCCTGTTTGTTCCAATAATGTCTCCAGATAGGGTGCAGGACTACTCCTGATGGAAGAGTGACTTGGGAGTCATCCTGGATTTAATGGTTCATGCTAGAAGAGCAGATAGAGGACACAGCCAGAGGCTTGTTGCAACAGAAATTCTTCCAGTTTCTCATTTTATATGGAATTTTAATTCTTTGGTTTTTGATAATTAAATCTGCTAATGTTTGAAGGTTATTTACTTACTATTTAGTTTACTGTATAGTCAAATAAGCCTGCCATATGCCTTTCAGGTGTATAGAAAGAAAATCTCTATAAAAACACAGTTTTGCATGCTGCCTGTCTTTATGAAAATAGTTCTGCTACTGAGGTGTGTGCCATCACTGTAATCGACAAATATCTGTGTAGAGAAATATTGTAGTGTGCATGGATTTATTACCCTACAGGTTTTTAAATAGAACAGTCTGTGCTGGCTATTGACTGTGCTAGGGGCAAGATACCCACATGCCTTGATCTAGATTGGGTGTGATAAATCTCATGGAAAATTTATTTTAAAAGTGTATTGACTCATCTACAGCAAGCCCAGACAAAGTTATGATCCTAGGGTTCAGGGTGGAGAGAGAAGGTGGCAAACAAATAGCCAACCTGTTAACACAGCCAAATTTTGAAATAGGTGTTGGCTGTTTTTATTTTAGTCAGCATAAAAATCATATTACAGACTTTCAACTCTCTGAATTATCTAGTAGTTCATTACTTGCTACCCTACATGGAGATTGACACTTGCTTTAGTTGTTTTAATCATCAGCAGGTGTATGCTTTTACTCAGTAGTCACATAGCAGGCTGTTCAATCCAAGGAATAATTTAATGTAACCTATTTCTTACTCAGGTGTATTTGTTTATGCTTTCTCCAAGAGACTTTTATTGGGTATTGCCAATAGAGTCTGGCTGCTTGTTTTCCTAACTCATTTTTATCATATCCCTGTTTTTACAGGTTGATTTGTTCCTCCATAAATGCAATTTTTGCCTGTTGTGGAGCTTAAATGTCTCTTCTAGAGATTATTTTTCCAATAAAAAACTGCAGTGTTTTAACACTGGAAAAATAAATAATTTCCAGCTTCATTAATTTATTTAACTTATGAAATACGTATTCCATTTGTCATCATTAATATGCCAAAGAAAGGGCACAATGCAAGATCAAAAGATACACTCCAATAAACAAACAAACAGAAAAGCACATTAGAACAGCAGAAATTCAGTCTGTCGCTTGGGAATAGAACTGAGTATTCAGCTGGTAGAAGAAGTCCACAATCAAAGCCACTGTGATCCATGCCTATAACTTGCAACATTAAGGAAGTCTACCAAGCTATTTTAACTTACGGATTGACTAAAATTGGATGTTAGGGCAACCAAAATTTTGAAGTGATCTTGAGAGTTCATGGGCAACCAGGAAGCTACTTTGTAGGATGTTATCCTATTTAGATCTCTTCTCATGTTCCCCTAACCACGGTACAAAGTTAACACTGTAATTGTTCTTAGAGACCATGTCCTTAGGACACCATCTAGTTGACTTATCCCCTGCTCAATATGCATGTAGTCTAATTTTTTCCTTAGCTGTTCCAGTTTGAAACTTGTTTCTTAGCTGTTTTGTCTTCTCCTGATAGTTTTGTTGCATGAACAGTCTATGAAGTATCATTCATGTTCTTATTGATGATTAGATCAGGGTTTATATCTTCTGAGCAACTTTTGGCCAGTTAAAGCTGATTCACATCTTCCCTTTCCCCTTAGGTCCCTGGGCATTTCCTTCCATGACCAATTTGGACTAGGCTTTAGAAAAACAAAATCGGAAATTTGATTTTTAAGGATGTTTTTACTTGCATTATTATGCTGTTCCGATGTTACCTAGGCTCATTATATATACATATAAGAGTATTCTGGTATACACCTGTTAATGAACACATATTTAGTGATCTATAAAAAAGATAATCCTACATGTTAGTTTAAAAAAAGGAGGGGAAGGGAAGGGGCTATTCATTGACTTATACCAGAAATGTATTGCTAGTTCTGCCCCAAATGAGTACATTATAGGTTTTCTGCTGCTTCAGCTGTTTCCCATGGATGTCTCTTGAGAGGTCAGTAGTGCCATTTTCTTTATTCCCTATATATTTTGGAGTGCTGCCAATTATGGCCATTTGCTCTGTTGAGGCAGATTAGAGGCCTGGTCATCAGGGCTGCAAAAATTATACTAGCATATAATTGGAGGAGGAGTGCAAGTTAATGGAGGCATGACAAAGACCACTTCTTTGGCTTATGTAATAATCAGGTAGCTGCATTCTGCAGGAGCTGCTATTTCCGAAACATCTTCCGGTGCTCTTGCAGTACTTTGCCTTTGCCTCCTAGAGGCCCAGGGCTGCTTTTTCAATGGTGCCAAAGCTGTTTTGAGATTCATGTGGGGACTGTAAGGGCTATCCTGAGATAGCTGAGATTATTTGGTGCTGATATAAAGCCAAACTAAAATGTGATTCCCCCGTTTTCTGACTACCATCCTATTATTTTGCCCAAGAAAGGAATATTTGTACCTAAAAATCTCAGGGTTCAGAGATAACATTTCAAGAATGCATTAATGAGTTACATAACATTACACACATAACGTAGCATTCAGGAATGCAAATACCAAATGGCGACTGCCTGCGAGATAATTCATGGCAGCAGTAGTTATCTTATCTGCTACAGCTATATCTTTATCGACTTTAATGAAAATCCCTTGTGCCCATTCCTCCAAAAGAACAAAAAGCTCATCTTTTCTTTATGAAATAATAATGCACAACATGGTTACTCCTCTCTCAGAGTAGACCACCCCTGAAAAAAACTAACATTTTCCATTCACCCTTAGCTCTCTCTAAAACTACAGTACAAATCTCTATAATTTTAAAAGCAGTCTGTCTGCTCAGTAAAAATATATCTCCCTTTCCCTGTTTGGCATGAAAACAAGACATGTGGTTATTAATGTTGCCAGCTAGATCAGGGCCAGTACTTACAAAGTCACCTTTTTAAAAGTTTTGTTTTCCCAGAATTCCTGTAAATCTCTCTGATTCTAGGTATTTTGATTGTAGCAGGCTAAGAAGAGAGTCATCAGTCTTGAGTCTAGAAATACCCGGATCCTAGATTCAGTCTTGTCCAAGTTGATGCTTTTGAGAAGAGTTGAGGCTGAGATAACCCACACCATCTCTAGCCATCACTTCAATAAGTTAGCTAATTTGGAAATAGTTGCTATTCTAATTCCAGTGTATCTGGAAAGCAAGCAGCTTAGTGCCAGTTATAAAATCCCAATGGATTTAATTGTCTTTGTTTTTCTAAATAACAACTTGTAGCTATTAAAATACTCAAGAGTATTGTTAAATCTATGGATAATTAATAATGGTCAAAATGTTTTAGTTGTTGCTTAATGCTTAGGAAGATGAATATGTTGGCATTCTTACAACATACAAAGCATTTAGAGGGAAGACAATGCCAATGTATGATATGAAATGGGTCTTAAATGTGTTTGGAAATTAGTTTCATTTAGAGGCAAGAGTCTCTCTGTTGTATTTATTTATGTGAGCTTTAAATGGATGCTTAGTGTTGTTTCAGACATGAAAATAAAGTAACTGAGTTTCTTGCTTGCTAGTTTTCTATTTAGTTATATTATGCTTTTGAATTGTAGATTAGACAGAGACTCGGCCTTCTGGATAATTAAAGAGATACAAGTTCTATTGATTTTGTTGATTTGTTTAAACAAATTATATTTAAAATTAAGGTGCAGCAGTGATATGCATGCAATCTTTTGACTAGGTAACAAAAACAAAGTGAGAACTGTTTCTGGATACTTTTTAAAAGGCTGGGAGCTTGACAATCCTTATTACATTTTACCTAGTTTTTAATCATACGAAACATGAATTTTTCAGTTTGGGTGTTAATATGTATAGGTAGATTGGTTAATATTTTTAATGTTCATTTAGAAAAAGAAAATTTGATAATCTCTTACCTCTTCTTGCTATTAATTTAAGGAAGAGACATATTTGTTGATACTCCACAATTCAAGTTCCTTGGCTTTAATAATGCACATTTCTAAATAGTTTTACTTGATAACAGAAGCTGCTAATACTGACTTAGTTTGATATCGTTGATGGCAGTCAAGACATTCCTGCAATTTCGCAGAGATTACGTAAACAAGATGCCTTTGAGGTGATCATAGTTAATTTCTGAACAGTTTCAGTATTGAATTTCTGCTATGATATTGACCTCACTGTTGTAAAAATAAGGTATAGAAATATTACTGGCATGTTAGCTATTGTTTCTGTTTAATACAACACAAGATTTGTTTGTTTCTTAACTCTTAATTCTTAATGTGGTGGTTGTTTGAAGGCTGTTGTGGAATCGCAGTCCAGAGATGGAAAATCAAAAGCAGGGGAAGATGGTTTACCCAAAATCTCAGAGCTAGATGGTATCTAATAGACCAGATTTCCGACTTGTTTCCACCTCTTCTGAAGTAAACTCATCCAAGGTGGTTATGTTAAGGTGATGCTGGAATACAGCTGCTCTGTTCCTTGCAGTAAGCTTTTTAATGTCTACCTGGAAATATGAGATCGCTCATATTGAGCTGGGATATATTCATGATGCTATTCATACACTGTTCTCTTTTTTCAATGGAAGCAGATTTCTGATTTTCTTTACACAAAGGGAAAAAACAGTCCAACCTATCAAAAACAGTACTGTAAAAAAACAGATTAGAAACACAAGTTAAGATAGGCAAGAAAATGGTAAGTGAGCCACAGCCCCGCCTCCCCCCGTGCCCCCCTCCTCACCAGCAGTCCCCCGGAGGAGAGTCGCCCCCCAGGTGTGGCCCACGCGGAGCAACGCGGCCAAGGACGTGGCAGCCGGGCAGCAGGGATAAGACTCCACCCTCATGCCCCATCGCGTTCAGATGATGCTGCAGGGCACGGGCAGAGGGCGTGGCCGCCATGGTGCTGCTGGGTCGCCTGGGCAATCTGCGGCGGGCCGTGGAGGCGGTGGGTGGCGCTGCGGGTGGGCAGGCAGGGCAGGGGGGCGGGGGTAGAGGGGGCGGGGAGGTTTTTGGACACTCAGTCTCTAAAAGGTTCGCCGTCACTGACCTAGAGGCAAACAAAGTGATTACCAAAAGCCAACAGGAGTTTGTCAAAAACAGATATGCCAGACAAATCTTATTTCATTCTTTGACCAGGTGAGAAAATTAGTGGACCAGAGGAATGCTGTGGAAATAATTTACTTGGACTTCAGTAAGGCATTTGATAAAGTAGACCACAACCTACTACTTGATATGAGAGAAAAATGTGGGTTAGACAGCATCACCAGTAGCTGGCTGACCGGCTGTACTCAGCATGTGGTCCTCAATGGAACTGCATCTACATGGAGAGAAGTGTGTAGTGGAATGCCCCAGGGCTCTGTTCTGGGCCCAGTGCTCTTCAACATCTTCATCAACGATTTGGATGAGGGGGTAGATGGGGAACTCATCAAATTTGCAGACAACACCAAGCTGACAGGAATAGCCAACACTCCAGAAGATAGGCTTAAGATACAGAAGGATCTCGACAGACTTGAACATTGGGTGCTATCTAACAAAATGAAATTCAATGGTGAAAAAAGTAAGGTTCTACATTTAGGCAAGAAAAACCAAATGCACAGGTATAGTATAGGTGGTACCTTGCTCAATAGTAGCAACTATGAGAGGGATCTCGGAGTCCTAGTGGACAATCACTGAAATATGAGCCAGCAGTGTGCTGCAGCTGCCAAAAAAGCCAACACAGTGCTAGGCTGCATTAACAGAGGGATAGAATCAAGATCATGTGAAGTGTTAATACCACTTTACAATGCCTTGGTAAGGCCACACTTGGAATACTGCATCCCGTTTTGGTCACCACAATGTAAAAAAGATGTTGAGACTCTAGAAAGAGTACAGAGAAAAGCAACAAAGATGATTAGGGGACTGGAGGCTAAAACATATAAAGAACGGTTGCTGGAATTGGGTATGTCTAGTTTAATGAAGAGAAGGATGAGGGGGGACATGATAGCAGTGTTCCAATATCTCAGGGGCTGCCACATAGGAGAGGGAATCAAGCTATTCTCCAAAGCATCTGAAGGCAGGATAAGAAGCAAGGGATGGAAACTAATCAAAGAGAAAAGCAACCTAGAACTAAGGAGAAATTTCCTGACAGTTAGAACAATTAATAAGTGGAACAACCTGCTTCCAGAGGCTGTGAATGCTCCAACACTGGAAGTTTTTAAGAAGAGACTGGACAGCCATTTGTCTGAAATGGTATAGAGTTTCCTGCCTGAGCAGGGGGTTGGACTAGATGATCTCCAAGGTCCCTTCCAACTTTATTATTATAATATTGTTATATTATATTAAGCTAATGCTATGAAGGCCAGAATTAAAAAATCATCAAATGATTCAAAATGCAGATTGTGCAGAGAGGCAGAAGAAACAGTAGATCAAACAGCTTGTGCAAGAAGATTGCACAGATTATATACAACAATATAACATAGTCACCAAAACGATTCACTGAAATATCAGTAAAAATTATCCTATGTCATTAATGAAAAAATGATGGGAACATGGAGTTGAAAAAGTAGTTGAAAACGAGCAGGTTAAAATATTATGGAATTTCTGAATATAAACTAATACAGTCTTGGCTCATAACACAACAGATTTAACTGTGGTTGAAAAGAAAAAGTGTGGATAATTGTTGTGGCAATACCAGGAAATAGTAAAATAGAAGACAAAGAACTGGAGATAATTACAAAGTATCAAAAGTTTATGGCATAAATGACTTGTGGTGGTCCTAGTGGCTATCAACACCCTGGGTGCCATACCCAGAAACCTTGGACAGCAGTTAGGAAATCTGCTCATTGACAAAAATTCCATCTGTCAATTACATATTGTACATATACTATGCTGATACATTACGACATTCTAGATTCTTGGGACGTACTCAAATCACATAAAGGCCAACACCAGCTAAAGAACTGGCAGCTATGATTTCATATTGCTATGATGATGACGATGATGATGACGACGACGATGTCTGGATAGTGGACATTGCATACCTGGAGTCAGCAAAGTAGAAGAGAATAGACGAGAAAGAACTAGAGAAAAATCACAAAATACAAAGACCTACAAATAGAAGTAGAATAAATGTGGCAAAAGAAAGCAAGATAATGTCAGTAGTAATAGGTGCCTTGGGTGGCATCTGACCACTTGAACAACATTAGCACTGACACATCAGTCAATTGCAAAGGCAGCTTTACAGTACTTGGAACAGCTTACATCTTGCGATGATGCCTTTAACATCATAAAAATAATATCTGCCAACTAGGACTTGGTAGGTAAAATGCCAAATCTAGCCTCAACATCTAGCAATCGACAACTACAATAATAATATAATATTATCTAAACTAGATAATGTTGTAGCTTTTCTTTTGATCAAATAAAAGACTTTAAAGTCAGGAATAGATTTTTGTACTGTTTGACTATTGACGCTTCTACAAGAATTAGCTGTAATGAACTTTAAGAATTAAAACATATAAACAACCCATGATAATTGGGTGGCAATACAAGATCACAGGCATACTTAATCAGTCAATGATAATAATAACCCAGTGTGCTAAAGATAAATATCTTCCTCTGCAAAGGGAAAGCAATTTGTATGTCTTGCTTATTGCTGTCAAGATAATCTATTGCTCATATTTTCTTTAGAATATACTTAATAGAATCTATTTCATGGGGTTTCTTCAGAAATAATACTGAAGTGGAGTTAATACTGATTATAAAAGTAGATATTATGGATGTAAGAATCTTCATGTCTTAACCTTTTCTTAACTTCTGTGATGTTTAATTTGGTTTAATTGGAATTATTTTAATGGTCTGGACTGTCTCCATATGTTAACTAAAAATTGATTGAAAATAAAATTGTGCATATACATAAAGCAATGCAAATTATGTTTTGATTTTTTGTCATTCTGGAGGATGCTGAAAAAATTGTGAAGAATGCTACATACTTATTTGTATAATAGAAAATGTCCAACATTTTATTTATTTATTTATAAAATTTATTGGCCGCCTTTCTTATCACAGAATAATCTTGTGCAGTTTACAGTCATAAAAATCTGTCTGCCTGCCTGCCTACCTACCTACCTACCTAGCTACCTATATTAAAACATAAATAAGGTAAAACCAACCATTAAAATCTAAAATCTAATTACATGTGGGAAAGGTGGGGGCAGAGTGGGAGGAGGTGAGATCTGTTGTTACTTGATTAACCAACTCCACTGTTCCTCGTCTATTGGGGGCCCAAGCCAACTGGCAGAGCCAGGTTTTTAGGCCCTTATGAAACAATAGGAAGGTTAAGGCCAACCTCACATTGGGGGCAAGAAGGCACATGCAACAGCAGAGAAGGCCCTCCTCCTGGACTCCGCCAGCCAGAATAATCGGGCTGATGGGACCCCGCAGCATGCTTCCTCTGCCAGCATGAGTGAGATGGGGCCAAACCCAGTGGGATGAGATGGTCCATCAAGTAGCCTGGACCCATGCTCTGAAGGGCTTTAAAGGTGATTGCCAACACCTTGAATTGTACCCAGAATCAGACCAGCAACCAATGTAGCTCACGGAGCAGTGGTATTACATGGGTCATTCTTGGGGTCCCAAGAACTCCCCATGCCACTCTGCACCTGTTGTACCTTCCAAATGCTCTCCAAGGATAGCCCCATTAGAACTCATTACAATAGTCCAACTGTGAGATGACTAGGACCTGAATGACTGAACGGGCAGGGAATCCTGATCCAGGAAAGGCCGCAATTGGCACACAACACAAAGTTGTGCAAAGGCTCTCCTAGCTGTGACTGCTACCTGCTCCTCAAGCAGGAGTCGCGAATCCAGGAGAACCCCCAAGTTGTGGACTGGATCTGTCTGGGGCAATGCCACCCCATCCAGAGTCAAAGATGACAAAGTCCCAGATCCCGGAGTCCCATGTACACAAAGCAATTCGGTCTTGCCAAGGTTCAGTCAAAGCCTGTTGTTCCTCATCCAGGCCCCCACAGTCTCCAGGCACTGCAATCACTTGGGTCACCAAGAGTGGAAATATAGAGTTGGGTATCAATAGCATACTGTAGATACCTCAACCCATGGTGACGGATGATCTCAACCAGTGGTTTCATATAGATGTTGAAATGGAGTTCACAATTTTGTATAGTATTGTTAGCCCTATAGTAATTAGGGTTGTATTAAAAATTTTAAATTAAAAGGACCAAAAATCTCATTCCATATGAGAACACCAGATTTGACTTCTTCACAATTTTGAACATTTTAATAAGATTTTTTTTTAAAAAAAATATTTTAAAGATAATTGGGTTTGCTATAGGCGTACATTTGTGGGTCCCATTTTGCTGACTTCCAACTTTTATGGTTTAATTATTTTTATCCTGCCATATCTATGTTTCCTTGTTTTGTTTTCTAGCAAATCTTGAAAATGCCATTTGCCCTGCCAGCAAAGATTTAATATCTTTTAAATATTTTGTATTTAAAAACGTGCTCCTTTTGGAATGAATGTAAAACTAAGCTGTATAAAAATGAAGAATTCAAGCTGAAATGAATACGTCTGCTCCCCTAGGCTTTGATAGTCCCCCTATAATTTCCTCATTCTAGCTTCCCATCACAAGCAATATAATTGGTATGCTACAAATAAAATGTTTTATTCTTTGGGGATTTCCAGCCAATTTTAGAACCATATTATTTACCTACATAATGCAGTTTGATCTCTCTTTAAAATTTCTTTTCTTTTCAAGCAATGTTTAACTGTTAGCAATATAACTGCTAATTAGCAACTATAATGACAGTGGGGAAAAACTATAATTAACAGGGTTAAGTTCATTGACTGATAGGCCTTAGGTAATTATATGGGGATATAGACAAAGATGTAATTCCTTGACTTACAACCTGCCCTCATATTTAGGACTATTGCAGCATCCTTGCAGTCACGTGATCAAAATTTGGGCACTTGGCAACCAGCTTGTATTTACAACAGATGTAGTATCCCAGGGTCACATGATCACCATTTGTGACCTTTCCAGTCAGCTTCCAACAACAAAGTCAATGGGGAAAGCTGGATTCCATTAATATCTGTGTGATTCACTTAACAATGAGAGCGATACACTTAATTGCAGCAAAAAGGTTGTATAATTGGGTGTAACTCCCTTAATGACCACCTCACTTAGCAGTGGAAATTCTGGTACGAATTGTGGTTGTAAGTAAAGGGCTACCTATCTCAGTAAAACCTGAATATAGCGTAAGATACCATGTGTAGTACAGTTACATGTTGTTTGTCCATAATCAATGAAAACCTTGACACCATTAGTCACGTTAAAACTAAACCTTGTGTGTTCTGAGATGACTGCTCAGGCCAATTCGGGCACAGTATGGTGCCTATTAACTATAGGAACTAACTTTGCTTGCATTGTCACAGTTGTTCTACTACTAACTGCAGTTTTTTGTATTTTATGATTTTTTCCCTCCAATTCTTTCTATTCTGTTCTGCTGTCTCCAGGTAATGTCATACCCATTATCCTGACTTTTTTATCTTTCTTATTGACAGTTGTTAAGTCTGGTATGTTATGTGGCAGGTGCTTGTCTGTCTGAAGTCTAAAGTCCCAGCGCAGTTTAGCTTCTTCATTTTCAACTACTTTGCCTATGTTGTGGTCCTACCTGATTTTGTTTGCAGGCAAATGATATTTCTTGCCGATATTCTAATGCACCGTTGCTGCTACTTTGTCAAGTTATTATTTGTAGTCAATCTGTGCAATGTTGTTGCAGCAGGTTGCTATTTCTTCAGCTTCTTTGCTGGGATGGCATTTGCTGTCTTTTCCATTTTGGTTTTGTATGCATTTGTTCTTAAGGCGTGGCCTTGTGCAGCCAGAATTAGCCCCTATGTCTCTTTCTTCAACTTTCCAGCTCTCAGCCATTGCCAAGCCTTTTTATTATCAGTTTTGCCTGCCTGTTTTTTTTTTTTTAATGTACTGGCCATGTAATACTTTGTCTTTCTATTCTTCATTTGGGTTTTTTTGTAGGCCAGCTTGGTCTCTTCAGTATTATTATTATTGTTGTTGTTGTTGTTATTTTTCATCATCATCATCATCTATTTGCAGCAATTGGAAGTCAAAACTGTCGGTTCTTAATGTGTTGGCCTTCTGACCCATCAGGTTCTTCCCAAGAACGTAGGATGCCGTAATGTATCCGCATAGTATATGTGCAAATCCAAGCAATGTAGCCTTTTGCAATTGCCAAATGGAAAGTTTATCATTGCATGGATTTTCTAAGTGCCATCCAAGATTTTTGGGCATGGAACCCAGGATTCTGCTAATCACTGGGATCACCATAGCCAGTTTATGCTATAATTTTTCAATTTTGATTTTCAGATCATATGTCAAGGAATAATGTAACACAATCCTGCCAAAATTCAGTTCTCTATTTATTTATACCATATAGATAGAATGTTGCCAACCTAAATCTACCCTAACCCTAATCTATTTTTGGGGAGATTCTAGGACATGGCTATCCTAAATCATGTGACTGCAGGGAGAGAGCTGCGACGGCTGTAACTTCGGACACAGGTCTTAAGTCGCTTCACTTAGCACTGTTGTAATTTTGAACGGTCACTGAATGAACCATCATAACTAGAGGACTACCTGTATTAAGATTGTGAAAGTGGGAGTGGAAAAACAATAAACAGTAGAATTATCCTGGTGTAATTTATGATAAAACAGCAAGATTTCTTATTCCACTAGTTAACAGCAGCAGCGGTTATTCCCCCAGTACTGTATACCTAAATTAAGCTTCCAACATGCAGGAAGCTTGAGTTTATCAAACACTGTAAACCCAGTTCATTTCTAATACTGAGAACCAATTCTGAGGCTTGGTATTTGTTCAATGATTCCTGATCATTGACTCCCATCTTTGACTTTTTGCAGATGGCTGCTGTGGTGCTTTGATCTTGAGGTTCTGATAAAAAAAATAATTAAGATTCGAAAAATCACCCACAATCCTTATAAAAGATCTTAGTTTTTACTGCCTTGTCGGTGTTTAAAATGGTGGTATAGCAAATTTCCAAGATATGCAGCGTTATGTGAAATAATATACTCCTCCTCCACCAGCATTTTCAATATGTAGCCTGCTTTGCAAAAAAATAAAAAATAAAAAAAATAGCAGGTTGCAATTGTTTACTCAAAAAGGTCTCCAGTTATGAATGACCTTGTTTCTTTTCCTGCACTGAAACAAAGCCATTGTACTGTGTTTAAAAACATTATGTCATGTGCCTTTTGGTGCTAGTATGCTGTTATTCTTGTGAAGCTTGCTGGGCTTAGCTTAAAGAATATCAGGAATTATATTTAAGGTACTCTGATCAAATTTATATTTGGCTCAAATTGATTATTTTCCTCTGATGAAAGAATATATCATGAAATGTACTACAAGCAGCAAAAGAGCAAAGAAAGGTCTGTGCATACTGAGGAGTGTAGAAATTCTCATTGTATATATGCATACATGGAATATATATCTGTGGATATACATAGAGCCATCAGTGTTGTGAAAATATTCTTGGACTGCTGCCTCATTAAGTCCTTTGAAGTGTCTTGTCTCCGTCACCTTTTCTGACTTCATTACGGTTCCATCTGTCAACTGAGCCTGGTGGCTATACACACACACTCAAAGGGGGTTCTCGTAAAGTGTTGTTTCAGAGACCTTAACTATTTCAATGAAAGAATGTCATACAATGGTGTATGATTTTGCTTGAAGAAGTCATTTGTTTGACTGTCAATTTGTAAGTTTAATGAAAACATAGTGAAACCAGAAGAGTTTGTTAACACTGTCCCAAATAGGTCCACTTCACTTTCCTGACAATTTTTTTTTTTTTTAACTATTCCCACAGGGGTTGAAACAGGTTTACAAAAAGAATCCCGCAATCAGACACCAACTCCATCTGCAGCTCCAGCACCATCTTCATCTAAATATCACCGAGGACGCTCTGGGGGAGCCAGGGACGAACGGTACCGGTCTGGTAAGGAAGTCACAAAATCATCTGATGAACTCTGAACCAAATGGACCTTAGTAGCTTTGACTAAACGATAAACAGAAAAATTAGTTATGACATGCTGAGGGTGCTACAAGAGGGAAAAAGAGAAGGCCAGCTGGAATCATTAAACTTTGGTAGCTTATGAATGATAGTGAATGTATTTTGTTCGTGTATAATAATGTTTAAAATTATCCAAATTAATATCTGTGTCAGCACTGGAGATTAGGAGATGAGCTAAAAGCATCTGTCCTCCTCTGAGGTAGACAAGGTCAGAAACAGACTCTTCAAATTTGACTGGAATGATGTTGATATATTACAAAATATTGAAAGCCTGAGTTTTCCCCCCTCTCCTGCTTATACCCCAATGAATTAGGGTGAAAGTACTCTCAGTTTATTTCTAACACTTTCTCTGTTTCCTGAGCTTAGAGCATGTTTTCGTTTTCGTAAATTTCTCCAAGGTCATCTTTGTGGCTCGGTATGGTATCCTAATCCAAAGCCTATTGCATTTTAATTGTGTATAGCTGAATGCTGTACAGGATTAAAACACTTTCAGGATTATGAGATATTTTATTTAGTAGTAATAATTTACTAAATACTGATTTCCTTAGTCTCAATTTTAAAAATACCCAACAATATCTGCAGCAACCAGAGTAATATCAAAAGATTTGTGTTGAAGTCTTCCAACAATTGCACTGCATAGTTACATCCCAATATATGACGCATGTGCATAAATTGTAGCATTTGTGTAATGACACTGTCACAGGCGTGTTAACATTTATGTCCCCAACCACATGCAAATGCACATGAATATTTTCATGTATGAGCCCCATGCCAAGACCTCATTGAATAAATTGCTACATTTTACTTATAACAGAGATCTCAGCTTTGTTACAGTGCCAGATTGACAAGTTGATTTCTCAATAGTTTCATATGATAGGTGAGAAAAAGCCTTTATGCAGACTTTATGATATTTCACCAGAGTACGAAATGTTTGATATTGTTGAACAAAATCCAGCTTTTGCCCTAGTGGATTTGAATAAGTTCTGTTCATGTTTAGGACCTGAAATTTCCTAAAATTGAGGAAATGATTTCTTAGCGGTATTGTCACATGAGTAATCTGCAGTTGTCACAGTGATGTTCTTACACTTCAGGTACTTCACACAATGTATTCCAATAGCCAAGCTATTATTGAATTTTTTATCTTTAGATATGAATTTGAATCTGTTTCACAGTTGCCAGTCAATATGAATTACATGAAAAGTCACTTTCAGCTACAAATGTATTCAGACTTTGAACGCACAAGTATTTTTTTAATCCTTCTGGATAAGATGAACTTTTGCTTCCATATGTTCCTTCTTATTGTGCTCCAGAATGAATGAATGAATCATGTTGTGTTGGTTTCATCTTAGCACTGTGTTATTGTGCTTGTCCAAATGAGTCATATTGAGTAAATGGCACATTCAGCATGAACTCTGTTATTTTTGCATAACCTCCTACAGACTTTATGACCTTGGTCCCTGTCATCTTGCTGAAGTCGTTCTTCTGGAGCATATTGTTCAACAGATTATTGTTGGATTTAAAAACTGTACTAGGCCTTTGAAACCAGGCAGTCAGTTGTGTTAAAATAGCTGTAGATTTATCCAACTAAAAAGCTGTATTTTATCTAACCTTAAGATATGTGAAGGTGTGTTAACATGCTTTTCTTCATGTATTCTTCAACTTTATTCTGTATTCAGCTTCATTAGTGGAGAATATTTATGTCACATTTGTGTGAAATGTTGAATTAGAAATCAAATTTTGTATGTTTGGCTTTAATTTACATACAATACTACACTTCTAGTTAAAAACATCTTGAGAATTTCACTGGAAGAAAGTTAATTACACTTTTCAAAGAGATCTCTTGGAGTGGTGAATTATACTATTAGGAGACAGAGCCATAGCATCCATTCATCAAACTATAGAACTCCATTCATGATCCATCAGAAATTCCTGTTTCAAGAAATGGGAAGGGAAATTATATTCACCACTGAACCAGTAAAGCACCTTTGAGACATTGAATTTCTAGTATCAGCCCATACTACTCGAAAAGATTTTCAGTTCTTTGGATCAGCTGGTTAGAGGCATAAGAACTGTAGAAAAGAAGAATATTTCTAAAAGGAAACAAGTCTCTGCACTCTGACAGTAACCACAATCTTACCCATTAAATATGTTTAATAATTCATTTTAGTCATATAAAATTTTCTTCAGAAAAGCATGCAAGTATAAATGTTTCTCTTCTTAAAATATTCTATCCCATTGGTCAACAGAAGTTCATATTCTGTGAAATCAGCAAAGCTTTCGGAGACACTATGTCAATTTGGGTAGGATGTACCTAAAAAAAATCAGGTATTGAATCATACAACTTTGTTCAGCTTCTGTTGTTCTGTTCTGTTATAACTCGTATGTTTAACCTTGCTAAATGGCTTCATGATCAGTTTGCTAAATGGCTGTAAAAGATTACCTCTGTTTTAAACATATGATTAAAAGCTCTGCTCTCACCATGCAATGTTCTTATTTTCTTACTGATTTGCTTCTATTTCTCAGACATCCATACAGAGGCAGTGCAAGCTGCATTGGCAAAACATAAGGAACAGAAGATGGCTCTTCCTATGCCCACAAAAAGGCGCTCTACATTTGTACAATCTCCAGCTGATGCCTGCACACCTCCAGGTTAGAAATCAACTGGGAACCAATTGATTTTCTTTGTGAGAACTTGAATTTGTACTAACTTTTTATTTGATGAATGGGTCATATTTAGAAAAAATATTTTTAGATATGAAATAAGTTCCTGACAATGTGCATGGAAGACATATCTACTGTTACTCTCATCAGAATAGATTTCATTAATGTGCAGGGATTCTGTGTTGTAGAATTGAGATTCCATACACACCTCTCTGGATAATATACCTGATATTTTTTTAAAAACAGTCATTGCTAGTGATCGAGTGGTGGATATGTGAAATAGATGAATGGATATTCCTTGTTCATAGGGAATGTCCAGTGGCATTCCCTATATGTTGAGATTTCCAATAAACACAGCCAATGAAATAGCTTCAGATCCTGTTGCTGTAAGTCTGACAGCACCTTCCAATTGTCAGTTTGAAACATGAATGAAGAGAGGAACTATGTTAAATGCGTTTCTACTCATGCCGTTTCTTTATTCCTAGGTTTCTGTTTTTTCTCATTCAAATAAAAGCAAAGGACAAGTGGGCTTAATTTCCATATCCAATTGATTTCTTGATTTCTCATGTTCCCAATGAGTGCTGTAGAAATTTAATGAATAAATAGTGTACAGGGAGAAAATGTCTTTTTAGTTTACCATACAGTTAGGTAGGATAAAAGTTTCTGCTTTCAGGCAATGGATCAGAAAGAGGCCTTGTTCCCTTCACACCTGCCCCCCCCCCCCATGTCTATCACCAGTCTTGGGAAGGATGGGAGGAATACTACCATACTATCTTGTTCCTTTGGGGGTGAGACCACCATTACTTGCTATTTTCCAGATACTAGTCCTTTAAAAAGTTTGCAGTTAGGTTAATCACTTTTTAGCATGCCATTATTCCTAATGTACAAGCATGTATATGCCTTTTTTTTTTTTTACTGGAAATCACTATAGTTTAGTGATCACTGTTGGAATATTTGGGAACATATCTTAACTGTACCATTAACAGAGGTTCTTTGTAATCACAATTAGCATTCCCCTTCACCCTTTTTAAGGAAGACTGTAGAAAGGGTGCTGGGCCCTTAGTTTCAAGGCCTTGGTTGAAGCAGTTTATCTGGACCCTTTCAGGTTGGGTTCAGGCTGAACTATATTATTGCTAGGGCATTGGTTGCACTCGTGGATGACCTTTGGAGGTCTCAGGATGGAGAGGATACATCCACCCTGGATCTCTCTGTTGCTTTTGATACCATCAACCATGATATCTTTTTGGACAGGCTCTGGGATTAGGATCAGGGGCGCTGTTTTACGATAGTTCTTTTCCTTCCTCTGAACCCAGTTCCATTTAGTGTTAGTGAGGAGGGAGATCTCACGAGAACTCTTGTCTTTATTACATTTGCCTGAAAAACCTGATTATACTTCATTTTTAGATACATATACACTGATGTTGAAAAATGATGTTGATTTTCCTGAAAAAGATGGATGGTCAACAAACTGCAATGCTGCCTGTATTTTCCAGAGGTGTTAGTGGCTTAGGGTTATGAGAACCCAAATGTGAACCAGGTCTTTTCTGCAGGTTTTGGCAACAAATAAGGACAATAGAAAAGAAAAGAGGTCATGTACAAAGCAGGACAGCAGCATTATGAATCTTCCTTTAGGTTGAGAAGAAAGTGCAGCTTCACACCAGGGTGAGAGTTGACTGTATTTCTAGCCCTGCTTTGGGGTACCATTATATCTCTGGACTGGGACCTATCAGTTGACACCTGGTCACTGCAGCAGTAGAGATGGTAGGCAAGCAAGTTACATAGGTATCAAAACTGAATATATTTAAAAGTTCAAAACCTCTGGAGAGACAAAGGAGTAGTATATCATCTGTGGAATTTCTGGTTTTCATATTACTGCTCTGACAACTATATTTGAACATTGTCAAAAAAAAAAAAAAAGCCAGGGCTTTTTCTACTTGGAAAGTGCTGATCTGTTGCAAACTGGAACTTGTAATACTCCCTAGCTCAATGGCCTACTTGCTTCCAGGAGTCATGATTCTTGGCTTCTTAGAATGCATGTTTCTCAGTTGCAGTTGATTGTAAAAACTGAACAGTGATTCATATTCGAAAAGACACTTTAAAATGTATTTGGGGAGTAAGTCTAGCTGGGGGAGTTTCCATGGATTTGCTTGGGTGTATCCATCTGGGTGCTTAGTGCACAGTTCAAACAGAACCACGTTTAAAAGCAAAAGCTGAATTCATTACTTGTTATTTATGTATTTTAAAAATGTATATAGCCGCCCAACTTATTCTAAACTTTGGATGGCCCCTAATCAAGAATTAAAACAATAGCAATAATAAAACAGCATAAAACAGTATCAAAACTATTAAAACCATAAGTGTTAAAAACAAAAACATGGTTGTTGTGTCAACTTTCTGTCATGCAGTCACTTTATCCTATCCCAACACTTGGGGAAGAAAAACCAGGTCTTCAATGCTTTTCAGAAGGCCAGGAAGGTAGAGGCCTGCCAAACTTCAGGTTATAGAAATAGGAAGGAATTCAAGTTCCTTCCCAAAGTTGGGTTTTATACTCCATGGAGGCTAACAGGTGTTGTAGCTCAACACAAGAAAAGCAGGAGTACCTCATACATGCTTAAATCTGCTTTATTTAAGTCATGCTCTCCAGATGCTTTAGACTTCAGTTCCCAGGCTTCCCAGCTAGCATGGTTTTTGGAGTTAAGAATTTTACAAGCTGAAGTTCAAAGCATCTGAAAGACAGAAGGTTGAGGAAATTTTGGTTTATAGTCCATATAGTGGAAGAATAGGATTAGGGGATGTTGAAGACAAACTGTCATCCTATGAATGTTGACTTAGAAGGAAGTCCATTAAGCTCAATAGTGTTTGCTCCCAAGGAATTAGCCATAGTTGTCTATTTAGGTGACACACTAAAGGACAATGTTCCTATGCACATTAAACTGTAAGTAAGTACTGACTATGTACAATCCTTTTAAATTCAAATAATACTATCTCTATTTACTGTGAAGGGACTGTTATAGAGGAAATTCAGATTTTAAAGCAGAAGTATAATAATGTTGGAATTTTGGTTTTCTACTTTTTTTTCTTCCCAAGAATGATTTCTCAAAATATTGCTTTCACAAGCATACTAGCAATGTTTAAATGTATATGTTTATATGAACAGTTTTTCTCACCTATGAAAGTCAACAGATCTATATTGAGTAACTAATGAATATGTATAAGAAATATTCAGGCTGACTTCATTTCGGGATATAAAACCAAATAATGGTGTCATGTTAATGGGAAAACAAAATCTTCCAGGTTAGTGGCCAGAGTGAAATAACAGCTCTGTTTTGCAGCGAATTTGTTTATTTGTTTGTTTGTTTGTTTATTTAATAAATGTGTTTTATTGGCATGCCATGATGCTCAAAATAAATAAAAGTTTGAAACCCTGTTTTATAGTGTTCTTATAGCAAATCAGATGCATTTGAGAGCTGCTCTAGCTGTATACTGACTAGCTTTGTTTATTGCTACTCAGTATTCTTGATTTTTACTAGGGATTTCACATTTAACCATCCCAAATTCAAGGTGCCCTGTTTCACGGCAGAACAACTGTTTGTATTTGATGGAGGCTGTCTGTCTCATTTTGTAAGTACAGTTGTTTCAGATTGGAAATGATACATATTTCCAATTTTTGCATACCACTAGTATTTTTTTTACTTATGTTGTTATTCTTCTCTTCCTTGTGAATGCAGATTGTGTCAATTTTCTTGTATGATTTTGAAGAAATAATCTCCTTCATTAAACACCTTAGTAATGTTGCTTATATATAAACCTGTACATAGTTTTATTATGTACAAGTTACCTTGAGACCGTAACAAATCTTAACAATTTCTCTTGTTTGGATCAAATGTAGAATATTGCAGATGTTGTATGTGTGTATATGGGGGGCAGATTTGTAGCATGTAGATCAGTTTGGAGGTTCCCAAATTATTCATGTGTGATCTAATTGTGCAAATATTCAGATTATTTGAGAAGGCTTGAATTACAGCTTTCTTATTTCTATTTGTAAGCCTGAATTCATTCCCTAATGTCATGAGGTTATATTACTTCACCCTCTCCATTTGTAGGAGTCCATTGTGTGCCTTACATATTACTAAGACATGTCAAGCAACACATGAGCAAACAACTACATATATAATAAAGATTCAAGGTCAAAGTACATTTCATTCTGCCCCCCCCCCCCCAGTATCTATCTATCCAGCCATCATGCATTGTGCTTTACATTAAAGTAGAGTGCTGTGCAAGTACTAAATAAATAGGACATTAGCTATTTCCATGAGCCAGCCTGGTACAGCTAGATTTAGCAGTGGATTCAGGATTTCATATCTTGTACAAGTGGAGTGAAATAATGTATTGTAGCCTGTACCAGGAGTAACCACAATAGTTGACTGTGGGTCAGTTCAGATACAACAAAAACTTTGATTTCCCAGTCAAGAAATACCAGTAAACTTAGGCTTTCTTCTATATCTCACCTCCTTCTCACTCATGGGGAAGAGAACTTAATGAATTTTTAAAAAACGATGTATATTTTTTGTAGATTCAAAACTAAGGCCTCCATGTGATTTCACAGAGACCATGATCTAAAAGTCCATCCCAGAGTTATCCAAATGGTAATATGACTAAAAGAGAAATAATTAAATATTGCTTATATTTAATTAACCATATTATTATCATTTTGAGGAGGAGTTGCATTGGGTTTTGACTCTTTTATTTATTTTGGTACAGTGTAAAAATTCTTGGGTAATTTTCTCAACTGAACTTGTTGATTATAAGCCATCAAATTGCTTTTGACTCTTTTCTTCAGGATGATTTGTTCTTCAGGTTTTCCAACTGTGTACCTTCAGGTTTTTCTGACCCATCAGGTCTTCCAGTGGTGTACGTATATCACCCCAGTGATTCAGTCCCTCCACCTTCCTTTCTCTTTCCTTCCACTTTTCCAATATTATAGACTTCTCAAGAGAACTAGTATTCACATGTGTTCAGAATATGTTAACTCGAGCCTGGTCATTTGTGTGAGTTACAACTATGTACTTGTTTGTTTCTTGGCTATTCATGGCATTTGCAGAAGTCTTTTCTACCACTGAGTTCAAAAAGGGTAAATTGCCTACTCAATTTTGAATTTTGTTGGTATAGATACATTATGCCATCTGAATATTTTTTTCCAAGGTGTTCGCTGCTATTCTTACCACGTGGTAGTCTGTGACATGTTTCTTTACTGCTGATAGTCAGTCCTAAAAGGCAGAAGCTATCTATCTCTTCAGTTTATTCATTGTCAGTTCTAAGGCTGGTTGTCATTAGTTGCTCATCTTTGTACTTAATCTTAGTCTTATTTATTCACTGTGTCTCTAGATTTCCATTACTAGAGCTTGCAGATCATTTGCGTCTTCAGCCATCAATAGTGTCGTTGGCATAGTGCAGCTTATTTATGTTTCTTCCTCCAATTTAAAACCATTTTTAGAATCCAGCTTCCCTCAATATGTATTCACCAGATCAAATCTGAGCTTATTTCTTGTCCTGATGCAAATGAAAACAAATAGCAGGAGGCAGATCTACAATTCAGTTTTAAGTATTTGGAGAAAGATAAATGTGATAAAGATGGTTGATTCTCATTTTGTGAGATCTTCTTCACGTTTATTCCATCATATTATTTTAAGTACTTTTACAGGCAACAGCATTCTATGAGATTTTTGTGCCACAAATTAGATGTATTGTTGGAATAGATAGTTTTTGATTTCTCTGCTTTCAGGGTTATCATTGGGCACTTGATCATCTGCTGAAATGAAGAATTTGAGACTGCAGCTCCTATTGAGAATTATTGTTTGTCCCAATTAAAATCATGGCAAATATCAAAGATCAGCTGCAAATACATATGGAAAATGTTGGATCAGAAATATCAATTTTCATTCTTATATAGTGGGAAAATACATTTTTGCATAAAAATAGTAGATAATTTTTGCCTCTGAAATAATAGTTTTGGATATCCTGTCCAGATAAACCACTACAAGATGGTTTTAAATAATATGAAATTAATTTTCAGTGAGGTTTATTCAAAAAGAAAATCATTCTGTGTATGTTGTACAGCACAGAGAATATTTAATAAAGGTTGGTTCCAGTTTCCGTTCTGTTGAATATGAAACTCTCTATTAAAGATTAATATGTTCTTCTTTGCTATATCCCTAGTATTTGAAATCTATCAGTAATATGGAGGTCAATAATATGGATTTTTCAAGTGGTAGGGTGGAGTGTGACTAAAGAATTATAATACAACATTGGCCAGAGAGATGTACACAATAATACAATGGATTATTGAACTATACTGTTTATCAACAGTTGAATTAGGGGGTTTTGATAAAGAGACAGTTTCAAGCAAAACGATCACATTTGAGGTGTGAGAGGATATCAGTTCATATAATAATTTTCCAGGATTTCTTTTTCCTCCATTTCCTTTTCATTACTATTATGATTATTAAATTTGAAGTTGGCGAGAGAAACTATAATGGACTTAAAATCAAAAACTTTCACAAAAGAGGAAGAAAGCAACATACAAGTTTAAAGTTGGCTGCTGGTCTTTTTTAACTTTTAAAATGATGCCTTTATTAGATTTAACGATTGCATTTACTAATTTAGCCTTGCCTAGTAGAGCAAAAAATAAAAAATAAAAAATGAGAGGATAGTTGTACTTTTATATTCAGCCATACATTGTCTTTGCCAGCTCTAGTTTTATTCCACAACATTGATTGTTTTAATGTTTAATTATTTATGTGGCCTCTTTTTTTAGTAGCTGAGTTATATAATCCTGCAAAATATGCATATGCAATTAACTTCGCAAAATTTTGACATTTAAAATGTAGCGTTTTGTTTTGCTCTGCAACAATGACTATCATTTTCTTTAATGTCTGAATTCAAAATGTGTGGAACCTGCCAATCTGGGAAAAGAACATTCCAGAGAACTCTAGAGTCTTCTGTTGGTTCTCCAGACCACACTAATGTAGCTGTTCTTCAAGTGAAATCAATCCTTCAAATGGACATGGGCTTCCATGTTGTACATGTGGTCCAGCCCCATTTCTACACCATACCCCAAACATGAGAAACCACTTCCGGTTGTTAGGTTCAGTTCTAAAAAATCCCAGGCCATCTCCAAAATGGGATTGGCATGGTCTGGAAGAGGAATGGAATGTTCTGAACTTATTTGGTACTTGGGCCTATATTAATTTTAGATTCCACCATTTATCAAATGAAAGCAGCTGCCAGCTGCTCAATTTCCTATCCAATGGATAGTTTTGAATGTACTAGGAAAAACAATGTATTCCTCAGGATCAGATTAAATTATTTTTCTTTCCAGTATGCTATTTTAAATTCTATTGATGGAAAGGAGAAATTCTCTATTCTTCTTGCACTAATTAATCAGTTTCCATGCAATGTGGGCTTGGAATCTTGTTGCCACCCAGGAGAACCTTATATTGGTGTTGATCAGATGCAGATACTTGCTATAGGTGGAGCTCATTTTTGCTTCTGGCCAAAGTATAGGCCTTAAATTAGATTTTGCTTAGACCCACTCCCTCTGAACCATTGTCTTGGTTCTTCAGCATTTAAGAGAGAGTAAATCAGATGAGTTGAAAAGCTATAAGTTTTGCTATTTGAATACTCCTAGAAGGAGTAAAAAAGTTTTTTATTTTGTTTCTCAATCTCATTATTGAAAGAGGAAAATCTAGTGATGGGTAATGATCCCTATGAGATTGAGAGGAAATCCAATAAGGATCTGGAATTGGGGGAGCTTTCTATGATTCGTTTGTCATGGTCGGATCATGTTGTGATAGTCATGAGATTCTCTGCCGCCATCCCTCACTGAGAGAAGAATAATCTCCCAGTGGTCAGGGGTCATTGAAGGATGAATTCAACTGAACATAGGTGAAAGCTGCTATTAAGGCCTATTTTATGATGATAAAAGTGATGAAGTGACAATATTTACCTGCCCTTTGTCAACTCTACAACGAACATGAATGAAGCCATTTGGCTCGTTTTCAGTTGCCACCAGAATGGAAGGGTGGTGGTGGAATTTTTCTGCTAGCTTAAACAATTCTCTGTCCCATGGGAACCAAGGTCATTCCTGTTTGTTAGACTGTGGGGCTGAGCCTTCTGTTAGAAAGCCCGCCAAACTATCGTATTGGGAAACGTAGTTGATTGCATAGTACTGGGGTGGGAAGTTTAACTATGTATACTGTAACTTTTTGGAGGGAGGTTTAGTGTTGGTTTCACTTTTGACAGTGCTGATACTTTGTAGCCAATAAACTTGTTCTTAAAGGAAACCTCAAATCCTAGAGTTCTGTTTTAGTTGGTCTCATCTATCAGAACCATGACACCCTTGTTGTGTCCACAGATTGCCTCCCAATAGCCTTGTTTTGGGTGACCCAAGCCCTTCTGGTGGGGATCAGGAACCAGGCAATTCACTTATAAAGTTTTGCAGGGGAATTTTCAGAGCATGTGTCAGACAAAAATCACTTGAATTTTTCCCAGTTAGATGCCAGCTTTGATGCAGGTCCCATAGAGATGCTTGGAGCAAAGAACTTGTCCTGTTATTATAAAGAATGGTTTGAATCTGTTGGGCCTGAAGAAATGGATAGGATTCTTATGACTATGAGCTCAGCCATTTGCTCGTTAGACTGGTTCCCCTCCTGGTTGTACAAGGTTGCCTAGGGACTGATACGTAGGTGGGTTCTAGCAGTGGTGAATTCATCCTTGAGAGAGAGGGTTGTTCCTTTACCTTGTAAGGAGGCTTTGATTTGTCCCCTCATCAAGGAGCTGTTGATAGATCCCACTATACTGGACAACATCTGTCCAGTATCCAATCTACTTTTTTTAAAGGAGAGGTTGTGGAGAAGGTGATTGTGCAGCAGCAACAGCAGGCCCTGAATGAAGTAAATTATCTGGACCCTTTTCATCCCAGGTTCAGGTTTGGACATGGGACAGAAACACCATTGGTCATGATTTTGGTTGATCTGTGGCAAGAACAAGTTTGGGGTAATGCATCAATCCTGGCTTTTCTTGACTTCTTGGTGGCTTTCAATCATGGTATCCTTTTGGATCAGCACCATGGGCTGGGAGTGGGTGGCACACAGTATTGGGCTGGTTCTCTTTCTTCCTACAGGACTGATATTGGTTGGTGTTGATTGGGAGTGAAAGATCATGCGTACAGTATGTGGGCTCCCTCAGAGTTTGATACTCTCTCTACTCCTATTTAACATCTACATGAAACCCCTGGGTAAGATTGTTCTCCATTAAGGATGAGTGAGCATCAACTGACTGTTGGCAAGATTGAGTAGCTTTGGGTCTTAAGACCTTCCGAATCTGGTATTTTGCCATCTTTAGTGCTGGATAGGGTCTCACTGTTCCAAACATACCCAGTGCACAATCTTGCAAGTATGAAAGTCCAATTCTCCTGCCCTTATTTTTGTAGGAGATAACTTGCATAGAGTTCCTCCCGAGCCTCTTGCTCCACCCACTATGCAGCTCTGGATTATGCTTATCTGACCATTCCCTAGGCAGCACCTCTTCGCCTGGTCTCCCAAGGTCATTCCCACATTACATTATCTGAGAAATTAGTGTTACTTCTGATGCCAGTATATATGACCAATGTCTTGGCTTCCTTAGTAGTATTAATATCTTAATAGTGGCATCCTCTTTCTGGCATTTTTTTGGTCAAATGAGATTTGCCCAATATTAAAAGACATCAGATTCCTTTTAAGGGAGATTTTTGTATTAATAGCTGGATTTTGTTGTTGAGTTTTCTTTTCTTCTTTTTCTTTCTTTTCTTTTTCTTTCATTTATTTGCAAAGGCTTGTTTCAGTTGCCACATGAAACTGATAATATGTTGCTTTAGTACTTTTCAAATATAATTTTGATATACTCCTGGTTTGAGATTCATTGGTAACTTTATGTGAGTCCTTTTTGGATTATCTTATCAAAGCAATTGCTTTTGAGAAATTACTGCATGAACTTACCTGAACGTGAAAATCCCAACAATTTCATACTGACAATTAAACGTTTTTCATTTTTTTCTGAGTGTGTTAGTATTTATACACAGGTTTATATTTTAAGAAAAGCTGCACATTTCCATTCATTTTTTCCAGCGGAGAGAGCTGTAGTTTAGTAGCAGAACACTTGGTTTTGCATGTGCAAAATTTGCTCTTTAGTTCCTGATATTTAGGTTCAAGTTCCTGAAAAACCTGAGTTTGTGCCATTCGGAAGAGATGTGTGGATAGATCAGTGAGATGTCTTATTATAAGGCAGTAGTCATGCATTCCAGCTCTATAGAGCAAGCAGGATACTCACCATTACCTCATCTCTGTTCTAGGTGAAGGTGATAGGAAGATTTGTTTTAAATTTAGATGTGAACAGATAATTACCTTCCTCTTTAGGCTCCTGATTACATTACTTGCTTCTCTAGTTTTTAAATGTTTATAATGACTGACGGAGAAATTATTTACTTTATGGGGTAAAGTAAAAAGTAAACTGATGAGAAAAATCATAAATGTTTTTAGCAATTGCTTTCAATATCACAGGATCAAAGTTATAATCCCCATTAGGAAAAAAATACGATTTTTTTATTCAGCAGGGGACAGCAAAAAGATGTCTGGCTGTCATTTCTTTGGCTCAAATGACTACCACGTTCTGAGTTTGTGTGAGACAATGAGATAATTGATGTATTGAAGGGCCAATTATGACATACTATATTTACATACTTAGGTGTGAAAGATTACACAGATAAATAGATTAATAGATTGAATATTCCTAGGTATTAATCGTACCGCATAGATAGTTGAATACTACAGCACTTCTTTGTTACAATATTTACGATCCCACAATCCCACAATATAGCCAGCATTTTATAGTACAGTACTGATGTTGATATATATATTTTTTTTAAAAAAGATGGGATGGATGGGAGGAATTCTTCAACATATACATCCTCAGTATGTAAAGAAGTTTTACTTCCTTTGTGTTCATCTGCAAATCAATAATTATACACCATAAGAAATTTCCCAGAATGTCTATTCCCAAACAAATGTTCAGATACGGGTTGATTCTGATGTTTTCCATTTCAGAATTGTTAATGGTTGGGGAAAACTGCAGCCAGGTTCCATAGCATGCAATTTGCAGGGCTATTTTACCTGTGAGAGTTGGGTGTATGGATGTTTTTCTGGTGGGTTTTCAACAATTTTACTTGCTTTTCTTTTTTGCAGTAAGGAACAAGCTGGCCCAAGTTGGTGGGCTTGCTGGCAGCTTCCTTCCATCTTGACCCATGCTTAGTGCAGTCTGCATTGGGTGGTACGGAGCCTTTGCCAGTGTTTCCTCAGTTGCAAAAAGAGCATGTTAAGTGCAGTGTGCTTCCCTTTTCTGATCCCACACAGACACGTCTTCTGCCTCCGAAGATGAAGGTTCGCTCAGGCGCCAGGCTGCCCTATCTGCTGCATTGCATCAGAGCTTACAGAATGCTGAGTCATGGATCAACCGATCTATTCAGGGGTCATCCACATCTTCATCAGCATCTTCTACACTATCCCATGGAGAAGGCAAAGGGACCAGTGGGTCACTAGCTGATGTATTTGCCAATACTCGAATAGGTAGGAGCTGGTGGGATTATGGACAGTATAACTAAACATTTCAAATATTTATTTTTCTGTAAAGCTTTAGAAATCTCCCCAGTGTCAAAACTCAAAATTATTTCCACATTTTTTCCTAAAAGTCTGGCAATGTTGAGCATGATTTTTGGAGAAAAGACTCCATTGGAAGAGAGAGGAAAAGAAAGGGAGAAGCCTTTTGTCATAATCATCATGAAACATTTGCACAGCAGCCTGGCTAATTTTTTTATGCCACTGGTGTTTCTGATGCTTGGAGCTGCTCTTTATGGTCAGTAATTTCACTTCCAAGCCAGCAGAAGAGAGTACAATAATCCGCGTGTCCTGTGTTATTGTAGATGTCTGCCCCTTAATCAGTCAGAGGCACTGCCCTTTCTTAAACCTATTGGACAAATGCCACAATGAGATTTGCCTAATAGTGGGATCTTGGGGAGAAAAGAGTCAACTTTATCACTCTTATCACCAGGAAGAGATTTTATACCTCTCCAGTGACTGAGTGCTTGTATACAAAACAGGTTTTTTTTGGGTTGTTAATGATCTCAGCTCTTTCCAAGAAGGAAAGTAGGAAATGACCCACCTGTCTTGAGTAAAGTCTTACATTGCTTTTGGGGACCCTGAACCATAGACCCTGAGCTGCCTAGAGTAGCCCCCACGGTAAGATAGGCAGCAAATAAATTTAACAAACAAATTTTCCCCAGCTCGGTGGTACATATTTGTTGGGGCATGTATAGATTTGGATACCCCAGGCTCAGTTTTTTGATGCTCTTGAGGTGCTCCCTGCCGCTGGTGCTGCTGTGTGAAATTTTGTAGGGTTTGTTTGGCTCCATCATATGTATTTCTGTATTAACGTGTCCCAAACAATATTGTTGCATCTCAAGGGGTGCCTGTGTCTTTGTGTTCTGTCTGCTTTGGCTTAATTGATTTCAGACAAGCATTGTGTAGATACTTGGTGTCTCTTAATTGCTGCTTTTTATTTCTTTCAACCTATATGTTGCTGCTGTCTTTCATTCTTTCTTACTTACTTACTTACTGGGATGTGACTCATTTTCTAAAATGGAAAACTTGGGGGGGGTTACCTATTTAAAAGTCCATCATCATAAATCACGCTTTCTTCAAATAAAGAGATTCTCGTTAAAATGATGGTAAAATGTGCCTTCAAATTGGAACTCTTGGCTATTCAGTTGTTGAATAACTGATGTCAAATTGATGTTATAAAATGCACCTCTTTCTTTTGTAAGAAACATGTTAGGAATATTAAGAACAGCTAATGAAAAGCAAAGTTTCCAGTAATATCATTGCATTTCAATATAAAAATACCAATATTTGTAGCTCAGGGTTAAACTGCAGAGTTCTTGGTATTTTATGAGCTTGGTTGTTTGCTTGCAATCATTTCATTACCCAGCTAGTTACTGTAACATTATATAAACTGCATATAAATGACAGAAACCCCACATTCACTTGCACTGATGATTGTTATCTAGTTGAGTAATAAAATGTCTGTAAGCAAACAAACAAGCTCAGAGAGAACCAGGAACTCCACAATACAGAGACAGATACTAGTAATCAGCTATAAATATAAGAATATTCTCAAATGTTAGGGCATTTTCACATTTATAAAAGACAGTCATGGTTAACCTCAAAACAACAGAACATAATTTGATTGATTGATTTAATAAACACAACCCACAGAGACCAGTGGTTAGAAGAACAGAAACTGATTGATCATGCATTTGCTCACTAGTTTGAAAACATTTCAAGCAATAAAAAAATCACTTTTGGTTTGATATGTTTCTGAAGTATAATGTAATATTTATATTTGTATAGTTACTTGTTCTTGAAGTACCAAGTTCCTAGTTCTGAAGCATGGGCCTTTCTGAAAGCTCATTTTCATACTGTTTTGGCGACCGTGTGCCAAATTCAGCCTGGATTGACCAAAACCGGATTCAATGGTTGTTAGCAACAGCAGCAGCAAAAATGAAGCTGTTTCCCCATGGACTGACATAATCTGATTAAACATTGAGTTTCTTTCTTCTAACCTCTTCACACAAGTGAGAACTGACTCTTGGACAAAACTGAAGTAGATGCTATTAGTGATCAGAACACTTTTGAAAAGTGGGCTGAAAAGACTGGCATTAGTTGAACGAGTGCAACAGTGAAAATCTTACTCTGTTTGAAAGCAGGACAATGTTTCTGTTTTATATTTATGTCTCAGTCTATGTATTGGAGAGGAACTCACTGTCCTTCAGTTCCTTATCCAAGTGAAAATATGCATCCACATTTAGAAGTCCAAAACAATTCAACATTAAAATGCAGAAAGCAGTTCAGCAAGGTACATATAATAAACACTCTGTCCATCTCAGTATTTGTACATTTAGTGACTAATAACATTGGTGAGCATAACATTCATTAACAAAGTGAATTGTGTATGAGCTTTTAATTTGTGTGGCTTATGATATATGTGTAGATATAAGTGAACTTGTATTCTTTGTATATACCAATGCTGTAATCAGAATATGCTTCCTACAGAAATTGAATATTTGATTTCTAATGTTATATAATCTATTGTAATATATATATATGTCCTCTTACCCTGAAGTGCTTTCCCAGTAGCTATAGCCCTTAGAAGTAATTTTCTTTAGAAATATATCTGTCACAGAGAAATGTAACCTGCATAATTATCAATTACTAGTAGTGTATATTTTTTTTCTTGTGTTCACTCACATCCAGTTCTTGGAGACTGCCTGGAAAAATCCCTTCAGTTTCTTGTCAAAGTTTTTCAGAAGTGTTTTGCCATTGACTCCTTCCTAGGGCTGAGAGAAAGTGACTGGCTCGAGGTCACCCAACTGGCTCCCAGCAATGTATTAGAAACAATTATATTGCAATTCAGTAGAAGGCCAGAGAATGATATAAAAGTGTAGAGAGGCTTTGCAGTAACCCAGTCTAGAATTATTTTAGTCAGTAGTATCATTGTTTTTGTTGCAATTTAGAAACTTAGTGAAAATCTGTATGTTTGTAAAAGGAGTTTAAATTAAGTTCTTCCTATTACATGCAGTTAGCTAGATGAATTATAGAGGTTATATGACCTTTTCCCATCACATGTTTGCTGAGTTAGACTGAACAATCTGAAAGAATCCTACAGTTCATAATAGTAGTTTCGTGGACAAAAATTATCCTCTTGCCCTTAGGCACAATTCTTACCTAGGCAAGAGAATACATTTGATATGATGGTGTAGTATACTGTTTTTTCCTGCCTCTTGAATATTGCTGTGGATATCTTAAATCAAATTCAGATAGTCCCTTTAACCTTGGAAAAGAGACAACGTGATCTGTTGGTTACCAAAGCAGAAATGTGAATTGGCATGAATAACCAAATGGAAAATAAAAAATGAAACTTAGTATGCATCATGTTCTCTCTTCTTTGTGGTTTTTGTCAAGATAATTGAACCAAAACCTTCCCTTGCATCAGAGAAGGGAAGAATTGTGAATGTAACCAGTCTCCTTTTGGGTCATCTTGTAACAAGAAGTAACCTGAATCTGACTTTTCTCCCTTGATCCTCTTTTCAGAGAATTTTTCAGTTCCCCCGGATGTTACTGCAACTACCTCCACACCCGCCTCTTCTGCACGCCCATCTGCTATTGACCTTCCTCCATCGGGAATAGTGAAGGGCATGCACAAAGCATCCAACCGGTCCAGCCTTATGGACACAGCTGATGGTATATCTGCAGAACCACAATGCTGTATTGTCCCCCAAAAATAAAATTAAGCAGAAATCAGCCATTTAATGTCACAGAATTCTGAAAGGATAACATATGGGAGTTTGTAACTCAAATGTGGCAGTAGGGGGTTCTTGGTAACATGGAATCCTTAGTTCTAGTGCCCATTGCTTCTGTGTAAAAATATGTGTATTTAAGAAAAAAAGGTTTCTATTATTTAGCTTAACTTTCCTTAGCATGATGCCTCCCAGACTTCATAGCCATCATGGTCTATGAGTAGGTTAACTACCTGGAATAGCATCACCAGGATGGTTTGATGTGTCTTATGATGAAAGATACCGTTTCTGCAGAGAAAATGCTTGCAGTTTTCAAAAGAGTCAATCCCAACTAAACTCGTGAGCAGAACAGCTAGCCCTGTATAATCACCAACATTTATATTTGTGTTTCTAGGATAGGCAGAAACTATTGAGTTAATTCTCAGTTGGTTTTTCCTTTGTAAAGGGAAGAGGGGGGAATCAAATCTGTAATTTTGTGAAAAACAAAAGGGTTTGCCTTGGTCCTTGAAGGTGTGCAAAGATTACATCATTCAAATTTGAGCATACAACAGCAATAAAGAAAAGGGGGAGATGATTTCGGGATAGTCAAAATCAACCAAGCCACAGATCTTATTTAAATTTCTGACACAGTATTCATTAGTAGAATTTTGCTTTCTATACAAAATCCTATTAAATCCTCAGGTAGGAAGTGTATTAAGAGGTTATATTTTGTAATCATTTCTGGCGACACGTAATACTTTAATACATCTTTTATAGAATGAAAGATTATTATTTTTATAGGCAAAACAAAATTCTTCTGATGAATACAAGGCAAATGCATTGGCAAAGACTTGAATTTTATTGACTTTTCTTGCTTAACTTCTTTACATTTTGTTTCATACTTCTTTATTATATGACAAGCTGAGTTATCTACATCTCCAATCCTGTGTAGGAGAACAAGCTGCCAGAGCTTTTGTCATATATTTGAGAGAGAGACACATGATCACTGCTTATTGACTTAAAATAATTAATAAGCCTAAGCCTAAATGCATGGAATTTCAGGCCTGACAGTTGGAACTGTAGAGAAGGACAGTTCCTTCTCCAGAGTTTTCACTCCTTAAGAATCAAATAAACATATGCATGCTCTGTAGTTTGGCACATGGGAAAAGGACCCTCCATCAGCTAGGTAAAAACATTAAAGCAACTCTGTTTGCCAGTTTCCTACATCTATTAAAAATCCAACAGAGGAATCAGAAAGAAGAAAGTTGCTATTTAAAATAAAACATAGAAAACTTGCTAATTAAAGCTATCAAGTGCAATTATTCCTTGAGGATATTTTGAAGGTTGACACTCCACAGCAGGATCTGGCCCTTGATTGTTCACCAGCTTGTTTGAAGTCAAAGCAAGTTCACCCACAGCAGGTTTTCCTTTGAGGTGAGGGAGTAGATAGGCAGATATGGAATAATTTCCACAGAGGAAATTTCAAAATGACAATTTTTCAGATATTGATTAAATCTGTGTGGCACAAGGCTGGATTCTAGGAAAATCAACCTGCGATACAATTTTATGTGAGTTTTGGTTTGGATATCCCCAAGAATGTTGTTTGTTTAGGGCAGTGTTTCTTAACCTTAGCAACTTTAAGAAATGTGGACCAGCTCCCAGAAGTCCCCAGCCAGCAATTCTGGGTGTTGAAGTCCACACATCTTAAAGTTGCCAAGGTTGAGAAACACTGGTTTAGGGCAATGGCTTAGCACACGGGCGTCAAACTTGATCGTGTCACATGACATGTCATGATGTAACTTTTTTGCCTTTGTGGAGCCGGGGTGGGCATGGCCTGCGCCTGATGCATCCGGCCCGTGGGCCGCCAGTTTGACACCCCTAGTTTAGCAAGAGAGGAAGAGAAACCTAATCTGTCACACTGGAACGTTTTTGTGCTTTTCAAAGAACTGGTGATTAGGTCAGTAACCTAAATTTGGGACGTTGCCCTGCTTACCTTTCCCAGAAATTGCAAATATCTTCACTGCCACAACTGAGGTCAGCCTTTCAGTTTATGTGTGAGCAGAATATACTTGCTCTTTAAGTCCTGTCTGGTTACCCTGGCCTAGACAGTTCTTGCAGTTGTCAAAAATATAATTTATGCCCAGAGATTTTCCTTTCCTATTCTTTCCTGCTGCACTGTTGGTGCTGATTTTGGTATCCCTGGGAAGAGCCAAAACCTGCTGTCTGATTTGTCATGTCCCATTGTATGGAATTCCTGTTGCTGTTTTAAGTCAATATTTCTGGGAATTTAACAAAATACACTTCTTTGATATGATTAGGAATGTATGGTTGGAATAATCACAAGTTAGTGTCACTTTTATTGTGTTTTCTGAAGAAGAAGAATAACATGAGCTTTATTATGGATCTCTTTCCATTGTTAATTACCAAATAATGGCTATAGGAGTAAAAGATTAAGAAAGTGAAGTCTGGCATATAAGTAATGAAATTTTGTTTTTAAATAAAATTGGAAAAGTTTTGTTTTCTTTCTTTTAAAGAATTAGTCCTGTGTAGTAGAGTACAAACGTCAGAGATAAAGCGGATTTGTTGAACAATTTCTTGGATGGATTCTGAACATCAGAGCCTCTGCCTTTTTTCATATTGGATAATCCCTTATTTTTTCTCTGCAGTCACAGTTGCAGTTTGCATTAACATTTGTGTAAAACAAATATATTACTTATGCAATATCAGCTGCTACCACTGAAACCAAAGGTAGAATTTTTTTCAGTTCTTGTCTCTGCACCTAAATTCCCACAGGATTTCTTCTTTTGTTTTGTGAGATCTCTGCTTGTCGTAGCATGGCTCTTTTCACCCTTGCGCTGTTTCTGTTTTTAGAAACAATTTGCTTTAGAAACAAATTTTGCAGCGAAAAATGATAGCTGATTTCATGTGTGTGAATTAAACATTTTTATTAGAAAGTTTGGATTGCTCATTTTGAGGTCAAAAATACAAAGGCAAAGCAATTGATTTGTATGTTTTACTCCTACAACCATGGGGCTTTTGATATTGCTCATTTATTGAGCTATTTCATCTCTAGAGAAGTGATTTTGTCCCACTTTCCAGCGCAACTGTTTTCCATGTTAAAAAGAACATATAATTGATGTGTCCTGGTTTATAAGGTGTTTATAAGGTGTTCTGGTGGAGTTTGCTTACTTAAAGATTGGGGGGGAACCCCTAAAGTATTGTAGCTGTAGAACTTTTGCTACAACTAATCCAGGGTCAATAATGGTAATTGGGACCCAGAATTGCTGTCAGTAAGCAGTGTGTCATATGGCTTAGAGACGGAAATCCTAGCAGTTCCTATTGCCATCATTAACTGAATCCCACTGGTCATTAGGTAAAGACCCAACCCAATCCAAGCCATTCCTGACTGAGTCCCTCCCAGCCCTGAGCCTCAATAAGGGACTGCTTCCTCTTGAACTCCCCCCACCAGCTATATCTGCGCCCCTCATTTCTGCCCCCTTCTGAATGCCCTGCACAGTGACACTCCACTGTGGGATGACCATGCTACACTGGGGCTGAAACAGAGGCCCAAGGCCTTCAACAGCTGCCACTGCCCCTGGGCCTCCACTTTAGCCCCAATCCTACTGAGGAGTGCCGCCTCAAGCCGCTTCCTGCTGCAGGTAGCCGCCAAAGGGCCACAGTGCAAAAACCCAGCTGCCCCTCCAACCTGCACTCCACTGGGTCTTGTGCTCAGCTGACTTTCTTCATTGTCTTCCTGCCACAGCTGACAAGGCACACCTGGCCTGGCCCTATGCAAAGCAGCTGCTGGCCCTGCCATGCTTTCTTCCTGAGGCCGTGTGCACCCTTCTCCTCCTCCTCCCAATGCTTCGTAAAGATTGTGAAACGTTCTGTTTATAACTACTTACAAACATTTTTATACATTTTGAGGGCTGGTTGTATGTGCCGTTCATTCAGTACCGCTGTAACTTTGAACGGTCACTGAACAAATGATCGTTAAACAAGAATTGCCTATAATTGTGTAATAGGGTGTTCATGCTTTGGAAATGATTCAGAAAAAATGCTTCAGACCATGAGCACTTTTGCCTGCTATTCACTGAAATGGGCCTAATTTTCTCCATGCTTCCACTGAAGCCTGAAAAAAGAGTCTACTGCTTTAAGGAACCCGCTTATTAAAGGTAGCATGACTGTTAAAGCAAAGGCACTTTTTTTCTCCCATTCATGCAAAATCCTGAAAAGGAATGAGGGTTCTTTATTCTGAATAGCAGAATTGTATTGTGCAATGATTATTGAAGTATGTAAAGCCTTTGAAGATAATTGTCTAGCTTTTAATAAGTCTCCAACTGTCCTTGCACCCTCTGGTGGTCATGTCCTAAGGCAGTACTAGCAAAATAGTCTTGAATGCAGATGTATCTATTCAGCCAAACACTGCTGATCAGCCAGGAATTGGGGTCTGAAAAACATTAATACGTGCCATGATTTGTAGACCTAGGACAGGGATAGGCAACCTTGGCTCTTTTATGACTCGTGGACTTCAACTCCCAGAATTCCTGAGCCAGCCATGCTTGCTCAGGAATTCTGGGAGTTGAAGTCCACGAGTCATAAAAGAGCCAAGATTGCCTACCCCTGCCCTAGGAGAAACACAAGGTATCTTAGATAACATCCAGCCTAGGACACAATAAACCTATATATCCTGTGTGATGCCAATATTAATGGTAGATTTGAAAAGCAGAAAAATAATCAAGTATTAGTAAAACGTCTTCTGAAATATTCAGTTTATTCTACATTTGGACTTTATCCCAAATATAAGATATCTTTATATATCAGAAAGACTATGAGTTCTAATATCTCTAAAATTACAATTACACATATTTTACAAGGGCTCCCATTTCTGAGCTTGCAAAAATCTGGAGGGCAGCAACATTGGAGTTCTTTGTCAAGTGGTCAGCCAGATTTTTGTAGCCCAGATGTTATAGATCTACATTTGCTCATATTTGATGTATTTCTGGTATACTGAACTCATTTCCTATACTGTAGGTGTCCCTGTAAATAGCAGAGTCTCCACAAAAATTCAACAGCTACTCAATACTCTGAAGCGACCTAAACGGCCACCTCTGAAGGAGTTCTTTGTGGATGATTTTGAAGAAATTGTGGAAGGTATATGGATTGGGTATTTTTCTATGGACTATATTGTGGCTATTATCATATACCAGTGCATCCTAAGCTCCTTTTGCTCACTTTTGCATATTTACTTTAAATCTTAAAGTCCATTAATTAATTAAAAGTCTTTTCTTTGGCCTATGTGTTGAGAAAAAATTATGAGATAACTTCCTCGGATCAACAGAAGAACCACTAAGTGACTTGGTGTACATGGAATATGAAGCTCTTGATTCCAGTGCCAAGTTTATTTAAAAGGGTATTTAGGTGAGGGTATGCCTTTATTGGATGTAATATTGTCCTATAAAAATATTCATATGGAATAAATATTCTTTGAAGATCAAATTCCTTGAATTGAAATCACCTGATATGTTTTTTTTCTTGGATTTTAATAAAACACATTTTGTCTCCTCTTTCTTTTTTATTAATATAGTTATTTCTTTATTTCTTATTCCATCATCTGTTCCCACTTCAGAATTTTCTTCCCTGTTGCTCTATATAAGAAATAGTTTCTCTTTATTTCTCAAAATTGCAATCTTCTTTGCTTCTCTAAACACCATCCAGTTTGGCCCCGTTTTTGCCCTTTTCTGTCTTTGATGTGTTTTTTTTTAAATCAGGCCCTATTAAAATTTTCTGGATATGAATTTTAACCTTGGTATTCAATATTGCATCTAGTAGATGGTTCACGCTATACAATATAATTATATAGTAGCAGCAACAGTAAATAGTAGGTTTCTACCAAACGAAGTTGGATTAACAATATAGTTTTCTAGGTTTGAAAGAACACACGTTTCCTATCTCCTATTGTGAGACCTTTTTCCTTAGCAACAAATATATTCAAATTGCTTTGACCTTTAACAATAGTTTTGAAAACCCTAATTATTAGAACCATTGAAGGGGAAGAGTGGGGAATACTTTGCATCACTAATAGGGGGAGAGGTAGAGTTTATTAACATTTTTAGAACATTGTTCCATTTTGTGAATGGTTTTAACGTTTGATTGGATGATATTTTCTTCATAGTTCCACAGCCAGATCCTAATCAGCCCAGACCTGAGGGACGTCAGATGACACCTGTGAAGGGAGAACCCTTGGGTGTAGTTTGCAATTGGCCTCCTGCTTTAGAAGCAGCTCTGCAACGCTGGGGAACAACACAGGCCAAGTGTCCTTGTTTGACAGCCCTGGATGTCTCTGGGAAACCAGTCTACACGTTGACGTATGGTGAGCGTCATTAGCTTGATGGTCTTCATATCTCTTTGAGTTTATCTGCTTTGCTCGATGCATTAGCAGTTAATTGATGAAGTAGTGTTTTGCCAATCTGCTTTTATTCTGCCCTGAATGAACATTAGGCTTTTGTCTAATGTATACAGCATATATATGGATTATATATAGTTATAGTACACTGTGTGCACAATTATTAGGCAAGTTGTATTGTGGAGGATTAATTTTCTTATTGAACAACTACAGTGCTCTCAGTCAATCCAAAATGTTAATAAACCTCAAACTTGAATATTTAAGAAAGTAAAAAGTGAGGTTTTGGCTTTCTTAGGAGAATATCTATGTGTGCATAATTATTGAGCAACTATTAGTGTGCAGAATTATTAGGAAACTAAATGAAAAATAAAAATTTGCCCATCTCACTTGTTTATTTACATCCGTTAAAGTGAGAATAATAAACAACTCAAAATGTACAAATAAACATTTCTGACATTTCAAAAAAATAATCAGTGACCAATATAGCCACCCTTCTTTTCAATAACAGTCATAAGCCTTCCATTCATGGAGTCTGTCAGTTTCTTCATCTATTGACGATCAACATTTTGTGCAACAGCAACCATAGCCTCCCAGGCACTGTTTAGAGAGGTGTACTGTTTTCCTTCATTGTAAATCTCCCATTTAAGAAGGGCCCACAAGTTCTCAATAGGGTTTAGGTCAGGTGAGGAAGGGGGCCATATGATTATTCTTTCACCTTTAAGGCCTTTACTGGCTAGCCACGCAGTGGAGTACTTCGATGCATGCAATGGAGCATTGTTCTGCATAAAAATCATAAGTCTTCTTGAAAGATGCAGACTTTTTCCTGTATCACTGCGTGAAGAAAGTGTCTTCTGAAAACTGGCAGTAGGTTTGGGAGTTGATTTTGAGCCCATCTTCAACGCGAAAAGGTCCAACTAGCTCATCTTTAATAGTACCACCCTATACCAATACCCCACCTCCATCATGCTGTCGTCTGAGTCGAAGTGGAGCTCTGTGGCCGTTACTGATCCAGCCACAGGCCCATCCATGTGGTCCGTCAAGATTTACTCTCATCTCATCAGTCTATAAAACCTTTGAAAAAACTGCTTCAGATATTTCTTGGCCCAGTCTTGCCGTTTCAACTTATGTGTCTTGTTCAGTGGTGGTCGGGTTTCAGCCTTCCTTACCTTGACCATGTCTCTGAGCACTGAATACCGTGTACTTCTGGGCACTCCTGGTAGGTTACAATTCTGGAATGTGACAGCACTGGAGGATAATGGGTTCCTGATAGCTTCACGTTTGATTCTTCTCAAATCTTTGGCAGTTAATGTGCATCATTTTTCTCAACCGTTTCTTGCGACCCTGTTAGCTATTTGCAGCAAAATGTTTGGTGGTTCTGTGATCACGCCCCAATATCTTAGTAATTTCAAGAGTGCTGCATCCCTTTGAAAGTCTTTTACAATGTTTGACTTTTCAGAGTCAGTTAAATCTCTTTTTTGGCCCATTTTGCCTGAAGAAAAGAAGCTGACTAATAATTATGCACACCTTGATATAGGGTGTTGATTGCCTTAGGCCACACCCTCCCTCATTAAACAAATACACATCACCTGATATGCTTATATCTACTAAGTGTTCAGGTTTATACAGCTTGGAGGTGGAAAATATGCATGAGAATGATGATACGGTCAAAATACTCATTTGCCTAATAATTGTGCACACTGTTTATACAGTTACATCTATGATAACCATAGCACAAATTGCATATTAAGTTTCACCAGGCAGTGAGCAAAGCAACAGAGGTTGTATATATTAAAAAAAACAAACAGGTAATCCAAAGTAATGAGAACACTGTTACTGTTCTATTTTGTAGATGTAAATTGTGATATGTTTGGATTTTATTTGGGATATAGCAAAAACGTGTGGTTGTGTATCGTCGGGTATACAGCATCTCTATTTGCTACTTTCTGCTCCATAACAAGTAAAGCCTCATTCAGGGTGGCCAGCAACTAACACTCTCTGGCTGGCATTACAGTGAAGAACACAATCCTAAGAGAAGAAGCACCACACGTGTTTGGTTGCTCAGAGTTAGTACCATTGTGCAGGATATATTCTTGCCTCTCTTGGCTGTCAACCCCAATATTATTCACAGGACAACTTGATTTATTTCATTAAGATTGTCATCTGAGGCATCTTCTTGGGCCAAAGTGAATGGCAGTTAAGGTCATGGCCTTTTCAGTGGGTCCGACCTTGAACCATTCTGTGGGTGCTCCTTTTTATGGTTTCTAAGACATCATATGAAGATCTTGTTTTCTTGTGCATTTATCAGGATTTAGTCTTTATTCAACTGCTGGATTTAAATTTTCCCTTCATACTGCAAACCAAGTTAGATATCATGGTTGAAATATGAATGTACTTTGATAAATAATAAATATTATGTGTGTATGTATATAATGCTGCTGGTATGTTGCTAATGTCACAAATGTGTGGATTGCTTTTTCTCTTTATTCCAGGCAAGTTGTGGAGCAGAAGTGTTAAGTTGGCATATACACTATTGAACAAGCTGGGCACCAAAAATGAGCCTGTATTGAAACCTGGAGACAGGGTAAGATGCTTTACTTACTAACTACTTACCTACTTATGATAAACAAGAGTGATCAATCACGTGTACAGGTAGTTCTCACTTAACAGTAATTGGGAATACAATTTTAATTGATAAGTGGATGCAGTTGTAAAATATGATCTCACATGACTGTATTGCTTAGTGACAATAATCTGGCAGTCCCAGTGCTGCTTGGTGGGGGAGGTGCTCGGTTGGTGAGAATTTTGAGGACCAGTTGTAAGTACAGGTAGTCCTCGACTTAACGACCACAATTGAACCCAACATTTATGTTGTTAAGCAGAACAGTTGTTAAATGAGTTTTATCCCATTTTACAATCTTTCTTGCCACTGTTGTTAAAAGAATCGCTGCAGTTTTGAGTTAGTAATACGGTTGTTAAGTGAATCTGACTTTCCCATTGACTTTACTTGTCAGAAGGTCACAAGAGGTGATCACCTGACCCTGGGATACTGCAGCCATCAAACTCAGACCGTTGCCCAACATTTGAATTTTTATCATGTGACCATGAGGATGCTGCAGTCTTTTTTTTTTTTTTTTTTTACAATATTTTATTAGGTTTTATAAAGGTAGGGGAAAACGAGGATCGGTATGGGTAGTGGGGTTCAGGATGGGGTTCGGGGATGGGGTTGGGGTGGGGGTAGGTACAACAATGGGATTGCCCCCAATAACATTCCAAGCTTTAGCAAACAACTATCGTCCGGATACAAATATTCAGTGGGGATAGTTAATATAATAATAAGTAGCTGTAGTCAACAAAAATAGCAATAGTTATAAAACATGTCAATTAATGAATAAACATCAATCATCTTAATAAATTTCACAATCATTTCTCGCTAACTCATTTTGCTAACCATTGATAAAAGTTTTCCCATGTTTTAAAATAAACTGATTCTTCTTTCTCTTTAATCTCTAGGGTTAATCTGTCCATTTCTGCACATTCTAAAATTTTGCTAATTACGATCTCATCAGATGGTACATTTTAATTTTTCCAATATTGGGAAAATGCTATTCTCGCAGCTGTCAATATATGTAATATTAAATACTCATTCTCTTTCCCATAGTTAGATCCTAGTATTCCTAACAAAAACAATTCTTAAATTCTATCTGTATTTTAGTCATCTTTTCCAGCCATATATGAATCTTAGACCAAAATTTATTTGCACTGGGGCATACCCACCAGATATGATAATAAGTACCTGGTTTTTGTTTACATTTCCAACAATTATTCGAAACATTTTTAAACATTTTCGCTAGCCTTACTGGTGTAATGTGCCATCTATAAAACATTTTATATAAATTTTCTTTATATGAAGCTGCTTTAGTCAGTTTAATATTTCTATCCCATAACTTTTGCCAGACTTCTAAGTCTATAGAATATCCAAAGTTTTTTGCCCAAACTATCATTGTATCTTTTACTTGTTCTGCTTCCATCTTCCAACTTAGCAGAAATCTATAAAGTTTCTTAATCAAATTTTCATCTGTTTTCAGAAGTATTTGGTCAAATTCTATCTGTTCTTTATAAAATCCCATTGTCTTTAGATCTTTCTCATATCTTGTTTGGATTTGTAGGTAAGGCCACCATGATAAGTCAATACCATGTTGTTGTAAATCTTGCCTGTCTTTTAAGTTTTCCATCCTTATCCAAAATGTCTTTATAAGTAACGAGTTTGTCGTAATTAATTAAATTTGGGTAAGCAAAAGCTTCCATTGTTGAAAGCCACTCTGGTATTTTAATATAAATTTTTTGTTTTAGGATGCTGCAGTCTTAATAAGTACGAAAAATGGTCATAAGTTACTTTAAGAATGAGTGGTTGTTAACCAAGCACTACCTGTATTTATTATAATTGGTAGAACTTTTTATTTTTTTGTGAATAACCCTGTGAAAGTTACTCATGTACTTTGTTCAGTTAAAATATCCGCTTTCACCTGTTAAATGTAATGGTCAAAACACTAACGCTGTTTTTCCCTTCTTTCTCTAACGGAGTATTTTTGTGAATCACAGGTAGCCCTTGTTTATCCCAACAACGATCCTGTCATGTTCATGGTGGCATTCTATGGCTGTTTGCTGGCTGAAGTCATCCCCGTGCCTATAGAGGTGCCTCTAACCCGAAAGGTAATAGTGATTGATCATAGAGGAGTCATAAGCTATGAAAGCAAATTAGAAACAAACAAGTTGTTGGTCTTAGATGCACTTACATTCTTGAGGTTTCAACCAGTTGCTCCTTTGCTAATTCCTCAGGCTTGCAAAGAGATGTTCAAGTGGTCCTCCATTTCACAGCTATTATGTAGACAAAAATCACAAAACCATGGTATCTTCTGCATGCTCATTGCGCATGCCGATATAGTGTGAAATAGGAGAAAAATCTCATGGCTTCATTCTCATCAGAATTAAGCACTTTGTTAAAAGAAATACTGGGAACACTGCTGTCTATTCTGCGTTCCATTGAGTTTTATAGCGGTTAGTCACATAAGGGAAGGGTAGATCCCTTGTTCGCTGAAAACCTGTGATATTGTGCTTTAAACGTTATTGTGCTTGTGTAAAGTTTGACATTTTTACACTTTTCAATTTTAATAAAAATTAAGATTGAATAGTGAAAAAAAGTACACTATGCCAAAAGAACAACTTTACTTAATTTGAACAATAGTCTGAAAATCTTACCTCAAAGGTTTATTGAAACTTTTTCTTATTAAAGAGATTGCAATTCAGATGACAAGTTGCAGATTTTTAGGCAATGTTTATGCTTTTCTATGATTGATATTATTCTCAAACTGCAATCTGGATATGTGCATTTGCTCAGCTTTGTCACAATTTTGCTGTCCATTTACTAATACTTCACTAATATGTAAGTTTTGTGTGGTTAAAAGTGACATTAGTTACTAGTCTGCAAATCATAGTTGTTCCCTTCCTTTTCTTCAGGATGCTGGCGGCCAGCAGATTGGCTTTCTACTGGGTAGTTGTGGCATTGCTTTGGCCCTCACCACCGAAGTTTGCCTGAAGGGACTCCCCAAAACACAAAATGGAGAAATTGTGCAATTCAAGGGTTTGTTACATTGCATTTATTATGCTTTATAGAAGAAAACCAAAACCAACAAATGGTTGATTCCTTCCTCAAAAATGTATACAGGTAGTCCTCGACTTACAACAGTTCATTTAGTGACCGTTCAAAGTTACAACAGCACTAAGAAAAGTGACTTATGACCATTTTTCACATGTATTACCATTGCAACATCCCCACGGTCACATGATCAAAATGTAGACAACTGACTCGGTTGCAGTTTCCTGGGGTCATGTGATCCACCTTTTGCTAACGTCCGACAAGCAAAGTCAATGGGGAAGCCAGATTCACTTAACAATCATGTTATTTAACAACTGCAGTGATTTGCTTAACAACGGTGGCAGGAAAGGCTGTAAAATGGGGCGAAACTCATTTAACAATTGTCTCACTTAGCAAGAGAAATTTTGGGCTCAATTGTGGTTGTAAGTCAAGGACTATCTGTAATTAAACTTTGAAAATGAAAAAAGAAAGTCTGGCATAGTGGGAAAAATGATAAGGACTGAATGGAAGCAGACTGAGAATACTGTATTGCATATTTGTTTCTGAGACCAACTTTCTCGTAGATAAAATCATGTGACCCTGAATGAGACTTTTAGCCAGGGTTGGGCATCTTGTGACACATAGACACAGCTCAGTTTTGTTCCCCTGAACTATCTCAAATTTGACAGTTTTTTTCCTGACTTTCAGATAAGAATTTTGCTGGAGTTTCTTTAAAATAACAAAGAATATAGATGGGCTAAACCTTTGCTATTCTTAACGTACAGGTAGTCCTTGCTTAATGACTGGTTGCTTAATGACCATCTAAAGTTATGGCAGACCGCCCCCCCCTCCCAAGAGATACTTTCGACGCAGTCCTAGCAATGTTCCTGTGGTTGTTTGCCCTTACCACAGACCATAGGGATGCTGCAGTGCCCCTCCACCTATCTCCCCCCCCTTTCCCCCATTGGGTTTCTGCAGACCTTTTACTCCCCCACCAGGTCCCTGCAGACATTTCCTCCCACATATACACCAAGTCCTGCAGGGCTTTCCTTCTCTAACTGGATCCCAGCAGGGTTGTCCCTCACACACTGGGTCCCCACAGGCCTTAGGCCTGATTTTCACCCACCAGTGGGGGAAACCCACGTGGGGGAAGAATTGCAAGGACCTGGGGGGGGGAAAGGTCTGAGGGACCCAAGGAGCAGGAAATGGAGCCTGGGGTGTCTCGGGGGGGCAGTTTTGGGAGTCCCAGGGGAGATGGACCTGGGCCTGTGTTAGATCTCCCCCACCCCGAGGCACTCCATGCTCCGTTTTATGACCCGTTCGTTTTAACAGCCACATCAGGGAGAGCAAGAGGTGGAGGTAATCAGACAACACTGTCTTGCTTTACAGCCATCATGATGTGACCACAACAGGGAGGCTCATATGTCGAGGACAACATGTAATTGCTTTTTGTTAAAAACTTATATCCATCCCCTAAATGGGTAAAAAAAATATTCAACAGTTAATCAGCACCTTAGCAATCTCAATGCATTGTATATACTACGTCCCCTGAAGTTTTTGCAATCTAAAAATTTAGAAAGTTTTTGAATATTTTTTTAAAAAGTAATGAAAATGGTTGCCTACCTCTACTTCTCCACCAGTTGTAAATAATGTAATTAACCTGAATATAGTTAATTGTAAGTCTGCTTGGCATAAGCAGGTTATGAATCTAACTGTCACAAAAATATATAGCATCTGTCTTTCCTCTAGCGGAGGAATTATTAGATTGTTAGGCCTCAAAAATTAGAACTATCTATACTCCTGCTGTTGAGCCCAGCAACCACGGTATCTTTCATAATGGGAATGAACTGGGACTACGTTATCTTCTTGCTCCATGGCTTTGAACCCAAATAATGAAGCTCTAAATAGCCTTACACATTGAGTATCATTTCATGCTGTGAAAATAATATATTCTGCTTATTTTTTTCCAGTTTCACATATTTGTAAACGGTGCATAGCAACTTCATCTAATTATGGAAAAATAGTAAAAAATAGATTTTCAGTAGCACAATTATTTCTCTGTAAAGAGGGTTTCTGCGAAATCTGCTGGTCTTCTGAGACAGCCCTAATTTCATCATTCCTTTTGTGGTCTATATTCAGTCTATTTATTGTTATAGCCTGTTTCCATTTAAATTAACTTTTCGTGAGGATTAGACATCCAACACTAAGAAAACGGGGGAACTAAATTTGGGATAGCAAACTGATTTGAATGAGCCAAATTCCATGATTTGCATCGTAAGTGCATCCCTAACAGCTTGTGGCCTGAAGTTTGAGTTTCTTTTTTGGTTCTAGGTTGGCCAAGGCTCAAGTGGGTGGTTACAGATTCCAAGTATCTCTCCAAAACACCAAAGGATTGGCAGCCCAACATTTCAAATGCAGGGACCGAACCAGCTTATATTGAGGTATATAAAGGAAATGGAATTTGACAAAATAAAATATGTTACGATTGTTAATACCTTCAGGTCATTTCAAATATTTTATGCAGCAGGTATGTCCCCTTTTTCTTGAAAATGTATGCTTTAAGATTAATTTAGATTTTGTTCATAATCTCAGTCCATGTCTCGTAGGGAATTAACAAATGTGACACAAATATTTAAAAATTGAAAACACGCTTCATCTGGAACAAAGAGGCAGAATTATTGAACACCTTCTCAGTATTTAGCATGTTTAAAATCAAGAACTGCACACCTTTCCAGTAAAACAGCATTTGGATGTGCCTTATCTGATTTTGGCTTTATGGAGAATTTATCTTTTGCCGAACTAGTAGCTAACTTTACAGTGTACTCTGCTACTCTTATAGGAGATTTTCTCTGCCTATTTTTTATCTGGTTGGATCTTTTCTGTGCTAAGGCCTGCAGAACTCTATGTCACAAATTTCCCACATTTATTTAGAATGAGGATGATGTAAGGAAAGAAAAACCAGGCTTACATTTTTTGCCTTATGACCAATACTGAATGCTTGTGTAGGTGGACTCCCACTACACAAGCACACAAGCATGGTCATGAAAAGAGAGAAAGACCCACTGACTGCAACTTTATGAATCACAATGTAAATATAACTATAGTGATTCCTGATAGAGGAAGTTTAATTGATTATGTTGTTAATATTCTTTTTTTCAGTATAAGACCAGCAAGGAGGGGAGCGTGATGGGTGTAACTGTGTCCCGAATTGCTCTCTTGTCTCATTGTCAGGCCCTGTCTCAGGCATGCAACTACTCTGAAGGTGAGCCCTGTGGTACTTCTCATACTGCATACAAGATTGAATAGTTTTGCTTAGAACAGGGGTCCCCAACCCCTGGTCCCTGGACCGGTACCAGGTCGTGGCATGCCAACAACCAGTCTGCACAAACAAGCAAAGCCTCATCCATGGGATGCAGGCAGCACACAAAATCACGCACTCTCCAGTCCATGGAAAACCTTTCTCCACGGAACTGGTCCCTGGTGCCCAAAAGCTTGGGGACCTTTGGCTTAGAAGAAGAAGACAAATTGCTCTAGGAATGTCTGGTCATATAAAGTGAATAGATGAATCTCTACCTCTCCATATCTGTCTCTGTCTGTCTTATCTATCTATCTATCTATCTATCTATCTATCTATCTATCTATCTATCTATCTATCTATCTATCTATCTATCTATCTATCTATCTATCTATCTTATCTATCTATCTATCTATCTATCTATCTATATCATCTATCTATCTATCTATCTATCTATCTATCTATCTATCTATCTATCTATCTATCTATCTATCTATCTATCTATCTATCTATCTATCTATCTATCTATCTATCTATCTATCTATCTATCTATCTATCTATCTATCTATCTATCTATCTATCTATCTATTCATTCATATCTAATATTAAACCAAGCCTAATGCAGTGTGAACTCCTTGAAATTCTGTGCTTCGTACATTAAGAATCCCTTGCAAAATTATGAACCATTCACACTGCCAAATAGGTAAACCACAACAGGGAGGGATGCTCATGTGATATAGACTGTATGAATGAACATGTGACATCAGCATAGTTTTTATCTGCATAATCAGATATCGGCATAAATTATTCTGGGAAACAGTTTGGGGCTGATAGTAATTGCCATTTTTATTTTGACAGATAAGGATATTTTCTTCTCTCTGTAGACATATTGCCTTCCTGCCTCTTTCTAGCATACTGAATTTTAAGAAAACATATTAAAGTACCATCAAAGAAATTAAAATAAAAGTTTTGTTATTTATAATTGAAATACCTAACCCTAACCCTAATCCTTTTTGTTTGGGATCCCTGAGCTCCTTATTATTGCCAAGGCAGGGCAATACGTCACTGTTTTTTCTTTTCTTCCATATCCCCGAGAGTCATTCAATAATGAGATGGGCGGCATATAAATTAAATAAATAAATATCTGTGCAGATGAGCATATACAAGCTTTCCTGGTTCCTGACTGCCATTTTCACTGCAGATTTTTTATTTTATTATTTCCTGTCTTTATTGTTTTTACAAGTAACTCAAACTGGCAAACATATTCAATACACCTCCTTACTCCTATTTTCCCCACAACAACCCTGCAAGGTGAGTTGGGCTGAGAGAGAGTGACTGGCCAAAGTCACCCAACTGGCTTTTATGGCTAAGATAGAACTAGAATTCACGGTCTCCCGTTTTATAGCCTGATACCTTAACCATTAGGCAAAATTTGCTAATTTCCCATTGAAAAGTTCATTGAAGCCATGCAGTTACATCAGTTTCTATGCCTCTTCACAATGATGTCAAAATAACAAAACATCTGTTGTAATGCCACAATGCAAGTGCTCTCTATTAAGTACCTGCATGGACCTTTGTGATGCAAGTATAAAAAGAATGGTGTTTGCATCTTGTACTCAATCTTTGTCCACTCCGATGAATGCTGAAGTGTAGCTAATACCAGATCATAACCCAAGTTTCTTATAGACATTGAAACCAAATACAACTATAGTCTTTTTCATTTTTCTTCTAATAAAAAGAACCCGATTTTTGCAGCAGAGTTGTGTATTTTGAATTTCAAAAGTAAGTATCATTATATTCGTTTTAGGTGAAACCATAGTGAATGTCCTAGATTTCAAAAAGGATGCAGGATTGTGGCACAGCATGCTAACGGTGAGTCGGTCTTTTGAGGGTATTTTCATAAATTCCACTAAAACTAGGCTTAGTGTTAAAAATGATGGAGCCTTTAAAAATGGCATGATCATGGTCTCATGGAAAGTGGAAAAATAGATCTTGTAATTAATGTTTTCACTTAGAATAGAGATGGACAACCTTTTGGTGACCATAACATCATTTAACTTTTCTTTTTGAGATGGTGGTAGCTCCAGAGGGACCAATGTGGAACTGCATCATATATTTGGAAAGGGGCTGAGATGTCTGTTTTTACTGGTTTAATATTTGGGGGAATTCCATTATAGTATTCATGTGTTTTCCTGCTGAAAATGTCACAAATCATTTTGATTGCTGACAGATAGCCATTTCCCCACCAAATGGTAGTGATATGGCCAGAGAAGCCTCTGAAAGTCATATCAAACTGGTTTGAGGGGTTGAGAGTGGCAATGGGCATTGGATTTGCCCACTTGTAAGTTAGCTCCCTCCCTCTGTATTCTAAGTTAGAATAAAGATGTTTCTATTCCTTGAGGGTATATTTCTTTCATTCTTTTGTTGTGTTTGCATTGTGATGATTTTTTTTTTTGTGAAACAATGCTCAAGGAAGCTAGTGTAATAATAATAGAATGATATATATATATAATGAAACATGAAATAGCTGCATCCCTAAAAGTCAATCTGGGCAAAGGCATTGTCCAAATAATAAAGTCTTCTCTATACAAGAAGGCTGATGGAGATTAGGCTAGCCAAAGCCCGTTTTAGGAGATTGGGAACTATATTACAAGGCAATCACTCTGATTCTCACCCAAAGCCTGAAAAGCCTCTCTCAAGGCCCTGGTGCAGGTAGAGAATGTGGATTTTCACAAAACTTGATCCTATGGAATTTGTGCCTACACCAAATCAATCTGTTGGGATAGGGCAGGGCTAGGCAACCTTGGCTCTTTTATGACTCGTGGACTTCAACTCCCAGAATTCCTGAGCCAGCCATGCTGAGGGGAAAGGGAGAGGTTTCCAAGCTGAGCCCTGCTGGCTCAGGAATTCTGGGAGTTGAAGTCCACGAGTCATAAAAGAGCCAAAGTTGCCTACCCCTGGGATAGGGGAATTGTTCTCTGTGTTTGATTGGTGCCAATCTAGACTCCGGCTGCAAACTCTGAAGTAGGAAATGTCACACTACAGCATGCTTTACTGGGGCAACACTTGACATTTCAACCAATGAGGTCAGTGTACAGAGAAAAACTGTTTGGGGATCCAGCTTTTGAATTAATGAACCAAATCTGAATAGAACCGTCTGATGATCAGGAAACATGGCTTCAGGTGAACCAATTGCACAAAAGCTTTCAGGGCTTTGTTGTTTGTCTTCCTGGGTGGACTTTTTTTTTTTAATCTGTATCTTTTGTTGTTGTTTTGGTAAAAAAAAAAAGTATCACTTTTTGTTTTCTCAGAGTGTAATGAACAAGCTGCATACCATCAGCGTGCCCTATGCAGTGATGAAAACCTGCCCTCTTTCTTGGGCACAGAGGGTTCACACTCACAAAGGTATTGTGGATATTGAATTGCATGATGGATTATCTCAGTATTTTTAGCTCCTGCAAAAACGAATGGGGCAGGTGGTATTTAAGAACGCCCAAGAGAACTCTAATCCTGCTCCAATTCCCTTATAGCCAGATGTTGGGGGAGGGGGGACTGACAATAGGTGTTGAGCTATGAAGTTAAAAGCATATTACCAGAACACACGATCCATCTGCACCATTGCTTTGATTATCCCAGATTGCTTACTTTTTTCATGGAATAGTCCTAGTTCCTTTTGATAAACAAATTTCCTCTTCCCAAGTCTGCCTTGAACGTGGTTCTAAAAAGTATCCATATATTAAACCTTTTTCATTTGTTTTCCAGATTCAGACAACACCCCTGTGGATGGTTCTCATAAATATGCCTTTGTATTGATTTCTACTTTCTCTTCTGTCCTGTATTTGCAGCTAAAGTAGCTTTGGTGAAATGTCGAGATTTGCACTGGGCCATGATGGCTCACCGGGACCAAAGAGATGTCAGCTTAAGTTCCCTACGGATGCTGATCGTAACTGATGGTGCTAATCCCTGTGAGTAGGCATTGATAGTATTGCCTGCTTGTTAAACAGATTTCCCCCCCCCCCTGAATTTCTCCAATGTCTGTATGAGTGAGAGGAGAAGGGATGGGCATTCACCAAAGGACAGACTGTATCATCCTTGAAAATGTGTATTCATTTTTCATTCTTTATTCCTTGCAAACTACAGAAATAGAAAGGCAAATTGTGTGTTAAACAACGGCTTGCTTTTTTTTTTACAGTTCGGATGTACAGGCTAATGTTTGTCATACATTTGATGAATGTATGACAAACATTTAAATAATGTACACTTGCATCAAACGCTGAGATGCTGAATCTAAACTGGTAGTACTTTGGTCTTTGATGAACTGTGCAAGGGTTTGGACTCATTGGTCTAAATGTCCTTGCATGGTTCATCAAAGACCGAAGGATTACCAGTTTAGATTCAGTATCTCAGCATTTGATGAGGACCTTTCTCTGATTCTGACTTTTTATTTCATGAAGGATTTCTAACCTACCTTTTTTGAGTGTTCAGGGTAGATGGTATCACTAAAGCCCACATTCAGAGCATTCATATATTTTAAGTCACTTATGAAGAATAAATAGGTGAGGTTGCTTTGTATAAAAAGCTCACTTTTGCTACAAATAGGAGAGTGAAATGGCAGTATCATCACTGTCCCTGAAGCAAGTTTTACGTTTCCTTGTCTTAAGAAGAGTTAAATGGTGTCATGCTGAATGGTATCAGCAAAGTGGTAAAATAAATGATGGAGAGATAAAAGGACTTCTCAGCCTCAGATTGTGAATAGCTTGAATTTTACTTCCAGTCCTCAGTAAAAGAACCAAAGCTTGTGCAGAATTCATATAAAAATTGTATCGTTAAAGGGGGAGAAGTGGAAATATTCCTCTAAAAGGAATTTTAAAAACCAAGTAGCTTTATTGGGCCACCTAAGGGAAGGAAGCAGGAGGGGCGGCCTAACTGTGTTTGAATTGCTCGTGAGGAATGATCCAAAGGTCTTTGAAAGAAATGAACAACAGATTTTCATGGGATTCCTGCTGTTCAGTGGGCTTAATGAATTGTCTGCCCAGATGGTGCTAGGAAGAAATGAGATTTGAATGTAGTTATGATTTCTGGATCAAGTGGAGGCAGGGAGACTGCAGCAGGGAAAAGTGTGCATTGCTCTTCTGGGCAGGATGCAATCTCTTACTTGAAATTGTATTTTATGATTCAGAAAGAATCTGCAAAAGCTTCTCGCTGTGCAAGCCGTTATTCAGAATTGCATTCTGTATTTAACATTAGTTCTGGTAATTTCTTTTTGGATGCTGGGGGAAAGAACCACACAGGTGGGAGGTTATTTTGATTTTGCATTGCATAATCCAGCATTGCAGCTTTATTTCAGCAAGAGTTTATGCAAGCTTTGTGCATGGTTGATCTACGGACAAACCCTCTGCAAATGATGATGTAAGATGCTCAAAGTTCGAGTCTGCATTACAGCATTGTAATTAAATGAAGCAGTTTAATTTTAGAAAGAGGTACTCTGTTGTAGCAATTACACATATGTGCAGTGCATTAAATCTTTTAGAAAGCAAATTACATTTAGAGGTCTTATAAATAGCAGTCATCGTGGCTTCTAAAGAAGCCTTTGTGTTCCTGTTATCAAGCCCTAATTCACTATTTCAAATAAGAATATAATTGCTTTCCAGGGTCTGTGTCCTCGTGTGATGCTTTCCTGAGTCTATTCCAGAACTACGGACTTAAACCAGAGGCAATATGTCCTTGTGCTACATCTCCTGAAGCAATGACTGTGGCTATCCGGAGGTAAAATTGGATTTCATTTTTCCAGGACATTTCCATTATCTGCTAAAGAGACACTATTAATTTACATTTCATATACTATATCATTTCTTATCTGGCATTTCAGAAGCTAAAATTAGATTCATTTCTTGAACAGCTACTTCACTATTAAGTAACTGTGATCTTCTCTTCATATGACAAGTAGTTCTAACATGTTTATGATTGAGACATTCACATTGAACATTGAGTGGAGAGACAAATAAAAACGTTTTGGAGAACAAAGTACAATGAATGAAAAATGTTTTTGTAATGAATATATATTGCAGAAGTATAAAAAAAATCTCTGTTTTCTCTGTTTTGCTATTTTTTGTTTTATGCTGACTTATCTCATGCAGAATATATCAATATTGCGGGGGTTGGTGGGTAGTCCAGTTATCCATATCCTGTGCAAATCTGTTGCATACTATAATTTAATTTAAAGATTATAATGAATATTTGTCACCTTGTATTTTGCTCATATAATTAAACTTTCTCACAGTCCACCAAGTGATTACAATTTTTCCTACCATTACATGGGAGCAAACATTCAATAGAATTTATTCACAGAGGCTCCATAGCCACTATTCTACGGAGTTTATTGTGTCAGTTCCTTTCCAAATACTTGGTTCTGATGGGAATTGTAACACTCGGATGACTAGAAAAGCCTGGCTATCTAAAAATAATTTTCAAAATGATGGAATCCAGCAGTGTCTTCCTGCATATTACAGGAAGTGTGTAGGGAGAAGGACAAGTGAGATAAGTTCCAACTTTTTTCCTGAAGGATCTCAAGCTCCAGCAAGTTGATTCAGTTACAAAATTGTGCCTTAAAATATGGAACCAGATGCAGAATTAGTTAGTTCCTTTTGTTGCAGCTTCTGTAAATAAATGGGAGTTGGAAATTCAACCTAATCTATGGTGAAACACCCAGTGATTTACTCATAGATTCTGATTCATCTTTGTACAACTTTGCGGTCATAATAGCATCTGCCTGCCTTTTCAGACCTGGTGTTCCCGGGGCACCTTTGCCTGGAAGAGCTATCTTATCAATGAATGGTTTGAGCTATGGTGTCATTCGTGTAAATACAGAAGATAAGAATTCTGCTCTCACCATACAGGATGTTGGTCATGTTATGCCAGGCGGTAAGTGTCCTTGGAGTGGAAAGATATGTTACAAGGCTGTCAGATTGCTTCCTTCAAAGTCCTGCTAAGATACAAGTTCCGTTTGGATCCTCCTGCCCCTGAACCGTTTGCGCTCCAGAGTTTCCTTTTAAGAACTACAATTGAATTTAAAGAATCGGCATCTAAGCTTTCATTATTTTCTTTTTCCCTTCCCCCTTCTTTTTGTGCCTGTGCATCTGCGTACCCCCAGGGTGTCTTTTGGAATATAATACTTAGATTGTAGATTTGAGCGCTCCCTTCTTTCTATTAATAATGTGTGTGCCATTTTAAGAGCCTTTTTGGTTGAAGAGTAAAGGAAATGTGTGCTCAGATAAATAAATAATAGGAGTAAAGCATCCATAATGTGTACCACATAGTTTACTTTGCTACTGCTGGAGTCCCAGCTGCTGGGTATCATCCTCTGCTGTGGCACTCTTGAGCCTCTGCATGCTGACAGCAGATCTCTTCATCTACTTGAATATTCAAGTCATTTGAGGCTTATTTAATTCACCGAGTAAGAAAATGGGACATTGTGTTTGCCTAATCTTTCTTCTGCTTGGGGTTCACATTACCTTGCTTTTAGGGCCCTATTGGGTCCTCCCGCATGCTTGCAACTAATTCTCCATCTCCGCCCCTCCCTCCTATTCTGTGTGCAGAAGTCTGGAAGCCGAAAAATATGCAGAGTAAGTGAAATAGTTTTTGCATGAACAGAATTCCAGGCTTTTTCAGGAGGGAAAAAAATGTCCCAAGTGCTTTGTTTGACTCAAACGTTTTAAGCGGCAAATACAACTGTGGGCACTGACACTGGTTTAAATATGCTGCTTCCTTTTTATATGATAGGCAACCATATTGTGCACCGAATCCTTGGAACGTACTCAGCTGCCATTGTATTTCGTTTCCTGCCTTCTTAAATACCTCCTGTATTTTCAGCTAAATTCCTGTCCTTGTGTCAGGTTAGGACTTTCATAATAGCATGTGATTTGTTCTAGGAATGATGTGCATCGTGAAGCCGGATGGCTCCCCTCAGCTTTGCAAGACAGATGAGATTGGTGAAATCTGTGTCAGCGCCAGAACAGGAGGGATGATGTATTACGGGCTGAGTGGAGTAACCAAGAACACATTTGAGGTACAGTAATTAAATTGCATATTCTGTTTTGACTTGGATTATATCTGGTTTTGTTCAATTAGCTGTTTGAAACAGGTCCGTTGTATTGCTAATTTGCCATGTTGGAAGTGAACGTTTTTCTAAAGCTCTCTTTGAGCTGAGATTTCAAGTGTCTATCTGTGCTCTCAACAGCTAAATTATACCAGCTTAATTTTCACTATAAAAGCAATAATTGGGGAGTCGAGGGCTTTCAGGGTTTCATATTTAGCAATATCGGTGAAGTCCACTGATGTGTCTATAGTTAAAACTAAAAATATATTTTTATGATATGATAGCATACTATTAATACCGAACCAGAAGCACTACTTAAAATGAGCAAATTAATCACCCACCTGAATTGTGAGTTTTAAGTGTTGTTAATCACTTTGAAGCCAATTTAGAATGGGGCTTACTGTTGGAGTTTTAACATGCTGGTAGGAAGTTTATTGAGCATAATATATTTTCACATAAGAATCTTTGTGATGTAAGTCTTAACATTTTTACCTTGGATGTCTATCCTGTGAAACTAATTAATTGCACAGTTGGGCACCATCCAAATATTAAGCATTTCTTAACAGCAGGAAATTTTTCATCCTGGTTGTTAAGAAACAAAGAAGTACAATGGGAATAAACACAGGAGCTCCCTAGTCTGTGAACAGCAGTCCCTTAGCCCTCTGTTTACCTTGCTAACACATTCCTGCTGGCAAGCCATCCCTTGTTAATTTCCCCTGAAAATGAAGGTCTTGCGATTTAGGGTTCTGTTCAGGATAATTGTAGATACCCAAGGAGAGACTTCTGCAAGGAAAAAGCTCACCCTTTCTGAAATCCTTTCCTGGTTTCCAGTCACATTGTGCCTAACTGTAAAGTCTTTTTGTTTACTTGCTTGTTTTCAAGGATCTTAGTTCTGGAAAATGTCAGCACTGTGATTAAGTTGATAAAGGTGCTACAGTAAAAAGAACAGATTTTTTTCAGCTGTTTGTCGTTTTCCAGGCAGAAATGTTCTGGTTGTTTGATCACCAACAATCTTTCTCTTCTTCTTCTTTTTCCAGGTCTTTCCAGTGAATTCAGCTGGCTCTCCTGTGGGCGATGTGCCTTTTGTGCGATCTGGCTTGCTGGGATTTGTTGGGCCTGTACGTTTCAATTGCCTTTATTTTTATTATTATTATGTGTCAACCTTTAAGTTGACGCTGATCTCTCTCTTATCCTCCACTTCTTTAGAGCCCAGAGGTACACTTCACAGCCTTTGTCAACAACATACGCACAGAGTTATTCACTACTTTGCACATCAATGATCAGTGACATTTCACAAGTTGAGCCTATGAACCTGGCGTGCATAAACTGGAATGTGATTCCAACTTTAATTATTGACTATACACATATTGTTAACCGAGCAGAGTGGCTGATACAAAAGCTTTGGATGCTTTTGGTGACACCTCTAAGATTCCCCCCTGCTATCAGATATATCAGTTGTAGCTAGGGGTTTTGGTGCATCCTTATTCCTTCATTGTCTGTGAAGTAGCAGCCACAAGGAAGAAAAGTACTACTCGACCTCCCTTTCCATTTTATACAGCATATAGCAGCATATCATATTTTGACTTAATACACATTCTGTGCTTTTCAATCGGAATATCCTGGTACAAGATTTAGAAATTAGCCCAGTGCTGCAATTCCTGCAATTTTTTGTAGTGCAACTCAGTACTACTCAACCATAAGCTTATATTCATTTGTCTGGATTTATTTTCTTTTATCTGTCATAAATAGTAAATGTTTTTTAATTTTTTTTTTTAAATGTAGATATTTCTAAGGTGTGAAAGCAGGGGGATATAAGGCAGGAATTTACATTCCAGCAAAGCTGGATGGTGGCTAAAGTAAAAGACATTTTTTTAAAAAAAAAGCAAGGGAAGCATTTGACATTTGTGATAAGCATTTTTCTTTTATTTTCTTTATAGGGAAGTCTGGTATTTGTCGTTGGAAAAATAGATGGGATGCTCATTGTTAGTGGACGCAGACATAATGCTGATGACATTGTGGCCACCGGATTGGCAGTTGAATCTCTAAAGACGGTTTACAGAGGAAGGTTAGTCTACATCTCTCTAAATAATAATACGATAATATTATTTTTCTGATAGGCGATTGTTGGAATCAAGCCTTTCAATTATGAATGTTCTCCTATTAAACCAAAGCAGTCTCTTGGTCATTTAAATGGCAGATTCTTATCTTCTTCTGGGAGTAGGTTGGGTTTTCCTGAGGTAGCCCTTCTTAATGTCTTCCTGGCTCAATATCTTCCATCCTGAAAAACAGGAAGCAAAGAAGATCTGCCATGTGCCATTCCAGCTTTCACCAAGAATGGTCTCCTTGTCAGGCAACCCAGCAAAAAACAAGGGAGGAACTATTTTTAAGTCTCCATTTAGATTTGCAGAAGGATGAATAAGTGAAGAACTAACTGCATCTTCCTAGTAAAACATTCCCTTTCTCCCCAAACATTTTACAGAAATCATTTTATTCTTTACCACCATCCCCCTCAAAAAATGCAGCAGGAAAAGACGTGCCCTTTTCATATAAAATAAACATAGGGTCAGGATTCAGCCCCAGCATTGCCAAAGGCATGGCTGCTATCTATAACCTCATTCTTTTCCTTTGAATTGGCAGCTTTAATCATTCTAGTACAGATAACAGATTTCTTGATTTTTATTTCACTAAAATATCAGTCCAAAATGTGTGGCAATTAGTGTTGCAGGCTGCCTTCTGTTTGATTGAAACAAAAAATAAAACAAAACAAAAAAATCCTGCCAAGGATTTGTACAGCAAAGGGTGTGGTGAGGACATCACCCTACTCTCAATCATTTAAAAAACATTGAAACTTCATAATGCCATCACATTTCATGAGAATTCATGTTCTTACTCTAACATGCTTTCAAATTTGATAATCTCATGCAGTTTTGGTTTTCTGCATATGGCCCAGACACATTTGGGATAAAGCTGGTGACACAACTCTGTAAGGCAACACAGCCCAGCAGTACAACCTCTCTTCTGTTTCCTTTTTTAGGATTGCTGTGTTCTCTGTGACTGTGTTTTATGATGAAAGGATTGTGGTGGTAGCTGAACAACGGCCTGATGCTTCTGAAGAAGATAGTTTTCAGTGGATGAGTCGTGTGCTGCAGGTCAGACTAGCCTAGGATGACTTGATTTCTCTCTCTTAATAGATGGGCAGTAGCCACTATTGACCTATGTGCTTTCATATACAACAGAGTCATTATCAGTGATGGGAGTGGAATTTTCAGATCCTTATGAGACAGTCTCTCAAAATAGAATGGCCCCATGTTCCTTAATTTCTCATTTCATGTACCTTCACATTTGTATTAAATCATAAATTGGGCATGTGGAAAGCTTCTGTAAATATCCGCTAATATGTTTTAGTCCAACTGCATATTATTTATATTATTTATTTATAGTTTATGTTTCTACACCGTTCATCTCCCTCAAAGCGAAGCCCTGGGCAGTGCACAATATTAACTGCAATTACAGGTAGTCCTCAATTTACAGTCGTAATTGAGCCCAGAATTATAGTCATAAGTCATGCCAGTTGCTAAGCAGGTCATCATGTGATCATGCCCAATTTTACATTTGCTAAACAAACGCCATGGTCCTTAAGCGAACCCATTGCCCACAATCTGTCAAGTGCCGAGGGAATCAGGAGATTCGGGCAGTTCAAATGAGTATAAAGATTTATTATTAAGCTCTCTAGAAGAGTCTGAATTACTAGCGGTCAAGGGAAATGAGTAGAAATTAAGAAAGATGGGCTGGACTTAAATCTCTTGTGAGCATGCAGGGACTCATGATTGATGACTCATTTGACCCCTCCCTCAGGCTCAGGCTGGTCCTCTCCTACACAATTGGTGGGTTTTGCCATAAACTAGAAGTCAAGGTCAGTTTCTGACAAAAAACATTGTAAATCACGGTCACATGATCGTGAACGCTGAAAACAGCCATTAATGTGAACCGGTTGCTGAATACTCAAAATGCAGTTATCATGTGGCCACGGGGGCAGGGGAAGCCATGAGAAGTTTGAATCTGGATTGTAAGCACTTTTTGGGGGATCCATGATAACTTTGAATGGTTGCTAAGTAACCCGTTGTAAGTTGACAACTTGTATGGGTTTTTTTTTTTTAATAACTTATTTTTCAGTATTTGGCAAATTTGTTTACTCCTTTCTAAAGTTATCTAGGTAAAAATACAAATAGCTCTTCATAGTTCTAGAATGTCAACCTTGGTTTTCTTGGTTCTTAGGCAATTGACAGCATTCACCAAGTTGGAGTATATTGCCTCGCTCTTGTTCCAGCAAATACTTTGCCAAAAACTCCTCTGGGAGGGATTCATATATCTCAAACCAAACAGCATTTCCTGGAAGGGTCATTGCATCCATGTAACATTCTCATGTGCCCACACACGTGTGTAACCAATCTGCCGAAACCCAGGCAAAAACAACCAGGTAATTAGACAAAACTTCCCCAAAGTGGATTAAAAGTTCTTGGAGTTGGTGGAAATGTTTCTTGTCATAATGAAAAAAGAGTGGGGCCCTATTTTTATATCCTGAATAAGCAGCTGGCTGCACATCTTCACAGGGACAGATCAGTGGACAGGCTCTGAGGTTGTGCATCAGACATGGCCGCATTTTTTCCAAGCATTTTTCCTGATTTTTTTTCTCATTTGGAATTAAAAGTAGATATATGATTGAAGCAAGGAAAAAAAAAATCATGACATTTATGTTGCAATTGTTATCGATGCATAATACGGTTAATTGCCTTCTTTTCCTAAATGTTTATACCTTGGTCTGTGCCAACAGGTGTTGGTCCTGCCTCTGTGATGGTGGGGAACTTGGTTGCAGGGAAGCGTATCGCACAGGCCTCTGGGAGGGATCTGGGACAGATAGAAGAGAATGACCTAGTGAGAAAGGTGAGTATCTGTGCCACATTCTCCAGACTTCCTCTTAGCCCTTTCGCAACTGAGGAAGGATGGTGGTTACTTTTTATGTTGGGAAATGCATCTTCTCAAAATCAGCTGAGGATCAAAAGTTGTGGGAAGGAGCAGAAGTTAATGTTGGGCAAGACCAGAGTCAATATGAGACTCTTAGCCTATGGGTCTAATTGTTTCTTTTCATTTCCCACAAAGAGCAAATGGCGTGGTAAAAGATTGCTCTAACCTGAGTCTGAATTGTCCCGTGATCCTTTAAAACGGGTGTCAAACTGCCAGACCATGGGCCAGTTGCATCATGCGGAGGCCGTGCCCACCCCAGCTCTGAAAAAAGTCACGATACATCGTGACACGTCACGTCACGTGGCGAGTTTGACACCCGTGCTTTAAAAGAAAGCCAAGAGTAGCCTACTTCTGAAATGAAAATGCTATAATATTCCTGGCCATTGTTGCAAACATCATCATGGATTTGTTTCTATGTGTGCTTTTCTCCTGCTCCTTAAATTCTAAGAATCATTGATGTCATTCTCTTACTCACAAAAGGACATCTGCTTCTTTGCTTAGGCAAGTAGTTAATGGCTTAATGAATGGAAGGCAATATTATACTGCACGTGCACTGCCACTCAATGGGTGTGAAAGAGATCTGTATCATTGGATTGGATTGTGGCCCTGGACAGGTGCAGCCAAGTCTTGCTCTTAAACTCCCTTCCATTGCTATTTGTTTTACATGCTATACTGAACCATTAATGAATAAGAGGCAAAGGTCTCAGGCATTCTTAGATTGGGTAAGTTAGGGTTCCACTGATACTTGTCAGATATCTATTAAATATTGGTGTCAGGTGTTTCCACTAGCCCAGGGGTAGGCAACCTTGGCTCTTTTATGACTCGTGGCTGGCTCAGGAATTCTGGGAGTTGAAGTCCACGAGTCATAAAAGAGCCAAGGTTGCCTACCCCTGAACTAGCCTGTCTCTAGAATTTTTGCTCATGTGGGTTTTTCACATTGGCCGAACCTTTTGCTGTACTTCTCCACTTGCATTTCATAGAGATGATCATTCAAACCACACCAACTCCCCAATTTAACCTTACGGTTTCAATAACATTTCAGTCTTCTTTGGGATTATCTTTCATCAACAGTGAGCTAAAAGTAAATACTACCCCATCAAACTGCCTCCACAACTTACTGATTTTTTTCTTTTCTTTTTGCAGCATCAGTTTCTGTCCGAGGTGCTTCAGTGGAGAGCACAGGCAACTCCTGAGCACATGCTTTTCCTCCTGCTCAATGCCAAGGTAGAGATGAAGCGTTGCATTTTCCAAACATTTGTGTGTTTTGAACTCCTGTGTCTTCGCACCCTTTAGCCTTTAAAAATGTTGCTGTTCTTCAGGCCATGAGATAAGTTGTTTGTGGAGCTTTGTTCGTTAGTTTGGTTTCTCTCTCGGGGAATGTGTCTGTTTAGAAACATGGGATTGCCTTTCTCTTTCTTATTCCTAAACTACCTAAAGTTCAATTCAATCAATCAGTCGGACTGTGTTTAGCGCTTGTTTTTGTTTTTCACATTTACAGAATAGTTGTTGTGCTATGTCTTACTAATTATTCTTATTTACATAATTTGGAGTCCCATTTGGATTAGTTGCAGTATATTTTTAGATTGGTCATTGTTTTATTGTTTTAATTAGGTTTTATGCATTGGTTATTTTATTTACTATGTTGTGTTTGTTGTAGATGTTTTTTCTTGTATGCTGGTCAGAGTCACATTGGGTTGGGCAGCTATATAAATATTAATAAATAAGTACTACCTCTTGACTCATATAACAAACTAAGATAAGATAAGATAACCTTTATTGTCCCTTTTTTCTGTGAACACACTGGCACACATTAAAAAATGAAATTCTGATGCCCGCTCTCAAGAGAATATACTGTATATACATGCACATACATATCACACACACACCTTAATCACAGCCCATTTTGAATGCATAGCAGAAAAAAGAGTCTTGAGGGTTAACAAGGTTGATTCTATATGGTGCAAAGCTATTACAGAATCTAGTTGTTCTGTTTTGAATACCACAAAGTTTTCTTCCAGAAGATAACAAAAAAAACCAGTCGGAGAGGACGTATAGCATCCCAGACAATACTGCGGACCCTGCTCAAGCATCGCTTATATGCTTTGTCCTGGATAGAAGGAAGTTAACTTTTTTTTTCTGCCATCCTTACCACTCTCTGCACAGCCTTCCTGTGGAAGTGTATTTCCTTCCTGTGGAAGAAAATAATGGAAAGTTGTTAAAATGCTAGAAGATACAGAGGAATATATTTCAAGAAAATGATGCAGTACAATATAAATTAAGACATGTTTGCTGATGCAAATATATAGAAATAGCTTTAGTGAACCATACCAGGAGCAAAACTAACACAGACTCTACCCTCACAGTGGAATTATGATGTTAGATGATGATGATGTGCCATCAAGTCAGTGTCAACTCTTAATGACCATGTATGTGTCCCCAACCTGACTCTCAGGTTTTCCAATGATGCACTGTTATTACTATAATTGAGTCCATCCACCTTGCTGTTTATCTTCTTCTCTTTCCTTCCATCTTTTCCAGCATTATAGACTTAACTAGAGAGCTAGATCACATGTGCCTGAAGTATGATAATTTAGGCCTAGTAATTTTTACTTTGAGTGAGAAATACTTTGAGTATTTACTATGATGCATTTGTTTGTTTTCTTGGTTATCCATTATATTCTCAGGAGTGTTTTCCAACACCAAAAACATCAATACCCATTCTATCCAGCTTTTTAAACATCCAGCTTTCACTTTGATAGAGTGTCACAGGAAAAACAATTGCCTGCACAATTCATGCAATATAAGAATATATTTTACACATATTCTAGATATTAACAGAAGCTCTCCAATGGCTAAATTTTCAGATAATCTTAAATAAAATGGAGACCTTGGAAAATAAAATAAAAAAAGATCATTGTTCTCCTTTTTATTATTATTCTCACTTTATAACAAGAAGGCTTTTATTATTTAAGACGCGAGATAGTGTAACTTAGACAAGAGAAGTTATAATAAAGGCGATTTAAGTAAATGTGGTTGCTGTAACTTTTCAAATCAAATTTATTGGCTGAACTCAACTTTATTATGGACCTGTTTTTAAATCCTTTTTAAACATACACAATTTTGCCATCATTTTCACTCACATCCTTCTGGCTTGGTGTAGGTTAACATTACTTCCATTTGAAAATGGCATAAGGCTAAGAGACAGTAACTTCTTTATGCAGATATTTGAGCATGTATTTGAATCCATGTTGTAAGACTAATATTCCCCCTTAAAACTCAGGGGATTACTTTTATTTTAACTCTGATGTTATGCAGTACACTCTTAATATGAGTGACAACATACCCTGCAAAGTCATGGCCCTAATATTCCTTGAAAATAACGTTTTGCCTCTGGTTACTGAAGAGAGTATCTTGTCTTTGTTTCTGAAACAATTTCTCCCAAGCTCTGCAGATTTTTAGAGTTTGTTTGTTTTTATTCTCTGCAAGGGGGCCCCTGTTTGTACAGCAACTTGCCTACAGCTGCACAAGCGAGCGGAGCGAATTGCATCAATTCTGTATGAAAAGGGACATCTCAATGCTGGTGATAATGTGGTGCTACTCTATCCTCCTGGTAAGGAAAATCTAGAGTTGGGGGAGTTTACATGGGATTCACTGTATTTTGCCATGTCTACGCTGTAAATTTTCATGAGGCACTGAACTACAGGAAATGTGTTGCAGCTTTTAGAAGTGAAGTATTTGCTACGTTAAGTTGAAATTCACGAACTGTAAAACAAAAAAAATTAGAGCAGGAAATTGTTTAGATTATGAAGAGCTGGCTAAGGCAGTGACGGTGAACCTTTTGGGTTTAGTGTGTCAAACTTGAAAAATTCCTAATAACTCTGTGTGTCATCCCCCTCTACCGTGAACAAAAAAATAAACAATTGTTTACATATCCATTTATTTCTTTTAAAAAATACAGACAAATTGGGACAGGTCTGGATTGCACGAGGCCTTTGTTCTTGAAGCAGCTTAGGAGAATGCCCTTCTGTGGCTTCTGCAGCCTCTGAGAACCACATGAAAACATGCCTCATTTTTGTGTGATTTTCAGAAGCTCTGGAGACTTTCAGAGATTGTACAAGAGCACACTCCAAAAATCATGCTTTCAAGAATAGTTATTGACAAGTGTTGGTGAATGCTAGTGTGTCACCCAAAACATCATGGCATATGACACACGTATCATGGATTCACCATCACTGGGCTAAGGGGATCTGCTTGTGCTTCTATCAAACCACACTGGTGCTTTCTCATCACATTTCAAATCCCTTTGTCTACCTCATATTCTAATTGAAGCAGTAAGACACAGGTTTTCCTGCCAATAGATATGGCCCTGACACATTCATATATAGTGCCAAGAATTCTCAAAAACTTTCAGTTTCTTAATTTTTAGCTATATGTTTTAGCTATATTCATATTCTTTATGCTGGAAATGTTCAGTGCTTACTTGGACAAATGGCATTTAATGATTATGAATTCGCTACCTAAACTCGTTTCTCTTGGTTTTTCTGGAATGTCCATTTCCACTAAGAGCAAAGTTTTCCAGGTTGCTGTTTTGATTCGCTGAAACAGTTTGTAAAGGAGACTCCTTGGAAGAAACGCCCTTTTGAATGGTTCTTTTCTCCCTTCCTCTTTCATGGTGGCTTATTTGTCTTATTTTAACTTATCTTTTGTTTTCTATAGCCAAGTTCCTTCAGTCCCCCTCCTTGGCTTACTGTCCTATTTGAAAACTTTGTCTTAGAGCTGTGACTCTTAAGAAGCTTTCAGCAAAAGCAAAAATAAAGGGAAGAAGGATGATGTGACACTGCTTCTTGGTCCTCTAGGTATTGAACTCATTGCAGCATTTTATGGCTGCCTCTATGCTGGCTGTATCCCAGTGACTGTCCGGCCTCCACATGCTCAGAACCTCACTGCCACTTTGCCCACTGTGCGGATGATAGTAGATGTGAGTATAAGAGATGAGCGTGAGCTGTTGCATCTAAATCAGTAGTTCTCGCCCATTGTCTTAGCGTTGTTGCTTACTGTGCATCAGCTGAAATAGAGAGGGTATTAATTCTGTGGGAAATTTGTTTTCTGTTACGATGCAGGTAGTCCTCAGGTTATGATAGCCATTAAGACTGGAATCGCCACTGCTAAGCAACATGATGGTAAAGCACTAGATCATGTGGCCGTTTCACTTAACGATGGCAGTTCCAGTAGTCCCGATTGTGTTGTTAAGTGAGGTCCATGCGGTTTATTAAGTGAAGACCTCACGTGATCGTGACTTGACTTCCTGCCAGATTCCTCACTGACTTTACTTGTGGAAAGCCAGCAGGGAACATCAGAAATCAGGGGATAGTGTGATAGCCAGAGCTCCCCAGCACTGTTCATAAGCCCCCCCTCATTCAGCACCCTTGCAAGTTTGGATAGTTGGTTGTAACCCGAGGACCACCGTATGCTAATTATCACTGAGATACTATAGAAATATTAATATTGCTGCCCTGTAGTTCATGAATCATTAAATAACAGAGCAGTTAAGTTTCTTGTGTTCAGGTTAAAAGCCTTTTGCCTCCCTGATCCTCTTAGAAGTTTCTTAGGTGTATTTATCCTTTAAAGCCACACATTAAGGGGAAACATGGTTATGTTTTAGTATAGAAAGATGATATTTTCTGCCTAATGATTTGATTTTCTTCCCTGTAATCCAAAGATACAAATGATACTGAGATAAAAATCAAAATTGGATTTTCATTGAGTTCAAGATCTTTACTGGACAGAAATAATAAATTTGTTAGAAAATCAAAAGAAATTCTTAAAATGTAAGGTAATAAGAGAGGATACACCTGCAGAGTGGGGCTAATACAAAGCTATGGTACAAGCTTTCTGTATGAAGAAAGCAAGAATGTGTGAAATATTTTACGTGCTAAAAATGCACTCTATGAAATGATTGATGACAATGCTGTCAAGAATGATAATCAGATAATCAATCACACTTATTGAATGTATTTCAGGTGAGCAAAGCTGCCTGTATTCTCACAAATCAAATTCTGATGAGACTACTGAGGTCCAGAGAGGCGGCGACTGCTGTTGATGTAAAAACCTGGCCAACCATCATTGATACAGGTGACAGACCCTGCTAGGCCATCAAACTCATTCCCAGGATTTCCAAGCAGTTATAATGCACATCCGAGCAGGAGCCAGCTCTGTTTTATTTAGAATTGTGTTGCTTAGCTTTGTTGCATTTCAACATGTCATTCTTACATTACTCCCCAGACTAAATTCAATAGTAATCACTTTTCTTCTTTATATGTTCCAGATGACTTGCCCAGAAAGCGGCTACCTCAGGTCTACAAACCACCGACTTCAGAAATGTTGGCATACCTGGATTTTAGTGTATCCACAACAGGGATGCTTACAGGAGTAAAGGTATAAGAGTACTTGATGTGTTGGATGCCTGTGTTATAGCTAGAGCTCTAAAATATTTCTGGTAATCGTAATACTTTCATGCTTAATACTAAGGTGCAGTGCGAAAATCCGAGTTTAATTTCTTGTTTAGTTCATGCGCTTGAGTTTTATTTGACAGCATGGCTCCCGGCAGAGTATGGAAATATTTTTCCTTTTTTTAAAATAAAAAAGTTATATAGATAAATATGACAAAAGCAGGATGAATAATTTAAAAGAATTGATTCTGGGTTTTGCTGATGCAATAAAATAGCTAACCTATGGTTTTCAATATCGACACCACATAGTATATGGCTACTCAGATACTTATGTATAGTGATACTTTTATCATATTCATATACATGTTATTATGTTCTTCTGTCGTGCGACTGGGATTCAATCCCCTCTCCTTTTTTCTCTCTCTCTCTTCTCTTCTTATTCCCACAGATGTCCCATGCATCAGTCAGTGCCCTCTGTAGAGCCATAAAGCTCCAGTGTGAGCTGTACTCCTCACGGCAAATTGCCATCTGTCTTGATCCCTATTGTGGGCTCGGCTTTGCACTTTGGTGTCTTTGTAGGTAAGAGTCAGGATGTAATTAGAACTGGTGGGCTTGCAGAAGATAAATCTTTGCTTGACATAAATTAGAACAGCTACCTTAATCCAGTGAAATGCCTGATTGAAAGAGCTGGGGGATTGGATATCAAATGAAATAAATCTAATTCACATGATAGGAATCTCAAGCAACATGCAGTTTCATTAGCTAAATGTCCAGTATTTTCCTGATGATTATTTAAACATCACAAGAGATTTTTTACCTTTTTTACCTGATTATCTTATATCCCATGTATTGACATTCAGTCAATCAATAAAATCTTTATTACGGTCATAGACCAGCCTAAGGAAAATAGGGTGGTATTGACATTTTTTCCCATGTCCTTGGGGAATCATGAATGGTAAGTCTGAATCCAGTCCATGTCAGCATCTGTCAGACGTTCTACTTTATTCTGCAGATTTAAACAAATAGGTATGCAACCACATAAGAAAACTTCCATCTCTCCCAAATGCGAATGCAATTTGGTATATACATTTTTCAGATATGTAAGCATTTATGCGTGTTTTTGAAGTGATGTTTCAAAGTGGTGAATATTAGAAATCACAAGTCAGTTTTTTTCTTAGGATATATTTCAGATTGGCAAGTAACATTTTTCTTGGGAGGGAAGATCGTTGGTGGATTTGCCTAATAATATCAAATTGGCTGTGGATTTAATAACACAATGTTTAATTCACTTTGAAATAATTCTTGTAAACAACAACAAATTTATCACAATTAATTATTGAAACTCATTGAAATCACTCTTTTGTAAGCATGGGATAGGAAAACTTATCAACAAATCAGAAATGGCTTGTTTCTTGTAGCAGGGCAAATAACTAGCTCAGAAACAATACTGAGCTATTCGAAGCTTGTGATCAAGCTTCTTTGAGAGCATGCAATGATACACCTTTTAAATATCCCATATTTGTCACACAACTGCCTTTAACAATAGTGAGTCCGTTATTTAGGCAGTCATAATTACAGTAATGAATGAGAATGAATTACTAATCTATCTTGGATTGGGATGGATAAGGAAGTATGTTTGCACAGAGAAGGATCAGCAGTTTGAGGCTGAGGATAATATTTTAGGCTGTCAGGTTAATAAAATCCATCTATATTTGATTAGTGTTCTTCTCTTGCAGCGTGTATTCTGGTCATCAATCCATTTTAATTCCTCCTATGGAGTTAGAATCCAATCTTTTCCTGTGGCTCTCCACTGTAAGTCAGTATAAAATACGGGATACTTTCTGTTCCTATTCTGTCATGGATATGTGTACCAAGGGGCTTGGGAATCAGGTGGAAGTATTAAAGGTAAGAATCCTCTCCCTCCACCCTCATCCTTTTAAACATATTTTAGAAGGTCTAATTTAATATTCAGATTATTAGAACGGATTATTAGGGTCTACTGATCTTGTAAATACAGATCATCCTTGTTTAACAACCATTTGCACTGAAGGAGACTTGTGGCTAGTTCTTGAAGTTGTGGCCATTGCAGTGTCCCCACAGACACGTGATCGCAGTTCAGATGCTTGACAACTTCCTCAGTATCTGGAAATATTGAATTTATCAGACCTGAATACCCTATTTTTTTTAAAAAAAAATATCTTTGGAACTGTCTATATTCCTAGATGCTATTTTAATAATTCTTAGGTCCTTGATTAGGACTTGAATTATTAAGTTTCCACCAATCTTAGACTGTGACTATAACTCTAGATTACCCACACTAATAATAATAATCAAGTTTGCCTCGCTACCTTAAAAACACAGTTTTTAAAAATGTAGAGCTCAGTTCAATGAGAAACGTTCTGCATGCATCTTATGTTATGTTGAACGATCTTCCTGTCTGTTTTCTTTGAGTTTCCAGTTTAGATTAAAAGTAGTGTTCAGTTCTTCTGTAGTCACATAAGTGTATGTCATAATCATGTACCATACTAGATAGTAGAGGGGTTTGGCTTTTATAACAATGTAAGACAATAAGCTTACTATTGAAAACACAAATATTTTTTATTTATTAAGCTTGTTTTATATAGCTTCAATACAGGTAGTTCTCTACTTATGACAATTGAACCCAAAATTTCTGTTGTTAAGGGAGAGAGTTGTTAAGTGAATTTTGCCCCATTTTATCACCTGCCTTGCTGCAGTTGTTAAGTGAATCACTGCAGTTGTGAAGTTAGTAACACAGTTGTTAAGTGAATCTGGCTTCCCCATTGACTTTGCTTGTCAAAAGGTCACAAAAGATGATCGCGTGATCCCAGAACATTGCAACCGTCATAAATATGAGTCAGTTGCCAAGCATCTGAATTTTGATCACGTGATCATGGGGATGCTGCAACGGTCATAAGTGTGAAAAATGGTCATAAGTCACTTTTTTCAGTGCTGTTGTAACTTCGAATGGTCACTAAATGAACTGTTGTAAGTTGAGGTCTATCTGTAGTTTTTTTTAATTTTTGATAGTTTAATTCTTGTTAAAATTGCTTATCTATTTTTTCCTTTTACTAAATATGTGTATATGCAACAATACAACAAATATATTAACCTTAAGTTAATCTCAAGACTGAAATCCTGATAATTCAATATATACTTTAATCTGAAGCATTTTTAAACACTCTATTCGAAATCAAAATGTCAAATAAGTTATGCTTGTAATAGTGACATCCTACTGGTAATTAATACTGATTATTGATTATTGATAAAATATTCTTTTCTCTATTTTCACCACTAAGTTATCTAAATAATAGAATGTCAGTAATTTCCAATTAGTATTGGATAAATATCATTGTATCAGAAAATACAGTGTATTTAGATTTATAGCAAAAGAAAAAGAAAAAAATGGAAATATTTGTTAAAATTAAATTTGGCAACTTTTTTTTTCAGGATGAAATAATTGACTTTACCAGGGATGACAAATTATAGTTCATTGTTAAATAGAGGGACATGGATTTATGTGTGCATCTCCACCACTTTTTGTGCTCCTTAGCCAAGTGATCGACATTTTAAATCTGATCATCATTGGAACAATCTGCAATTTTTTTCATTTCATTTGATATGAGAAATTGTGCTTTGTTTAAAAAAAAAAATAAGCCAGAGTTTGGGTATCTTGCTTTACAGATAAATGCTGCATAATCCAGTTTCCTATATTGACATGAAAAAGGAAATTGCAGATTGATCCAAATTGTCATTAGAACTCTTAAAGATCCACCTTCTTTCCATATAAAGGGAGAAGAAAGGCAAACATGGAATCCCAGGGCTCTGGCAATAGCAGTGTTGCACGATACAGTATGTTGTTAGATTTGGTTGGTGCAAAATTCTCTGCTGATTGTCCACTGTTCCCTGAGCAATGGGGCTGTTGAAACCCCTGTCCACTGGTTTGTTTATAGTTAAATATGCCATAAAATTAAAGACTTGGGCTTCTTCCACCAAAATTAACAATACAAGGAATTATACTTTTTGCTCTGGGCTCCAGTCAGAACTAGCACATGTCCTGTACTTGAACAAAATGTTACCTGTAAACAAATATGCTGTACTTGTTCTCTAGCAGCTCATGGGAGGAGCTGGAAGCAGTGTTCATATTAACCAAGCTTAAGCATAGTTTAGCATTGTAGGTGAATTAGATCTGTATGTTCAGTTTTAGCTGTAGATTGATTTTCCTCCACAGAATTTTGCAAATTAATTGTATCTTAGCCAGTAAAGATTGTTAGAATAGATTGTTAAATAGAAAATATCAATAAATTCCTAAAATGAAATATAGTGCATGGCATATTATGTTCTTAAAAAACTATGCTGGATAGCAACTGATGTTTTGGTTTTAAGGGTTTGAAAAATTGAGGGTTCACTTAAATATTTGGATGTTGGAGTTTTTGTTAGAGTTGAGTTGAGAGGGGCATGTCACTCCCATTGTTAGAATTTTTTTATCCCTGCTGCTTTAGATCAATATCTTGCTATTGATTCAAACAAATATATTGTTTTAATTATCCAACAGCCGTTGATGGTACATCCTGATCTGATTTTTTTAAATACAGTTCATATCTTTTGATCCTTTACTTTTTTTTTCTTTTAAACCTAAAAAAAAAAAAACGCTTTGGACCTTCACATAGCGTTTTCATATAGGTCTAAATGACATGGGAAGAGCACTATGGCTACATTTTGCTTGGTTCTATATTTCTAAAGAACTAGATAAATCGAAAAGATGGGCATGTGTTAGTGATTTCCTAATGGTTTGCCTAGTGTTAAAAAACCAACAGCCTGATTATGTTTCCTAGATGATTATTAGAGCAAATGAACTCCAAGTACTTGGATATTACCTGGAGCATTGATTAATGTTATCCCTGCCTGTTAGATATACTGTAATTTCCCCCCCAATAATTTTAACCTTGTGTATTAACAGGCAAGAGGTATCAACTTATCAGGAGTCCGGACTTGTGTAGTGGTGGCCGAAGAACGCCCACGTGTTGCTCTTACTCAGTCTTTCTCCAAGCTTTTCAAGGACATTGGTCTATCATCTCGTGCGGTCAGCACCACCTTTGGGTCAAGAGTCAATGTAGCTATCTGTTTACAGGTAACAGTGAAGAATTGCTTAGATTTATTTTTAGAAATCAGGGGCTCTGCACACTAGCAGAATTCTCAACCTCTTCTAAACCTGTTTGTGCAGGGGGGGGGGGGTTTGAGCCTGAAGAATTGTGAATGCTGATTTGCAGCTTTTTTTATTATTATTTACATGGACTTATTCATACTGTATATTGCTTATTTTAAAAATATATTATCAACCTTTTTGTACTGTAAAAATAAACATATGGCTATTTATACAGGGAAACTCTGGGAGACTACTTTTATAGATTCTTGTGGTTAAACACAAATAAATAATTAGATTAATAAAATATTTTTAAAAAATCAATTTTTCACTAATATTTTCCAAACTGAAAAAGTAAAGTGGGACTAAAAGTTGTGGAGCTTCTCTCAAGAAAACCTTCGTTAAAGTATTCTTGGATTTGCAGCAGAAACATTTCCTTTTATGTTATATCTCCTTATTTGATAGCATTGGGCACTTACGTATCTAGTTTGCATTGCTCTCATTGAAAGTGCCTTTAATTATCACTCATTAGCAGCAGAAAATACGACACGTTTAAAAATAATCTCTGTTATTATTGTAGGGAACCTCAGGGCCTGATCCAACCACAGTTTATGTGGATCTGAAATCATTACGACATGACAGGTACTATTATTTTTGTTATATTTCGTTTTTGACTGAATTCTATAAGAACAGATCGTTTAGATTAGGAATGTGCAAGATGTTTCACTTCCTCTCAGCGGTAACCAGCAGACACCAGCTTATGAGTTGTAGTTCAGAACTTCTGGAGGTTGGTGGATTGCTTATCCCAGATGTACATACAAATTTCTTGATTTCCCCAAATATGATTGTATTGGAACAAATCAGTATGTATCATTTATATTATGCTAGACATATGGTGGTACCAATCCATTTAGAAAGTGAAAGTGCAGTTTCTAACATTCTATCAGTTACGGATTTATTTTCTTTCTCACCAATAATTAAATTGCCCTAATATTTAACGTTCTAGAAAATTATCTTCCCCCACAAAGAGAATAGCCATTCCTTCTGAATTTGCAGAATTCCTAAGATTTCAGGTATCGGTGAATCAGTTAGATTATTTTATGAACATTTTTTTCTTCTCTGATAAGTATGAACTGGGGGACACCTACAGTTCAATTCTGTTGCTATTCTAGGCACTTTAGAGTACTATACAGGCATACACACTCTGGAAGTTTTAAAGCACGGGTCTTGGCCTTTTTATGACTTGTGGACTTCAGCTCCCAGAATTCCTTAGCCAGCATGCCTGCTGAGCAATTCTGGGAGTTGAAGTCCACAAGTCATAAAAGGGCCAAGTTTGAAGACCCCTGTTCTAAAGCAACCGTATAATTAATGGCTAGTCAATTCAGATTGTTAGACAGGCATTCAGTAGTTAAAACTAGCAATTTACATAGAATCTTAGAGGTACTGTAGGGAGAGAAAAATGGCACTGGGGCTGGGGGGATTCTTTAGCATAATAATTGGTGGTTAGACAGGATATTGTCTGTGATTGCCCTGACCAAAAGGCCTTGTTGAAGTGAACAATAGCAGGATGTTACTCTGGAATTCTCTGGTTTTTCAGACAGTCTCTTCCTTTACATTCATTATTACAAAATCATAATGGAGATCTGTGTGTGTGTGTGTGTGTGTGTGTGTGCGCACACACACACACACACACATGAACGCACACTTGTTTCCCCATTCGGCTCAAAGAAGACAATTCAAATTTACTTACATTTTGCTTGGTGGCTCTTGCTTTTATGTTACCCAGAGAATAGGAAGCATTAGGATAATTTACAAAGGAGTGGAGGAATGCTAGCTCACATATGCTTCACATATGAATTTTAATGATTGAATATATTTTCCATTGGTTTTGCCAGTCTAGATCAGAACCTCTCCTTTGAAATGCAGGCTTATCATTTTCAACATGTGACATTTTTCTCACAGTTCTTCTTATTGGTGACATGTAATAATACCCAACACACCAAACCTCTTCCCATCTCCTATAATCACATTTATGTCCTAAGATTAGCTGAGGGCAATATATTTCAACAGAGCAGAAGCTAAGAAATCAATAAGAATCAAAAGCTGTCTCTAATTGGGGTAAAATATTATTGATTCTAATAACTTCTTAATTCTTATGCGAGAATGAAAAGACAGGTAAAGGCATATTTATTAAATTTATATACCATCCGTTTCATTACTCAATTTCAAGTCAATTTCCCAAAATCACTGTCAAGTGACTTTGGGTAGCTGACAGCACAGTCATATGCTGAGACATAAAGAAAAATACTGTATTTATAAGGAGATCCAAGAATGAAATATCAATTAATGAAGAAAAACATAAATTTAACAAGGTTATTTTATAAAACATGCAAGAATATGTTTGAGTAATGGTACTTTCTCTGGGTATAAAAAAAAGGATGTTTCCAGAGAATGCCGGTATTTGCTTACGTTACTTATCCAAAGATGTACACAGTGCAAATGTTCTTCAGCTAAATCTGCCATTATCTTGCTAATATCCAACTATCAGCCAAGCAAATGGAGAGATTGAAGGGATTTTGTCAATGCTATTTGGAATGATCATCCTTCGGTTTTTAATTTCTTGAGTCATGACTGAACATTACTAAGAACTTCAAAGTTGAATGTATTTGGATGTAAATTAGTTGTGGGTGCGTTGAGCAAATCAGGTAATAAAAATGATTTATACTAAGATAAAAGTAGTTATTCAAAAATAGTAGTTGATTTGAACTTTGGGCCAATCCCCTTCTCTCAATCCAACCCACTTCACAGGGTATTGTAGGGAAAATAGGAGAAGGAAGAAATATTAGATATATTTGCCACTTTGAGTTATTTATAAACAATAATAAAGGTGGGATGGATGGATAGGATAGGATAGGATAGGATAGGATAGGATAGGATAGGATAGGATAGATAGATAGATAGATAGATAGATAGATAGATAGATAGATAGATAGATAGATAGATAGATAGATAGATAGATAGATAGATAGATAGATAGATAGATAGATAGATAGATAGATAGATAGAAATGTAATTGATTATTCTGTGGTGATATGAATTGAAACAAAATGGAAGAAAAATCCTTTCTCTTTAGTGTTACTAGTGTTGTGCTCAGAATATTAAAGAGTAATTTAAGTATCTTGTAATGAAGGTTCTTAAATCATAAATATATGATTGTGTTAAATTTTTAAATCTATCTCCAGAGTGCGGCTAGTTGAAAGAGGTGCTCCCCAGAGCCTCTTACTCTCCGAGTCAGGCAAGGTAATAATACATCCGTTTGTGAATCTTTGTGAATCATTTGCATGCAACCCAAAGTAAGGAAACAATAGAATTCAGTCAGCATTTGTGATTTGGGGTGTACAACTCCTGTGTAGGTCAAAAAACCCCTCCTTTCTACAGATATATTATAGGTCAGTGATGGCGAACCTGTGGCACGGGTGCCAGAGGCGGCACTCAGAGCCCTCTTTATGGGCACGCATGCCATGCCCCAGAGATGGAAACCGTCCCTCTTCAACCAGCCGCCCGAGGTCCCACGTGGCCAGATGCATCCCGGCACGGCTGGTTTCCCTCCCCCCTGTCCCGTCCCTCCTGGCCTCACATGCTCTCCTTTTCCCGGGCACGACCCACTGCATCGCCACCTCAGCTGTCGGCCAGCTGTCCAGCTCAGAGGTGGCTTCTCTGAAATGCTGGCGGTGGGCTATGGAGCCCCAGAGTACGCCGGTCGAGAAGCCGTCAGGCTGTGGCTGCTGACGGACACTGGCGGCCCCCATGCACTCACTGGTCTCTGTGTGCGGGGGCCGATGGTGTCAGGCAGCAGCTGCCCTGGTCTCTGCCTCACCTTGCCCCATGGCAACAATATCCCCGCCCTGCCTCGCCTCGACTCAACCCGCAGAATGAGCCTCCTGCCCACCGCCCCACCTGCCAGAGACCCCCTGGATATCCCCCAACTCTGCCCACAGGTATCCCTCCCCACAAGCAACATCGAGGTGACCACGCCCACTTTGGCCACACCCACCCAGCCTGCCATGACCACCACAGCCACGCCCACCCAGTGGGCCACATCCCACCTGGCACCCGGTGATAAATAAGTGGGTTTTGGGTTGCAGTTTGGGCACTTGGTCTCTAAAAGGTTCGGCATCACTGTTATAGGTTCTTCCCTAATGGCCATTTAAAATACTAATTTTTCCTTTGTTAAGTAATGAGTCTGAAGTACTGTTTCTTGTGGCTTTCTTAAGACAATAGGTGGAGTTGGAGATGAGCAATAATGCTAAAATAATTAAGAATATAACTCAGGTTAGATCTAGATAGCTCTGATGGAAATGGAGGAATTGGAAGAATTGCTTAAGCTAAATTGAATCAGCAGAGATGTCAAAGTTGGAAATGTTTTCAGGCTATAAAATACACAGTTGTTTGTAATGTATTTACCAACACGAGATAAGCCATATCCCCAAGAAGTTGAAAAAACAGACTTGTTTAGTGTTTAGTTAGTATAATACAGATGCCAATATCTCTACCCCCCCTTCCTTCTCTCAGATATTGCCTGGAGTCAAAGTGATAATTGTTAATCCTGAGACCAAAGGACCCGTTGGTGATTCACACCTTGGAGAGGTATGTGCTATTGCTATTGCTACTTTACAAAATTATATTTAATCCAACCAATCTTTATGCTCCCAATATGTGTCCAATATGCATAGTAATGTCTAATAGAAGAGAATATAGTGCACAGATGATTACACTGTAATTACACTCTTACACTGTAATTCAAAAGAGACAAAATTAAAAAAGTAAGAAATAGAAGATTTGTGTTTTATCACCTTCATAGATCTGGGTGAATAGTCCTCACACTGCTAGTGGATACTATACCATCTATGATAATGAAACCCTCCAAGCAGATCATTTCAATACCCGCCTGAGCTTTGGTGATGCTGCTCAAACTCTCTGGGCACGAACGGGATACCTTGGCTTTGTTCGACGGACTGAACTCACAGCTGCCAGTGGAGGTAGGACAAACTACTCTTCTTTTCTATAGACAGTGTCCATTTTTACTGATGACATGAACATAAAGTTAATGTTACAAGAAAAGCTGTTAGAACAGTTTCCCACAAATCAACGTGATATATATATATATATATATATATATATATATATATATATATATATATTAGTGCATGTTCCTTGAGTACTTTTTTAGATTCAAGAGTAGCTAGTGGGAATTTTTCTACTAGCATGATAATTGCTGTCATGCCTGTTGGAATGTAGAGGAGAATTGCTATACAGGTAGTCCTCGACTTACGACCACAATTGAGCCCAAAATTGCTGTTGCTAAGTGAGACAGTTGTTAAGTGAGTTTTGTCCCATTTTACAACTTTTCTTGCCATAGTTCTTAAGTGAATCATTGCAGTTGTTAAATTAGTAACACAGTTTTTTTAATAAGTTTTTTATTTTATTGACAACATTAAAATATAGACTCCAAAAGGGGGGGAATACAAGAACAAAGCAAAACTAAACAAGATATAGAAAAAAATGTGTAGAAAAAGACAAACATACCCACAGATTGTCCCCCCTAGTTGAACACTGATATATTTCAAGAATAATAGCTTCCTTCCCCCCCCTTGCAAAACAGGCCCACAGTTTATAAACTTCTACAACTGTTTACCCAACCAATTTGACTTGGCATCTATCTAGTATATAAAAAAGATAGTTAACAGGTAAAGTCAAAAGCAAAGTTAAAATTCAAATCTCTCTGTTAACAATCCATTATTGTATTTCACATGCAGAAAGACCAAATTGCATTCTGATCTACCATAAACCACCACAGTCATTATCTATGGTCTGTCCCATCAGAGGTAAAAAAAAAAAAAAAAGAGCTTTTAAAAATTAATAGAGTGCAAAATCCTTGTACTGAAAAATCTGTGTAAATGTAAATAAAATCAGATCATTTTCATTACCAAGGAAATTGCTATCGACTTCCATACAGGGACAGTGAAAGTGATTCGCAACTCCAAACTAAAGCAATAAAAAGATGCAAAAAATTCACACTAAAATCCCCAAGGGGTTAGATTAAGTCAGCATTCAACCGGTTAATTAATAGTTAAAGATAAAAATCAAAATTAAAAATGTGCAGCTAAAACCAAGGCATGCTTAAAATAAATAGCTGAAAAGAAAAGATAGAGATCCGGCTCTACAGCTGCTCCTATCCAGAATTGCAACTGTCAAGATTCTTCCCAGGTAGGTACACAATTGTCCGAGGGTCATCTTAGGTCATTCCTAGTTGCTCTGTTCAAATTTGGGGAGCGCACCATCAAACAACCAGCTTTGGTGGCAAAATCAGCTGTTTGTCGGCAGGAAAAAAGATTACCGCTGCTTAGCGTGCCGTTGTTGGAGGACCAGTAACACAGTTGTTAAGTGAATCTGGCTTCCCCATTGATTTTGCTTGTCAGAAGGCCGCAAAAGGTGATCACGTGATTCCCAGGCCACTGCAACTACCATAAATATGAACCAATTGCCAAGTCTCATGCGACCATGGAGATAGTGCAATGGTTGTAAGTGTGAAAAATGGTTATAAGTCATTTTTTTCAGTGCCGTTGCACTTTCAAAAGATCACTAAACAAATGGTTGTAAGTCGAGAACTACCTGTAGTTTTGAGAATTAATCCCCCATATATTTTTAAACAATTAGGAAAATTTAATATTTATTCTTTTTTAAAGAATCTGCATAAATCTATATATTAATGTACAATATGCTCCTTAGAACGCCATGATGCATTGTATGTCGTTGGGGCACTGGACGAAACTCTGGAATTACGTGGATTGCGTTATCATCCAATTGATATAGAAACTTCCATTTCTCGAATGCACAGGAGCATTGCAGAATGGTACAGTTTTATGCAACATATTCCTTTTGGGGAAATACTATATTGTTTAGCAAGGATGTAGCAATAGCAAAACAAAGTTACTGATTGTAGTTGTAAATTCAGAGCAATCTGGATCCCGAGCACTCACATCTGTGTTTTGAAAAAATATTAAATTGAGCATATTTAAAGAGTTTTGGATAATAGCCCCAGCTTTCATTTCATTACTGATATGAGAACAGTAACAAACTATTCAGTGCTATTTTATAGATTATACAACTATAGCTTAAAATTTTGCATTATACTTTATCATATTCCTATTTGTAGTTCAGTTTACTTATTAAACAACTATTTATTGTAAACTAATGCATGAAGTGATTTATATATTTTAAAGTGAGTATATTACTGTACTAGACCTGTTCCAAGTGGTCATTTCAGAATGCATAAAACATAGACTTAAAGGTGTTTTTTTTGACAGGAGGTCTTTCAGTTTAAAATTGAAGCATTTAAACATATTAGCATAGTCTTATAAAATAGAAATCTCAGACTAATTCCTATAAATGTGTGTAATAAACTCTGGATTTCTTATTTTTCTTTCAGTGCTGTATTCACATGGACCAATTTACTTGTAGTGGTTGTGGAGTTGTGTGGCTGTGAGCAGGAAGCTCTTGATTTAGTTCCTCTGGTTACCAATGTGGTCCTGGAAGAACATTATCTGATTGTAGGAGTTGTGGTGGTGGTTGATCCTGGGGTGATACCCATCAATTCCAGAGGAGAGAAGCAGCGGATGCATCTCCGTGACAGTTTCTTGGCTGACCAACTGGATCCCATATATGTAGCATACAACATGTAATTTTGGAAATGTGGGTCTGAGACTATCCTACAAACTGAGCAAGGACCAGGAATGACTGGTGGAAACAAAAGAAGCTGACAGAAAAAATAGTGATGATAGTTGTGAAGCTGGACAATGCTGTTTTGATTCCTTTTCTCACCATCTTATTGGACTGACAGCAAGCTGGACTGATCAAAAGACAAAAGATGGCAACCAGGGAACTAAGATGATAGCTTTACAGGCAATGAAAAATAGGCCCTCATGAAAAACAAACACCAATTATTAGGGCCTTTATTGTAGTGTTAACATTTTCAATTGTTGTATATATTTGTACTTTTTCTAACACTGATTTAGAATTCTATGAGGGATGATTTATTTAGTTAAAATACAAATCTGTAAGAATCTGGTTATGTAAGTCCTATGTATACCCTCTGTAAACAGTGTACTTTAAAACTGTTAGCTTAATTCTGTAGTACTGTGTTGATAGGGATCACGTTTACTTAAAAATTGTGCCATAACCACACTCAATATTCAACAGAAGAATCATTCATATAGCTTATCTCATGAATTTAAAAAGAATTTGCCTCTATTTTAAATATGTAAATATTAGTATGCATAATTCATTTATTTAGAAAACTGATTCAAATAATTAAGAATTTAACAAAGTCCTTAAATAAATTATGGTTAGGCAATTAATGTGAGGAATGCAATTAACTATTAGGTTTCTCTTATTTTGTTGCTGGTCAGGTATGACATAGCATGTAGAAACTTAACGTTTTCAATGCACATGTTTATAAAGAGGCTGACATCAGCGTTACAAGCATTTTAAAAAGTAAGAAGCAATTCTGTGACTGGAATGTTGAATAGAATTTGTAAAGCCTACTAAAATGGTTTTTATAAGCAAACACTTGTTAACCAGAATCACTCAATTCATGATCTTAAGACATATTTTGTTCCTCAACTGTGCACAGTAACAATTCATTTAAAAGAAAATTCCTACCATTACTTTGATGTGCTACTTTCTGGGTGGGATTCATTACTGTACTGCAAATCATGGTCTTTTGCAGAATGTCTTTGAATCAGCAAGATTGGCAAGTTGTGATTTTCCCATTCAAAATAGCTGATCAGTTTCAGCCTTCAAAGAATTGATGACAATAGATGCCTTAAAATGTGCTGGAATAGCCATTGTTTGAAAATGGTCTGCAACCCCATCTCCAATAAGCTGGTAGGAAAACAAATATTTCTATTTAGACCATTTTTTTTTCTGATTACACTTTAGAATCTTCTCCTTGTTTCTCCTTAAGAAGTTTGTTAAAATAACACAGAAAGCAGATACTAGAAATGGTGACAAACTTCCTTGGGCCATTTGTGGCCTATTGTGTAAATACTTAGAATATTTTAATAATGTCTGTTTACCTTCCCTGTAACAAAGTTAGCATTTTTAGACATTTTTAAAAGAGATATAAATATAAACCTGAATTAAATCCTCATCTACAGCAGCTATATTAAGTGTAGCTCTGGCAACTTATTCCTTAAGACAAATTCCAAATGTATACTTGAAAACCTTTCTGTACAAACTTTCAAAAGCTTGTTTTTTTTAATGGCTTGACGTATAGATATTTAGACAGGAAACTTTTAAATATATTAACAAAATATTCACAATTAGCTTCTTATACATACGTTGTTCAATATACCTTGAATCGAAGAATTACGGCAAAAATAGTACAGGGAGGGAGGTTCATTACTTCAAATCGTTGGAATATTAACTACTGGTTCTTAATGGAGACGGTTTGAATATTTTGCATTATCAGTATTTCCACAGTGTGGTGCTGCTATGTAAATTAAAATGCACTCCATGCTGAAGTTGTTTTAACTTGTAGTTTGCAATAGTTTGGAAAACAAACACACATAAAACAGTTGCTGGCACTCCACATGGGAACAGAAGGACTTCAGCATATAAATGTTCTATGTATTCCAGCCTTTATTTATTCACTCCAATGTGGCTCTTAAGAGGTCTCATTTTTTTTATAACAAATACACTTTTAACGTCCTACTGAATGAAACCAGAGCCTAGTTCTCCATCCATGGTTGTAGTAGTCTTTTCTACACTTATGTTTAGATTCCTATTACATTTAATATAGTAGATTTACAATGTGCAGTATAGAAAACATTTGAAAATAGTATTACAGATCTTCTAATTTGAAATACTTCAAGTTTTGTTTTCAACATTAACTTCAAATATATCATTTTTCTCTTTCAGCTAATTGTTAAGTATTTTATTTCTTCCCTGTTAATGTGAGATTTTAATATACTTTCTCCAAAGATTTATAATTAATACACCAAGGATTTCAATGTTACTCTTTAACCCGGAGACCTCTTCAGTGCCATACATATTTGCCTTTCAATAATTTATACAAATGGCTGAGATTCCAAAGGAATGATTGTAGAATCAGTGCTCTCTTTATGGGGGTTCTGACACTGATTTGCTCAGTGTGGCTTTGGGTATGCTATTCTGTGTTCTCCATCAGACATTACAAATTCCACATGAAACACAATAAGGATGTAGTTCTCTGTAGGTTCTGGAGTTAGCTTGTCCTTTTTTCCCCCATTCCACATAATCATTGTATGGTAATACTTTTTCATATCTCCAAAGAGGTTAGAGCCAGCATTTTCAGCCTTGGCTTTTTGGATTTTCTTATTAGCTCAGGTAATACTTAATTTAAATATAATGGCTTGGATCAAAGTATTCCTTCTGCAAATGGAAGGACTGCTGTTTTCATAAGCCCAAGATTAAATTCCAACAACAGTGGAAGTGGGGGCGATCTATGAATACCCTGTAATTCTCATAATACGTTTCTTTCACATTTTGCTTTTAAGAGGTTTATGGGGTGTTGGTAGTAATAGAATTGCCTTTCTAAATTCTTCTAGCAGGACTATCCCATGAATGCAGTTTCACTAACAAAAAACCCTCTGAATCCACATTTTTCAATTACTAAAATATATTGATATGAAGCAATTAGAACACTTATTCCTGAGAATGAACTTACTACCCTGAACACAAACTACAAAACCATATTTCACATTTTTTTCAAAGATAGGCTTTTTTAGTTAAATATGTTTGCTTTTCAATTTTTTATTGTGCAGTTTAGCAATGATGGGCCAAGCTTAACTGTGATGGAGATATGATTGTAAAAACAACAATAGATCATTGTCTTTAATCATTTTTTGCTTTTGTTGATGTCAATACGTTTACCATTGTCAGATTCAAATCACAACTCTGTAATTATGTAAAAAGTCTTTTTTATTTATTTGAAATTAGGTTTTAGATATACTTTTTAAAAGATTTTAACATCTGGCTGGACAGTGTTCCATTAATGCATTGATTGTGTCTTTCTTGTCTTGTGTTAATAAATAATGATGCCTGTCTGTTTTTATTATATCATTAACATTTTATCCCATGTTTTCTTCAAAGCCTGTTGGATATTATTTTGTTCCTTAGATTTACATCCAAGTTTAACTCCAGTTGGCGAAGTTTGCACATATAATACTCCCTTGTCCAATTAATTCTGCACACCCCTATAAAGTAAATTGAACGGTGAGATAGTTGCCCAAATAATCTAGTGAGTTTCTGTGATTGAATGTTATTTGCATCTCACTGATCCTAGTCTAATTCCATTCATTACAGGACTTATTTGAAACATTAAGCTGATTTTTGGCAAAGTCTGTGAAGTGAATTATTATAATAAAATTATTTTAAAAAATTAAAGAGCAACAGAGCAATCTAAATAATAAATGCTAACTTAAAAAGGAGGTATACTTTGCATTAAACGTAAAAGTATTCCTACGTAGCCCCTGGAGGAAAAAAATATGTCCTAAAGGTTTGCATTCTGAGTTTTTTACTTACTAAGAACAAAGATACTGTCATTTGTGCTCACTATTAGTTCTACACTCCTGCAGAGCAAGTCCTCTGGCATGTATTAAGAGCTCTGCAGAAAAGCAGAAATTTCTATCACTCAGGATGAAGCTCACTCAATCTCAGGAAAGTAATCAAGAATTTGTGATCACCTAGTGGCCTACTGGATTTTTGCAGCCCATATCACAACTAAAGCACTCATGTCTACAAAGTGCATTTAGATTTCTAACACTGCTGGCAATAAATAAACAAGAACACTACCCTAGAATGAACTACAGTACTGAAACTGTACTTTGGGAGCAATGTGCTTCAGAGATATCCTATTGCAGTGATGGCGAACCTTTTAGAGACTGAGTGCCCAAACTGCAACCCAAAACCCACTTATGCATCGTCGAGTGCCTGCTGGGTGTTGCCCATTGGCTGGGTGTGGCCCATTGGGTGCGTGGCTGCGGTGGTAACGGCAGACTGGGTGGGACTAAGAAGTTCAATCAATCAATTCCAACTTTGCAAGATCTTTTTTTTTCCCCGCGAGAAGTTGAAATTGACTGATTGAACCTTTTTTTTTTTTTTTTTTGCCCATGGCCTAAAGCAAAAAGGTTTTATAAAACCCAGCTGAAGGCCTAGGACGACGACGCGGGTGCCCACAGAGAGGGCTCTGAGTGCCGCCTCTGGCACCCGTGCCATAGGTTCGCCACCACTGTCCTATTGTAAAGCAATGTGGTGTTCTTGAAACATCAGGCAAGGAGGATATAGCACATGCAAGAGATTGATTTTTAATTGCACCATATACTGTACCATGTTAAAGAAACATTGAGGCGATCAGTCTTTTATCTCTAGTAAGGCAAAGCAGGTATTTTGTTTAAAATTCTATGGTTCATAGGCATGTTGCAAAACACTGGTACCAGCTTCTAATACAGGGGTCTTCAAACTTGGCCCTTTTATGACTTGTGGACTTCAACTCCCAGAATTCCTCAGCCAGGCATGCTAGCTGAGGAATTCTGGGAGTTGAAGTCCACAAGTCATAAAAGGACCAAGTTTGAAGACCCCTGCTCTTATATATTTACAAAAATGCAACTAAAACCCATATAAAAATAGTGACTGCTGAGAAGAAATGCCAAGATAACTTTGGTTAATAAAAGAAAGTGATGAGCAATCTCACCACTTCGTTATTCGATTGTTCAGTCCATTCCAATTCTTCATGACCCAGTGGATGTCATTTCATCACGTTGAGGAACTATTTCTAGTGTCCTGTAAGCCGGGCTTTTTTTTTTATTAGCCACAGCCAACATAGAGGTTAATTGGTGAGTAGGCAATCATTTTGTGAGGATGCACAAATTCTCAACATTTCAAATGTATGTCCAACCCAAAAGCCTCCTCCCTTCAGTAATTTCTTGTGAAAACAAAATCTCCGAATTCAAGATAAACCGATTTTTTTAGGTCCAAACTTTTCTTTCACTTCCTCCCATTGCACAGAAAAGGAAGATGTGCACTGTCAGCTCTCAACTTTAAATTCGCAGCCCGAACGTAAAGTCTGGAGTAGAATTGATCAAGCTGTTTTAAATGCAGACCTGTGTTTGAATTGTTTTATTGTTCGCTTGGCCGCTGTGTCTGTAAATATTTTACCTAATATTCTGCTCTTGTGAGACACAGGCCAAGATTGCAATCCTAAAGTTGCTTATTTGAAGTCACTTCTGAGTACACTTTAGCATGATACGATCCTATGTATGTAGACTTAGTGGTACTTTGCTCGCAATAAAAAGGCACGGAAAGGTACAAAACCAGACCCCAAAGGCCTCAAGAATACCCATCGCTTTGCCGCTCTAGCGCCCACAGACGTGCAACTCTCTGATTCCAGGCTGTGGTTAGTCTAGACCATGGGAAAAGAGAAACTCTATTGTTATCAGGCGGTAGCCAACTCTAGCACTGGCCTCCGGCGCACTCTATAGTTACAACCCGCCCACCAAGAGCAACCGCAGAGTAGCGTCCCCCTGGCGGGGATTAGTTTGGTAATGCTGACAAGTACTGGTGGGTCTGGTTTCTTGAGGCGTTAGGGCAATTCCCTCTGGGCAACGCGAAATCGAGGTGAAGCCCGGAAAGCCTCTGAGGTAAAAGCGGGCGCGACGGCCAAGCGACTCAATTTAGAGCGCGAAGCATATCGGACGCGACTGGAACCAGCGAGCGCGAGCGGGAAGAGGAAGGAAGGGAGAGCCAAGAGAGGGGGGGGCGGGGAGAGAAGCGGCTGAGCAAAGTCCGGGGAGAGTAGGCGTTGGGCGACCCCTTCCAGGGCACGCGCACATAAAAAGGCGCCAGACGCCGGGGGTGGGGGGGGGAGGAAAGTTTTGGAGGCGGTTGGAATTTGGCGGGAGGGAAGCCAGCGATGCGCCGCGTTGGTGTCCCCAGCTGTTGCACAAGCACCAGGGCTCGCCCGCTGACATCCTACCTTCTTCCGTGGCTTATCAGTCCAAAAGATTACGGTGCCCACAAAACAGGGCAAGGCTTGCCTAAGCTCTCGCTACTCGCTGGGCTCCGTCTGCAGTCAGTTTACACCGCTTAACTCTCCTCCGGTCGTTGGCTTCGCAGGCAGAGCCGACTTTAACATGTGCCGACGTCAGGGGATAGGAGTACTTTTTAGAGCCAGCAAATGTCACAGAAGTCGTCAGCGGGCTTCCCAGATACTCCGCCGCACTGGTGGTTGGTGCCAGTGCAAATACTGGGCTTAGGCAGAATTTTATTCCCCAGTTCCAGCAAATCGTCAAGTGCCAGAATCAATAATGTTTATACTGTACCTTAAAATCATCTGAGAAGAGAATCGTGTTAGTCTATGGTAGCTCGAAACCCGGAGTCTTGTAGGGCCGTTTTCTACTAAAAGGCATTTGCTTTAGTGAACTACAACTCACTTCATCAGATGCGTAGACTAATATATGATTTAAATTAGACTTGGGAGTGAAGAGGAGGGAGAGAGATGACATATAGGACAGATTACACATGCTCTCAGTAATTATACTGAGTTACATTATATTGGGACCTTTGAGATGGCCTGAAACCTTTTAATGTAGGTGAGCTCAGCTGTCTCTCATTCAGTTGTACTGGGGACTTTTAATTGTTTCAGAAAGAGTTACCCCCAAATCTGTAAGGATTAAAATCACAGGTTGAAATCTATGTCTATTAATTATTTTGTGCAAATTGTCCTATGTAGCATTCAGAAGGGCATTGCTGGCAGATGGAGGAAGAGTGTGCGAAGGCACTGCTAACCTTGTGTGTGAAGTTATTGAAACTTGTGACGATGCTGTTACTATAAATGAGGGGGCAAGTAGGCATCTGCAGAGTGCAGGGTCTGGTTACCTCATCAGTATTATTTCCCTGTTTCTGATTACTTGTGAAAATCAGCTTCAGGATGGATGGTTGTCTGCGCAACAAGTACAGTCCTGCCATCCATTGCACCTGAGAAAGTGCAATGTCATTGTCCAGTATGGGTAGTATGTTTGAATGAATTGAGGTATAGGTGACAACCAATGTTCTGTTTTTGTACAGTAGTCAACCTTATAACTGGTCTTCCCTGGAATTGATCTGGCTCTGTTAATTTGGTTGTTACACTTTCCTTGTTTAAAAAAAAAGTTTGCTACACATTTCATGGGGAAGGCTTGCTTAATCATTTCCCCCAGAAGTTCTTCCCAAGGAGATTTGCCTGATACAAACTGATACTTGTTGGTACCAGGTGGAGTCTTTATTTTTTCAGATTTTTATTTAATCTCTAAATAAATTATTGCAAATTGTTTTATTTAAAATCTTTTTATCATAACCATTTAATGAATCAGTGTAGCTCTCAGGGTCTGTTAAAAATGCAATCAAGGTTTTTCTTGTGTTTATTTTTAGTCTCAGTTTTATTTAAGTGTGTGTGTGTGTTTTGTGAGTAGAACAGGTTTTTTTTATATTGAAAGTAGAATTCCAAACTCATAAAATAAATAAAAAAGATGAATGTGCCTAAAATATGAATAACAAATTGTGTTTTTCAATATATGCAAGCGGTTACAATTAGAACACTTAAGAAAAAAATGGTACATTTCTGTATTAGCTCCTTTTTTGCATTTTGAGCACAGATGTCTTGGTTAATAAGAGTTATGAAACCACACAGAATGTTTTTTTTTAACAGTAATGGCCGAATTGTGTACATTTTTCCAATTCACTATAAATTTCTTTTAACATATAAAATTTTAGTTTTAATAGTTTATCATCTCACACTATTGTTCTACCAAAACACCAAAGAATAAGCAACTCTGAATAAGTGTAATAGAGATGCCCCCCACATACAAAATAATTATAAAAATTGGTCTTTGATAATAATATATGATGCAAAACAGAAACTCTCATCCTCTTATAAATTCACTGCATGGTTTGGATCAAGCCATGCTATATCGATCTTATTCTTGCCTATCATCTATATGTTGGGAATGAAAATTCTTTTTCATAGTAGGTATTTTTTGTATAATTTTATTAAAGACTTTTAAAAAAAACATACATAACATAAGAAAAAGAAGAAATCAGAGAGAAAGCTAAGAGTGCAAGAAAGAAACAAAGTAAAAGAAAAATAGAAAGGAAAGGAAAGATACAAATTAGTAGCTTCTGATCTTTGTAACAATTATAAATACAATTATAAATTTACCTCTTATTCTACGGTTACAACATAATCTTCCTATAATCTTATTTTGTCTAATCAAAACCATAAACCATAAGTTCATTTTTTCTTTCATGCAAAAAGGCTAAGAGGTTTCCAGTGAGCAATGAATGTATATATTATCTTTTCTCTGATCAAATAAGTCATTTTATCATCTCAACAAATTCCATCATCTTCACCAACTATTCCCCCATTGTAGAAAATGCCGAATCTTTCCATCTTTGTGCATACAATAATCTCAGTGCTGTTATGTAAAAAGTTCCATGACTTCATAATATTAATAATTGACTTAAAATAAATTACATTATTCCTCAGTGTTACTGGAAAGCTAGTGTTTAAATATACATTTATTGCTTTGAATGACTGATATTCAGAAAGTCCCTACTAGAATGAAATATTGAAATTGCAAGTAATTTAAGTAAATATTCTGTTCCTATTTTTATAGCTTGCAATAAGTATACTTTAAGGAATATAAGTATATATATCATAGAAGAGGAAAACATTAGATAAAAATAAAGAGTCAAATGTGAATGTAATTTAATGTTATTGGAAAATAGCAGTAGCAATTATTAGGAGTTTCTGAAAATTTGTTATCTTAGAATCAGTTTTAATTAAGAAAAGCAAGTAATTAAAGCATATTCACAATGCATTTAATGTACATTTACTCTAAAATAAATCCATTATGCTCAGCACTATGTGCTTTTAAGATTTCACCTATAAAGTTTTTTAAGCTACAAACCTCTGTAACTTATTCCTATTCTCTATATGCTGATTCAGGTTCTACAATCATCACGGTGTCAAACTCACTGAGTCACGTGTCGCGACTTTTTTTGCATTGCCGGAGCTGGGGCGGCCTCCGTATAATGTAACCGGCCCGTGGGCCGGCAGTTTGACACCCCTGCTCCAGGCCCTTCTTCAATTATCCCCTCTAAACTCACATTAGGGCTTTTTAGTCATGGTTCCCTTAGTATAGGATTATTCTCTCAGAAAAAATTAAAGATTGCTTAGTGCCAAAATTGGTTGTTGAATGTTGCGTTAAGCACTTTTATAGTTAATATGACTTTAACAATAAATAATCAATGCTTGCTAAATGCAAATACTGTTAATTATTAATTATAATTATTTTAAGTGATTGATAGTACAAAATATTATATACATTTGTATCAAAAGAAGCAAGAAAATATATGGTATTGTATTAATCAGAGAAAATGAGGGAAAACTGTTGTTAATTAAGTCCTAGGCTCAGATTCAATTCCATATGAAGTAATAAAAAATAATTTAGAATGGTTGATCCCAATGCTAGTTTCACTTTTCACAGCAATAGATCGTTCAGCCATGATATCAAAGGATGGGGCTTGGCTATTGTAACACCAATATATAAGAAGGGCAAAAGAAATTATCCAGCTAACTTGCCCAATCAGTTTGCTAAATCAGATTAGCAGAATGTATGCCAAACATCTATAGGAGAAGGTAATTGATTATAGGTAGTTCTGAACTTACAACCATTTGTTTAATGACCATTCAGAGTTACAATAGCTCTGAAAAAAGTGACTTATGATCACTTTTCACACTTATGGCTGTTGCAGCCTCCCTATGGTCACATGATCAACATTCAGGCACTTGGCAGCTGACGTGTATTTATGAGTTACAGAGTCCCAAAGTCGTGTCATCACCATTTGTAACCTTTCCAGCTAGCTTTTGACAAACAAAGTGAATGAGGGAAGCCAGATTCATTTAATAATTGCATGGTTCATCTAACAACTGCAGTGATTTGCTTAACAACGGTGTCAGAAAAGGTTATAAAATGGGGCAAAACTCATTTAACAACTGTCTTGCTTAGTAATGGAAATTTTGGGCTCAATTGTGGTCATAAGTCAAGGGCTATCTGTAGTTTGAATTTGAAGACTTTCTGAGGGATGAACACGCTGTGTTTGGAACAGAACAATCAACATTAGACCATGCCTTGGTACTGCAACATCTAGTAAAAAAGAATACCCATAATATAGGACAATTCCTCTATGCAGCATTTATCAATTTCAAGTCAGTTTCCAGCATAGTATCTAGAAGTACATTATGGTATAAATTAAAAAAATACCACAGTTGACAAATGTCTACTCTTGCTCCTCATTAAAGTGCATGAAAATATGATTTTTGAAGGTTACGTGCAGTAGTCAAGGATATGTCATAAAGGAAATATGCATAAGGAAGGGAGTTAGGGATGTGTAGTGGCTCTAGTTTTATTCAACTGCTATTTAGACTCCTTAGTTCTTCATTTAAATAACTCTATATTTTATATACCTCTAAATTATATCCCAAAGACATATGAATTTATTATAATTCTGTCATTAACCTCCATTGGCCTTAAGAGCTTTGAAATCACTTATGTATGTATTGAGGAGCAACAAAAAATAAATAACACCAAGACTAAGATTCTTATTTTTTTAAAAAATGCAGAAAACCGAGAAGCTGTAATTTAGGTAGGCAGTCCATTGATTTATATCTAGGAATAGTTTTTCAATTTTCAGAAAGCAGAAACATAGAACTGAAGAAGCTTCTTGGATGAGAAGCAAAATGTTTTCAAAGAAAAAAACCCAAGGAAGTCCAATTGCCTTTTGGAAAAAGCACCTTGAGGACAACCTATTGACCTAGATGATTGACAATCTCCATAGACTTCCACCTGGACTACGTATCCTCAATAAACAGAGATCTGCATCAGCTTTACAAACTTTTACCATGCTGCAATTAAATTGTTAGCAGTTAAAGCTCGAGCACCGTTGCTATATGGAACTTACTTAGGACCATATGACAGTATGATGGCCTTAGAAAGGATTCAAACAAAATTTCTAAATAGTATCTTCCAGGTTACCTGCTGGTTCCAAATGCAGTATTTTGACAGGAAGTAGGAGCCAGTAGATTCTCTGTATAAATATCTTTACTTAATAGTTAAAACTATGCAACAATCCCAATGAACTGACCCATCTAATATTGGCAAACAACTACAAATCTTCCTGGGAAATAGTGATCCAAAAGAAATTGGGCTCTTAACCTTAGAGTCAGATCAAGCTATATTAGTACTAAGACAAAAGATCTTAAAATAATAGGTCAAACTGAAACTGCTGCTTTGTTTCCTAATGTAAGCTAATAACCACATTTTAGTTCCTAAACCAGCCTTTTACTTATATCACAGTTCCCAAATTCAGGAGAGCCTTACCTTTAGTTCAATTTAATGTTCTCTGCACAACTGTCCTGGAAGGGAAATATAGGAAAAACCCCACACAAAAGCTGGTAGTGCCCCTGTGACATGGGTACCATAGCTCATGTTCTTCTACAGTATACTGCCAGTTCTGCGAGTACATTCGCCACCAGCTGATTACCCCTTTTTTATCTAAATGTCCGGGGCACTTTGATAATTTTTATTTGCTGTTAAACAAGGTAAGTTTATTACAGTATTTAATATTTATTTGTTACGTATATGTAGGGGTGTGGGTCTATACATATGTTGTATATATAGTATGTTTAGGTGTCATGTATGTGTTTCACTTTGAGAGCGGGCAACTAAATTTCATTTTTTGATATGTGCCGTTGTGCCCACAGTAAAAAAATGACAATAAAGGTTATCTTATCTTATTTCTCTAAAAGTAGCACATTTTTGCTATATTATGCATAAGGTTTGCACACAAATGGATGCCAATAATTCTTGTTAAGATTAGGATTCTGTTGTTTTCTTGAATGTACTTCAAATGGTCAATGACTGAAATGAAGTTTCAGTTTGTCTTTCTATTGTTAATTGGATTGTTGTGACAATAATTGCAAGAATATTTATAGAATACTGGAGCATAATAGGCTAAGTATGCATCTTATACCTCTGGATAGTAAAATATCTTTGTTACAAATAATAATTATGTAGTACATTTAATTCATCAATATCTACTGCTGGAACTGTTTACATATGTAACACGTCTGTACCAAACTAAATTTCATGTACAGTACAGTACAGACTAATTTTAATGTCAGGTGGTGGTTTGTTTTTTTTTAGTTTGGTGGGAAAACGGAATATGCAAGGGAGGCGGATTCCTTTTCTTACTAATTAAGGAAATAAATTTGATTCTTGTACTATCCAGTTAAAAACTTTGGCTCTTCTCAAATTATTTACAACGAAAGACCTATATGAATATAAATAAAAATCATAATGCATTTTTATAACTGCCATTTTATTTTTAGATAGCTAAATCCAAAGTTGAATCCTAATAGAAATGTTTTTTCCTATTCTTTTTTCTTGGCTCCTCTAACATGTCTTTCCTTGAATGAAAATATTTATTAAAAAGACAGAATGTAAGACATAACATGATAATTTCATTACTGAGTGTAGAATGTAATATGTTGGCTGGAGTCTGTTCTGATCTAATCTATGGTTCATCCTTTTATTGATAGTAAAGTGATACAAGGAATTAACAATGAGATATGTTGTCATAGCTTTAACCTTCTAAAATATAAATTCAGCAATCTTTGTAGTATTCTATAATGATGCTAGTTTTTCATGTCACTTATACTATATATCTCATTCTATAGAAGACTTTGATTTGGGTGATATTTCAAACTGTAAACTATACTAGTTTTTCAAAACCTTGTTTTACAAATATTGGCGGCAGCAGTAATTTAAAATTTGAATTTGCTGTTTACAATAAGGGCACATACATTGTTTTCAAATTGTTTAGGAAACCCATCACATGTTTTTCCTGTGAAGGTATCTCCTTCCATTACCATTCTATTACATTAATGTGTTCTCTGGAATAAATTCATTATAAATTCTCATTGAGTATTGACCAGGCATGTTGTATCTCATTGTTAAATAGAGAATGGACTCTATAATATCATCAGTATTCTTTAGCTGCTGCACATTGAAATTGGAAATGATGGATCAGCTAATTTTCAGGAAAGCAAGTCCACCTTGACTGAATCTCTTGTTTAGGATCACCAGACTGGAAAACTACAGAATTAGAAAAGTACAAGTGGTGCTGGCAGCAAAATATTGTAATACAATGTGATCCTGCTTAGTGTACCTGTTGTACGTTCTTTCAAGATTCCCCGAAGTTATCCTCCATTGACACAGCCTTCTAACTTGCGCTCTGAATTTAAGAGCTGAACCTCCAGGTTACTGTGGAGTCTCTAAACTGGAGAAAAAAGCAATAAGTAATATTGCAGAATTTTATATTTTTGACTACCTTGATTGAAAGCTCATATTCATAAACCATTAATTACTGCAAGCACATCTTATGAAGGCATGATGTACATTAAGAAGACATGGAAATCAGCTCTTGATAGTCTTATTTCAATCATATGTCTTGCATGGATATACAATAATTGTGCTGAATCATGTTGGGGAGCTGAGAGTGGCTTTTTTAAATACAATTTTATAGCTGATAGGCAAGCTATTAGTCTCTTAAATTTGTTCCATACTAAAGAAAACTGAAAACAGACTGGGAGCTAGTTATTTTTTTGATATAATCTCACATGAATTGTGTTAAGATTTCAAATTACCCCAGCTGCATTAATCTGTAGAAAATACCACCCAATCCCATCTCAGATTAAACAACTTGCTCGTTATCATCCCTTATTCCCAATATTCTCTGGAAACATTTTTAAATTGTAGTTCAGTGCCAATCAGGAAATAACATATTCACCTGGATCCTTTTTATGTTTATGCATTCTTCTTTTTCATATATTCCATTTGTTTCTTTCAACTTAAGGTTTTTTTCTGCATATTTATCTTATATTAGAGGAATTTTAGAGGCCTTTCTCCTAGGTTTTGTTTGTTTTTGCAGAGGAGGATATATGTACTTTTTTTGTACTGTTGCATAGCCTTGCAAATTTTCAAAGTATAAAATTTGGAAATAATATCAATGGAATGATTCTACTGTTGGAATAAAAAGTATTGTTCTGAAAAATAAGGGAGTGGTATACAGTTAGCCATCACTTTATGTCCACTATCTGATATCAATTGAAGAATTTTGTGGTGGTTGTTGAGAATGGAATCTTCTGAGGGTTGACTTTTTACACTCAGCATACTTTCAAGACTAAGCTCCTGTGGTTGAATTCAGCAGGGAAAGATCAGTGAGTCACATTTCCATTGAAAATATTTTTTTTCAGTTTGTCAGGCAAGTTTTTGCAACTGCTTGAAATATTTTGTAACATGCTTAGAGCTGGTAAATTAACTCGAATGCTTTGGGGGTATCTTTATTTAAACACTGTATGCCGTAGTGCGGTTGATTAGGCAATAGTACTTAACTATGCTGCAGGTTCAACAATACAGATGCAGAAAGTTCTAAAGCATACAAAGATAAAAACTAACTTCTTTATCTTACTCCTTTTCCCTGGAGGAAACAACAAAATAGCAATAGCATTTAGACTTATATACTGCCTCACAGTGCTTTACAGCCCTCTCTAAGCGGTTTATAGACTCAGCATATTGCCCCCAACTGAGTCCTCATTTTGCTGACCTCAGAAGGATGGAAGGCTAAGTCAACCTTGAACCACTCAGAATCGAACTCCTGGAGTGAGCAGTGAGTTAGCCTGCAGTACAGCATTCTAACCACTGCACTACTACAGCTCTCTTGAGTTTCCCATCCCAATTAGTGTCATTAAACAAGGACTACCTCTAATATCAAGTGGTAGGGATACTCAATATATTTTGGTATATACTTTGATATTTTTATAATATAAATAGTTTATGCATCCAGTGAAAATTATTAGAACATATAGGAGAAAAAGTCAGTCCTAAACCTGTGAATAATTAGGAATATCTAATTGTAACACTATACAGTAGTAAAGAGTGATGATCACTTTATAGCAGTGATGGCGAACCTTTTAGAGACCGAGTGCCCAAACTGCAATCCAAAACCCCCTTATGCATCGTCGGGTGCCGGGTAGGTGTGGCCCATTGGCTGGGAGTGGCCAATTGGGTGGGTGTGGCCCATTGGGTGGGCATGGCTGCGGTGGTAACAGCAGACTGGGTGGGACTAAAAAGTTCAATCAATCAATTCCAACTTTGCAAGATCTTTTTTTTCCCCGCGAGAAGTTGAAATTAACTGATTGAACCTTTTTTTTTTTTTTGCACACGGCAGCGGAGGCCTAAAGTGAAAAGGTTTTATAAAACCCAGCTGAAGGCCTAGGACTGGGGCGACAGCACGTGTGCCCACAGAGAGGGCTCTGAGTGCCGCCTCTGGCACCCATGCCATAGGTTCGCCACCACTGCTTTATAGTCTAAAGAACCTATAAAATATTTTAAAAGAAACATTACCTCAAATTCTGGAAACTGGCCCATCTGGCTCAGTGGAAATGCATTACATATTTTGAAAGCCTAGAAAGTTATAGCAGCAGTGAAAGTGAAAGTTGAAAGTACATAATCCTATACTTTTTATTCAGACTTATTGAGTGTAGTGGATTTTATTCCCATTTAATATGTATAAGTTTATAGCTTTAAAGTACTTGTATTTCTATAAGTTCCATTCGTTTCACTATGCAGTTCAGCCAGGTTCATATCCCTGAATCATCTATATTAATATTATTGACACCATGTCCTATTTGTATTTCACAGTAAACATAGCTGAATATGTTAGATATACTTGGAAAAGGTATCAATTTCTTTTAACTAATTATGCATATTGTGTATCTTTGATATATTATAGATTGATTATGGATGAGGTGCCCAAAACCAGTCATAACAATTCATCAACATCTCCACAAATAGCATCTTTACAAGGTACCACTCTACAGGAAGCTCAGCTTTCTCATGTTTCTCAACAGGTAAAAACAGCTAACTATGAGCAGACCCTTGAAGGAGTTTTAAGTAGGCTACTGCAGAGTTTTCCTTTCTAATGTTTGCTTTCTAAATAACTTCAATAAGTATGTATATGAACTCAAAGGGTCTTAGGTAATCATGTACTTCCAGAAGAAAACTCAAAATATATACAAATATAATATATTTGCACACCACATAATATCTGAACACTTCTTCTCTATTGAGTTTAGAAAGTCCATCTAGTTCTAGTCCATCTGAACTAGTTTAGCAGTGAAATGGAGAATTGGTTTTCTCTGGAATATTGCTGAGTATATCCAATGCTTTTAAAAACCCAAGTTTTTAATTTAAAATATTTCTGAAAAGATGTCTTCAAATATCAGAATCATAAATATGCTAAACTTAAAAACTGAATTATAATTATTGTGATACTTGTTTAAAAATATTTGCTCCCAAGAAAGTATCTACTTCTTGCATAATGAATAAAAGATAATTACATAGAATCATAGGGTCAGAAGGGACACTGGAGGCCTTCTAGTCCAACCTCCTGTTTAAACATGGTCACATCCATGTAGTTTTCTTGGCAACAGTGCAGGTTTGCCTTTATTCTCTTCTTCAACTTTCTATTAAGATTTTCTCGCTCAAGTACTAACCAGGCCAGTCCTATTTCATTTCTGAGATCAGCCAGAGTTGGCTAGGTGCTGCCATCTGTTGAGGCCTTCAGTAGATATATCAGGAGGAAAATAATGATGCATCACAAATAATGCAACACCAAGCACTGCCATTACATTGTCTCCACTCCTTTTTATGGAGATTATTCATGTGCTAAAGATATTTTGAATAGAGAAGTGCACTACTTAGATTTGCTCTTTCTAAAATTAGTGTTATAGTGCCTGCTGCAAATTCCTTAAATTTAAGAATATTTAAACAGCAGCACAACAATAATATCTGAGAAACCTAAGCAAGTGGTTTGTATTTTTTATGTTTTTAGAATTTTACTAGACTTATAATGCTAGCCTTATAATTTATGGATGGCTGTTAGTGATTTATATCTCTACCATGGGTTAACAGGATTAAATCACCTAAACAAAATAGAGCCAGATTAAAAACATTAAGATACATGAGTTGAACACAATAATAATAAAATATTCCTATGCCAAGCAGCCATAAAATCCCAGAAAGTTGTATGCATATATCCCCCTAAAGGTTCAGTTGACTTTCAGTTCAGCTTCCTAAAACTCAAGAATGTGGGAACAAGTTGATTTTTTTGGTTTCCCTGTGTGTAATGCTTTTCATGAAGAGTTCTGCATGAGACTATGGATAAATGTTTGTTTGCTTTTTGAAACATAGAGTTTAAACATAGAGTTTAGATTTAGTAAATGAGATTAGCAAATACTGAAACCTGGCAAAGATGACAACTGAAGACATCTGATGTACTCTTATATAAAGTACATATAGTTCTTAGAATACATCCTCAGAATTATATTTGTTTGACTGGGTTTTTTTTTTCAATATTTCAATATGGACAGCCTGACTTAATGTTTAGTGGAGGTAGCTGCTAAATTGAAGGCAGATTCCACCTCCACCTCCTTGCTCTGCTCTGCACCCATCCATCTTTTTGGTTATCATATTGATATATTATTCTTGTTGTGTTCCTTTGTTATTGTTTATTTTATTGTTCTATTATTTTACTTCTGTTTGCATTCCTTTCCTTTCCTTCCTTTTTATTATTAAGCCTCCTAGAATAGCCCATGGTGAGATAGGTGGCAAATAAATTTAACAAATAAAATAAAAATAATAAACTAACATTAAGCTCTGCTGTGTCTCAATTGAAATGTTATTTATGTATGAGTTTATTAACTGTACTTTCCATTTCATGATTGTGGATATGGATACTAAACTACTTATTTCTCTTAGATGTCTCTTAGAGGTTCAGCTCCACTAACAGTGGTACATCTGTCTGGAGATCAGGTCCAGGGAGTCATTCATACAGCTCAGACCTCCACTGTGATTCACTCCCCACAAGGACAATCAATACAGGTATATTGTTCATATCCATATGTAACTTATTTTCAGTTTTTACTAAAAGTTTGTATTTATATATTTTAGCCTATCATTAAAAAATAAAATTCCCTCTCAAGTCAAGCTTCAGTTCTGGTGAGTTTATGGACAAGTTCATGTAATTTTCTTGCAGCAGTACAGAAATAAAACTTAAATAGCAGAAGTCTATACAAGTAATTGATGGTTAATCGTATTATTTATAAAAGTGAACATGTATTTATTGGTTGGTTGGTTGGTTTATAACAATATAAGCTCAAATACTTTGGCCATCTAATGAGAAGAGAGCACTTATTAAAAAAGACCCTGATGTTGGGAAAGATTGAAGACAAAGGAAGAAGAGGATAGCAGATAATGAGACCGCTAGATAGTGTCATTGATGCAATGAACATGAATTTGGGCAAATTCCAGGAGATAGTGAAGGACAGGGGAGTGCTGGCATTCTGTGGTCCATGGTATCATGAAGAGTTGGACATGAGTTAGTGACTGATCAACAGCAACACCTAATAAATTATCAAAAATGTGTAATGGTGGGTCAAACATACGTTGGAAATGTAATCATTCTGAAGCTATATTTTATCACCTTTGGTGGACATCTAAGAAAGTTAAGAGTTATTGGAATCAAATATGTACTTTAATCCAGAGAATTCTTTAAAAAAATGTACAATTGAAACCAGCGATTTCTCTTTTGTTTGATGGATAAGCATTGAGAGAAAAAACATCAGACTTTGTTTTTATATATGATAATTGCAGCGAGACTTGCACAGAGATGGAAAGACTTACAAATTCCCACAATAGAAGAATGGATAGTGAAGTTAATGGAACTGGCTGGTGAAATTAACTACCTTGATTAAAGCAAAGTCTTTGTCTAGCTTTGTTTCTATGTGAAACAACATTTGGACTTTTTGCTGGAAACCAAAAAAATGCTATATTAATTTTGGGATTTGATTGTATGAATTATTTATCATCATATAATGTGTATTATTGAATTTTATATCAAAAGGTTAATATATTTTATATTTTAATTGTATTGAATTTTTTCTTTTTTATTCTCTTGCACATTCCCCTTTCCAATTTTTTGCCTTCTTAATTCCATAATATATATAAACTATTTTGTAGAAATTTTATAAAATATATTTAATAGAATGAAACCGAAACTGGTTTACAAGTGGAATTAAAAATTACAGCTTACAAAAAGACGATGGAAGAAATGGATTTACAAATGAAGGATGATAATTCAAAAATTGGGAAAAAATACTAATAACATACCAGATGAGTGATCTGGACTATTTTCTTATATTGAATTTACAAGAGGGGTTTGCTGAAGTACAAAGGGGGCTTGATAAAGATGAAGAAAAGAATTTTGGGAGAAGAGGAGACTATGAGAAGACAGGTGCTAGAACTTTCTTTGAAGACTTTGCAGAAAGAAGAAAGAATACATACTTGATTTGTTTGACCAAAATTAATGGTGTGTTATTTGGTCGGATGTTTAATGGCTTCTTGATTAGGACTGGATGACAATGGTTATTTTTGATAATATTTTAATTGTTTTTTGAGTAGGACTGAATTTTGATTATTTGAAGAGAGAAAATGGTGTAATGCATACACTTTGTAATATTAATGTTGTTATTTCTGATAACCCTTACTGAATGCTTGCTGTTTAATAGGGAGAGATGAGTTTTTAGAGATGAGTTTATAGAAACTGTGATGAGATATGGAATGAAGAGATCTTTGCTTTTACTTTAACAGATAAGGATATGTCCTTAATGTTGATTATACTTGCTGGGATTGAAAGGGGGGGTGTCTTTTTATCTTTTCCTTTTTATGCACTTTTTATTTTTTTAATGCATTTCTTTATTACGTGGTTGTATACATTTTATTTGTATATTATAATAGTTAATAATTGTATCTGTGTTAATGCTAACACTATATTGCAATATAACTATTTTTTAAGTCATGTTTGTTTGTTTGTTTGATCAGCATGGAACAGGTCCAAAAGAATCTTTTACCTATGGATCTGCACATAAAGTGACTGGAGTCCATAAATATTTTACAGTCCAGATTCTAGTTTAAATAGCAAATGACACCTCCTTTGAATAGATTTATTTACCCTTAGTATAGAATATTTTTTTCTGCAAATTGTTGAAAGGCTGCTATCATTTTAAAAATCTTAATGGTTATACTTGGCATAGATGAAAGCTGCATCATATTGTCTCATATAACATTCAACAAAATGAGAGTTTATTTCCTTCAGGTGTCATTATCAGAGAATGAGGATTCACAAGATTCTTCAGATAGCATGGACTCTTCCCAGAAAGCAAGAGGTCTCTTAGCACGCCGTCCATCTTATAGGTCTGTATTTTATACCAAAATATAATTTCTTCTCAGATCTGTACTAGAATTATTATGGAAAATAACATTTCATGGCAAACTTGGATTATTTGAAGAAAATGGAAGAATACCAATTCTTTTGGCCTCATCTATACTAGCCAAATGGCAAAAAAAAAATGGTCAAGGACATAGTTTTAAAATCATTTTTGGAATGGATAAATTCCCTAACTGCAAAAGTCTGATTAGATAGTGTCTAATTTTTTTTTTTTAAAAAAGCCTCTCAACGGAAAGAACCAATAGTGGTCTTTTCAGTTTCTTTAAATCAGTGTTTTTTTAAAGTATGGTCTAAGAACCCCTAGGGATCCCTGTTTTTACGGCTCCACAAAATCAATTATTTGCCAGATATTGAAGTTATTTGCAAAAATTTAAAAATGTAAGTTTTTAAAAATTCTTCTAAGAGGTCCTGAAAGCAAAAAAAAAAAAAAAAGATACATTGTTTTAAATGAATCTACCAGATCACTTATTTCTGACAGTTGCTTCCTTATTAAGTTTTCTCAATGATTTGATTTTAAAAAATCTTGGCCAACGTTCTGTAGGCATTTTTATTTTTTGCAGTTTTACAGTCCTAAATATAACAAAAATTCTGTGTTGTGGTTCTTTGCACATGTTTTCAGAGAGGAGTAACTGCTGGTGACAAAATAAATAAAAAGTTATTAAAAGACGTCTAGTGTTTCTTAACTGCATGCATATTAGTATTATAAAAGAGCATAAGAACATCAAACCAAATAACTATCAAACCAACTAAATCACCATTGTAATAGTAGTTTTTAAATTTATACAGTCTTAGCAGCATTAACAACACTTTTTGTTCCCTGCTTCTAGAATGGCTGAGAAGAGTTTTAAAAAAGCAGTCCAACCACAAGATGTAAGAATAGCCCAGTTGCAGTGTTGGGAATAGTCATAAAACTCAATATAGCGTTTTTCTTTCACAGTTTCAACAAAACTTTCAAAGACATTGTTTTGTTTCATGTTCAGAACATTTAACTATTTTGAGGTTAGAACATTTTGAGGCGACAGTGTTTTGTACAAGTCTAGATTGTAGTACTTCCTGATGAAAAAGTCCCTGAAGAGATAGGAGATGAGTTATTCTGCACAAATAATCTTTGCTCTGCAGTAGGGAAATCCAATAGGTGCCATTCTGAGTACTGAACATTGCAAATTTCTCTAGAACTTTTCCTAAACATTCATTTTAGACATAGTGCATTATGGAGTTAGATTTTATTTCCGTGCCTTCACCATTTATACTGAAGCCTCTGAGAAAGTCATACCAAGACTCTGACTTAGATATTTCAAAAAGGAAAAAACCCAAGACTGCTATTCTTCATGTTCAATTTTCTAAATCTTGTTTTGAGTAGGTATTTGTGATTGAAAGCAAATAAACAGATAATAAAGAAGAGAGTGGACTTCTCTCCTGGATCTCTTCCCACTTCTGGAACTTTTTCTCTAGCTGGCCATATTACTACAGTGACTGAGAATGATTTTCATCTATATTATCTTATGTGACTTTTCTGGCCTTTCTTGGAAAAAAAACCCAGCACCATCACAGTCATTTACCATGTAATCACCTCCCACTTAGATTATAGTAATATGCTAGGTATGATACTTCCCTTGCAGACTGTTCAAGAGCTTCAGTTGGTTCACAATATCAAAAATCATGTTTAGAACCAAACATTTACTAATTCCAAATGTTAATTTCTGTCTGTGAAGACCTAAATCATGTGAGGGAAATATTTTAATGTCTGAATGCCACATAGATTGATAGCTGATGTTCTGGCTAATTGGTGGCATTGATGGCACCATGGTTAGAATGCAGTATTGCAGGCTAATTCTGCCAGCTGCCAGGAGTTTGATTCTGACCGGCTCAAGATTGACTCAGCCTTCCGTCCTTCCAAGATTGCTAAAATGAGGACCCAGATTGTTGGGGGCAATATGCCGATTCTCTAAACCACTTAGAGAGGGCTGTAAAGCACTGTGAAGCGATACATAAGTCTAAGTTCTATTGCTGTTCCTATTGGTTAAAGATCCTGTATTTTCTGCAGCTAACAGCCACAGATTGCCCATTTGTTTTGTATCTATAACCTGAATTTGAGGGAGTCAGTGTAGTGAAGTAAATTGTTAGATGTGTCCACTGGGTGAGTTTTGGCAAGCCCTTCTCTCTCTGAGTTTTACCTGGCTCAGGAATATTGTGAGGATAAACTTAGGGAAGCCATGGTTTATCTTTTAAGTTCTGTGAGAAAAGATGGGATGTATGCAACAACAGCACCATACAGCAGTACCTCACAACTTCCAAGTTAGCCTGTGAGCTTGTGCAAGAACTTCAGTCTGCTTCTAAAGCTGTTTGGACTTTCCTGGCTATCTGATAGGATATTTTAGTCATGGAATCTAGATTTCAATACTGCTTCCCAAGCAAATGCTGTCTTTTATAAAATATCCACTTTCAATCTTTTTATTACATTTATTACACCTTTCTATAACATATTCAAAAATATGCATCATTAGCAAACAATCATTTTAATGAAAAGTTTTTAGTTTTATAAGGCTACACAATATTGGACTCTGCTTCTCTTGAATTTGAAAAAAAGCCAAACTGTGCCTAAAATTATACATATTGAAATAATCAATATAATAATAATATAGCGATTTATTCAGCATTTTTTTTTCTTCCAGCAGTATACATCTGATACATTGTGTTGCTTTTTTATAGAAAAATTTTGAACGACCTTTCTTCTGAAGACACAAGGGATAGGAAAGGAGATGAGTCAAATGCTGTTGTCACTTCAGTGCCTGTCACTACACCTGTTTATCAAACCAGCACTGGTCAATATAGTATGTATTAATTAATAAACTTCTACATTGGGTACGTTGCTAGCACCCATGATTCTAGTGCAGAATTAAAATCCCTTCCAAAATTATTTATTATCGGGAAAATGAAGCAATGATTTTGGAAATGTTTTTAATTCAATAATTATTTATTATGAGTTAAAATCATATTTTTCTCATACTAAATATTTATTCATTCAAAACATGTAATCGAACAAGCTAGCATTGAGAAAATGGAGGAACATTTTTAAATTGTCAATTGAAGATTACTTAATACTTATTTTTAGGCAAGAGACTGTATTCAATGGAATATTCCTGTGGGACTGCCGAAAAGAAAACAAATCTTGCTTATTGTTTATCTTATACTGTGCACTATTCAGCATCTTCCCTCTTTCGTTCTGTCTTGTTTTGAAGTTGCCATTGCCCCAAATGGACCATTACAGTTGAGCAGTCCAAGTGTGGAGAGTGTGCAGGGCTTACAAACGTTTACAAATGCTACTGGGACTCCACTATTACAGTATGTGCAGACATCTGATGGCCAGCAGATACTTGTACCAAGTAATCAGGTAGTGGTGCAAAGTAAGTATCCACTTTAAATACAGGTAATTCTTGACTTACAACAGTTCATTTAGTGATCATTCAAAGTTACAATGGCATTACAAATGTGACTTATTATCATTTATCACAGTTACGACGTTTGTAGTATCCACATGATCATGTGATCAAAATTCAGATGCTTGGCAACTGGTTCATACTTATGACCGTTGCTGTTTTCCAAAGTCATGTGATCACCTTTTGTGTCCTTTTGACAAGCAAAGACATATTCACTTAACAATCAGGTTACTAACTTATCAGCTGTAGTGATTCACTTAACAACTGTGGCAAGAAAGGTTGTAAAATGGGGCAAAACTCACTTAACAAATGAAATGTTGGGCTCAGTTGTGCTCCTAAATCAAGGACTACCTGTAATTCAAACCATTAATCTCTGAAAGCTGACTGCGTAACCAGTCACTCTCTCTCAGTCTAACCTACCTCACGGGGTTGTTGTGGGGGAAATAAGAGGAGGAAGGGCGAGATATTAATAAATAAATATTAGTACCAGTTCATTAAAAGTCCATTTATAGCAAGGTTGTTGAATTTTCAATATACCTAAGGCTTTGGTGCAATTCCCAAATTCCTTCCATAATTTATTAGTGGAAATTGATCATAATATTTAGCTTTGGTGACTAAGATGTACTCCTACAGCGAAAGAAGGGCGACCTGTGGTAGATATTATTCTTCCAGTTGCTCTGGGAAAGGGCTTAGAATTGTTGTGATGCTACTTGTCTACAGGGATTTAGCTCTTTTCCCAATTTTGGCTCTCTTTTGTTCCAATTCTGCCAGCCATCCTTCTGGCCAGGACTATGCAGGTTAGCTGTTTTCTTTCCTTTGCCTTTTCTTTGGTCACCTGAAAGTAGGGTTGACAGGAAAGGGTTAAATCCTCCCTCTGATGAAGGAAAAGCCTCCCTTAAATCTTAAATCTTTTTTCTGAGATAATTTTTTTCTTTTGGCTTCACGTAGACTGGGAAAGAAAGCAGCAGCAGCAATAATAGAAGAGAATATCACAGAGGTTAAATAAAATGAACTTCATGTTGATAAGCACAGTAATTGTGCGCTGCGACTTTAAGGTTTTCTCCTTCCAAGAAGAGCGCCAGCAATGTGGGAACTGCGCCAAGGCAGCAGAGACCATTGGGCCCAAACAACAGGGAAAGAAGGGAGCTGGCAATGAACGACCATTTCTCATTCTCACTGAAGCAGCAAGCAGTGCCCTTTTTCCCACCTCCCTTTGATTGGCACCAGGGAAGGCTGCTCAGTCCAGTGAATAGGCCAGAAGCAGAAGGGAAATCATGGAGAGACCAGGATGATCCATCCAACTTCCAGCTGCTGGTTGTTGAGACTGATGAATATAAACCATTCAAGTGGCCTCTCTACCAGTGCTGACTAGCAGGCTGAGATAGAGTTACCAGATGAGTTCAGAAGCAGAGAGCTTCTATCAAGACATTTATCAAGGATAAATACATGTATCTTCTGCTTCACCATTGCCGATGCGGCAAAGGAAGAACATAAGAGTACCATATTGGGGGCATTTGGAGCTCTTATGTGATGCACCATGTCAGTCAGCAGAGGATGTTGGGGATGAGAAAGTGGCTTGGAGCTGGCCTAGCTAGGTCCAGTATGATGGCATCCCCTCTGAACCTGACAGATATCCCACATGGCCTTTCCCCCTCTTTCCCCATAAAATGAAGGTGGCAATATATCACCTAGTATTGGCATAAAGGAGTGGAGGATCTGTTCTCCCTATTTCTGTTCAAGGGAGTAAAAACTGCAGCTTGGCATGTCATCCTGAACCTCAGACCATTGAACAATTCAATTAGCCATTGAATCTGCAGAGTGGGAATTACTGAGGTGCATGACAGACACCATTATCTAATAATCTTTTAAACTGTGATAAACATGCCAGAAGCTTATCTGCTCATTTCCATCAGAGTTTTCTTGGATTTTCATAAGTGAAGCAACAGTCCCAGTTCAGAGTACTACTCTTTGAGCTGGCTTCAAGTTCACATCTGGAGCATGACCTTTGCATGCAAAAGTCTTCCCATTTGGTTAAAAGGTTAAAAAGAAACAAGGGATGAGAAAGTTTTTGAAGAGCCTCACCCACCCCCACCCCCAATAATTTCTATGTACTTGTAATTCTTTCTTTCTTTTTTAAAAAAAAATATGTTTTATTGATTTTTTACAATAACAATCCTTAGTGCCTAGTGTACAGCGTGTTGTCTTGGTTCATATATTTTGAAAAAAACAATCAATAGTAGCTAATTAACAGTCAATAATAATTAATTTTTGTACTTCCATAATTAGTATATTAATTAATAGTATATTTCTTTGATCTTCCCTTCTCCCAATAGTATTCTCCTCCTTCAACCTTAAACAAATATAACTCTTAATAATTTCAATGCATAAATGGTTAAATATAAACATTTTTTCATGTTTGTACAAATAATAACATCCATGTATGACATTTTTTTCTTATCAACTTGTGTTTTTATAAAAATCATCTTATTAGTTCACCATATATCCTATTTTCATAATTCTTATTTAAGCTTAATTTCCCGTTAATATTCAAACAATTCTTATCAGTCATAATTTTCTCAATATTTATCTAAATATCTAGATTTTCCATTTAGATACACCATCCCAATATTTTCATATTTCATGCATTATAAAAATACTATACTGCTTATCTATCTTATGACATCCATAACATCTTTTCTGATCAGTTTATATTTCACTTATATTTATAAAAGTTAATTTGTTAAATCACTATATATCCTATTTTTGAAGTTCTTATTTAAGCTTAATTTCCCCTCAGTATTTCACTCATTCCTTAGTCTTAATTCTCTTCAACTTAATTTACCTTTAAATTTCAAACTTTTCATTCACATACATCATCCCAATATTTTTACATTTTATATATTATAAAAAATACTATATTACTTATATCTCTTATCCCTCTTATTGTAAGGCCCCTTTATATCCAAAGTTATCTGTTCTTTTAACTGTATTCAAACAAGTGTTTGCTCATGTAATACTCCATCTGGTAGGGTGAGTCAAATCTCTTGAATCTGTCTCTGGCCACCTTTTTTTGCCCAGTAGCTTTCCAAATTAATATATTCCGCTTGCCAGGAAGTTCTTGTATTTTTGTAAGTATTGTTGGGAGTGGAGAAGACAGAATGCGTAAAAGATATGCTTTTTCTCTCCCGAACTCTAATGGTTCTCCTGGCAGTTCTATAGTCCATTTTAAGTCTTCTTTCTTATTGTCAGGTTTATTTTGACGTTTTGATGAATAAAGTATCTTTTCCAGGCTAGGTCCTTCAGGAGTAAGTATTAAATGTAGTTTGCTGTCATTTTTTGATAAGTATACAATATCCATGTTGTCTCCCCCTTTTAAATAGTTCTTCATCAGTGCCATAGTCTCTATAATTAGCCTTGTCAAACCAGCCAAACTCAGAATCCAAACAGTCCAATTTTGTATAGTTCTTATCTTTATATATAGTTTTTATAATCCACTGTATTTCCAGTTGTCAAGGCATCAGTAAAATCAGTATTTTACAACAGTTCTTTTATTCAGGGGTCAGTTGTCAACCAGTCAAAATTGCAGTTCAGTATATTTAGTCACCTTGAGTCCTTCCTGTAAATTCCTCCCTAAAAGATTAGCCCAGAGTCAAAGTTTTTCTTTTTCTGTAAACAATTCTTGAGTTTCGACAACAGAGTATTTCTTTTCCTACAGGCACTTCTTAATCTTATGGCTGGCCCAGTATGTATTCTTTCTTTGTTCCCACCCAGTTGTCTTCTGAGGGTTATTAAAGTTCAAGGGAACAGATTATTCTTTGTTTCTCGGCGTCTTGCCAATTTGTGAGTCAGTGTTGTTAATGTTCTATGCTCTAGTTCTCCACTAGGTATCAGTAGTAGTTTATTTTCCAACTTTTTCAGACAAAAAATATTTATTATTATTATTTTTATAGTTTCATCAAAACCCTTTAAGGTATAATCTTAGCAGTTATTTTTTAATTTCTAGATTTATCCAGACTGTAGTATTTTAACTTTGATTTCAATATATTTCTTTCCCCCTTAAAGGTTAATTCGCCGCTTCCTTCTATGAGGGAGTTGGGGTGTAGTCCCCTCCCTTCACTGTCGGAGGTTTTCTTACTTTGGAGATCTTTCCCAAGGACTTAGTTACAGATTAGAGGAGAGAAGATCGATACTCTCACCAGTTTCAAGCACGCTGTTCACCGTTGTTCTGGTTCGTGCTCTTGGACTTCGGCTGCAAGTAGCTTGGGCTAGACGTTGGTGTGCAGCTAGCTTTTCTCCTCTCGGGTTAGAGGGCTTCCCCCAGATCGAATGGAATGGCTACCGTCGTTCCGTGATCATCAGGACACCCCTCTTTCTTCGTCACCTCTCCGGGGCAACTTCAGACCCATTTAGGATCCCCTGGCAGGGCAAAATCAGCTGTGGGGTGCGGAGCTCCGCAATCCACAGCTGTGTGCTACGGCGCAAAAACTGGAAGTCGTAACTCCTTTCTTTATAATCTTATAAAGTGGACTGGTATTATGCAGAATATTCAGCACAATAACATCTGAGGCTTCAGTAGGTTGAAAACCATGCCAATCATGCATGAAGGTGTTTATAGCAGAGGCTAAGAAAAATCTTCAGGAGAATGTTTTGTGGTGAATGTAAAGAGTTCATTCAAACTTCAAATACTTCCTTGGGAGATCTTTGTAGAGTTGCCACCTGGCCCTCTGAATTCATATTTATTAATTACTGCAAGGTTAATTTACACAACTCTTCACAAATTTCCTCTAACAAGAGAATCTACAGAAAATAGTTTCTGGCAAAGCTCAGGACCCTTCTCTTGAAAACTCCAACCCCAGAAATGGCTCTAGTATGTCTCACTGTAGAAGTTAGTATATTAGACTTACAATGAAGGTCCACTTCCTGTAGCAGGGACAGGCCACCTAGCCTATCCAGGCAGTTACAAGAAAGTGGGAAGAGGAAATGCATCAGGACTCCATCAATTTCTGTAGCTAATTACTCATAAATCTCTTCAAAATTTCTCTTCCCACAAAAAGCTGGTTTTAGTTCTTCCCCTAGATGAGTAGTGCAGTAAAATCTCTTATTGTAGAAAATGGGTATTTGCTGTTAAGTCATGTGTACTATTTTCTATCATTTAGCCAGTCTAACTATTTGGGAACTGTCTCTAATGCTTGAGCCATTAAACAATTAGTCCTAACCAATTATATAATCATACTTTTTGACAGTGCTTTTTTTGTATATATAAAAAAAAAAGGTGCCGGAACTCACACACGTCATATAACCCGCCTTGCCTATCCTACAAGGTTCCATCCAAAAAAGGTGCCGGAACTCTGTTCTGGGCGTTCTATGAGAAAAAAAGCCCTGCTTTTTGATTAAAAAAGTAATATTGCTTAATTCCATAAGTTTTGCAATTTTCCACTTTCTCTTTCCACGTACAGATATCCATAGAAATTTCTGAAATGGGTTGAGTATTCTTGCTCATGCAGAGGAGATGACTGTTCATGCAAAGTCTTTGGTTCCCTTTGACACCAAAGAGTAGTTATGCAAGGAAACTAAAGCTTATTGCAGCAGTGGCACCAGTTGTAGTAATTGACTATGAATTATTTTTACAAGCCTCCACTTCTTCAAATTAACATTTCTGTGTATAAGTTTCCTCCAGGGGGCAGTATGTATTCTGTGGTATATCATCCTTAATAAACAACCACTACTTTTTGTGTTCCGATACTGCCCATTTTTTCTGAGGGAGACCAATAATTGTTTCCTAACTATACCTGTCTTTGATTCAAAGGACTGAAAATAAACCTCAGCCAAGAAAAGATCCCTTTTCCTTTATTAATGAACTAGTTTTCACAGATATCCTAATTCTTAGAATTTTCCTTTTATTTTAATGCTAGTTTTGGATTATTTGAAAACAAATATGGATATAACATTTTAAACGTTAAAGCTCTTGTTTAATTTAAATTTAGGCCTGCTTATGCCATCTACTCGCACTGAAGATTTTGAACTGCATTTTTATGCTCAGTGCCCCATTCTTAGCTAATATTTTCAATAATTATAATTAATAATTACTTTTAAAGTATGTAAGATTCTATTTGTATATAAAACTGGTATTGTAAGAACGTTTTTTGTGTAGGGTGTTGCATGCAGTTACAATCTCCAACATTGCTTGCCTTTTATTGCCCATTCCATCAGATCTGGCAGAGAAGGCATAGTGGAGGTCCTGTCTGCCAGGGAATGACACTTGGCAGATCCCAGGAGATGGGCCTTCTCAGCCATGGCACCCACCTTTTGGAATCTTCTCTCTCCCTCTCCCCCAGAAGTGAGGTTAGCTCTGTCCCTCCTAACATTCCACAAACCCCTCAAGATCTGGCTATGCCATCAAGCCTGGTTTCCCTTACTGCAGTTGTCAGTTTCTTCTTTTGTTCATGTGCTTTTTTATTGTTTTCATATGACCGCTTTTATATATTTGTTGATTTTTAATTAAATACTGTGTGCTGCCCAGAGTCACTTTTTTCTGAGATGGACAGCCATATCAATTTGATGAATAAAATACATTTAAAAAGGTGTTTTCAAAAAAGACTTAATACTCTAATCCAGTGACCATTTGACCTGACTTTTAAACAGCAAAGGATATTGCAATAGAATGGAAATGAAGGGAGAGAGTGCCAAAAGCAACTTACAGCCTCCCAGATGTTTTATTAGCTGCAGTATTGTAAGAGAAGCTGATTTAAGGCAAGGTCCAGTGCTTTGTCTGGTGCCCATGGAGGTCCAGGCGAAGGAAACATCGTTTTATATTTTCACCCTCATTGTAGTGAATGAAATTAATTGCAGACAGTAAAGAAAATAACGGTATATGCAAAAATAAAATCACTCAGATTTCCAAATCTTTTTCCAAATCCTGTTAAAAAATTAAATGTAGGAGTCCATCATTTTCAGTATTTGCCTTTATTCTCAACCCCCCCCCCCCACTAAAATTGTATATTTGTTTCTTGCCCAACCCTAAACCTAGTGGAATCAGTAATTTTATTTGGAGGGTGGAAGTGGCAGTATTTCAGAGTTTGGGAATCGCTGCTTTACCCTGTGCTCTACTCTGATTCCTTAACAGCTGCATCTGGGGATATGCAGGCCTACCAGTTACGCAGAACACCAACCACCACTTCCCTTCCACAAACAGTTGTGATGACAACTCCTGTGTCCTTGACATCTCAGTCAACCAAAACAGATGATCCCCAACTAAAACGAGAAATAAGGCTGATGAAAAATAGGTATTTATTTTCCACTTACGTTCTGAAAAGAGATCTTGTGTACAGAGATTACCAATAGGTTTCAGTCTTTTATCTTGCCTAAGAGAATATTATTCCCTTTTAAATGCTTGTTTATATTGCCTGCTTTTTTTCCTGATTTCACTTTATTTTGGAGTGGGAAATGCCTTCATTTAAAAATGCCTTAGTTCAAGAAATAAGGGGAAAAGAATTGTTGTTTTTAATAAATAAGAAAACAAGATTCTTGAAAAATAAATTTAATGTATCCCCCTAGGAGCCTTAGTTTTTTCACTCGTGCTTCATAATGAAAAAGCATTGTGAAACGTTCCATCTCATATACACAGTGGTGGGATTCAGTCGGTTCGCACCACTTCGGCAGAACCGGTAGCTAATTTTTTGTTGCCCAGGCCCAGAACGGACTTCCAGAAGTGGCATCCACACAGAGAACCGGTTGTTCCCATATTTGAATCCCACCACTGCATATACCATATACTGATGGATCACTTGAACTTCTACCCTCTGTGATTTTTAATGTGTCAAACGTCTGAAGTAAAACCCTAAATAGGCTTCAGGCTATGTTATATCCTTGTGTGGGTACTTAGTTTGAGGCCATATTCAGTGGACATACGGTTATTTTGTTCCTTAACATTAGAGCAGATTTATACATAGTTGCAGTACCTTGCTTTTTCTTGGACTCATTTAACTGTAGACAGTCTTGACAGTTGATTTTATTTGGTTTGAAAAAATGCTCAGCATTTATTTCAAAATTTAGTTGAAAGAATTAAATCAGATCTTTATTACTGCCAAAGATCAGCAAAAGGAGGGAAGAGTACTGTCAATTAAAAACATAAAAAGTTCATCAAAGGTTAAAAAAGTAATAAAAAGCTGAAAAGATATATAACAAAATTCCATATATAAAACAAAAATCTAAAAGGAGGGGTAGGAGCATAAGATGAATGTAGGGGAGCATAAGTACATGGCAGACCATGTAAATCACAATGCAGAGCACTCTAGAATGACAAATCTATACTTAACCTGGCAAGGGAAATACCCTAATCATCATTTAAAGAAAAAAAAATAATAATGGCCACCATCTTCTCTAAGCAAAAATGGAATGTTTATAAAATATGTTACATTTTGTATCGTAATTAACATATTTTTGCTTTTGGATTTCAGAGAAGCCGCTCGAGAATGCCGTAGAAAAAAGAAAGAGTATGTTAAATGCCTTGAAAATCGAGTTGCTGTCCTTGAAAACCAGAACAAAACTTTAATTGAAGAACTAAAAACTTTAAAAGATCTTTATTGCCATAAAAGTGTGTAAGAAAAGAAGGTAGAAGCTTTTTTGCGAATATCAGGGGGATTTGATTTTTTTAAAAATTAAAATGAAAGGTCAAAAATCTCTGTTCAAATTCTACAACTTAAAGACTTAAAATATTATTTGAAATTGTTGCATGGCAGAGTACCAAAAGAAAGCACGAAATTGTCTGAAGCCATTCCTCTGGCACAACTGGAATCTTGATTAAATCAGGCTATATGGACATGTACCTTCTGTCAATCGAACAATTGGATTTCATGAGCTGTAGTTTTAATTTTAAATGCTTGTTAACTTTTGATTGCAGTTAAATTGCAGATAAACTGAAATTGCCATCAGCTGTAAATGTCTATTAACATATTTAATCAGGATATATTCATGTTTATTCTTTAACCCATCATGCTAGACCTGTGCATGTAAATTTACAAGCAATGGACTGCACATTTGCAGTGAGCATTCATTCAGAGTCCATAAGCTCCAAATCCATGCATTCAGAATTCCCAGTTGTGTGATTTCTATTTACTTTTGTCATATTAGTGCACAAGGTCACCTCTGTATTTTTGTATATCTGGAACAGTCCTCCTTATAAGAAGGCTTTTCAGTTTTGTATACATATTTTTTCCTTCAGATTGGAAATTCTAAGCTCCACTAATTTGTTGAGTCCATAGAGATGATTTCAAAGGCAGACAATTTAAATTTTTTAATGTGCTGTTTATCAGTATTGATAAAAGCAATGGATTCCTTGTGATTGGAGGCACCTGAAAACATGAAATATATACCAATCATAGTTATTACAATGTTTGCTGTTTTATACAACTGAACAAATTCTACTGGAGAGTACCTTAACTTTTTTTGCCTATGCATTTAATCACAGGTAAGAAAAATGTCTGAAAAATGAATTCAAGTGAATGTGCATCATGTATGCTATTTGAAGATCCTGTTCCTGGCATACAATGACTGAACAAATGCCAAGATCCTTAGCTTTGCCCATTTTATACCAGAGACAAACTAAAATTACAAACCAAAGATAATGCACACAGAGAAACATTGGAAGTACTTAATTTCAAGACTCTATTTGTAAACCTAATAGTAATTTGTTAAAATAATTCTGATTTTTATAAAGAAGTAATCCAGCTGAAATCGATCTCAGATATATTTTTATAGTTAAAATATTTACCTTTTATATGGGTATTTTAGATATGTACAATTTCAGAAAGCAGATATTTTTTATCTCAGATTGTCAACTTTATATTTGTAGAATTTTTTGAGAAACTAACGCCTATTTCTGTGTACTTTCATCTGGTAGGGATTAACAAAAATATTCTTGGAATATTTTGGGGTGGGGAAAAGGTTCCTATTGTTCATAGAAAAATGCATGGATCTTTTCAATATGAAGATGCTGTCAGGGATAATTACATTACTTTGCTTTCTTATTTTCAAGAAATGTTAAAGATTTTGCATACCTAGTGAATGTTAAGCCAACAGTTGTTGCCACAATACTTAATCATTCCAATGATACCCTTTAAAATTATACCATTAAATGCATTTCAATCCGTATTTTAGGCCAAGAAGATGCTATTATTATACTGCTGCATATGTTAAAATTCTGGGCAATTTTGAGATTATCACGATACAGCATTCCATAGAAAATGCCATGAAATCATTCCTTCTGCTATCAGCAGCCCCATGCATTAGAGAACAGAACAGCAGAATATTTCAACACAGCCATGGAATTATGCAGAAAATTGTTAATAAACTTTAAAACAAAAATGATAGTGCCTTTCTCTCTCAAAACTGTTAGCTTCCAAGAGCTAAAGAAGAAAAGAAGCTGCATGGATTTCTGCAGTTTTGGGGTAAACATATCAAAAAAAAAAATGTGTAACCTGTACAACAGGCTTGACACATCTGATGTAACCTCACCCAGCAAAGAACAACAACTGGAAATGGGAAGCCCTTAAAAAAAGGTTCCTATCCCTGAAAATAAGCCATATGCTTCTCTTGGTTCTGTTCTCTTTTAAAGACTTAAGGGGAGGGGAGGGGGCTACTTACCACTTTTTATTGCCTAAGTTGGGCATAGGCAATTTAATGCTTATTAGCTATACTGGACTGAAGTTCACATTATTCTAACCTGATATGATGGACAAAAAGGATTGTGAGAAGTTGTGATCCATGAATCTGGAGGACAACAAGTTGCCTATCTCTGTACTTAAAATATTCTGAAAAAAGAAATTGGATTCTGGGAATGGGTATCTTTGGAAGCTCCTCTTCAGGGCTCCATTTTCTGCAGGCACAAGCAGAGCTAAGTAAGTCTCAGCAGCCAGTGCTATGTGGTGACGTAACATAGAGGGCTGATATTCAGGGTGAAATGTAGCCGAAGCTATTAGTTTTGCACCAGAGCTCCATAGTTACGTACTGTGGAGAGAAGGGTATATATATATGTGTGTGTGTGTGTGCACATGAACTTTTCCAATTATTTATCCTCACCTGAATGTTGAACTCTTTAAAAAAAAATGCCTATGATATATATCTATAAAAACTTTTAATAAATAAAACTTATCAAAAAGTGCCTAGTTATTTCTTTAAAAATAATCTCTAAATATGGTGCGCATGCACATACACACGCACAATGTCAGATTGCAAACACCCATCCCAACACACAAATCTGCTTTGCCACATTGTTCACATGCATAAAATTGCAAACAGCTGCTGTTCATAAAACAGAGCACCTGTGTTGTTAGTCTCTGCTATGGATCGCAACTACCAAGACTATAAAGTACAGTATATATAGCTCCTACAGCAGAATTCACTTCTGTGCTTTGGTTAATTTCATTATGTTCAGAAGAGAATTGATGTTTTCAGATTTAACACCAACATTTGACATTTAACACTTAACATATAAATTCTGATACCTATATTATCTTTTGCTAATCTTAGCTCAATATTGCTATATGTATATTTCAAAATATATTTAATAGTAGCAAAAAATACCTTGGTATTCAGAAACTTAAAATAATTATGTTATTTCAGAACAAGAAGAGGCTTTTAAAAAAAAAACTATGCAGCCTGCTGATGATGTTTTGCAAAACTAAACATGATTTGCATTGCAACAGTATTCCACATTATCACTAATTTCATGTACTATTTAACAAGATTGCCAGTAGCAAGTATTAGTAAATTCAGTAATGTCCAGTGGATTAGCTATTTGATGAAAGATACCTTCTTAATCTTAATTTTTAAACAATTTAAACATTTTCAAGAATAAAAATAATCAAAAATGTTTTCCAATTTTTCAGCCTGTCAGAAGATCTAATACTTCTTTTCCCATATGAAATTAAATGGCCTTAGTTGTTCATTAGCCTCAAAAATAATGTCAGTTCTAGTTAATTGGTACGTGGATGGGGGACCATCAGGAATAACCAGAGTTGTTATATCAGGATGTTGAAAAAATATCCTGGAAGGTAGCAATGGGCAACCACTTTCACTTTGCTGTGAAGAAAACTCCATGTTCTCACTAGGAATTGAGCCAACCAATGGGCACAGTTGCATTTTTTTTTAACTAGCTGTGGAATACATAACAAGATAGTCTTGTAAGTCAGGGGTCCCCAACCCTGGTCCGTGGACCAATACCGGGCCGCGGCATGCCAGCAACAGGTTCACACAAACAAAGCCCCATCCGTGGGATGCAGGCAACACACAAAACCACGCACTCTCCGGTCCATTGAAAAACCTTTCTCCACGGAACCAGTCCCTGGTGCCGAAATGTTGGGGACCTCTGTTGTAAGGAATGGATGGCTTTTACAGAGGACACTGGATGAAGCAGGTTATCTGGACATTTTTTCAGTCTGGATCCATGCCAGGGCACAGCACTATAACAACATTGAGCGGATTTGATTACCTTTGGAGGGCTCAGGATGATGCAACTATTCTGGCCATCCTGGGCCTCTCAGCGGCTTTCAGTACCATTGATCATGGTATCCTGGACTAGCTTCGGGGTTAGGAGTGAGAGGCACTGTGTTATAGTGGTTCTTCTTCCTCCATGATTGATTCCAGTCGGTGGTGTTAGGAGAGGAGGGGTCAAGCCCTAGGTCCCTGAAATAGGAAGATGCCTTGGGCTTGAGCCTCTCGCCAATCCTTTTTTAACACCCACATGGAAACACTAGGGGAGGTCATCTGTCGCTGTGGGGTTTGGTATCAATATGTTGATGATACCCAACTATATATCTCCACCCCTAGCCACACAAGTGGTGTGGTGGTGGTGCTGGTCAAGTGCCTGGAAGTTGTAAGGGTCTGGATGGGGAGGAACTGGCTTCAACTCAAACCTGCAAGATGGAATGGCTATGGGATTTTGGTCCCCAGGATCAGATACTTCATCTTTGACTCTGGACAGCATGGCGCTTTCCTGAAGTGAGCTGGTGCACAGCCTGGGGTTCCTCCTGGACTCATGGCTCCTGCTAAAGCAGATGGCAGCTGTGGCTAGGGTTTGGTGTACCAGTTGGGCCCATTCCTGGACCAGAATGGCTTGCCCAGGGTCATCTCCCATCTGGATTACTGCAATGTGCTCTACATGGGGCTGCCCTTGAAGACTACGCAGAAACTTCAACTGGTCCAGAATGCAGCATCAAGCACAGTAATGAAAGGCCCCTAGGTTTGCCCATGTAACACCTGCACTGGCTTCCAGTTTGTTTCCGGTACAATTCAAGGCGCTCGTCATCAGCTTCAAATGGCACCGGGCCAGGCTACCTGCAGATTGATTTTCCCTAAGGACATCCACCCATCCTACCAGGTCAGATATGGTAGGCTTTAAAGACCTGGCTTTTCTCACAAGCGACTGGGAATTTAGAAGATGGCATAGTAGTATTGATTGGTGCCAGGTTTTTGTTGTTTTCAATGTTTTAACTTTTTGAGTTTTTAGATTTTAAAATGATGTTATCTCTTTTAATTTTTGACTGGGAGCTGCCCAGAGTTGGTTGAGAGATGGGTAGCTAAATAATGTTTTTAAACAAATAAATAAATGTTTCCAGAATGAGAAAGACTGATTTCCAACAAATCTTTATTTTCAAGAATATAGAGACCAATGTCATGTCAGTAACGTAACCTAAACCCTGATGAAAAGGATCCAGAGAAGACCTTGCAACAATTATTCTTAAAAAAAAAAAGAAATTTGGAGACTGAATGAAACCTTATGGGGTCCAAGGATGACCACTTGCACAGAGGAAGACTACCGCCTTTTTTTTTTTTTTGAATATATTTTATTGGATTTTTATGGGGGTGGAAGGGTTACATCAAAGTGCTTAGGAAACAACGTGGAGGTGGGTAAATCAAACATCCAAAAAAAACAATCACAGATATATAGCTCAAGTTAATTCATTGAAAATTCCCTCTCTAATTCCCTCAATAGTCTTGCATATTCAAATTAATACATTTCTAAATAAACTTCAAACAATCCTATCAAATATCAATCACATTTCAATTATAGAAATCCAAGTCCTGTTTTTAGGCTTTACTAATTTACAGTTACCATATTCCAATTAGCCTTAAATAGACATATTATTAGCACTTCGGGTGTCCCTTTTTAACATAATGATTATATCTAAAATGAGTATATTATTCCCACAGTAACATTCTTATGTTTTCTTCATTAATACCATTTCTTCTCTTGTCACCAATCCCTCTTATTCTTCTTCTATTACAAAATAATTATCTTATTTAAAATAAAAATATTAAACCAACAAATAGATTTCTTTCTGATTTAAATATATATTCTATCAATTCACCTATGTCTATAAAAAATCTTTTTAACCCAGTAGATAAAGTTTACCTCTCCAATAATTATCATATCTAAAGCAAAGTATTATTACAAAGGATATCCTCTTACAAAATTCATGTACTCCGTTAGTTATTAAATCAGTCAAAAACTCAAAAGCCTTTTTAAACCCATTAAATAAAACTTTAAAATACATTTTTAAATCTAACTCTAGGTTTCTTTCTGTGCCATATCGGTTTCCATAATAAAATTCCTGCATCATCAAACTACAATATTAGAAAGTCAGTATTCCTCAATGCTTCAAATTGGTCAAATTGGTCAAAGTTCTCTTTCCTTTCTTCTAGTAGCCTTTGGATGATAGAAGCCGTTTTATTCCATGTTATAGTTACTAGTTGTTTATCCACATTATCACAGTTTTCAATAACTTGTATCTGAATGTCAGTCTCTGTTAATGTTGATGCTTCAGGCATCTCAGTTAAAGTTATTCTTTGATCATCAAGCTTCTCCATAGATTGCGTTTGGGGTTGTATAAAGTTAATTTGTTCCTCAGTTTCCACAATTTCTCTCGGTGTAGTTTCATAGTTGAGTTGTAGACATGGTTCCTCTTTAGGTTGTACATATTGCTCACTAGTCTCTTTAGCGCCAATCTGCTCCTTCTCCACTGTTTTTCGGCCTATAACTTGATCCGTCAAAGTTTGGAAGTAAGAGTTCATATCCTCCGTGGCTTCCAAGATTTTTTCCAGTATAAGCTCATAGTCCAGCTGTGTGTTAAGTTCCATGACTGTGGTAAAAAGATCTTTTAATCTTTTAGTGAAGGCTCTATTTCGTAGAAATCAACAAATATTCACCTCCAATTCTCAATAGACCAAATCACCACACAGCTGTTTCAGTTATCTTACTCTTATCATCTTTTGAAGGTCAGAGCCATCCTCCAGCAATGAAAAAATATACAGTTGCAGTAACACTTTTCGTCACAAGGTGTCCTCAGCAGGCCATAAGGTCTTTCTTTCTTTCCAAGTTAATAGATTTTTTGTTTTTCACGTTAAAAAAATGAAGAAAGGCCTCTCCAAAATAATAGACGCGTATTTAATAATAATAATCAAGAATAGAAATATTTTCAGGCCCCCTGAGTATTCCAGAAATTAAATAGTCAATAAAAAATTAACTGGTTTATTTATTTTTTTTTCAATTCCCAAAACTGTTTTTCCCAAGTGCCCAAACGCTGCTCCCTCACAGCAGGGAAGTAATTCAAATACAAAAGCTTTTTACAGGAGAGTAATTAGGGAAAGGAGGGGGAGGAAAGGTCTCACCCGGATTCTCCGCGGGGGTTCTTTATGCTTAGTTGTTCTTCTGACTTTCGGCTGGTGCGGCAAAGTGATCGTCCATTTTACTGGTCGATCTTTTCTCCGACGGCCCTAAGGAGCTGGCTCGGACTGAGGAAGGAGCTGCCGCCCTTCCCCAGTCAAACGAGGGCCTCCCCAACGGTGGTCGCCTCTCCGGGGCGACTTTCGACCCGATTAAGGGTCTACCGGCGGAGGGAAAACAGCTGGTGGGAGAGACGGATCTCTCTGTGCGACTGCGTGTGCCGCGATCCGGAACCGGAAGTCACTACCGCCTTTTTCAAGACAGGGAATACCACCCCCTCCTGCAATGAATCATTAACCACAGCTTGGACCCAACTATATGCCACTACAGTACCTAGGAGGGCTTTGCCAAATAGGAGACATGGGTCCAGATCACAAGGACTCTTCCCAGATAACTGAGCTTGTTCCACGTCTTGACCAGGACCTCAGTAGAACCATGTACCAGAGCTTCAGGAAAATACTCAAGTTCCCTCTGAAACCTCATTGGTTCATCAATGGCCTGGGGTTAGCCAGTTGAATAGGCCCCAACTTCCAGCAGTGGAAGGCAGTCATAGAGAAACCCTGGCATAAAAGGGGCATGATCTAACCATGGAAAGTGGCTGGTATTAGTATCCCTCCCTTTAGTTTATCCCGCAACCATCCTAATCTTACATGTGAACTCCTCTGAGAGTTGGGCCCTGAATAAGCTGGACCAGGTCTGTGATTGCTACAGTGCCCAAGGGTCACTGGGTCACCTCTGAATTTGGGCCAAAGAAAATGGGTTGAAATGCCACCACTACTACCACCACCTTGACCCAAGCCCGGAGAACTCCACCAACAATCTGGCCATGGAGTAACGTACTCACACAGGGAGGAAGGTAAGCAAGCAGTTAAAAAAAAATCTGCATTTTTGGACAGATTAAAAATATACTGTTTAGTTTACCATAAGGGAAGCAGCAGCGGGAATAATTGTTAAGGTCAAATTTTATAATATTACGTCCAGTGTTAAGTATTAGGGGGGGAAAAACCCTGAAAAAGTAATTTCTCTCAAAGCTACAGTTGTCAGTGACGAAGTATCAACTCTAAAGTTCAAACACAATAAATTGCACTGAATGGGCAATATTTTTATTGCATATATTAGCAGTTAAAAATAATAAATATTGCTACACCATGGACACAAGTTGGAAAGCTAAGATATCCCAATCCAATGGGATTTTTTTTTCATAAAAAATTGCAGAAAACTATCCATCCTGCAGTAAAAAAAAAAAGGTAAGGAGTCTTCATAGTCATGGCTTTGTCGAATAAAATAACTTGGGACTGTATCCATCTTCTGTAAAAACCTGTTTGTAGATAGACTCCTGGCAACTGTGGCCGGCCACAACCGAAACCAAAGCTGCTGATCCCTACCAGATAGTACCTAGTGACATCTGGCAGATAACATGCAAGAGGACCACCGCTGTCTCCCTGGAACATAACACACCAAGAAGAAAATATCAGTGGAGGGAATTCTCAGATATTAGAGGGGAACATATTATTATCCAACACATTTACTTAACCCATGAAGCATACTTTGCTCAACCAGATTTTTTAAATCATAATTGGCTGATATAGCACAATCCATCTGTGTATAAATATTAGCTTGGTTCATATGTTAAGCTGAGCCAAGTATTATGGCTCACTGCATATTCTCAGCAAAGAAATTGTGAGCTACACCTTTCATGATTTGCCAGGGGAAAAATGGTTTTCTGTAAGATACCCCCTCCTGGAAATGGAGGTAGTCTTGCCTTGGTTATACTGCAAAATGTGCAAGTCAGTCTCTCAACATCTGATCATGGGAACTCCACAGCAGACCTCCTGGTTGGTACTTTTCTGAAAATCTAGTCCTCCAGTGGTAGCTGCCAAGAAGGCATTGGGTAAACAGCTATTCAGAGAGGCAGCCTTGAACCTTCCTAGCTTCAAACCTGGGTGGAAGCTTAAATATTCTGAAAATATTTACTTTATGGCATGTTTGATCACCCATCAACCCAACTATTACAACTGGGGAGGTCCAGGAGAAGGGCCTTCTCTACCATTGCCCCTGCTCTCTGAAACATCTATTCCCCCCCCCCCAGAGTAGTAAGGTCAGCTCCAACCCTTCTGACTTTCCCCAAGAGCCTAAAACCAGGCTCTGCCAGTTAGCTTGGGGCTCCAATGAGGGAGCATCACAGTGGAGGTGGGTTACAGTTTAACAGATCCCACCTCCCCACCCCTATTCTGCTTCCACCCTCCCCATCTTTTAATTGGATTGTAGCATTTGGCTTGTATTAACCTATTTATGTTTTTCACATATATAATTTTTATCTGTTATGATTGTAAGCAGCCCAGAGTTACCGTGTGGTAAGATGGGCGGCCAATGAATTTTATAAACAAATAAAAGTGCTCTATAATTAAATTCTCTTTTACCTGACAACCATCAATTCCTCCTTTTTCAGAGCCGGCACAAAGCATTTGGTCTTTCACCATCCCTGCATACCAATCATGTCTATTACAAGTTGATATTGGAATAATATCCACCTGTGCTTCTTGTAATACATCTCTCTCTCTCTCTAAAATGAAAATTCAAAACAAAACTGGAAGTACTCCTATGTCTGTTTCAGGCAAAAATGTAAAAATGTTGGTGCAGAATATTCTCGGTGCTTCGTAAGAATCTTAAACCTAAGAACATGAACTCTCCTTGCTTCCATCTAGTGACCCGGTCACTCGCCCAAAGAAAAATTAAGAGATTCTTTCAGCATTTGGATATGAGATGAATTTTATGTGACACTTAACACAGCCAATAGGTATAGAGAAAAGTTACAATGCAATGCTATCTTTCTGCCAGACTTCTTTCTCATTTTTTTCCAACGGGAAAACTTTTAACTGTTAGGCCAAGGTTGTCCAACTCTGGCAACTTTAAGACTTGTGGACTTCATCTCCCAGAATTCCTTGGCCAACAAGTCTTAAAGTTGCCAAGTTTGGACACCGCTGGTTTAGGCAGTATTGAGGTATAGTAGTGCAATTGACTGGAACCAATGTTAAGCAACTTGTCCTTCACAGCATCTATGGTTATGCCTATGAGCTGAGTGATCAGCTAACTGCCCGAAGCAAGAAAGATGTTATTGACATGCTCAAAGAAAAACAACATGGTTAAAGGTGCATCAATTTTTAATGCAGATTTAGGTGATCCTTTCTCATGAAAGATAAAAAACAGGTAAACTAACGGTAGAAAAATATGAGAATACAGATATTCTCTTCTTTCAATATTTATAACCGAAAGTTGATTCTGGCAGGAGAACCAATTTTCTGAATATAAAATTAATGGTTAAAGGTTTGTAAAAAGCAGAGTAAATATATCAGTTCCTATGAAAAGACAAAACCACTTTAGGCAGGAATGAAGTAGAGAAACAATATTTTATCCTTATGGGGAAAAAATTAGGACAGAATGATTAGAATGATTATAGGGTACAAAGTTCACTAGCAATTCTTACATGTGCGTGACTAAGGAGGAGGCAGTTGTGTTCATGTGCTGTATGATCCGTCACCGAATTTATTTATCAACAGTCCCAGGATAAAACCTGCAATAGGTGGGAACATTGTTCCCCATTTGTTAAATGCTGTGCTGTTATGCATATTCTGTTTAAAGGTCTGTGCAAAGAATTTTGGATAGTCCATGCCTGGACCAACATGTTTGATATGGACACAGAGCACATATTTCGTCTCAACACAGACCTGGAACTGCATGTCTTTTGTCCAAACATATATGTTGTAGGCAGAGATATCCCAGAATCAGGAGAATGTGGGAAGAGATAAAATCACCAGTGATGGAGGCTAGAGAAAGATATAGGAGAGGAAGGTATAGGAAGATTGAGAGAAAGGTAAGCGGGCCGTTTGGATACATTTAGCAACAAGTTGACAGTGATGCATGGCTTAGGAAGGTGTGAGATCTGGAGGAATGGCAGAAACATGTTTGGCATGCTGTGCTTGAATTAAAGCATGGTCGGACAACAGCACTTAAGTAAAGTCATGGGAAGGTGATGTAAAGGAAACAAGAGTTCACCTTGTACATAAGAAAGGAAGGGATGAGCCACCAAGAATTTGCAGGAAAAAATGGCACAGGCCTATGAAAGAGGGAAGCATGAGGAGAACAATCCCACCTTGATGTTGCTCAATTTAAGATGGGGTAGAAATTCTTCCGGGCTTTCAATATTCTGCTGTTCTACTTTACTACAATAAAAAATATTCTTGGAATTCCTGCTGGGTCTGTTTCTGGACTTAGACTACCTCAAAGGGCTGACAAGAAGGGAAGGAAAATGATGGGAGAGGTGGGGCCACAGCAATGCAGAGCAGAAGGAGAGAGGGGCAAAGTACACCAGTCTAAATAGAGTCTTACCCTATTTAACCTACAAGATCCCTCTGGATTTCTCTAGTTTGTGTCTCAGTTCATTGGGAATATGAGGCATGTGGCACAGATTGGCTAAACATCTGGGCAGTGAGTTTATTCCTGGCTAGGAATAAGACACATTTTGTGCAACCCTCCAAATATCATCCATCAATTAAGGGTTTCAGCTGCACTCTGACTGAAGAGGACACCTCACCCTAAGAATGTCTAATTTGTCTTTAAATCAAAGAGGAGTGGTACCTCATTTCTGGATAATTTCCATCCACCACCAAAAAGGAACATTCAGGTTTAAATCCAACTTTCTCATTTTTAATAGACTAATGGGAAGGGAAAAGAAAATTTCACCTTTTTCTGTTGTCTGTCCCCATCCAGTTATAAAACAAGGCATCTCATCATTTAGAGCAACAGGAGCATCAGGTATACAAATGGGCTGGATATACTGATTGAATTTGATAGACTCCATCAGTTTGAACAAGACAATGTCATTGTCATAGGTAATCTTGTTAAAACTAGAATGCATAATGATAGCCCTGATCCGGCTCTTTTTAGTATGGACGTGGTATCTAGAAAGATGATGTAATCCAATCACAGCTCTCCAAAACGAAGCGACCCTAGAACAGAATAAAACCCTTTGTAGAAATCAATGTGAGCCGACTGTAGAATTGCAGCTTCCTAGACCCTGAAACGTGCACACTTTTTCTTACCTTTAAAAAAAAATATTTTTGTTAATCCTTTTTAGATAAAGAGAAAATGAACAAGCAAAGGGGAAAAATAATAATTAATGCAGAGATATAGTATCAGTAAGTGGACAAAGTTGTTACTGAGAGTAATTCAAAAATGTATTTCTAAATTCAATATAGGCTAACTAAGCTTTTTTTCTTCTATACTGATAAGAATAGTTTTAAAATGGAAGACAATACATACGTCCATTCTTTAATGCAGTGTGCAGCTGTCAACACCGAGTTGTGATTAATTAATGATCCACCACATACATGAACAAATCCTTTACCGAAACGATAAAGCTCAAGACTAACTTGCCATGGCCATCCACCAAGCTGAGCATCATGTCCACCAACAATTCGTGTCCCTGTTACTATGTCATCCACAACTCGCCTTGTTCCACAATCTAGGAGGCAAAAAAGACTTCCAACAGTGCATGTTTTAAGGATAAACCCCTTGATCAGCAACGGCACATGTGCAATAGGCGCCAAGATGATGGTTGCGCACTATAGACACAGCCAGCCTTTATTTTAAACAAGAGGCACATCTGATCTTGTTGATAATATTCTGATGGTGAGGAGTGACATGATAGCAGTATTCCAATATTTGAGGGGCTGCCACAAAGAAGAAGGGGACAACTTATTTTCCAAAGCACCAAAGGCAGGACAAAAAACAATGAATGAAAACTAATCAAGGCGAGAAGCAACCTGGAATTAACGAGAAACTTCCTAACAGTGAGGACAATTTGTGGAACAGCTTGATGTCAGAAGTTGTGGGTGCTTCATCATTCGAGGTTTTTAAGAAAAGATTGAACAGCCACCTGTCTGAAATGGAATAGGCCGGGTCTCCTGCTTGAGCAGGGGGTTGGACTAGAAGACCTTAAAAGGCCCTTCCATCTCTATTCTGATTGATGTGTGCAAAATACAGGCAGCTTGAAATGTACCTCCACTTCTCCCTCCCTCCCCGCGAATTCCTTATTTCAGATGCCTTTCTTCCTATTTAGTCTCCCCACCCCCATATTCCTATTCATATCCCTGCAAACATCCCTTTATCCGCCAGAGGTTCTGTTTCTTTTGGTCGGGAATCCGAGCAAATCTCCAGGGCACCCACCGCCACCCTGCCCAGGACAGCCTTTATGGCTGTTTGCAATGATCAGCTGCTTTCGAGGACGAAGAAGCCTCCCATTCAATCTTTTTAAAAGAGCCCATCAGCTCGATGGGCGCGATTTCCAGCTATGCAAGTCACCCACCAGCCCCTGTTCTCCCCAACTCCTCGCTTGCGGAGTTGCGCCCATAGTGAGATTTGAACGCCGATCGCGAGGCGCTCTTGTAAGGAGAGTTTGTCGGGAGTTGTAGTTCTCCGGGGAAGACCGGCGGCGGCGCTCGTGCCTTTGGCGGCTTGAGGGCGGGAGTGGTTGGATCGCGCTCCTTCTACGGCTGCCGCCCGCGTGGCGCATTGAGCTCTCTCAAGTGAAGAGGCGGCCTTACCGGTTGTAGGAATCACAGAGGACAAGGCTTTGGACGGGGATTCACTCAACAGGAAAAGCAGCGGAAATAAGGAAGAGAGCGGCGCGCCAAACCGCCTCTGCATCGTCGATCCGGACGAGAAAAAACGCCCGCCCGAGCTCTCTCGCTCGCCCTCCTTCCCGGCAGGAAGGATGCCCAACGGCCGGGAGGCCAGATGGATAGAATGGAGGGGGGGGGGGGGAGGGAGAAGGAGGAATCGCGACCGCCACTCCCGCTGTCGGTTGGACGGACGCACACCCCCACATACCTACCTACCTACCTATCTCTCTTCTGGAGTAGAAAGATAACTGACCGCAAGCTTTCCATAGTTGCCAGACATAGGCAGCTGTACGGAGAACATGGAGAAATTTGCTCTTTACATCCCCCTTTAAGACGGCGGAGATTAACCGGCTTTTCCCTCCTTCAGGTAGCCTTTAATCAGACCTGTCCAGTGGGAGTGGTGGGAATTGTAAGCCAAGTGTTCAGAGGGCAGAAAACTAAGGGAGATGGATGTGATGAAGCTTCACACATGTTTGTAGAAAGAAAAATCTTCATCAGGGTCCAGTCCAAGCTGGGAATAAACAAAATGGAGACTGCTTTAGAAAGAAGGTTGGAGTTTATTGAAGAGTGAAGCCAGACAGAAAGGTGGCTCTGGGAAAGCTGACCACATGTTGCTGGGAGTGGTGGGTTTTTATACCTTCTGGGGCTCTTGAGGTTGTTTCCTGTTCCTGTTTGAGGCTTTGTATTTCCTGTGTCATGTACTTTGACTTGAGTCTGAGTGTGCCTTTCTGGTATTGGTGGGTTAATCCTATTATGGTCCTTAAAGGGTCATGTCTTTTAGAGTTTGGGTGGGGTATGTAGATTTTAGAGGTCTGTGTCTTCCTAATCTCATAGCCTCTAGCTTCCTGGCCCCAACCTTCCTGAATGGATTATTACATCTGCATTTCTAAAAGCTGGTTTCTGCTGAATTTTCTGGCTGGGGGAAGGGAGAAGTTTCTGCCTATTAAAGATCTCCATTATTCCTTTGGAGAAACATATTCTGCCTTTTTAATATTCTCCAAAATATTTCTTTCTCTGGATTCTTCCCACATGTTCAAGTGGCAGCTTATCTTCTAGTACTAGAAATTCTTAGGGAATATAATCTAAACTAAACTGTCTTGGATATTGTTCATTGCTTCTGTACAGAATTTTCTTGAATCAGAACTTGCTGTCCATTGGTGCCCTTTATCATATCAATTTGTCGTCTGGCTCTGGAGGGCTTTTGAAAGACTTTCCTTCCCCCCCCCAGTAACTGTTTAAATCTTCTAGGTATTTCTAAATGATGTTGTAATACTGCCCCTTGTCTCTTATAACAACTCTCAGAAATTTTGAGATCTTTTTTTCTTGGCTTTGCCTTTTCTTCTTGGCAATTTCCATTGTTCTGATATCCTGTTTGCTTACTTTTGTTTAGTGGTCTTTGGAAGTCTCTCTTCACAGTCATCCCTAACTTTTTTTAATTTCATTTCACTGGTTCCTTTTCACAGAGTTCAGGATTTTATATGATTCTTGGTGTTCTGCTGGAAAACGGAAGGTATATGCTCAATCAAAACTGGCTATTGTGGAAGCCACTAGCTTTCTTTTTCTAGCTTAGTTGAATGTGGAACAGGCACAAGAACAGCTTGTTATCTGTTCAATAATCAGCCCATGGCCACATCTTTGCTGAGCTCTTTGATCTCATACTCAGTTATTTCTGTGTACGTAACTGGTGAAATGCAAGTATATGCAGTAAGTATTGTTTTGATTCTTGAAAACTCTTAGCAATGATGGATACACAGTAACTAAGATGTTGTTCTCCTCTTTGGGTGTTTATTTGTATGTTTTCCTCACTATTTTCAACTCATCTTTCTTTGTATGTTCTGAGTGCAATTTCAGATTGCACTCAGCCATAAAACTTATGAACCTCCTCTTCTGCATCAGTGGCTGGAGCATAAACATGGTAACTGTCACATTAAAGGGTTGCCCATGGATGTTATTTATTCACTGACTACACTGCACCCAAGTACTTCCTTCCAATCCCTGGAATGCATTCAAGGCATCCATCTGGGGTTCTATTATTACTTTCCCTTAGAAAAAAAAGTTTCAGAGCTTCTAACCAGTGGTGGGTTTCAGCCGGTTCGCACCGGTTTGGCAGGCCAATACCTATTTTTTTGTTGAGTTTGACGATCCGGTGATGATAAATCTGTGTTTTCCAGAATACGTCTGGTTTTCGTTCAACTTCCTTCCAGTTCAACTTTCTTTCTCCCCAAAAGTCCAAGAGAGGAGCGACGGAAACCAAACAGAGATTTGGCTCCTTCGATCACGTCATTCAGGTGAAAACTAGGTGGTGCTTCTCAGAGATAATTTCAGGAATAGACGCTTCATCTCTCTAGTTTCCTGATTGATGCATATGGGAAAGGGAGCGAGGCCACTAAGTACCGTGTTTCCCTGAAAATAAGCCCAGGTCTTATATTTATTTTTGGTCCAAAAGACCCATTAGGGCTTATTTTCAGGGGATATCTTATTTTTTCATCACAAGGCCCAGCCCGGCTGGTGCCCCCCCCCAGGAGACTCAGGTTTCCCTCGGTGGGGGAGGAAGGCTTTGGAAATTGCCTTTTTATTTACATTGATCATCAATATTGTAATCGGTCCTTTTATTTTTCAAAAAAAATATTTGTATTTACCACGATTAGCCTCCTTGGACGCCAATAGGAAGGTGCGGTATGAATTCTGTGCATGAGCCATGGAAATACAGACACTCGCACCCTCAAAGCTCATGCCGCTTCCTCGCTCAGGATGTACCACTGCTTTACGTGTGCATTCAACTTTGTGGCTTAGCTAAACTCTTCAGCTGCGGTGGGCCACGGTGCCCATCACCTTCAGGAAGCCTGGGCGATGGAAACCTTAGGCCAGGCTCCTCACAGTTGAAGCAATCCAGATTACCCAGAGTCAAGCTGGTCGTTGTGGGAGGCGTGGCCCATCCCTATCCTCCAGCTCCGCCGCACATGTGGGACGAGCCTCCCACGACGGCCAACCTGACCCTGGATGAGTCGAATTGCTTGCAGGGAGAGGCTGCACATTGCAGGACAACGACTGCAAAAGGCACCTGCAGATCCCTGCAGCTCCTGGAGGCTCCGAGCACTGTTTTTGGCATTGCTCGGTTTCCCACCCCACCCCCGCTAGGCTGACCTGGTGGGCGGGATTGCCTTCTGCCTTCCCTGCTGCTGCATTGGCGGTGTGGTGATTGGACGGCGGCCATGCTACGAATGGGGATAGACCATCCCCCAAACCTCAGCCATCCTCCACAGCGTGCTGCAGCTGAACTGAGGTGGCTGGCTGGCACTGAAGCCCTGCCAAACACAGCGAGGCAGATGCACACACAGAATCCGCTGGTTTTGGCGGCACTTCGGCGCCTGGCCGAAATCAATTTATAACTTTTTTGAAATGGGTTTTTCTGGAATTTTTTGTTGTTATTCTGTCTTATCACTGTTAAAATAAACTTACCATTAAATTTATAGACTGATCATTTCTTTGTCAGTGGGCAAACGTACAAAATCAGCAGGAGATCAAATAATATTTTCCCTCACTGTAGTTGGAAAAGTCAGATTAATTTAGAAATAAAAAAGATTGTATTCCCTTGATTCCTAAAAGAAAGGATTTGACTCATCCTGAAACATAGATTCATCTCATTATTAAATGTGGATCTCATGACTCTTCATGGCAATCTTGGCTTTTTAATTGAGATGATACTTCATAATCAGACAGGCTTTGTACCAAAGACATACATAAGAAATAATACCATATGTATATTTTAAATTTACTGATGAGATAAATCAGACCAAAATTGGCCATTATTTTTCTTGAGGATGAAAGGGCTTTTAACGGTTTTGAATGGATTTGTTTCTGGTTCTCAAAAAAATTGGGCTGTGTTCCTAATTTTTTACCTAGACACAAAATATTTATAAAGAACAAAAGATTAAAATTATTGCTTCATAGCAATGAATTATATTGAAGAGAATAGAACAAGGGTGTCATTTCTCTTATAATGATGATGATGATGTTGGAAGGAACAAAAGATCCCAGATCAGCCAGGAGTCACTTTGTGGCCAATTAACGAAAAGTAGTGGTGCAGCACAGGGAATCTTCCTTGTTGATGGCCCCTGGGAGATTCCAGAATTCCAAAATTCCAAAAACTAGGCCCTCAGCCTAGTGCTTTTTTTCATTTTTTAAAATTATTACAGTCAAAGACTTATAATGAAAAAAACAAACTTTAGAAATAAAAGGATTGATATAAAACACAAGGTAAAAGAATGTACACAATATTAGATAGCCCTTGACTTAGGACCCATCGCTTAGCAAACATTCAAAATTATGACTGACCTGAAAATAATAACAATAATAATAATAATAAAGTTGGAGCTCATCTAGTCCAACCCCCTGCTCAAGCAGGAAACCCTATACCATTTCAGACAAATGGCTGTCCAGTCTCTTCTTCAAAACTTCCAGTGTTGGAGCATTCACCGCTTCTGGAGGCAGGTTGTTCCACTGATTAATTGTTCTAACTGTCAGGAAATTTCTCCTTAGTTGCAGGTTGCTTCTCTTTTTGGTTAGTTTCCATCCGTTGCTTCTTGTCCTGCCTTCAGGTGCTTTGGAGAATAGCTTGACTCCCTCTTCTTTGTGGTAGCCCCTGAGATATTGGAACGCTGCTATCATGTCACCCCTCATTCTTCTCTTCATTAAATTAGACATACTCAATTTCAGCATCCGTTCCTTGTTTTAGCCTCCAGTCCCCTAATCATCTTTGTTGCTCTTCTCTGTACTCTTTCTAGTCTCTTTTTTACAGTTTTGGTGGTGACCAAAACTGGATGCAGTATTCCAAGTGTGGCCTTACCAAGGCATTGTAAAGTGGTATTAACACTTCAAGTGATCTTGATTCTATCCCTGTTAATTCAGCCTAGCACTATATTGGCTTTTTTGGCAGCTGCAGCACACTGCTGGCTCATATTTAAGTGATTGTCCACTAGGACTCCAAGATCCCTCTCACAGTTGCTATTGAGCAAGGTACCACCTATACTATACCTGTGCATTTGGTTTTTCTTGCCTAAATGTAGAACCTTACTTTTTTCACCATTGAATTTCATTGTTAGATAGCACCCAATGTTCAAGTCTGTCAAGATCCTCCTGTATCGTAAGCCTAACTTCTGGAGTGTTGGCTATTCCTGCCAGCTTGGTGTCATCTGCAAATTTGATGAGTTCCCCATCTATCCCCTCATCCAAATCATTGTTGAAGATGTTGAAGAGCACAGGGCCCAAAATAGAGCCTTGGGGCACCCCACTACACACTTCCCTCCATGTAGATGCAGTTCTATTGAGGACCACATGCTGAATATGGCCGATCAGCCAGCTATGAATCCATCTGGTGGTGATGCTGTCTAACCCACATTTTTCTATCTTACCAAGTAATAGGTTGTGGTCTACTTTATCAAATGACTTACTGAAGTCCAAGTAAATTATATCCACAGCATTCCTCTGGTCCACTAATTTTGTCACTTGGTCAAAGAATGCAATAAGATTTGTCTGGCATGATCTGTTTTTGACAAACCCATGTTGGCTTTTCGTAATGACTTTGTTTGCCTCTAGGTGTTTGCTGATTTGTTGCTTGATTATCTTTTCTAGAATCTTCCCAGGTATTGAGGTCAGGCTGATAGGTCTGTAGTTTCCTGGATCCATTTTTTCCCTTTTTGAAGATGGGAACTACATTTTTTATAGCGTTACAACCATTGACATTTCAAATGTCAAGAAAAACAAAATCTTATAACCCAATTAATTGCAGAACATAAATTATTTATGAGTTGTGGTGGCAGTGTTAGAATGTAGGATTGCAGGCCAACTCTGCTCACTGCCAGGAATTTGATCATGATGGGCTCACGGTTGACTCAGACTTCCATCCTTATGAGGTGAATAAAATGAGGACCCAGACTGTTGGGGCAATATGCTGACTATAAACCGCTTAGTGTGTTCTGTAAAGCACTATGGGGCGGTATATAAGTCTAAATGCTATTGCTATTTTCTGATAGTACTGTACTAACAACCAGTGATTCAGTGTCAGAGTATCAGATTAATGAAAACTCAAGATACTGATACAGAATTTGAGAGGATAAAAATTTGTGTATTGGCTAACAGACTTTAACATCACTAAGTCAAATATTTAGCATTTAAAAAAAGAACAATTATTAATGTGGAAAGACATCCCTTCATAGAATTAAATCTGTCTTTGTTAGCAAGAATTGCAGTGGTTAAATGAGTATTTTACCAAGACTAATTTTATTTCAAATATTTCAGCTTTTATTGAGAGTAAGGTATTAAATTCATGACTCAGATAAGTAAATAAACTATATATGAAGTAATAAAAGGCCAAGTATTAAATTCAAGAATTTGCAAGGTTCAGAAAAACAATATAGTGTCATGGCTCCAACTTGCAGATTGTACTATTATGTCACTTGTCTTAAATTTCAGTATAGATTAGAATTGTACTCTAAGCATATAATTAATAAAGTATGTCTGAAAACATATATTGAAAATTCAGAATTTGAAAAGTTTCTGAAGAACACAAATATTAAGCAAGCCAATTACAATTCAGGAGATTAAAGTTATAAAGATTAAAATTGGAAAGGCACCAGATCCAGATGGGACTGAATACAGGTAGTCCTCAACTTACAAGTTTGTTTAGTAACTATTCAAAGTTACAGCAGCACTGAAAAAAGTGACTTATGACTGTTTTTCACACTTTTGACTGTTGCAGCATCCCTGTGGTCATGTGATTAAAATTCAGACACTTGGCTTATATTTATGACAGCTGCAGTATCCCAGGGTTGTGTGTTCACCTTTTGCGACCTTCTGACAAGCAAAGTCAATGGGGAAACTAGATTCACTTAACATCTGTGTTACTGACTTAAAAACTGCAGTAATTCACTTAACAACTATGACAAGTAAGGTCGGAAAATGGGGCAAAATTAACAACTGTCACGCTTAACAACAGAAATGTTGGGCTCCACTGTGGTCATAAGTAGAGTGCTACCGGTATTACAAAAAGAGGAAGAATTGATGGAACCATTACCAATGACAATGAATGAAATCCAAATGACAAAAATATACCAAGAACATTAGAAAAAGCAGAAATTAATTTACAAAGAAGAAAGTGATCTGAAGAAGCTACAATCATAGAAGTCAATTTCTTCATTGAAGATTGTATTCACTACAGTATTTCTGAAGTCATACAGTTCAAACAGGTTACATTCCAAAGAGGAAGTTAAAAATGACAGGTTCATCGTAGATGTATTAGAATACATTAATTACAAGAAAAAGAAGGCAGTAATAATAGATGTGTTCAAAGCCTTTTGACAATTTGGACTGGATTTTCCTAGTGCAGGCCCTTGGCAAAATGAACCCAGGAGAAAATTTCAAAACTTGTGTGGAAAGCATATACTGTATTAGTAGCAAATAGAAAAGATCACAGTAAATAGAACGCTGCAAGCTTTTTAATAAGGGAAAAGGCAAAGGAGTGTATTTTCTCATTATTTGTAATCATGTTAGACATACAGGCAGACAAAATCCAAAAAGAAATGGGATCAAAATTCCAGGGGAATAGCAAGCTCTGCAAGACAGTTGATGGAAACATTTTTGGCTGCTTTTCTGGGTACAAGTTAACATGTCTATAATAGCAAACTAGTACATACGTCAAAATTGTTCCATGAAATTTCACTGAGCATGCTTGCATACCATGTAACTCTGGTAGGCTTGGCTTTCATGCGTGTCTTCAAATATTCTGATTATCTGATATTTCCAAACCGAAGATGCAGTATTGAGTCCTGAACTGCTTAGAGGCACTTGTGGATGTGTTTGGCATCTGAAATGCTTTCAAGGCTGACTTTATTACTCTCAGATTAGATTTCCTGCAGAAAGATCTCGCCATTACACAGTACAAGGATTGAAATTAAATTACCAACAAATGGCAATTCTGATGTGCTAGAAACTCTTGACATGTTTTTTAGCATCTGTTGTTCTTTCTCTTCAGTTTGAAACTTTGAGACAAGATTGTGAAAAGCCTTTAATGAGTGCTTATTAATATGCTTAACCAATGTACTGATATTAAACTTTTGTCTGCCAAAGGAGTTCCTTCAGTTGAAATTCACTGCTGAATACATGCTTATGGTGTTGACTGTGTTAACATGAGTATTATGCACTGCTGGACAAATACATATATAATGGTGTGAGTCAGCAAGTGTTGATGTGTACAATCAGGAATGAAGAGGACAATCTGTGACAGCAACCAGTAAATTTCATACGAAAGTCTTATGAACTGATTAAGGGTTAAGGACGATTAACAGATTATGCAAATGGAAACTGCTATTATGCTTGGAGTATCACGGGAGCTTGTAGATCAGATTGATTTTTTTCAATTTTGGAAGGCTTGCACAAATGTGCTATATTTGCACATTTTCCACAATATTACAAAAATAAACCTAGGCTTTGATAAGAAAATTCATAGTTATGGGGGGAGTAGTTAACATTATTCATATGGATTTCCTTGAACCTGGCATTACTGTCAACTCAGAATATTGTATTACAACATTCAACAATTTAAAATGGATTAAGCAAAATTTGGAAGCACACAAAAGAAAATTTTGCTGCAGCATGACAGCCCTAGATCTCATCACCCAGAAGGCAATTGCAAATTTGATCTCATTGTTTAACCCCATCCACTATGCAATCCATTTTTGGCACAATGCAACTTCCACCTTTTTCCATAATTGAAGATATACCTTCATGGGCAACTGTTTTGAGTATGTAGGAAGAATTTCAGATCTGGTTGAAGAAGCAGACTTTAAGAAGCTTGTCTGTCATAGGCCAAAGTATGTAGCAAATGGTGGTGATTATGTGCAGAAGTAAATACAGGAAATACAAGTAACAAAATAGTTGATTTCAAGAATTATTTCCCACTTTTTAATTAAAATATCCATATATAAATTAAGATTAGGGAGATGGAGGCATACTTTTCATTCAACCCTCATAACAATATGACAAATGTTGCAATTTAGACAAAAATTATTAAAGGTACAAGAATATCTCACAGCATGGGACTGTTAGATGTTTGGGATTGTTAGATGTTAATTTCTCTATTCTACAGATAGTTTTATATTGTTCTATGGTAGTCTGATGTGATAACATTTTAAGTTTTTAAAGGCTCAAAATATTTTTGTCACTAATTTGAACAATGCTATGCACTTATTCAGTGCCATGCCTTCACATATACTCATATTCCATTCATTTATACATGGCATTTCTATAGTACATGCCATGACACATGCCTTTTCATGCAGTAATTCACATTCTCATATTTTTCTCACTCATTCTTCTTACCATTTTCACTCATATGTATTAATGCATTCAACATGTAATGTTTACAGGGCTCATAACAAAAACTTATTTTTAGGTAGGTCTTTATAATTTTTTCTCTAAATTAGCTAAACGTAAAAGACGAAATATTACACTGGTATGTCAAAGGTGATTTTGGATTGGATCCAGCATAAGCTGCTTTCAAATAAACTTCTTTAATCCACAAGTATTGTCTGATGTGGCAGAAGTCTACTGATATAGAGAGGAAATTATCTGTGTAATAATATCCTATGATCCATTCTTCCAAATGCTCTACCGCAACAAGATAGCAATATTTGGAGTTGCAAACTAAGCAAAAGAACTTTCTCCAATTTCGATGGACAGAAGCATTGTCAACCCTATTTAGAGCTAATCCTAGAGGTATCAGAAGACAGATCAAGCTACTATATTATACTTGGTATAATCTTGCACCAGTATGAATTGCACCAGTAATTCATATATCATATTAAGTTTCAATTTAGTGTATGGTTTCTAATATGCCAACAGAAAACATCAGTTAATTTATATCACAGCATAACAAAATTTCAGGCATTTAATACAATGATACATATTTAAAAATGTGACCTGCTAACTAAAATGATTACAAATTAAATATATTTCAAGTGTAGTTGGGATAGTAAAGTCATAGATTACAAACTCCATTAGTTGACATAGTTTAAACAAACTAGCAGAAATGTTAAATACCCCATCTAAGAACATGTCTATAGGTGAAAGATTATCCATTCCATAGTTAAAGGAACTAGAATACTTTGGATGTTCACTGTGGTTGTGGTTTTATCATGAAGATGAAAATCTATCCATTTTCTGTAACTCACTGTACGTGTATAAAGTCCTGGATATTTATCTTGATTACAGCCAGTGGCAAAACTGGTGATGCCTATCAGATAGTATTGGGATTCGCTCGGGAAATAGCACATCAAAGGTCCACCACTATCTTCCTGGAATATGAAAAATAGGGGAAAAGTCAAATGTTCATATTATTCTAAAATTCTGAAGTACTATATAGGAATCTTCCGCTTAGTTCAGATAGGGTGGTTCAACTAACAAAAAATATGTTTTAAAAAAATTCAATTATTTATTCAATTTAGAAATATTGATATTTCTTAACATATTACACATTTATCAGACTATAAAACTGTTATAAAAACTATGTTAAAAACAATATAGTGGCTGTACTTAAGAAAAACTACAGAAAAATTAAAAATCCTTCAAACACAAAGCACTTCAAAGAAACAAAAAAAGTAAACAGGAAAAAATTCATGAAAATACAAAATTTTTATATGTCAAAAGTTCCTCTGCCATTTAATATTTTCAAACTTTTAATTTTATATGAATACAAAAGTTTACCAGCAAGTTTTAAAATAGTGAATTTGCACCTAAGCTATAAGAAATAAGAGCATTTGATCCCGTCTGCATTTGATACAAAGCCAATTCAAGGCTGAGTTGAGTCCTCGACTTGCATCAGTTCGTTCAGTGACCATTCAAAGTTAAAGCGGCACTGAAAAGAGTGGCTTATGACTTTTTCATACTTACGACTGTTGCGGCATCTCCATGGCCAGGCGATCAATATTCAGACGCTTACCAACTAACTTATTTATGACGATTGCAGTATCCCAAGGTCATGTGATCACATTTTGCGACCTTCTGACAAGCAAAGTCAATTGGAAAGCCAGATTCACTTAACATGTGTTACTAACTTAATAACTGCAATGATTCACTTAACAAATGTGACAAGAAAGGTTGTAAAATGGGACAAAATTCACTTAACAAATGTCTCACTTAGCATCAGAAATTTTGCGAACAATTGTAGTCATAAGTCGACTACCTGTAATTAATTGAAAAGAACCAATTAGTTTGAGATGTCCCTTATTAAAAAAGAGTTGTTTAAAAAAATACATGAATTCGCAAACTTTTTTAATTTATCTACTTATTATTCAATTTAGGCACTGCTGAAATCCCAAATGACATTATATATTATACACTTAAAACTTGTACAAATATTTTTATTTTACCACACAGCTATTTGTTGGTGAGGAGGCACAAATCATATCAGTTGGTAATCTTTCTTTATACCATTCATATTTATTACAGACATATAGTGGAATAATAATTGCTCGAGCTTCTTGTAATTCAATTTTAATTTTGCCTGTGAAGAAAACACAAAATATGTGGAAGTATGCTGTGTTCAGTATTCTTTATAGAGTTTCCAAAGGAGCAGTAAAAGAAAAACAGTAACTTTAAAACAAAAAATTATTATGGAGTAAGTGTTCAGACTTCAGTTTACCTCACTGAATGCTAAGCAATGAACATGCCTTACAAAAAGGTTAAAGGCCACTACCAGTAGGTAATTATCACTATTTACATTTATTGCACTTCATTTTTCTTAATCATGTTCACTATTCTCAAACAACAAATATAGACACAAATTCTTTGCTAAGGACATAATTTGGAATATCACATAGAGTCAACTGCAGGTTATAAGAACTAGTACCATCATAAAACTGTTAAGTCTTTAAATGCTACAGATTCCGTTGCTAATTTTGTAGTAAGACAAGCCTTATGGAAAATACAGAATATTGAGAGTTTTAGACCCAGTACTATTTTCTAAGCATAATGCCCTAAGCCTTCAAATCATTAGATGATGAAAAAGCATTTTTTCACCCATCCAATTTTTTTCTGTAGAACTCCCTACCTACATACATTGTAGTCATTACAATAAATGAAACATAAAAGGATAAAAAAAATTATAAAAAAGATCCAGGTAGTTTCAATATAAGTTTAGTTCATCCTTAAATTTAGCATTCTATTTCTTTTTTTTATAACAAGTTTTATTAATTTTTCAATTTTACATCCAAATATTTAGGAAGCAGCGTGGTGATTGGGTAATCAATAGTCCAATAACAGAGTCTTTCATACATATCTCAGGTTACATCATTAAAGGTTCCCTCTCTATTTCCCTTAATTATTATATCACATTCAAGTTAATACATTTCTAATTATAGCTCAATCAATCAATAATTTGTCAATATAATTTTACTTATACATATCCAAGTCCTGTTTTGAGGTTTTACCTAATTTCAATTACCATATTCCAATTTAGCCTTTAATATCCATAATATTTAGACTTCGGGTAGCCAAAATTTTCCTAATTTCATTACAGAATAGTTATCATATCTAAAATACACATATTATTCAGTTAATTACATTCTTACTTTATTTCACAAGTATATTCTATTTCTCATCCTAGTACCTCATCATTTACTAATAAAATATCTTTTATTGTCACAAACCAACTTCCATAATACAATTCAAAACTATACTATTGGCTAATTTTCATTTCCCTTATAAATCTAAGTCCTAAATATTGAATCAATCGATATCTTTAAAAATCTCCTTAGCCCATTAAGATTTTAAGCTCTTCCATTATCAGTCAACAGAAAAAAAGGAGGGGGGGAGGAAAATCCCATTTTTAAATCTAACTCTAGCTTTCTTTTTGTGCCAAACAGGCTTCCATACCAGTGCCTTTAAATCCTCAGATGTGTCTCCCTTCATTCCTACACATGTTATTTGAATCAAGGGAGAGCATCCAGTTGCCAACTTTTCAAAGGAACTGGCCCCTTTGTAATCATTAGATTGTTGCCCTAATAGTTCAAATCTCCATGTTTGATTTAGAATATTTGCCATCAGTTCAGTCTGGTCTTCTTCTTCCAATTTTATCTGGCTAGAATAAGAGGTCATGTCCAGTGTCGTGGTTGTTATTTGATTGTCTGGGTTATCTAAGTTCTCAATATGTTGTGTTTGTTGATCTTTAGTGTCCTCCATCTTAATGTTGCTTTCTTCAGTTTCTGTTGCTTTTTGAGTTGCAGGTTCTTTAGTTGAAATCAAGATTTGACTGTCAAAGTTCTCAGTAAATTGTACTTGTTGTTGTATAAAATCCTCTTTGATATTAGTTTGTACCCCTTTTGTTGTTTTTTGGATTGTAGGTTCATTAATTGGAATCTGGCCTTCAATTTGTAATTTTAAGGTGACATCTTTGTCTTTCACTCTGGAATTCATTAGCTCAGTGGCTTCAAGGATTTTTTCAAGTATGAGTTTATAGTTGAGTTGTGGGTAGAATTCCTCCATTTCTATGGTGATTAGAGATAGTCCTTTAGTGGAGGCTATATTTAATAAAAGACAGCAAATGTTCACCTCCACTATTCCTAGAAGTTGTTTTCACCACCCAGCTGTTTCAAATTCTTATCTTTTTTTAGATAATACGAAGGACAAATCTAGGGAGTAAGCAGGCCTCACAGTCAAAGAAATTCACTTGCTGTATCAGGCTTCGCCACAAAATGTCACCGATAGCATGTAAAATCTTTTTCCAGATACCAGTTAGGCTTTTATCCAATTAAAAAAATTTTTTTTCCAATTTAACAAAGAGATAAGGTAATAGGTCCACAATAGGAACTTTTTGGGACCCCAAACATCCCAAAAGTACAAGTCCAGTTATTTAGTTGTTTAGGTTAGTTGTTTTTTTTCTTTTCTTTTCAAAGCTTTAGTTTCCCGAGGTAGGCAGACGCTGCTATGTTAAGAGCGGGGAAGAAATTTCAGGAGGCTTTCACAGGAAGATAGTTGGGATACAAGAAAGGTAGAATAAGATCTCACCCAAATCCTCCGCAGTGCTTTCGTTGTGCTTGGTAGTGATTTTGGCTTTCGGCTGGCACGGCTTAAGTGATCAGCCATGTTAATGGCCGATCTTTTCTCCGACAGTCCAAAGGAACTGCCTCGGATCAAACGGAAGGGCTACCGCCCTTCCGCGATCTGTCGAGGGTCCTCCTCACGGTCGTCGCCCCTCCAGGGCAACTTACGACCCTTTTCAGGGTCGCCCAACGAAGGGAAACCGGGCGGCGGAGAGAGCGTTCCCCCTGCAGGTCCGCCAGTGCGGCGATCCGGAACTGAAAGCCAGTATTCTATTTCAAATGTTATAAAAACATAGGTAATCTCATTTTTAGAAATAAAAATAAAAATTGGGAAAAAGTTGACTGAAGACATTTTTGCAAAAGCAGAATTGACAACTGTGGCAAACAATGGAGAACTGGTAAGTAGACCTGCTCCTGTATTCTCTATGAAGGAGAAGACGGGAGATAACCCACATATATTCCAGACAACTCCTCGTATCTTGCAGGTGTGACCAATAGAAGATGACAGGAATAGCCATCTTGCTCGCAACAGTGCTCAGCACCTTTTAAAAGACACTAAGTTTACTAACCTCACTTTCTAATCTCTTTCAAAAATTGCTTTTTAATTCCTTTTAAGCTATTAAGAGACATTTGGAACGATAAGTTTGAAAACACCAGGTGAGTTTGCTTCAATCCTGAATAAAAGAAAATTTTAATCATAAGCTTAAAAATTTAAATAATTTGTAATAAACAGCAAAAACTAAATAAGACTGACTTTAGAAAGTTATAAATAAACAAGGGGGCCAGATAAAACTGGGAATTTAGAAACATTTATAAGATTTTGGAATTATAAAGAACAAAGAACCCATGGGAAATAGATCTTTTCTAGTTTTGCAAGTCATAACGAAGATAAATAATTTTATGTTTTTAAAAATTGGACACTAGAGGGAACTAAAGATTCCAGGCAGAGGGGGAAAAACACAAAACTATCAATTAAAATGATGCAAAACATTATAACATTCAAAATATTAAAGGAGACTTTTGAAGAATGGAACCAGAGATTAGTAGCCACAATACCAACAGTGTCAGTCATGGTGTCTGCCTCTATGGTTAGACTATGTTTAAAAAATGAAATTGAAGAAATGCAGAACAAGTTAGATATTGAAAGTGGATTTACAAATGACAGGCCAAAAGAAAAACTTGGAAAATGATTTCTCACTGGATATACAAAAGAAATTGGTATTTTAAAAATCAAAAGAGAAATACAAATGATGAACCAAGAAGGAAGTGACATATTTTTTTCCTTACTGGATTTAAAAAACAAGTATGTAAAAGACCTAAAAGGCCTCTTTGAGATGAGATTAAAAAGAATTGAAAAATCAAATTCTAAAACATTATTTGAATTAAGATTAATACTGTTAGAAGTAAAAGAAAGGAATATAATATTTAATTGTTTGTAACTTTAATGGAGGTGAAGAATCATTAAAAAAAATTTTATACCTATGATGCAGTTTGGAAGTCACTTCTTTACATATTTTTTCTTACTTTTCTTTCTTCCTTTTTCCTTTTCCTTTATTTTTTACTTTCTATTCTATTTTCTTTCTCTAAATATAGTTTGTATTAACCTTTACTATTTGAAACCAAAAGGCATCTATAGCTGGCTGCCTTTTGAGTCAAAGAGGTCTCAAATTTATTTCAATGCCAACACAAGAAGTCTAATATCCAACTTTTTTAAACATATTCTTTGGGGAATTCAATAAACATAAAACAAAATTTTGGGTGTATTATTTCATTAATCATAAGAAATATATTTTATATTTCTTAAAACTTAAGCCCACTGGTTTTTCAAACCAATGCCATCCAAATCCACAATGTGCCACTTCGTTTCAGCAGTGCAAAGGTATAAATATCTGAAGAGTATTTAAAGTATTGATATGGAGACTAAAGATGGCCCATCCCAATCTAAAAAAATGGTCCCTCGACAAAATCAAAGTGCAGCTCACCAACTACAGGTTACTCTTATTTTTAATAATGTTACTGAAAGTTACTATTAAAAAGATAAGATCTTTTACAAACTAGAAAAAGAAATAGGGAAAAAAGAAGGAAAAAATAGAAAATGGAAAAAATAATATAGTTCATAAAAAGAAAAATATAGAAAATTACTTCCCCATAACAAGTTTTAGTAACTTATCACTTTCTTGTAAAATTCAACAAGATTTCTTCTCCCTATATCATGTTATCTACCACCAAATCTTTAGAGCCTCATTGAGTTCTGATGAGCAAAAGTCCATTTTTAACCTTGATCAAATAAACTAACTTTATATTCCTTCCCTTTACTTTTGACAGTCCCCTGAAATAATAGTCCTAGAACTTTATTCTCATTTTTTCTTTATCCCTTCTCATAAAATTAGCTTCTTTTGTAAATCCAATATAAAAAAGTTGTCCAGGTCTCTTTTGGTTTGTTAAGATACCAGTCAGTTTAATTTGTACATCCAGTATAGCATCTCCTTCCATACCATTCACATAACCAATGATTTTGAATCCACTTTCAAATCAATCTCAGTCATAACCTATAAAACTTCTCTTCCATACCATTTTCAAACACTTATCTATATAGGCAGTCCTTGGCTTACAACAATTCATTTAGTGACCATTTGAAGTTACAATGATACTGAAAAAGTGACTTATGACCAGCTTTCAGACTTATGACTGTTGAAACATCCCCATGGTTATATGATCAAAATTTGGGCACTTGGTAATTGGCATGTATTTATGACAGTTGCACTGTCCCAGGGTCATGTAAACTCCACTTGTGACCTTCCCAGTCAGCTTCTGACAAGCAAAGTCATTGGGGAAGCCAGACTCGCTTAACAACAGCATGATTCGTTTAACAACTGCAGTGATTCACTTAATAATTGTGGCAAAAAAAGTTGTAAAATGGGGAAAAACTCATCTAACGGCCTTGCTTAGCAACAGAAATTTTGGGCTCAATTGTGGTCATAAGTCAAAGTCTATCTGTAATGGCAGACACTTTTAAAATCAACTTCTGGATTCATCTTTCAATACATCCAATATTAAAAGTATTTTGTTCCATTCTAATTTAAGCGTTCTTGTCCTTTAGTTCCTTCTGGTTTCCGCTAGTGTCCAACCTTCAAAAATCACACATACATACATACATAAACAACAGCATTTTATCATGGGAAGGTTTCTTAAAATTAGTTTAAAATTTTTATTTCAAAACAATTTGGACCCTCAGTCCATTTATAATCTACATTCTAATTGTCCTTTTGCAGGTTGTTACCCAAAAGTTTTTTTAACTACTTATATTTGTATTTAAATCTTCTTCTGCTAAGGATTGAAGGAAACTCATCCAGTGTAGTAAAAGTTGCCTTTCTGTAGGTTCTTAATATCTGAAAAACAGTTAATAAGCAATTTCCAAAAGCGATTAAGAAAGGAAATCCAGTCATTTGAAAAAAATGCCAGCTTGGGCAAAGATGACAAACCCTCATCTCCCAGCGCTTTAAACCTGCTGGAGATCGTCGGCTGCTGGTCTCCTTGCAATTGTCTGGAGCACATGTGGACATTCCAAAGTGCTCTCCTGTTCAGAGAGGAAACCTGAACAGCCGGTCCCTTCACCAGCTCTTCATTCCATTGCAGTCATTGCCTCCACTCTCAAGTGTAGCTGGTTTCAATTCGCCATTTCTTCCCCAGAAGTCTACTACTCTTCTCTTTACCTACAAAACAACAGATGGATCTGTTCAGCTGACTATATGGGACATGTGATAATTTCTTGATGTTGACTATATCAGGAAACCAGAACAAAATAGTGAGGCTCACAATCCCTGGAGCAATTGATTTAAAACAAATATGCCTGAGAAGTATGCAGGCACAAGAGCATCTCCAGAAGTTGTCACTAAATATTGAATATAATGGAAAGGAACATGATTAAATACGTATGATTTAATATAGATTATATGAAAATTATTTATTCTTCTGGGCTTTCTTTCCTAGCCTATAATTTTATATCCCATAACATTTCATAGCCCTAATATGAAAGCACTCATATCAATTTGCTTGAATCATTGGCCAAAAGAAAATTTGCTTCACATCTATAATATAAAGTAATTCAGCAGATAATGAGATTTAATTTAGTTTGATGTGTAGGCTAAAGCTGAAATTTATATTAATACTGCAGACAGACAAGGGTTTACATTATAGAAAATTGTCCCCCTGCCGTCTCAATAGCCTAAAGAATGGAGATTCAGGGGTTTTAATGTTAGCACTGGGAGTAATTTGTTTTCTACAGGCCTCTTGGCTCCCATATACATCCCTGAACTGCCCTGAAGGACTAAGAATCAGCCCAATCCTTCCTAGTGATGGCATCACAGGTTTTCTTGGAAGGCTGAAAGGAAGCATAGCTCTCAACCCCTTAAATACTGCCCAACCCTGTTCTCCATAAGTTAAATTACTTGAATTAAAATATGAAAGCTTTCCAAGTTCATGAAATATTATCTGCAGAAAGATTAAATAATTACCTTTTTTCTTTCTGTTTCTCCATCCACTTATGTAACATGGATTCTTATCAGTCACTAGATGAGAATTGTGAGGTAAGCAGATAGGCTGAATATATTTATTGTACTCAACAAGCTTCACAAGTTTAAACATTGCAATATCATTTTCGTAGCTGTCCCACTTGAAACCAGAATGGACAATGATACTTTTCACCCGACGACTTATGGTGTGAGAATGAGGTTTATAAAGATGATGTAAACCAATCACAACTCTCCAATATTCTGGGTTCCTAGGACAATAAAATCCTTTGTAGAGTTAATGAGGCTCAGCGGCTGCTTTACATAATTTTAGATTTATGTAATCTTAAAATCTGTAGTACTGTAGTTCTAATTCAGTTAAGAATTCTATCAAGTAAGAAATTTGCAATTTTATCAAAGGGATCCCTTAAATAAAAATAGGAACATAGGTACTGTTCTCTGCCATTAGGAGTTTGTTTTATTATGACAATTATTCTTTGAAATTCTTAAGTATTCAATTTGGAAATTGGAATACAGAAATATGAGATAAAAATACCATACAATATCTTTTTGTTCTGAAAGATAAATCTGTATATATGTGCATTATGACATGAATACAGGATATAAGAACTCTAAATGGATTGGGAGAAGAAATCTAGTACCTGTCCCCAACCAGATGCATTTAAGAAACTTAAAAACAAAGAACTGAGGACCATACAGTAATTCTCTTCCATTGGTTTTCTTGCTATTAATTCACAGGATAATATACAGCCAGCAAGACTACTAACTATTAATAATTCTCTCCTCCATGAATTTATTCTTTCATCCCCATTTTAAAATCATCTGAATTACTACTACATGTGATGGCAGTGAACTTTATACTTTAACTATAAATTGAAAAGCCCATTTTTCATACTATATATGATTTCATACTATACCTCTAGCAAATCTCCCGTTACCTATTATTACTCTAAGCCAAGAATTTCAACATCTTATCTTTCCTCCAAAGGAGCTACATTTTTGCATTTTTACCATTCGGTAGTATGCTTTTTGAAGCATAGTGAATAAAGCTATACATGGTATTCAAAGTGAAGATTCATTGTAAATTTATATAAGGACAATATTATATTGATAGTGTAACTGGCAACAAACCTCAGACAATCACCAAGATTTATTTTATAGTAAACACATACTGCAAAGAAAGATGCCAATTTCTGTACTCATTTCTATGTAGATTCTGGGCCAGCATGTTTTAAAAATCCCCAAATGGAAGAATTGACATTAGCCAAATAAAATATCACTACAGAACAGTAGATGAAGGAGCACTGCATAGCAGGAAAGTCAGTGTGCTAGTAGTATGTTTTAGAGAAGAGAGCAAAAACCAAAACAAAACATGTTCTATTTCAAGCTACTCAAACTAAAGGGAATATAAAACACATCACTTTAGAATTGGTCACTGACAACAAATGAGAAACAAAATCTACTCTAGAGTTTTGCAGCATTCAATTAAGAAGTAAGACAGAAACTACATTGTTTGGAAGATCTTCTAAATGATTTATTGTATTTAAATGCATTTCTAGCACCATATATTCCTGTAGACAGGATGGGGGAGGAATGGAAATTTAGTGCCATTAAAAATTACAGTAACAAATTGGTACAAAAATAAAATTAAGCCCTGGTTAAGTGAGTTTGGCAGCAGATTTTTTAAATTTCTACATTTGATGTTCACTACTGTAACAATAGGTTTTGCTGTAAAGCATAAATTTAAATAGAGTTCACAAATTAGGCTGTGGCTATCTGTGAAAGCCAACTGCATGCTAGTGAAGTAAAAAGTTGATTCAGGAATAGAAATTGGACATTCGAGAAAATAAAGAAGTTAGTATGGCAAGTATTTTTTCTGAAAGAAAATATTTCGGAAAATTCTTAGAAAATAAAATAGCCCCCATTATGCACAGCTGCATAATTATGAAATCATCCAGTCAAATTAGTAACTGCATATTAGATGGTAGAGGCTAACTGTTTGCTCTTCATTTAACACAGATATGTCAAACTGCCGGCCAGATGCATCACACCGAAACCGCGCCCACTCCATTGCCGGCAATGGGGAAAAAGTCACGATACTTCGCGCAACGTCACGTGATGTCGCGAGCTTGACATGCCTGATTTAACAGTTACAATAAATCCATTTTTCTGTTTTTTGTTAGAAAAAAAGGGTAGTTCAGACAAAAAAAAAGGATGTTCTAAAAAGCATAATTCAAAAAGACAGGATGCTTTTTTCTTCTTCTACTGTGTATCTATTAGACACGTCTTTATCTGAAAAATCTGTCAGCTTATATGAGTACTTTAAATGGACCCGCTCATTAATGCCATTTTAATTTAAATTTTAAAATCCTCTTTTCAGTGGCTTGTCAATTATGAAATCAATGAGCAACTGAGTCACATGGTGATGAACTTTAAACTTTTCACAGACACATGATATTTTCATTATCTGTTTCTAAGTATAATTTAATCAATCATTTGGTACATTTTAAAGCAGTAGAACTAATATTGTCCTAGGAAATGTCTTCTTGGCTCCTCTGGTCTTGTAACAAAAAAGCAGTTTATCTAACAAAAAAAATAATGTACATTTTTTATTCAAGTGAGGAGGACTCACACAGGGACTTCCTATTCCTAAGTGGGACTATGTATAATATACTTCATAGGATAAATATTCTGTTTTTTTTCTAAAGTTTATACTGCTGATGTTTGTGTGGGCATAGGAATATAATATTTTTACAGAAACAAATAATTAAATAATTAGAGCCCTTAAAGGTTGCTTTTTTTGCTTTTGTGGTGATATCTAATATGGGTCTTAAGAATGATGTTAAACAATTTAGATTACCTTTAGACTCATTCGTGATGGCAGGATGCATGCTACCTATCTTTTCAACAGCCACAGCTTTGTGATAGCCAAAAATGAATAGATACTTATGACACCGAATTCTAAAGTTCTCTTCATAACTTTAAACCAGTCACTGAGCGCCTGGATCACCATCACTTGACCATGAATATATTGTAACTATCATAAATATGAGGACCAGTTATTGACTATCATTTATTCAAATCTTAATTGGAATAGTGCTGCACCAGTGATCCTTAAATGAGGACTACCTGTAGAACACAAGCAGGATGATATTTTGATAATACAAATCACAGCTAATACAACTGGTTTATTAATTTCTATTTATTTATTTGTATGATTTTATAACTGCCCATCTTAGTAAATGATTCTGGGTGGCTTACAATTCCCATTATTCCTAGTAAGTGGAAAATTGGTAAATGGTGCTTGGAAACATTTTACTTCCCCGGATAGATTAGGAAAAAAAGTAATGCTTAGGGAAACATTTTTAAGTATGTGAAGATGTGGATTTAATTGTCAGTTTGAAAGCCAAAAATTCCAAAGGCAAATTTTCCTCTTTTTACACTTCCTTTTAAGTTGCTGTTGAAAAATATGGCACAGGAAAGAAAGCAAAATAATTTCCTAGAGAATTTAAGACCTCAGGCTACTTCAGTACTTTAGAAACAGCAAAGAAGTTATATTTTTCTACTGAAGTCAGAAATAAAGATCAAAGCATTCCAAATTTCCAGATATAAAATAAAATGTGTTTTATTTGTCCCTTCCTTAAAGGAGCAGAACTAATCTTTGTAATCTCCTGTACTCCCCATTGACTCATGGCCTTTCCTCACTTGCACTTAATCACAGAATGAACTTTACACAGGAGTTTTTCTGCCATGCCCTTATGATTCTACCTTCATCTCATCTCTAACTCAAATCTGGAGCAGACTTAAAGCATCCTCACTTCCGGAAATAACCCATACAGTTTTTACTTTGGGAACCTGGCTCTGAAAATGGGATCAGCCCAATAAAGAGACAGCACACACAGTTGAGTGATACATATGGGTATCATATGAGTGAGGATTCCCATGCCCACCTCACAGCCTCTTTTCCTGCTTGTAATTTATCAGACTATTTTTAATTACCAGTTTAAGGCTCCTTCAGAAGAAAGCTAAATCCATGTTTAAATAGACTAGTTAAGAGTCAGCAAGTATGGGGGAAATCATGCCATGAAAGGAAGGGAGCTGTCGTTCTCAACGTGCCACCCCTCCCCTACCTATCTTTATAAGCTGGGCACCACCAAAATTGAGATTCCCCCTTTCCACAACTTTACTAATCCCTGTTAATTAAAAGCAATAGCACTTAGATCACTTATACCGCTCTATAGTGCTTTATGGCACTCTCTGAGCTGTTTATGTCAGCATATTGCCTATACCATCTAGTGTTTTTTTTAATTTTATCTAGTTTGATAAAATGATTTGAACAAGTGTTGTTAAGGCTAAAGGTATACTAAAACACTTTTTCTGAATCTCTCCTTCCACATATAATTTCAAAATTCAATCATTTGTTTAAAATCTTCAAACTGAACAAAAAAGATTTAAAAATTAAAGATACATACACCCATCTCTTAATGCAACGTGCTACTGTCAGTATCGAGTTGTTATTAATTAAAGATCCGCCACATACATGCCGATATCGACCTGATGGAACACGATAAATCTGAAGACTAACTTGCCATGGCCATGCTCCAAGCTGAGCAACATGTCCACCTACAATTTGAGTCTCTGCTGTTATGTTAACTATAGCAGGCCTTGCTCCACATCCTGGAAATCAAAATGTAGTTATATTGTTAATTTTCAATTATTGTAAAATAGCTAAAAATCAACACCAACATTCAACAATATACACAAAATAATAACCAAAGAGCCTTTTTAAAACTTATCTGGTTAAGAAATATTTGCTGTTACTGGACTAGACACTGTTAGGAGATTAATGATTTTAAAATACCACTAGCTTTCATTATTAGAAGAGTTGTCCAACTCAGAGGCCCCCAACCTTTTGGGCACCAGAGACCAGTTCCATGGAGAGAGGTTTTTCTGCGGACCGGAGCATGCGTGGTTGTGTGTGTTGCCTGCATCTCGCAGATGGGCTTTGCTTGTTTGTGTGGTCCGGTTGCTGGTATACCGCGGTCCGGTACTGGTCCATGGACCGGGGGTTGGGGACCCCTGGTCCAACTTAGTCATTTGAACTGAAGCAGCAGTAAACTTAAACTTAACAGACAACTTGGCTAATACTTTGATCTGCTACAGTCAATTGGATCAGCTGTAAAGAGATTTGGAGTTGTAATCCAAAACATGTGCAGGTGCTTAAATGCCTAATTCTGAACTCACAGGCAGTTCACAATTGATGCCTTAGTAAAACAAACTGCAAAAGTAACTGAGCTTAATCTCATGATACAATTCCTACACTGTGATCAGAATACAATAATTGATATGAATTCCCCCTTTCCTTGTAATATCTTACAAAATTTTTGTTAGGCTAAGAAATTTGCACAAAGTTATCCAGTGAAATTGGTAAATCATAAGTTTTGATTCCAAATCTTCCCAGTTCAACCAAAAAACTTACACTATATTGGTTTATTATTTTTATTTTGGCTACAAAATAGTATCTAGCAACAATGGAATGGGAGCCACTTAGGAGCAGCAGTTAAGGCATCAGGCTAGAAACTGGGAAATTGTGAATTTTAGTTGATCTGGAGCACAGTGTCAGCTGGATGACCTTGGCCAACTTTTCCTCAGCTAATAAGGCAATGGCAAACCATTTCTGAATAATCTTGCCAAGAGAATTGCAATCTGAAATATTTATAAACTCCTCATAACAGTATTTTAATTTATTTATATTCTGCCTTTATATATTATACAGCAGGCAAAAGCGCTTTTATTTAGAATTGCTACGGACATCCCAAGCTGCTTTCAACAGCTCTAATTAGTGTGAAAAGTCAAATCTACAATACTAGCAACAATGCTAGCCTTCTTCGATAATAAACACAACTGTAATGATCAGAAGAGATAAATCCAAAGCAATTATGAATCAGCGTCCTTCAAGCTGAGAGTTAACAAATTGAATACGGCCAGAGGCTTCTCAGAATTCCCTACACAGGAGCACCTACAATAAATTTACGGGCCGAGAGGTACAGAAAATAATTGGGAAAATTGTTGGGCCCATATATTCGGACTGGATCTCAATGAAATGGTATCGACAATTCAAATGGTATCGACAATTCAGGAAACGGCAGCAGCCACGCCCGGGTTAACTGTATTTCCTTCGCTCATTTCAAAAGTAAAGAGGGAGAAAATCACAAGCACACAACCTAGTTGCTGTAATATTGACAAAGATCGTAGGGAACGAAACCCCCGTAGTCAGAACACAACTTTGCACAAAGTTGTAGTCCCCAATTATTTTTCGTCCCGAGAACAAACGCCTGAGGCGCCCCCACTTTCGCCCCTATTTAGGCAATCGTGATGGGCCTTTCGACAGCCACCACTGTTGCATAAATGGCAGCAGGGTAGGTCGGCGGACGCCTCCTTTTCGGGCCCTTGCGCTCCCTCGGCGAAGGATTCCCGCGCCTCCGGTGACGGTTTTTCCCCTCATGCTCGATCTGTTAGGCTACCCCGTCCGAAGCAGCACGTTGGCGATCAAGGGCCGAGCTCGACGCCCTGCGAGGACGGAGCGAGGCCAGGCTCACCGTCGGTAAGATTCAGGGAGGACAGGGCTTTGGGCGCGGCTTCCCTGAACAGCACAAGCAAAGCCCAAAAGGAAAAGGCGGCGGCGGAAAAGTTGCGGCTCATCGTCCGTCCAGCAAGCAAAATGGCAGCCGACTTCGCGCGCCTTCTCCCTCAGGCGAGGGTCAGGTGACAGGGCGCGGGAGCGACGGTTTTCCTCGTCAGCCTCGCGGGGCGTCCCTCGCCAAGGCGGTTCCCTGGTGCAAATTGAGGGGGAAGGCGACGTCTTGCCTTCAACCCGTCACCGAACCGCCCGATTGAAATAACCGCTGGCTGAATCGGAGTGGGGTGGGTGTGTGTGATAGGCCCTCTTCACTACCATAACGGACCCCTTGGCTATTCTGATTCTGACTGGCAGACTCCAGCTGGTTACCTTTCAAAGTAATGGGGGGGCGCAGAGCCACCTTATGGCCAGATGGGCTGCAAACAAATTTAATACATAAATAAAACAAATTTAATAACTAAATAGAAAATAAAAACATCTTAAGCCATCAGGCTGCTCTTCGATGTCCGATTAACGGGAACGTGCCACTTCATGGTGCAGCAATGAATGACTTCAATTGGTTACGGTCATCATAGGAGAGGGGCAGAAGAAATATTGCCAATGTATTATCAGGAGAAAATATATTAGAATCACATATAAGAGGAAGCTAAACTCATTCCGTTCCGTTTTTTTCCCCAGCCCAAAGTATATTTCCCAGCAAGCATGGGCTGAAGGGATCGACTCCCATGCAAATCACGATCCTTTGGATGCAAAACAGATACTCGGTGTTTGAATGGTATGACAGACAAAAATGTTAACACCATGTGTTGCTACGAAATTCTGGCACTCCGAGTTCGGTCTGATCCCTGAATTTTAGAAACATTTACTGTTGCAAAAGAGCTTCTTTGCCTACCCAAAAATAAAAAACACTTAAGTAATTAAGACAAAACAAAAAGCATTTATTGAAGAGTCAAATGTTTGTATAAGGCACAGGAAGAAATTATACATTCAGTATATGATATTTCAGAAAGCAAGCAATAAAACAATGAAAGACATTATGTGTGACACTTGAACAATAAAACATTGATTCTAGATTACATTCCACTAGTGGCAAATTTATGGATTGCATTACTTTCTTTCTCAACTGAGTGTGTACTTTCCTAAAACTTGTGTGTTCAAGGACTTTGAGAATATACTATTGTTTATTGCTGAAAAAACAAGTTCTCCTATACGAAAAGAAACAGCCTTGGCTAAGAAGAAAAGGAACATGTTTTTCTGAAATTAGTAAAGAGGCCTAGACTGCAATGTTAAAAATGTTAATATCACTTTTTAAAAACATTGATAACCCTAAAATTCCAGGTAACAAATGGCAGACTAAGATTTGTGATTTGAAATTGCTCTGACAGGCTATTGATAGTGAGTAATCTCTTCTAATGGAAAGGTCCTGCAAGTTGTTTTTAGATCACATTGAGCCAGGCGCTGATAAAGACCAGAAGGTTTTTTGTGGGAGTAATGTCCCTGTAGCCCATGTGTAGGCTGCCATGCAGCTGAACCACATGGACGGAAACAGGACAAAGGAGAACTTTGAGCAATAATCCCATTGAAAACTCCTCCCAGTCACAAACGGCTTGGAAATTGTGCTCTATCTCACGTACTCATATGTTAATAGGTTATCCCTCCTACTTGTTTCCTGTACACACCCACATTTTGCTGAGCTAATAAAAGAGATTCCCTGACTTTTGTCCTGGGTCATCTCATCCCGAGGAAAAACTCTGCGTGGTGTTATTTCTTCACTGTTTCGGCTAAATTTCATGAGAGGCCCTCTGGACGCGGAAAAACCGCAACTGGTGACCCCGACGTGATCACTAATAAAGTGATACGTTCCTTCGACCTCCTACTACTCATCGCCCGGACGAGGCTTAGTGCACTTCAGATATCGTTGGTAAAGACGGCTATCTTTTCGTGAGTATGGGGGGGAAATTTTCTAAGACGCAGGCCGTGCATCTGCAAGAACTTAGAGAATTAACGAAGTCTACAAATTTTATTCTCAAAAACAGCGGTAAATTATTGCCTGTTTTGAGTAAAGCTGATTTGGTTAATTTATTATGTTATATTTGGGAAAAATATCCGGCATATCCGGAAAAGGGCTCACTTAAAGTGATTACATGGAGTAAATTGGGTACTTCTTTCCATGAGCATCCCAGAGCTCCTGCAAAAATGCTATCTTCATGGCGAATTGTTCTGGAATGCCTCAAAGTCCATGAACAAGGGCTCACGGAGACATTGGGCTCTGTGACCCCCCCACCGCCTTACAAGAAACAAATTTCAAAAGGCAATGAGGCATTTCCTCTTACCTCCCCCTCCTCACCATCTCCTCCATTTCCCCCCCCCTCAGTTCCTCTTTCTGCTGATCTTTCTATTGTTCCTTCTGCTGCCCCTCCCATGAGTGCTGTATCTACTACCATATCTGAAGCTCGAAGTCAGGGTTTGCTTGATATTGATGAATTGTCTGAGTGTTCTGCATTTCCTGTCTCTTTTGTTCAAAATGCTGTGGGCGCTATAAAGGTCTTTTTGGTGCCCTAGCTGGCTCTTTCATTCCCACTTCCCCTCTGCCTGGTTACGATCAGATAAAAATTGTCACCCCTAAATCATCTCCAGTTGGACCTTTTGCTTCTCCACAGCCATTGTACACCCCCATAAGGCAAATTTTAGAGAAACAATTGGGATGCTTTGAAACTTCAAGTGGCTGTTAAGTTTAACCCTGTCAGACAATGTCTGGTGGTGCTTTGTGTTGATGTGTGTTTTGTTTTATATATGTTTAACTCCTAGAACGTTACGCTTGGACTTGGAATGGTGAGAAAAATAGGAGATGGTTAAAGGGCCCTATAAAAACCACATGTTTGGTTGGAATCATCTCATGATTTTTCTCGCTTCTTGCAGGACAAGCCATATGTCTAAATAAATGTTGTTTTAATGGTATTTGTGTATATATGTCTGTCTGTGTTGTTCTGTGTTATTTCCAAGACTTGGAAAAGGGTCAAAACCCTCTTTGATAACAACAAACAAAAAGGCCTTGAATAAAAATGGAAAACGTATGAAATGAAATATTTGTATGTGAAATGGTGTAAGCAAACAGAATGGAAGTGAATGAGTTAATTTGCTGGTGTAAATGTGTGTGTGTTAGCCCTCACCCCTCCACCCATCCCATGCTGTGAAAGGAACAGTAAAACTGTAGTTTTTATTGTTGTAAAATGGGAACGCAATAGCAAGAGTTTCCATGAGAAAAGTTTTATGGAAGATCTGTGAAAGAATTTATAGAAAATGCATATGAATTTTTTTAGTGGTGAGATTTTTGTAAAATTTCTTTTTCTCCCCCCCCCCTCCTGACTCTTTCGTTTTTCGCTGGCTGTATTGCTTTAAGAGCGAAGGAAAAGCAGACAGAGGAGGGGGGGCAGTTGTTCGTTTTACCTATTTTTTTTTCTCTCTCTTCTTCCTCTGCCTAGAAGTCTGGGTTGAGGAAGGGGGGTGGATGTGAAATTTAATGCCCACTCTTGCAGTTTCAGCTTGCAAATTTTTTTACTCGAAAGAGGAGACAGTAATTGTTGGGCAATTCTTTTGCAAATTTTTGAGTTTTAAATTTTTTAGTTAGACATATACATCCATCAACCAAAAGAAATGACTCTGAATTGTTTTGCTTAGATTTGTAAATGTTTTCCCTATTTAATGGAAATTTGTTTCATCTGAATGGAATTTGATTAAATTGGAACCCCAAAAATACAATCTAATTGGCTTTTTGAAATACAAAATGATTCAAGTATCTATGGATTGCAAGTTGCCTTGGAAAAGATACAGTTACACTTTATCTTTATTTAGGGCATAAAATGTTGCAATCTTATTCTGTTCCAGTTTTTGTTATAAACAAGAAATCAGGCAAATGGCGTTTCCTCCATGATTTACGTACAGTGAATGCTGTTTTACAACCTAGGGGAGCACTGCAATACGGCCTCCCAAACCCAAATTTAATTCCAAAAGATTCTGACTTAATGATAATTGACTTAAAGGATTGTTTTTTTTCCCATTCCTTTGCATCAACAGGATAAACATTTATTTGCTTTTACAGTGCCTGAGTTGAATAATTCTCAACCAACTCAGCGCTACCAATGGAAGGTTTTACCACAGGGCATGCTAAATAGCCCTACAATGTGTCAGTTTTTTGTTTCCCATGTTTTGCAACCATATCGGGACCTTCATCCCTCCTTTTTGGTTTACCATTACATGGATGATATTTTGGTCGCAGCACCAGGCCCAAAGGGTACTGTTTTTGCAACTTTGCCAACCCTCACAACAATTTTGCAAAAAGGAGGTTTGCACATTGCTCCTGACAAGGTCCAAACCTCCCCTCCTTTTCAATATTTGGGCCATAAATTATTGGCCTCCCATGCTGCACCACTTTTTCCCTTATTAAAATTACCACACCAACCAACTTTACTTCAATTACAGCAATATTTAGGTGCTATTAATTGGATTCGACCTTATATAGGTCTCACCACTTTTCAATTATCACCTCTTTTTTCAGCCTTAACCAAAGGCAAACATCCTGCAGATGTTATTCCACTGCAGGACAGTCATTTAAAAGTGATTCAATTGGTCAACCAAGCCCTACAAATTCAGTGGGTTGACCGAATGACCCCAAACATTCCCTTTTCTCTTTTATTGTGTAATACTATTTCTTTACCTACATGTGCTATTGTCCAAACTATTCCCTCCTTGCTGATTCTAGAATGGCTTCACCTCCCTCACACTCCTAGAAACACAATTAGCCAAAAACCTTTTCAATTTGCCTCTCTCATCTCTAAGGCTCGCCTTCGAGCAAAAGCCCTTGCAGGAATAGAACCTTCTGTCCTATATGTACCATGTTCTCTCACTACATGGGAAACCATCTATTCTAACTCTGAAGTCTTGCAGCTTGCTCTCACTGAGTGGCCTGGAAAGATATCCTGCCACCCTCCTGCTGATCCTCGCATTCAGCTCCTACAAAATATTCCTGTTTCATGGGATACCCAATTACAACGCTTTCCCATCCCACATGCTGTCACACTCTTTGCAGATGGCAGTAAACAATTTGGTGCTTGTGCCTGGTATATTCATGACCAATGGCACACAAAAATAACGCCACCCCAACGGTCTGCTCAGCGTGCGGAACTAGCCGCTGCCATTCTAGCTTTTCAAACATTTTCCACTCAACCTATAAATCTCATTCTTGACAGTCTCTATGTCACTCAAATTGTCACCACTATTTTTCAATCATACCTCTCTCCCTCCCTGGACCCTGATTTAACTTCTTTATTTTCCACCCTACAAACTGTAATATCCAACAGGAAACATCCTTACTTTGTCACACACATAAGAAGCCACCAACCTTTTCCTGGCTTCTTGCAAAAGGGAAATGATATTGCAGACGCTGCGGCCTCTGCTACCTGCCTCATGTCTCTTTCTCCTGTCTCCCCTTGGGACAGTCATGCTTATTTCCATCAAAATAAAAAAGCACTTGTGAAACAATTTGGACTAACCACTGCAGAAGCAACTGCTATTCTCCAGCAGTGTGCCACTTGCAGCAAGCAGGCTCACTCGCTCCCAATGGGGGTTAACCCCAGAGGAACCGAGTGCTGCCAAATCTGGCAAATGGATGTTACACAATATGCCCCATTTGCCCCATGGAAATATCTTCATGTTTCCATAGACACCTTCTCTGGCTTCATCATTGCAACCCCTCAACGGGGTGAAGCCACTAAGCATGTCATTAATCATTGTATTCGTTCATTTGCAACGTTGGGATGCCCAAAAGAACTTAAAACAGACAATGGTCCTGCTTACACAGGAGCAGTTTTTGCTGCCTTTTGTAATCAGTGGTCAATTGTTCACAAATTTGGAATACCTTACAACTCCCAGGGTCAAGCTCTGGTTGAACGTGCCAACCAGACGTTAAAACATGCGCTGGAAAAATATAATCAGACACAGGGGAAAACTCCCCCTAGCCTCCCAGCTTTGCAAAACAGGCTTAACCTGTGTTTATACACCATTAACTTCCTGAACCTGACGGGCACTCCTCCATCATCCGCAGCAACTCGTCACTTCTCTGCTTCTCCTGCTGCAGCAACATCCAAACCACTGGTGTACTTCAAACGTCTTCCTGACCCCACCTGGAAAGGCCCTGCTGAACTCATCACCTGGGGACAAGGTTACGCCGCCATCCAAACCAACGGTGAGACTTTGTGGGTCCCTGGTCGACACATCCGTCCCTATCATTCCAAAACAAAAACAGAGGACCTTTCCCCATCTGACGTTAACAACTTGGGTTAACTGGTGAAACCATACCATGGCAAAACGAGTGATGTGCCTGGGTCTAGGACTGACACTGATAATGAAAGCCCTGATGTATAAGATGGATCTGAATCAAGGAATTCCTGAGCAGGGAGCATGGCAAGATAACACCTACATAAAAGACATTGGTCAACTGGCTGTGGCAGTGAACAAGACAAATTGCTGGATGTGTATGCACATCCCACCACAAGGAACACAAGGTTTGATGGTGCAAGCAATCCCTTTGAATAACGCCAGCTGGCTAACCTATGACAACACCGCACAGCCCATTAAACGATTATCAAACAAGAAAGGGATGGTTCTAGCGATTGGTCATAGGTTGCAGGAAAAGGCAGAGATTTGTTTTGAATACAAACCTGGTGATAGTAAAAACAGCATCAAATTAGGGGTTTATCCTTTTTGTAATAAAGTCATACAGATTACTTCCCAAATGACTCGTAACGGGACTAACCCCAATGGAACAGTAAAAATATTAAAGGAACAGATCCACAACTACACACAGTATCAATGTATATATCAGATGTATACTTGTAATACTGGAGTCCAATCTGAAGGAAGTTGCTCTCCACCATGCCCTGTTAACACCTCAGCCAATGACATGTTTCATAAGCAATGCGGACAATATAATGTTTCCAACAGCAAGGTCATGACATGTCGGTGGATTTCCTCTATAGTCAAGTTGATTGAGACATCAGATAACTCCACATTTCCTATCATTGATCATGGACTATGGTTTTTGTGTGGCCGACGAGCATATTCACATGTCCCACCAAGGTGGTCTGGCTGTTGTACCTTGGGATATGTATTACCATCTCTGCTGGTCTCTGACACCCTGCCTGTTGGACGTCTTCGCAATAGGAGGGAGGATATTAAGTCTCCATTAAACTTAAACTGGGGCGTTGCTATTGCTCGTGGGATGATACCACCACTAGGGATCGCTATGAACTATAGGGATCTGCATGCTTTAAATAATTGGACTGTTGTAATGTTTAATGATACCATTAATGCACTCAAATTAGTAACTAAGGAATTGACTGAGGTTAGAGAAGTAGTATTGCAAAATAGGTATGCCTTGGATTTTATGTTAGCTTCTAAAGGTGGCGTCTGTGCACTGATCCACTCCCATTGTTGTGTATACATCCATGACTACAAAATGAATATCACCCACACGATACTACACATGGAAGACATGATCAACAACAACCCCCTTCAGACCAACGGCCCAGATGCCCTGGACATATGGGGGGCATTGTGGTCCTGGTTACCGGACGGCTCTTGGCTGCGCTCTCTGATTCCTACAATAATAACCATAATCATTCTTCTGGTTATGTTGTGTTGTTGCATTCAATGTCTTCCTTCCCTACTGCAGACATGTAAAGGTCTTTTACCTTCCCAAAGAAAAGATATGTTTATAGCCGAAAGACAATCACTTTTAAGCCTTGAAGGCCTACGTATTGAAAAAAACAAAAACAGAGGAGATGTGGGAGTAATGTCCCTGTAGCCCATGTGTAGGCTGCCATGCAGCTGAACCACATGGACGGAAACAGGACAAAGGAGAACTTTGAGCAATAATCCCATTGAAAACTCCTCCCAGTCACAAACGGCTTGGAAATTGTGCTCTATCTCACGTACTCATATGTTAATAGGTTATCCCTCCTACTTGTTTCCTGTACACACCCACATTTTGCTGAGCTAATAAAAGAGATTCCCTGACTTTTGTCCTGGGTCATCTCATCCCGAGGAAAAACTCTGCGTGGTGTTATTTCTTCACAGTTTCGGCTAAATTTCATGAGAGGCCCTCTGGACGCGGAAAAACCGCAGTTTTTATATTTAACTGACTGTAATGAGCTATTGATGCTAGGCATAGATAAAGTGGTTGGACTTTGCAGCTTGAAAACATGCAAATGCAAGTAGATAAATAGGTACCATTTCAGTGGGAAGGTTAACAGTGTTCCGTGCACCTCGGCATATAGTCACGTCGGCAATGACTATGAGTGCATTGTGGTACATTTACTGCATTCAACTTATTTTTCTCTTATATTTAATTCATATCATATATTAACAAAGTGAACAGACGCTTGCTCTTAACCATAGCTACTTTCAATTATGATATTCTTTTGAATTACCTACAAGGGTTAGACAAAGGACAGTGTTTCACTATTTTTCTCTCCTTAAGTAAGTTTCCAGTTAATATTAACAGGAAAGGAATGCTTGAGCCCACGGACACTCCAATTTTATCTAAGCATGCTCACATTGTTCTTTGCAAGCTAACAGAGGTCCAAAACCTAATCTGCAAGCCAAGATGCTTTTGCCTATACCCCACCAGCTAGAAGGCACATAACATGTAATATATTGGCAAAGTCAAAATGTGCCTTAAAACATGCTAGTAAAGTGTGATTGAAATATTTTCACATTCTATCACTTTGGATTATTAGTTTTTCACTCTTTCCCCCTTTATTCAGTCTTCTCATTTGTTTACCTTCCTATACATTCATGTTTCTCGTATATGTGTCCCATTTTTGGGACTCAGTATCAAAAGTGTTATATCAGGTTAAGATCACAACCCTGCATCAACTTGCTTGGTATACATTTAAGAGAGCCGTCTTCTTGTCCCTTCCCATGATAATGTCTGTGGTATGTGATCTCCAAGTACCATTTCAAATATTTAGAGAATTGTTGATAATTCCACATATCAGCAAGTTTGTTTTTAATTAAATTAAATTAAATTGCCGCACTCAAGAAGACTGTTTATTTAAGACTCTAGGTTGCACCCATTTTATTCACTTATGCATATTTATTATTTATATTTCACTTTTTTAAACCACCTATCTGCCTCAAAGAGGGATTTTTTTGTATAGAAAACATCTATATTTTAATGCATATATTTGAATCATTTATACGGTTGCTAGGAAATATAGAAAGTTTATCTTGCGGAATAAACGGACCCAGCAGTTGTTATTGATCACGCTTTTTCATATTTCAAATCCAAAGCTAAAATCATATGTTTGTGGGAGATTCATGTCTAAAAAAATTCACTTTTTACATCTTCATGATTTTTTCCAAAGAAATACTCTATAGGGTTTAAAAAAAAAAAAATACAATGGAGTATCCAAATAACTTCAAAATACTTTATTTGAAAATACTCTTAATTATCTAGTATCTTTTAATAAACATAATTTATCCTTCACAGTAAAAAATATAAATTTAGGGTAGATTTGTTTAAAATTCACTAATCATGTATATGATTGCTATAATGTTTATTTAAGAACTGACTTCATTTTCATATTTTAGTGTGTTTGGAAAGATATTAAACTTATAGACCATTATTTGAACGTAAATATGATGGAAGGCAGATTTAAATTGTATGGGCATTTTTAAAAAGCAAATTTTGATAATGGTACTGTTCCCAAGAAAAACCAAATACATTTAAAGAGCAATACAAATTTACTGCATACAATGGAAAGAAACTGCCATTTTACAGAATATGGAAGACTGTCCACCACACAATTAAAAAGATCAAGAGGCAATGAAGTTCCACAGTTACAATTTTACTCTGTAAATAATTGTTTATCCAACTTATATAATTAATTGTCCTAACATAAACTCCTGGATGTCTTGGGCGACCACAGCCATAGCCATAGCTGGTAATTCCTATCAAATAAAACTTTGTAGTGGTTGGAAGGTAGCATGTCAGAGGACCACCACTGTCTCCCTGGAACAGGAAAAGCCAATAATATGTTTTAATATATTTTTAATTTTTAGGAAGCAACAGATATCAATTGTCAAAAGAAAATACTAGGGGGGAAAAGAAAATTTTCTAGAAAAAATAAATCTGGAAAATCTAAACAATCTTACTCTAGTTTGGTAATACACAAAGTAGGCCAATTAGATATAATTTCTTGGAAAATCAGCTACCTGCTCAATAGGCTTGCCCCAAAATCAAACTATGTATCTAAGAGTACCTAATCTATCATCCAGTTTTAGCTATCATAAGAAAACATTTTATACATGGCTAATGAAGACAAATCACCTTATCCTTTATTTTCAAATTGTCTATTTTGGAGACAGGTAAGTAGTCCAAATACACAGAACGGAAACAAAATAAATTCTAATTTTCCTATAAAGTTTGCTACTATTCCGTAAAAGCAGCAATTTTTAAGGAATTAATTAAGTCAAATCATAACTATTGTTTCACATAGTGCAAAGTTGGGGTTTATTTGATTGATCTTGAAAAAGCAAATTATATCCTGGCAGATAAGCAAGTTATGTTAAGATATTAAGTCAATTTCTAGGTTCATTTTTCAATAATTGATAATGCTAAAAAAATGAAATTGTAACAATATAGTAGACTCAGAAAAGTTCTGAATAGCATTTTGACTTTACTAATCTTTCAGGATAGTCCTCTTCTTATATCAATTCACTTTTAATTCATCCACCCCTGATGACTTACGTCAGCGGCTCCCACACCTCTAGAACGCTTCTGATATATTCTTGCACCCCTTACAAAAGTTTGAAATAACAAATTATGCATACACACTATATTTGAAACTTCTAAACCCAAGTTTTGGCATCCCCTGGAATATTGTCCCCTGGTTGGGAACCCCTGACTTACATGGACACATCCATGTATTTTCTTGGCATAATATGAAAGTGACTTCTCAGTGCCTTCATTTTTTTTTTGCAAATCTGTTGGCTGAGTTATTTGTCTTTTACATTTTTCCTGAGGGGAGAATTATTCTCATTTTTCAATTCTGTACTGTAAGAACTGTAGAATATAGCATAAGTGGAAGAAAAGTAACCATGATTATGATTCCTAATTATTTTTTTAAAAACCTAGGCTTCGTCTGTAGCATATCTCTGCTGAATACTGCACCTCCAGAAAAACATTTCTTTTGTGGGTACTCTGAAATATATCCAGGTAATTTTGGTCATAGGTCTCCATTATGGTTGGAGGGGTCCCAACTTAGATATTTACCTCAGATAGGAAAAGAATGAGAGCTGGGAAATTGCTTGGCCACTTTATCGCATAAAGGATTCAGTGGTTTTTCCCTGGGACAGAAAAACAGAACGGCAGCTTATTCTGATCCCATTCATCAACAAAAATAATTTTGGCCCCATCCATTAGCCAAAGAAATAAGTATCACAAACTACTATTCAAGGAAGAACTCCAAAAACGAAAGTATAGTCTTCCTGAGCTGTGTATAAACACTAGCATACTCTTTCCACTTTGAATAATTCATCAGTCTCATCTTCCCTTCATTTGTATATTTTTTTAGATTGCTAGCATGAGGGCAAGATCTGTTTCCCTTCTGAAACTGATCTGAACTCTTTGAGAAAATGACTGTCAGAAAATCTGCTTCAAATCGGGAGTCTACTGTAGATAGTAAAGAAATATGCAGTAAGGAAATAGCAGGCTATAGGTAAATTGTAATAATATGTAATAAAGAGTAATTAAAATATATTGTCCAAGCACCTGCACAACAAGTTTTGCTAACATAATCTAAACTAAAATTCTTTTTACCTGGCAGCTATCAATACCTCCAGCTGGAAAGCCAGCACAGAACATATTCAATGTAATTGTTCCAGCATACCAGCTGGGTTTATTACACATATTCTGTGGAATAATATTTACTTGAGCTTCTTGTAATATTAAGTTGTTTTCACCTGTAAAAACATATAACATATCATGACATTGTGAAACAAATCAGTCATTACTTAAGACAACTAAGCCTTTCTGATATATTCTACCAAGATTACATTATACTTAACACTCCAAAAAGTATACTGCTGGTCAAAATAATCTTCAAGATTCATTCTAGTATTTTGGAGTTGTGTCTAATTTTGTTTGGCATCCAACTTAGAACTCAAGATTACACAGAACAGTAAGTGCTGTTGAGATTTTTGTTCCTTTTATTATTTTATTTCTATTCTCATTAATTGTTACATCTTAAAAGCTTAATTGTCCTTTTGTAGTTAGTTTGTAATGGTGTAGGATTTATTTTTATGAATTCATTTTTGTGCTCAATCTTATTTGTAGTCAGCATGGCTGAGTTCAACAAGGATGAAACAGGAATCAATAAAATCAGGGCCAAATTACTCCCCAGTGCTTTAGACTAGATTTTAAAAAGATGTTATTTTTGTAGTTATTGTGGCATTAAGTATGTTTATTCATTTATTTGTCTCCTGCCTTTATTATTTTTTTCAAAAAATTCAAGGCAGTGAACATACCCAACACAGTAATATATACTAAAAAGTTTCTATATTTTAAATGAGCTTGGCAAGTAATTTTAGTTGTCTGCTTCAATCCGGAAGTAATAGAAACAGTTGTCTAAAGGATGGATCAGTAAGATAATTAAGACAATTAAATTAAGGATTAAATATTAACTAGCTATTTATGTGCAATGAATCTTAAATTATACTCAGATTTATTTCATGTAATCCTGAGGAGGAAAATATTACTTTAATTTCAAGGATTTCTCAAGGTAATTCTTTCTTCTGATAGATGAAGAAAAATAAACCAAAATTTTGAATATTGTAAAGTAATAGCTCTATCAAAATCTTTGAATCAAACTAAGAGTGTATACTTGTATTCCTTCAAACTGATTGCCCCTTGAAGTTTAAAATTTAAAAAAACTTTTAAAAACTTTAAAATTTTAAAAAATAAAGTTTAAAAAACTCTGGAGTCTGCTAAATTGGTGAAACTCTTTATTTCCACTATTTTGGCATTTTTTACTAAAATATTTCTGAAATTTCAAGAGGCAGTTTTATATGTGTGGTGATATTTTTTATAAGTTACAGTTTCAGCGTTATTTGCCCTCTCAAAGTTGAGGACCAAACAACTTTCAGCATATGGGCCAATAAACTTTACAAAAGCCAGACAAATTATACTGAGAAAGATTAAGTTGGGTTGATAGAGTTAACAAAAGTAGACTAATTATGACCAAGTATGTTTATTTGTTGCAGAATGAATGCCTGATGGGATGGGGAGAAGTTATGAAATGGAAAACTAAGGGGAAAGAGTGTAATGAAATCAAATATTTAGAATCATTAATTTAGCTACATCGTCCTACATTTGCTTCATTGTCATTTTAACAGAAATGCTGCAAATTATAAAGATGAAGATGTGTGCTGTTCTTGGTGCTGAAGGTACTTTGTGTAATGGATCTTATGTTTAATCTTTAGCAGGCTAAACCCTAGTGAAATCTTTTGATGGTTGTTTTTTAGTTTCAAATGCTGGAAAGTACAAGTAGCCAGATTCATCAACATTCTAAATAGGCAGTCCTTTTAGTTTGTAAGATTAAAAAAGCAAATGCTTTGTGGATAAGAAATCTGTTCAGGTTGCTCAAAGCTAATTAGTAAGATCAGGAGCAGAACTAAATGTAGTCTGGACAGCCAAAAGTGACCTCATCTAACAGTAAAAAGAGCTACTGATCACTATAATAAACTGAAAGGGAAGAGCTATCTTTCAGAGCTCAGAGCCTAGAAAACTTAACATGTAAGAACCATTTCATATTTTAAGAGTACAATTAGGGTATCAATTTGGTTTCAATGCAAGTTCATGCAACTAACCTCACCATGTCTATGTAAAGTCTTTAAATTGAATTTGACTCCTGATGTCCACACAATTTTCTTGGCAACAGTACAAAAGTGGTTTCCTACTCCCTTCTTCTTAAGACATCTTTTGATTTCCCACACTAGCCTACAGCACAAGTACTAGTCTTTGAAAATCTCCCATTTGGGTATCTTCTTTAGCTTCTGAGCTTAGACATTGTGATCCACATGCTGTCATTTGCTGAAGCTCCCACTATGTTATCTATTCCAAAATCCTGTACAAGAGGACACTGAATTAGGTAAACTGTAATTCACAGAGCACTCGAGTAGATGGCAGTACTAGTTAACCTAATGAGAGCCAGTTCGGTATACAGATAGTATAGTGCTAAAGTTACAAAGGCAATTGGGCCCAGAATTTCCATCACTAAGCAATCCTGTTGTAAAGTGTGACAGCACACCGACCACATCATTTACAGACAGCAATCTCTTCAGTTCCTCTTGCAGCTGTTAAGCCAGGATCATGGATCATTAAGTCAGTATGTAATTTTGACTCCTTGTAATTTCCTGCCAGCTTCCAACAACCAATTAGTGGGGAAGCTACCAGGAAGGTGCAAGACCCAGATAGCTTGCAAGCAGGCTCCCAGACAGGTAACTGGCTGCTGCTGGGTAGAAGAGATAATGATGGGTGAACAATTGCAACCCTCTTAAGTGCAAGCCAGTTGCCAAACATCCAGATTGCAATCACATGACTATGGGGGTGCTGGGACAGCAGGAAACTTTAGAACCAGTTGTAATTATCACTTGTTCAGTGCCATTTTAACTTCAACTTCAACCAGTTGCTGAACAAATTAACCAAGGACTACCAGTAGTACATATAGTGCTGGCCTAAAAAATAGGCAATGGCAAACTACTGCTCTACTGCTGCAAAGAAAGCTGCATGATTGTATTTGTAAGTCACAGGAGTTAAAACTTAAATTGAAGGGGACTTTTTAGTTCAGGCAGAGGCAGATATAATCTGCTGTTAATAGAGCTCCTTTCTCTGTACTGAAGGCAGTGGTGGGATTCAGCCAGTTCGCACCACTTCAGCAGAACAGGTACCTAATTTTTTGTTGCCCAGGCCCAGAATGGACTTCCGGAAGCGGCATCCGCACAGAGAACGGGTTGTTCACATATTTGCATCCCACCACTGACTGAAGGCTATCTTGTTCAACATTTGGGGGAAGGGGGGATGAAAAGAATTGCTTCTACATGTTTAGCTTCTTTCATATAAATCCAGATTCAAGACTTCTCAGATATAGAGGCCCAGTGCCAAAATAAAAATAGCCTTTCTGTGCCCTATATTCGTAAAAACCTAATTTCACTATCCAAGATTTTCAGCATTCTCTTAAGTATAAATTAAGCCTAGTTTTCTTATAAACATGTGAAATGCCATGAATAGTGAATAGTAACAGCAAAATGTTTGCCAGAAACTTAATATTCTTAACACTTTAAAAGAGAACCAAAAGAACTATGACGAATACAGTGACATATGCTTACTTCTATTGTATGGTTGTGTGAAAAAAATAATTTTACTTAAAGTTATTGTTATCTGCAAAAAGCCTCCTTGATGAATAATATTATCAAGTGTATTGATTTAGTTGAGGCTTTCTGCCTACTGTAATAATATTTGTAATCAGAGCTGTGGCTTTTTGCACAACACTGCACTTTCACAAACTTGCATATTTCTTTATATATTTAGAACACAGAAACATGAATGTCTGAGAATTAAGGAACTGTTTTTGTACTAGTATGTGATTTGTGCAATGACACGTGTAACAAACAATTATGTGGAAAAGCTGTGGTTGGAACAAGAACACAGAACTGAAAGTAGTGTTACTGCAAGATAACTGATTAGTGTTGCAAAACGTTTGTGGTTTTAAGTATAAAAGAGTGGCACTGAAAAGGAATCGGGCCAATTGCTCACCATCCATCACTCACTGATAGCTTGTGCATTTGATCCTCATTGCAATGGGTTTTGGTATGTAATTGCTATGTGTTCTAAATTTCAATAAACCTCTGGATCCTAAAGTGAGATGTTTATGGTGTGTTGTCTCGTTTTAACACGTTTTTCCCCTGACAGTTGTTAGTTTTGTTTTTGTTGCACAGTAATTTTTAATCTGATGTTTGTACATTGTCTGTATATAAATGCCACAGAAATAATAATAGAAAAATACCTTTTTCCTTTGTGTTACCCCATCCAGATATGTAACATGGATACTGTCGATTTGTCAAAAGATTTGTGGCAGGTAAGCAGATTGGACGAGCATAATCACTGAATCTGATAGATCTGACTAGTGTTATCAAGGCAATATCATTGTCATAGGTGTCTGCCATATAATTAGGATGTATATTGATAGCTTTAATCCGACGTTTTATTGTATGAAAATTATCATTAAGATTATGCAAGCCAATTACAACCCTCCAAATGGCTGGGTTCCTAGGACAGAACAAAACTTTTATATGGATTATTATTACTACATTGCTATTTTATAACTTCTATGACATGGAAATCATTTTTTTATTCCATTCTCAGTAAACAATAAATCACTAAGTACAGATCCTGATTAAAATTGGATTATGTGGCTAAAACAAGGATCACTGCAGAAAATAACAGAATTACCAATAAAAAAAATATTCTCTTTCTCAACTATCACTCCACCCAATTAATTACCCTACTTCCCACAATAACTGCTTAGATGCTTCTGGAAATCTATATATGTCTCTCTAGTGGTAGCATATACTCAGCATTACTTATAGCCAATGAAAGCATTTTCCAATCTCAGCCCTTTTTAAAGTCTCCAAGTTAAGTGCATCACTCTTACAAACTTCTTAAAATGTTCTGTATTTTACTATAGTAAAGTTTCAATTTTATTCAGTTTCTGTATCGAAACTAATCAAATCATTAATACAGCCCTAGACCAGAATCAGTGTCCTTTCTAATATTTTAAATGTTTAATTATACGTTGATATGTTGCAAAGTAAAGAACAACCTGTAATACATTTTTAAGATCAAAAGTGTCTTTGAACTCTATTTTAATAAAGTTGGCTGCACCAAAATGCAGTTTGAAAGATGCCTAGGTACCCAGAAGAAAGATAAGCTGAGGTTAGCAGGGAAAAGATCTCTTTTTTAGAGATCTTCAAACAGAAGCCAGATGATTATCCACCAAAGATGGTCTACAGTAGTGGCTTTTGCACTCAGTGGGGGCTTGGTTTAGGACTTTAGATGACCCCAAAAGTCCTTCCAACTCTGATTCTCCAATGCTGAAACAATGTTACCCTTGCATCCTTCAGCTAGTTGAAAAATAATGTACGTATGTAGACATGTATCAATCCATCCATCCGATTTGGAAAACAATGGCAGGGAAGTGAGTGGAGGAGACAGCATGGCGAGCCTATTGCTTTTCTCACAGCCCAGCTTTCTTGATAATTTTTGTCATTTATGTTTTATTAATATCCGACTTTGGCCATATTAACAGTAAAACTATGTCTAAGAAAGGTAACCCCTGAAATGGCAAAGAATTAAGTCTTACATAGATTACTAAGGAGAATCAAACAACATCCCACTCTGGCAGTAAAACAGAGATGACAGAGAATGAAAAATCCCTGTCAATGGTCTGAAGGCTGAGTGATGCTCAAGAAACCTTGAGGATGATTTAATAGGAAATACAATTAAGCAACTTAAACAAAAATTGGATAAATGAGACATTTAGATTTGAAAGGATTTGCAAAGTATGTTTTAACAAATTAATAAACAACTAAAAGATTTGTCTTCTCAAGTTTTGAAAATCCCCAAATACCTAGCAAACTATACGCTGTCATTATGGAAAATGAGTTTAGTTATTGGAAAAGTCCAGAAAATGTTACTGACACTAAACTAGATTTGGTTAATACAGAATTATAACAGATGATGTTTTCTGAGAATTAATAGGAATCAGAGGAAATGCAGAAAGGGCTAATTTAACTGGATATTTAAAACTTAAATGATCAGATTTAAAGCTTTCATATGCAATGTATCAATAGAGACTCTTCTCTTAGGTTCAATCAACTGCAAAAGCCAAGAGATAATATATTTGTAAAAAAATCAGGTGGAAAAAGAAAATTCAGCAAAAAACCCATGGACTAAAAAAGATAAACTGAAATGGAAATCAAGTGTTATATTTCAAGATACTAGCTCTGCCATTATTAAAAAGAGGAATAAGATATAAAGGGGGGGGGGGTTCCTCTCAAGTATTTCAACAAGGAAGATAAATTATTTCTAGGCTCTCAAAGATAAACAAAGAACAAATTAAATAATAAACATAAATATTTCATGAAGAATTAATAGAGAACCATCTGTAATATTTAAAGAACTGATACTCTATGAGAATACAATGAGATCCTTTAACACTTGGGACTCATAAGATGGCAGCTAATTGTAACATAAATGTTTGATGTTTGAACATGTTGGGAAATAAGACAAAACACAAAGAACAGCAAAGTATTATTTAGACATAAGGAGAAATTTAGCAGCAAAGGGAGGAGCTGGAGTTCAGTGTAGCACTCCTAGAGTAGACTTGTTGGCAGGTGTAATTAATTCTCTATGAACTCAGTTCACATGTAGTCTAAACAGATTGGAAGGGTGAGGCTAGAGACAATAAATGGAAAAGAAAACAGGTAGTCTGGGGAAAGGGTATAGCAGGCACAAAAGGATAGCTAGACAAAAATATTTTTACGAATATAATCACAAATGTGTTGATAGGATACCTGAGATTTCACTGTTGGTTTGTTTTGTAGGAATGGTAAGCCACACAATAGCAGAAATATAATACAAGTAGTACTCGAGTTACAATGGAAATTGGAACTAGAATTTCTATTGTTAAGTGACGAGATCATAAACTGTAACATAATGTGACTGCATTGGACAGAAATACCTACAGTCCCCAATGCCATTGTGAGGTGAATATTCTGGGTTAAGTGAGCACCTCCTCACAACTTCCTGTTAATTTCCAACAATCAAAGGCTGGCAGGCATGTGGCTGCTATAGGAGAAGATACAAGAGGGTGGGAAGGCAAGAAGAGACAGCTTAGAGTGGGTGTACAAGCTGTTGGGACATATACATATACCTCCTTGTGAGGAGGTGATCACTTAACAGAAGGTGAGTCACTGATTTAGATTATTTTAAAAAGAGAATGGACAAATTCAAAAGGAATCAAACTAACAAAGGCTACTAATCTTAGTACATATTTACTATCTCTAACTTGTAACAGTAAAGGAGGAACATTGGTGATTCAGCGTCCCAAAGGCATGTTTGGATTCTATGTAACAAAGATGTTTGCCTGATGACCTCATGGCCTGAGCAAGCAGATTTCTTCCTTTCAATGCTGTCCAGCAGAGTTGCTAGAGGTAGTGAAAACCAGATGTTTTAAATAAAGGAATTGGATTAGCCATCTAAAACTGAATGGTTAAATCATAGGATAGCAAAGGAGTTATTTGGAGGAAAGAGAAATTTAAAAAAATTGAATAATAATAATATATGGTAAAGCAGAGATAAGTAAAATAAGTGAAAATGGCTTATAACGCTTAAAATATTTTTCTCTTGTGTTATCCTTGTACACAACTATTTATCATTAAAATAATTAGTCCTGGTAGCTCTGAATATGAGTCTTTTATTACTCTAGGATTGGATATGAAAAAGCTTCAAGCAAATAATTAAACAAATCTGTTGAAAGCACCCAAAATTCCTCCCTACATTCTATCTCTGTGTGATCCTTGACAAATATTCTCCTTTATTAGATCCTTGACAAGTAGTATGAAGCTACACCTGCTTCAAAACTCAATTCTGTATAAGTTAGGAAAGGCATGTTAAATCTCAATTTTTGATATATAATTATATATTTGGTCAGTACTTCTTTGGTCAGTAGATTTATTACACCCAATTGAAGAAAAAGTATTAGAATGGAAAGGTACATACTCTGATATTTTAATGCAGTGGGCTGCTGTCAACACTATGATTGTATTAATTAAAGATCCACCACATACATGGACATATCCTACACCAATTGCATAAACTTGAAGACTAATTTGCCAAGGCCATGCTCCTAGCATAGCATCATGTCCACCTACAATTCGAGTTCCTGTTGCTGTAGTTTTCATAAGAGGCCTTGTTCCACAGACTAGAAATCAAAGAAAAATAGGTAAGCCATCTAAGAAATAGTATTCATTTAGCAACATATATTTCATGCAGTTATTTTACAAACCACATTCTACAAGAAAGATGAAACAAGAGTGATAGATTTGAGGAACTGAATCACTCCTATTTAGGTTGTATGAATAGACCATATATTTATTAGTCAATTTTACCTTAGCCTACTTGTACAAAATCAGTCTCTGTAGTTAATTTATGGTTCAGTGTGTTGTGCAAGAAAAAATACACCAGAACTAACAGGGTGAATGGTGAGATCTAGATGAAAACAAACTAATTACATAGCACATATTCAAACTTAGTTCCATCAGGTATAGGATCTTTACGTGTGTTCCAATACACAAGTAAAATCTAAAATCTAAATAATGATCCCAAAGTACATTCAGTTGTGACCAATGATTTAAAGACTCCTTATTTTAAGATCTGATAACACGTCAGGCACAATTTAGTATGTAAATTACAAACAAGCTTGGCCTCAGTTTCTTTCTTCTGTTACTACCCATTGGTCCGAAACTTTAATTCCTTTATATCCTAACTTCTGTGCTTCCCATTCCAATTGCGGTGGTAATTATAGACATTTCCCCAAGAGCTGGGAACAGGTAAAATATAACTATTTATTTTCGAGTAGATCCCAGGACATAAATTCAGGGGCTACCGGGAGTCCAGAAAACGGCAGTAGCCACGCCTAGATTAACTATTTCCTTCGCTCATTTCAAAAGTGAAGAGAGAATCACACGCCCACAACCTAGTTGCTGTAACATCGACAAAGATCGTAGGGAACGAAACCCCCGTACTGTCAGAACACAACTTTGCACAGACAAAGTTGTAGTAGTCCCCAATTATTCTTCGTCCCGAGAGCAAACGCCTGAGGCGCCCCCACTGTCGCCCGTTTATGCAATCGTGATGGGCCTTTCGACAGCCACCACTGTTGCATAAATGGCAGCAGGGTAGGTCGGCGGACGCCTCCTTTTCGGGCCCTTGCGCTCCCTCGGCGAAGGATTCCCGCGCGCTCCGGTGACGGTTTTTTCCCTCAAGCTCGATCTGTTGTTAGGCTACCCCGTCCGAAGCAGCACGTTGGCGATCAAGGGCCGAGCTCGACGCCCTGCGAGGACGGAGCGAGGCCAGGCTCACCGTCGGTAAGATTCAGGGAGGACAGGGCTTTGGGCGCGGCTTCCCTGAACAGCACAAGCAAAGCCCAAAAGGAAAAGGCGGCGGCGGAAAAGTTGCGGCTCATCGTCCGTCCAGGAAGCAAAGTGGCAGCCGACTTCGCGCGCCTTCTCCCTCAGGCGAGGGCGTCGAGGGTCAGGTGACAGGGCGCGCGAGCGACGGTTTTTCTCGTCAGCCTCGCGGGGCGTCCCTCGCCAAGGCGGTCCCCTGGTGCAAATCGAGGGGGAAGGCGACGTCTTGCCTTCAACCCGTCACCGAACCGCCCGATTGAAATAACCGCTGGCTGAATCGGGGTTGGGTGGGGGTGTGTGAAGGCCTTCTTCACTACCATAACGGACCCCTTGGCTATTCTGATTCTGACTGGCAGACTCCAGCTGGTTACCTTTCAAAGTAACGGGGGGCGCAGCCTTAGATCTTCAAGCATTTTTGAGGCTGCCCCTGTGAGATCCATTATGGTTTGTGGTGGGAACAGCTTCCTCATGTATTCTGGAGATTACTGAATATATCGACCTAGACCCAAAGAAGTATTTCCTGGGTTCTGTGTTATATTATCTGTGTATATTTTAACTTCATTTACCTAAACAGTATAGTTAACCTTTTCAAAGTATTTCCACTTTACATGAATGGAATGTAACCCCTGTGAATAAGCAGTTTTATTACATCAACTCCAGGTTTTCATGAAATTTTGTCTAGTTGAAAGAGAAAGAATTTACTTTTTCCCAAACTTACTCCCAGCCTCTTAACCCATTTTTCATTTTGTCCTTATGCTGCTAAGAATGTGGTCTATATATCCTCAGAGTCATCAAGACTGAAAGAACACTAGATATAATTAATGTGTGATAATCTGAAGAACTGCAGGCTAGTATAATCACAGAAGATTATGATGACCGGCATAATGATTTCAGGTATTGGGACATGTTTCTTGTTGTCATTCTGGATATTAATCAAAAACAATATGTATTAATGAATTTAAGATGTGACTGTTTTATATATTCTTTGTATATAAACATTTTATTTTGTTTTAATGAAGATGTTCTACATAATTATATTGCTAAAAAGGAAGCTGAACAAGCAAAATAATTATTAAGATCGAACTTTCATATATAATTGTAGTTCAAATACTGCAAAATTACTTTAGATATGGTCTGAACACTTTAACTTTAGAAGCTAAAATTGGCATAACCTGATATATAGTAACTGAACAGTGCCTGGCAGGTTTTATTTTAAATTCTGGCAAAATAATTTTTTAATTTAAACTTGTAGCAAGTTAGCTATTTATGTAAAGCAATTTCTGCTGGAGTTACTGTGTTTCCAAGCAGTGAAATACTGACATATGAAGAACTATTCCAAGATTATTCCAGTGTAGTAGAATAACTATTTTCCTGTTCATAGGGTTAATCCATACCACAGTGAAAAAGGTAAAGAAAAACTGACACTTCAGATTTGTCATTTTAGCTAATAAATGTGTATTTATCCAACTTATATAATTAAATGTTTTTACATAAACACCTGGATATTTTGATCGACCACAATCATATCCAAAGTAGGTAATTCCAATTGGATATAACCTGGTGTCATTTTAGAAACAGCACATCAAAGGTCCACTGCTGTCTCCCTGAAACATGAAAATATTACACAGCATTTTTTGTGACATTGTTTTGAATTTTGTATGCTATTATTGAAGTAAAAATTTTATAATCCACATTTAGTAATGATATCGGTCTGTTATTTTTTATCTAGGTCAAGTCTGAATCTTCTTTTGGTATTAAAGTAATATTTGCTTCTGTCCATGTACTTGGAAGTTTAGCCTCCAACAAAAGTTCATTACACACATCTTTCAACGTGCACTTAGTAAACATTTATATAACTCTGCCAGTAGCCCATCTGGTCCCGGTGTTTTTTCATTTTTTTGTCTTCTTACTTATAACTTCCTTCTAAAATCTACTAAAACATACAAAGAAAGAATATTGTTGATTTTGGAAATGTTATATCTCTGTGCTCTTTATGGTTCTCAATGGATTTTTTTTTAAGGAAAAAGAGTTTTTTCTTGGCTTAACATGCTACTATAAATCAGTGTTTTTGAACCATCTTATTATAACACCATAACCCACTTATAGTTTATAGGTCATCTGCAAAATCTTATTACTTCAACTTACAAGTTTTTCTAATGAAGTTATATTTACCTAAATTGCTGTTTAGAGACAGAAAAAACATGCTGATCAATTTACTGATTGAGAAGAGCCATCAATAATTTTCAATTTTTTTATATTAAAAACTTGTAGGTTTTTTTTTAATACTATAAAATTAGCCCAGCCAAATCCCTATATGATGGTTACCTGGCTGAGAACGAAAGTAAAATAGTAGACTGGAATTACAAGCATACAATCTGTATTCAACTGTTTTTTTTTAATGACAGTGAATATATGGCATACATGGCAACATTAGGCATTTGTCATATGCATTTCTTTTGAATTTATATGGAATAAGATAATTTTACAAATTATTAGTCCCATTCGGGAGGGAAAAGTGTTTTCACGAGAGACCAGTCTTATTGATATAGTAAAATAGTCTTATATTTTCATCCATTTTATAGTCAATATATCTATATCTATATATATATATATATCTCTATATATATATGATTCAAACTTTTTCCTTTTTAAAATAAGTTTAAATACATGTTTTTCAATTTATTTAGGCTATGTAGGTGAAATATTACAAAATGTATGCTAAACATAATATATTCATATTGTTAAATATTGTTTTATACTTGTTTATAAGAGGAAGTAATATTTAAAAGACCATCTGATATCATGTCAATTTTTCATAGAGACATATGGAATGCTATCCATCTTACTATCAACAAAATTAGAACATTATGAATGTTCATAGAAGTAGTTCTGCTTTGTAAAAGAATTTCCAACCAATTTCTGTAATTCACTAGACGTACATAGATGCCTGGATTGTTTGGTCGGCCACAGCCACGGCCAAAACTGGTTATTCCTACCAGATAATACTGTGTGACATCTCGGATATAACACATCAATGGTCCGCCGCTGTCTCCCTAAAAAATGAAGGAATTAACTTGCTTAGAATACACTTACATTTTAAGATGCTGAAGGCCTATTTGACATGAATTGTTAAAATATTTTTTCTAAGAAAATATGGAAAGTTTGAATTAGGCAATCTTGTGGATCATTTAGAGAGCAGTGCTACAAAGTGTACTTAGCAAGCAGCCCATTTAATTTAATGGGGCTTCCTTTTGGATAAGTGGTGCAAGATTGCTAAATTACTAAATTTAAACTACTAACATTACTAAAATTCTTCATTGATATTTTGGGCATTTCAGTTCCAGTATAAATATGCTTACTCTGAAAGTCAAGATACAGATCTAAAAATACATAAGAATATTCATCCTTTGTTAAGTTTTATAATTACTATATATATAATGTTGAAATGAACCACTTTCAACCTCTATTTCAAAATTGTTTTGTATTGACACAAAGTAGTTGAAATATTCTGAGCAAAGTAAAAAATATTAGTTGAACTAAATTGTGATGCCTGTTTCCCTACAGAAAGTGTCAACTAATTTTATTTTGTAGATTTGTAAATTTATTTGCTTGACTAGTCAAATGGTAGCAATCAGGATTTTATGGCAAAAAAAAAATGAAATTATTTCAGTTTTACCTGACAGGTATCCACAGTTCCACCTTCAGAGCCAGCACAAAGCATATTCATTGTTATTGCTCCACCATACCAATCGTATCTATTACAGATATTTTGTGGGATAATATCAACCTGTGCTTCTTGTAATATATGTATTTTTTCACCTTTAATGAAAAAATAAAAAGTAATGCTACAAGTATACTTACGCTTCTATTTTTTTAAAGTATCGGTATAATTCAATAAGGAAAATTGCTGCCTACTGACAGCTATTTACTTTCTGAATAGCAGCCATGTTTTTAAAGGCAAAAATGAATTTTGTTTTAAAGATTTATCCATTGTCCACAATGATCTATATATATTTGGGAGGGAAGCCACATATTTTTATACAATGTGTCATTAATAGAGATTAGTAAGAGTTTTTATTTTGCTGAGTCCTACATGATTGGTGTGAAGTAAATATATGGTACTCTGCTAATATACATTATTATGACCTGCACTCACAATAAACCTATTGACTTACTTTAATAATCCTACGCAAGAGAGTTAACTAGATTTTTCATGAATGAATTTCTGAAGCAAAGTACTATTTTACTCTTACTAGTTCAGTATGGAAGAATATGCACATTATTTACGTAGCAGAGTTTAGAATACCCGGTATCAAGATCAGAAGTTTCCTGAGTGATTGGTAGAATGTCAGTACGTGTCTAGCAAGGTTGGAAAAGTTCATGAAACAGGATTCACGGGGAGTGGAATATTTTAACTGAAAGCAAGTGATAGTAAACACGATTGTTTGTCCTGTGTTACATGAACCTACACTATGCAGTTTTTTCTCTTAAATGATTTTGTCAAAATCCTTTTCTCTCATAACAATGGCAAACAATTGTATCTATACAGTATAGATGCAATTATACCAACTCATTGTTCTGGATCTTTGAACTGATTCCCCTTTCCATTAATCATTATTTCTTGATTCACGCTCTTATTTGATACATGAAAATACCGAAGTACAACTCCTCAGTCGAAATACTTTGTTTAAGAGCAAGTATTTATATATATATATATATATATATATATATATATATATATATATATATATATATATATATATATATATATATATATATATATATATATATATATATATATATATATATATATATATATATATACTGTAATTCACAAAAATATCCACTTTCATTTTTCAAAAAGAATCAGCATTATTACTTATTGTCATGAAAACAGTGCTTAGTGAAATTGTAGAAACTGAAGAGATAGCTGCATATAATGCTCGGTAATTGATGGAACAAAGCAATATAAGCACAAACTATTGAATGCAAACACACACACACACTCCAACTAATTGCTTGTGTATCATAAAGGTCACCGCAGGCTTTTTTCCCACTTAATGGGATAAATGGAATTAATATAGGAAGATTTTACGAGTTCAGTGAAATTACCAATGAAGGAGAATATTATAGCTCAGGGTTGAAATGAAGGGTCCTTGGTGCTCTCTGAGCTTGCTTGTTTTCTTGCAAACGTTTCATATACTGTACCCTAATTAGGTAACATCATCAGTGCTAATTAGGGTAATGAAATGTTTGCAAGAAAACAAGCAAGCTCAGAGAGCACCAAGGGCCTTCAGTGAAATTATGACTGCATTCAACAATAAATTAATTTATAGAGAAATTAAAACATTTACCTTCCTCATGTGCACTTCCCCATCCTGATATATAACATGGAGTATCATTACCTAGAAAAAGAGGACTTGGAAGTAAGCAGATAGGCTGAATATAATCATTAAATGTGATAGCATTTTGTAATTTAAATAATGCAATATCATTTTCATACGTTTCCTTCTTGAAATGAGAATGGATTATAATTGCTTTGATTTGACTCTCTTTAGTGTAATATTGATGATGATAAAGATGATGTAAGCCAAATACAGCTCTCCAAAACTCTGGATTCCTAGGAGAGGGGAAAAAATGATATAGATAACGTTTATTATGGAATTATAACTTCAGTACTATTTAAGAATTGTCATGGCATCTGTCTAGGCAAAACTAATAAGCTTCTTACCAGACCAAAATCAGAATCAGTAATCCTATATAGAATCAGAAATTTGATTATTGATAGGAAACCTGCCTATATGAATATATCTTATAGAAGATTTAGTCATAAGTGCAATCTGGTTTCAAATAAGACAAGTGCAATCAGGTCATGATGGGTAGGGCTAAACTATCAGATTTGGGCTCTGCAAATCTGATCAGAGGTTATTCTAGAATACCTTTATATTTGCTGTCATTTAATGCTTGTCTGAATTTCTGCAGTGTTGACCTAGTATCCCCAATATAAAACAATTACATTAAAACACTTTTCTGAAAGTGTTTAAAAATTATCAGAAGAGGTCTTGGATTTGGAATTTAGTGGGTCTATTCAAAACACTTGACAGTATAAAATTTTCTTTAAATCTATCTTGGCAATTCATCAAAACCTGACTATAATAATTAATAGTGCTACATTCTTAAATTTGCATTATATTAAGCAAGCTTGTCTAAAGTGCATATGAGGTATCCTCAGATTGGTACATAGTAATATCTCTACTAGTAATGATAATTAATTAAACATTTTGGTTGAAAGATTTTGATGAGTTTGGAAAAATACTACAGGTTTTGTCATTTTGTTGCCCAATTCCCCCAGCCTTTATTAATAGAAATGCTATTGCTATTATCTCTGATTCTGGTACCAAATCACTGGAAAACTACATTTTATTTTTCAATCCACAATACAGGTAGTTCCCACTTAACGAAAACTGAGCCCAGAATTCTGGTCATAAGTCACTGCGATCATTAAGTGGGTCATCATGTAACTGACTCAGTTTGACAACCACTTTTATGATGATTGTGAATCATGTAATCATTAAGAGAACCATGTGGTGATTAAGTGAATCGTGTGGTCATTAAGCAAATCCATTTCTCCCATTTTTTTCTGGAAACTGATTAAAAATGAAAGAAACCAGCAAAAAAGGGGAGGGATTTGAGGGAGATAGGGCTTTCTCCCTTGCTATAGTCAGACCACTTGCTGGTGAGCCTCCGATTCTCTGGTTCTGACAAAATATTCCTTTCTCTTAAACACTAATTTCAGGAATATTTTGGCTGGCTGATTTTTCCTTTAAAGATAACATGCACCCAGCTAGCTTTGACTTATCTTGAAATGTAAGCAATCTAGGAATCTACAGGAAATCTCAAGGCTGTAGGCCACACTGAAAAGCCTCTCCCCCCCAAAAGAAATCACAAAAAATGACAAACTAGTTCTATATTGTTGCCAAGAAAATTATATGGATCTATAATTACCTGTAATTATAAAAGGTCACCCACAGCTTGAGGTACACTTAATCTTTTTCTCTTTCCAATAATCGTGTTCTCTTTTAATATCAGATATTGGTTGCCAAATTTTCTTTACCAAGGTTTTATAGATGCTGCCAATTCCAAATTAAAAATCTGCCCCATTATCTGCTTTATTATCTATTATACACACCAATACTGTGTATCCTTAGCAAAGTTGCTAGGATCCTAATATCTAGAGCCTAATGAGCACTTAGTGGCATTTTTGCTATTAGATTGCTAATTGCATGGTTTCTTTTGTTATGACAACCTTAATAGCATGACCCAGTGAAAGACATGGCAACTATTAGGATTTGATCATTTTATATGGGACTTCCGGGAAAAAAAAATGACATTAAAGGCAGCTTTGCAAAAAGCAGAACTGACAATTGCAAAGGAATGAAAAGTCCGCAAGTAGACTGCAATAATTCCTCTCTGGACAAGGAAATCACCATAAGTGCTCTAGTCAGCTGCTCCTTGCAGGATGATTACAAGATAGCAGTCTCTAGCACAGGGGTGTCAAACTGCCAGCCCGTGGGCCAGATGCGTCATGCCGAAACCGTGCCCACCCCATTGCCGGCAGTGGAAAAAAAGTCAGGATACGTCGTGACACGACACGTGATGTTGCGAGTCTGACACCCTTGCTCTAGTGGGTTTAGAGCTCTGGGAGACCAGTGGATAACAATCTTGTTCAAACCATGGCTGGCACCTTTGAAATGACACTTAAGTTTGCATATTTTCTTTTCTATTCACTTTCAGAAATTGCTTGTTAGTAGCTTTTCAGCTATTAGGACTACTGATAGGTTTTCCAGTCGTGGGAGAGTTTTCTTCAATCCTTAACAAAAGAAGTTTTAACAACAAGTTTAAGAACTTAATTTTTTCCCCAATAAACAGCAAAAGGGTGATCAAAACTTTGATTTTAAAAAGATACAATTGGACTAAGGGACCAGATAAATTTGAAATAAGATTTTGGAATTAATTTTAAAGAATATTAAATAATTCTTTCCATGGGAAAATGTCTTTGTTTTAATTTAAAAAAAAAAAAGGTTTAAAAATTGGAAACTCTGAAAGGAACTAAACATTACAATTAAAGGAGAAGAACATTCAATTTTGATTTACAATGAGGCAAAACTGGACATATTGAAAGATATTTTGATCAATGGACCCAGAAGTTAATTTTAAGTGTATCTACCTCTATAGATAGATAAAAAGATCCTACTGAAGAGGAACAAGTATTACCTGACATGATTGAGACTGATGTGAAAATGGATTTAAAAATGACAGGCTATAAGAATGACATAGAAATTTTTTTATACTGGATATACAAAAGAAGCTGGCTTGTACAGTATATTAATAATTGAAAGGGATATTTACAAAAAACAAACAGAGCGACCTAAATAATTTCCTATATGGGATTTACAAAAGAGGCTTATCGAAGATTTGAAGAATTTAATGAGAAGGCACAAAGAAGAAATGAAAAGAAATCAAGTTCTACATTAGTTGGAGGGACTAAAAATTAAGATTTTTAGAAGTAAAAGGGAAGAAGTAAAAGAAAGTTGGTTTATTTGACCAAGCTTAAAATATATATGTTCTTATTTCTGATAACCCTTGATGGACTTTTGCTGAAATTACGACTGAAATGACAAGGTTTTAAGGATTATTTAAGTTAAGAGCAGGGATATGGGAAGAATGTATTTATTGTATTTTAAGAAGATGCTAAGTTATAAAATATATATATATAATTATGAGGAAGGTGAAATCACTTCTTTATATATTTCTTTTCTTTTTCTTCACAATATTATTTTTTCTGTTTTCTATTTTCTATGCTTTCTTTTTAATCTTTTAATCAGTTGCATTATTTTTAATTTTAATTACAATTTTTAACAAAATTATCGTATAAATCATTTTATACAATAATCATTTTATACAATACATATTTTCAGTTAACATGTGAAGTTTAATTTATATAAATCTTGTGTATGGTACTGACCTATGTTATGGGGCATACCTAAAAATCTGATTTGATTAGCATGGAATTCATTTTCAATACATTTTTCCATGACCTTAAATAAATATGTTCTGTGAGAAAATAAACTGCCTTTTTAAGTTATAAAGTCAAAGATGCCTATTTATACAGGTTCTTTGTTATTTTCTGCACAGCCAATCCTGTTATGTTGTTAATTTAGTATAGTTTACTAGGTAGAATATTTCATCTTACCCCAAATAAAAATGTACATTTCTAAGTTTTCTTGCTTCATAAAGTTTTCTTGCTTCATAAATCAATTCAGGAGGAAAAAATAGATTCATAAAAATGTACAAATATTTTCAAATCAAATAATTTTTATCTCACTTTTCTTTAATCTAAAATTAACTGAAAATGGTTTAAAATTAAAAGATACATACTTCCATTTTCTAATGCAGTGTGCTGCTGTCAGCAATGAGTTGTTAGTAATTACTACTCCACCACAAATATGATGGTATCCTATACCAAAGCGGTAAATCTGAAGACTAACTTGCCATGGCCATGCTCCAGGTAGAGCATCATGTCCTCCTACAATCCGACTGCCTGATGCTGTCTCATCCATAGCAGGCCTTGTTCCACATTCTAGAAATCAAAACACAAATACTAATTAAGTGTAATATTTGTAAGTAGTCATAAAACACACTGCAATCAGCAATAAAACAGATCTTGGATGCAATTTCAGAATATAATTTGAGAGTCGGTAGTCTTCATGCACATTATTTTGAAACACTGACTATGCAGAATTTATTAATTTAGGATTTTTTCAGCCTTCCTTTCCTTCCTTCCCTCCTCTAATATTTTGCCCAGTAAAGATAATTGCTTGTATTCTTTTGTGATACTTTATAATGCTGCTCGAATATAACTAGTGTTAATATGGATTGCTTTGATTTTGTCCTGCATGGCCATCTTTATATTTATCTAAAATCAAGCATTAAGTTCCTTCTCTTAGAGCGTAAAAGCATTCTACAGTGGATATCTCACCCATTTGCTCTGGAGGCAGAACTGGAAAAAATTCTATAGTTCCTTTGTATGAGAAGAAACATTTCCTATCTCTGTCTTATTCTGGAGTTTGCCAGCTCCACTAGAAACTTCCTCAATCTTGGCAGATCTCCATCTTCTTTTCTCTTTTCTTTTCCTTTTACCTTATTTCCCAAAAATTCACAAGAACTTCCTACATAGGTATGAAGTTAATGGATACTAATTTGCTATTCATGGGTATGTCAGAGAAACTCTCCAACAGATGGGATTGAGCCATGGGTCCAACAGGTGGCACGCAGAGCCGTCAGTGGGCACATGCGCCATCGCCCCAGTCCAAGGCCTTAAGTCCCGTCCATGAGCAACCTGCATCAAAATTTCCCCGGGCAAGTAGCTTTTTAAGCTGGGTTTTATAAAACCTTTTCGCTTTAGGCCTCCGCCGCCGTGTGCAAAAAAAAAAAGTTCAATCAATCAATCGCGGGAAAAGATCGCAAAGTTGGAATTGATTCATTGAACTTCCCAGTGGCGGAGGAAGTGATGCGTCGGAGCTGGAAAGGTGCCACGTGGGGGTGGGGGGAACGGCGGGAGCAGGGCGCTCCATGCGAGGGGTGGGGCGGGACCTGTGCATGGGGTAGAGAAGCAACGCGGCGGCGCTAGCATGGTGGTAGACCAGTTGCTCCCCTCCCCCTGCCAGACACCTGCCGAAGCCGTGCAGGGTAAAGTTGCCAGGCTCGCCCCCGCCCAGATGCCCTCACCTCCCCCAAGCGTTTTTTTTAACCTGCCTTTCAGCTGCATTCCGTTTCTCCGTTCGCTTCTCAGCCTTCGCCGCGTGTTTGTGGAACTATCGGTTAAAAAAAAAGTTTCATCAGACTAACTTCTCAAGAGATCTCGCAGCGAAGGCTGAGAAGTGAACGGAGAAATGGAATGCAGCTGAGGTAGGTTAGTAAAAAAACGCTTGGGGGAGGCGAGGGCATCTGGGCGGGCGCAGCAACCTTACCCTGCATGGTGGCAGGAGAATGGGGCGCGTGCCCTTCCCATGCCAGGCCAGCCTCTGCAGCCCCGGGACGGCCATGCTAGGCGGCGATGGGCAGGGCATTGAGGTGGAGGCTGGCAGGCCGACCAAAACAGCAGGTGGAGCACCGGAGGCTCAGGGAGCGAGAGTGCTGAAGCATGCAAGGAAACGAAGGGTTTTTTGCAGGAAAAAAGGTCAATCAATTCCAACTTCGCGATCTTTCACGAGAACTTGAAATTGACCTTTCCCTCCCCCAAAAAACTTCCTTTGTCCTTGCAAGCGGCGGTGGCGGATCGCGAAGGAGAAACAACATGGGGCTGGGAGTCAGGTAAGGAAAGATAGGCAATTTCTGGGGGGAGCGAGGGTTTCCTTACCTGCCTCACTTGTTCTGAGGCCGCTTTCTGCTCAATCGCGTTGGTCTTGCCAATGGCCCGATCGCCCACTTCAGTGCCCTCCCTCCCTGAGCCTCCGGCGATCCACCTGCTGCTTTGGTGGCTCTGTAAGCAGAGGTGCAAAGTTCTCTTCTCTGTCAGAGAAGAGAACTTCACAGCTCTGCCTACAGAGCCAAAGCTGTAGCTGAATGGGCCGGTGAGGGGGGAACCTAACCCACTTGTTCCACGGCCGCTTTCAGTCGAGCCACATTGCAGCGGCACTGGGCGCAATACGCGAGGCGACAAACAGCCGCACCACACCGAAACCAGCCAGTTCCTCCCTCCTGTGCAATGCCGCTGCCATGAGACCGTGGAACAAGCCGGGTGGCGGTAAGAAACCGATATACTTACAAACTTCTTAAAATGTTCTGTATTTTACTATAGTAAAGTTTCAATTTTGTTCAGTTTCTGTATCGAAACTAATCAAATCATTAATACAGCCCTAGACCAGAATCAGTGTCCTTTCTAATATTTTAAATGTTTAATTATACGTTGATATGTTGCAAAGTAAAGAACAACCTGTAATACATTTTTAAGATCAAAAGTGTCTTTGAACTCTATTTTAATAAAGTTGGCTGCACCAAAATGCAGTTTGAAAGATGCCTAGGTACCCAGAAGAAAGATAAGCTGAGGTTAGCAGGGAAAAGATCTCTTTTTTAGAGATCTTCAAACAGAAGCCAGATGATTATCCACCAAAGATGGTCTACAGTAGTGGCTTTTGCACTCAGTGGGGGCTTGGTTTAGGACTTTAGGTGACCCCAAAAGTCCTTCCAACTCTGATTCTCCAATGCTGAAACAATGTTACCCTTGCATCCTTCAGCTAGTTGAAAAATAATGTACGTATGTAGACATGTATCAATCCATCCATCCGATTTGGAAAACAATGGCAGGGAAGTGAGTGGAGGAGACAGCATGGCGAGCCTATTGCTTTTCTCACAGCCCAGCTTTCTTGATAATTTTTGTCATTTATGTTTTATTAATATCCGACTTTGGCCATATTAACAGTAAAACTATGTCTAAGAAAGGTAACCCCTGAAATGGCAAAGAATTAAGTCTTACATAGATTACTAAGGAGAATCAAACAACATCCCACTCTGGCAGTAAAACAGAGATGACAGAGAATGAAAAATCCCTGTCAATGGTCTGAAGGCTGAGTGATGCTCAAGAAACCTTGAGGATGATTTAATAGGAAATACAATTAAGCAACTTAAACAAAAATTGGATAAATGAGACATTTAGATTTGAAAGGATTTGCAAAGTATGTTTGAACAAATTAATAAACTAAAAGATTTATCTTCTCAAGTTTTGAAAATTCCCAAATACCTAGCAAACTATACGCTGTCATTATGGAAAATGAGTTTAGTTATTGGAAAAGTCCAGAAAATGTTACTGACACTAAACTAGATTTGGTTAATACAGAATTATAACAGATGATGTTTTCTGAGAATTAATAGGAATCAGGGGAAATACAGAAAGGGCTAATTTAACTGGATATTTAAAACTTAAATGATCAGATTTAAAGCTTTCATATGCAATGTATCAATAGAGACTCTTCTCTTAGGTTCAATCAACTGCAAAAGCCAAGAGATAATATATTTGTAAAAAAATCAGGTGGAAAAAGAAAATTCAGCAAAAAACTCATGGACTAAAAAAGATAAACTGAAATGGAAATCAAGTGTTATATTTCAAGATACTAGCTCTGCCATTATTATAAAGAGGAATAAGATATAAAGGGGGGTTCCTCTCAAGTATTTCAACAAGGAAGATAAATTGTTTCTAGGCTCTCAAAGATAAACAAAGAACAAATTAAATAATAAACATAATTTTTTCATGAAGAATTAATAGAGAACCATCTGTAATATTTAAAGAACTGATACTCTTTATGAGAATACAATGAGATCCTTAACATTCGGGACTCATAAGATGGCAGCTAATTGTAACATAAATGTTTGATGTTTGAACATGTTGGGAAATAAGACAAAACACAAAGAACAGCAAAGTATTATTTAGACATAAGGAGAAATTTAGCAGCAAAGGGAGGAGCTGGAGTTCAGTGTAGCACTCCTAGAGTAGACTTGTTGGCAGGTGTAATTAATTCTCTATGAACTCAGTTCACATGTAGTCTAAACAGATTGGAAGGGTGAGGCTAGAGACAGTAAATGGAAAAGAAAACTGAGGTAGTCTGGGGAAAGGGTATAGGAGGCACAAAAGGATAGCTAGACAAAAATATTTTTACGAATATAATCGCAAATGTGTTGATAGGATACCTGAGATTTCACTGTTGGTTTGTTTTGTAGGAATGGTAAGCCACACAATAGCAGAAATATAATACAAGTAGTACTCGAGTTACAATGGAAATTGGAACTAGAATTTCCATTGTTAAGTGATGAGATCATAAACTGTAACATAATGTGACTGCATTGGACAGAAATACCTACAGTCCCCAATGCCATTGTGAGGTGAATATTCTGGGTTGTTAAGTGAGCACCTCCTCACAACTTCCTGTTAATTTTCAACAAGGCTGGCAGGCATGTGGCTGCTATAGAAGATACAAGAGGGTAGGAAGGCAAGAAGAGACAGCTTAGAGTGGGTGTACAAGCTGTTGGGACATATACATATACCTCCTTGTGAGGAGGTGATCACTTAACAGAAGGTGACAGTCACTGATTTAGATTATTTAAAAAAGAGAATGGACAAATTCAAAAGGAATCAAACTAACAAAGGCTACTAATCTTAGTACATATTTACTATCTCTAACTTGTAAGGAGGAACATTAGTGATTCAGCTTCCCAAAGGCATGTTTGGATTCTATGTAACAAAGATGTTTGCTTGATGACCTCATGGCCTGAGCAAGCAGATTTCTTCCTTTCAATGCTGTCCAGCAGAGTTGCTAGAGGTAGTGAAAACCAGATGTTTTAAATAAAGGAATTGGATTAGCCATCTAAAACTGAATGGTTAAATCATAGGATAGCAAAGGAGTTATTTGGAGGAAAGAGAAATTTAAAAAAATTGAATAATAATAATATATGGTAAAGCAGAGATAAGTAAAATAAGTGAAAATGGCTTATAACGCTTAAAATATTTTTCTCTTGTGTTATCCTTGTACACAACTATTTATCATTAAAATAATTAGGTTTGTCCTGGTAGCTCTGAATATGAGTCTTTTATTACTCTAGGATTGGACATGAAAAAGCTTCAAGCAAATAATTAAACAAATCTGTTGAAAGCATCAAAAATTCCTCCCTACATTCTATCTCTGTGTGATCCTTGACAAATATTCTCCTTTATTAGATCCTTGACAAGTAGTATGAAGCTACACCTGCTTCAAAACTCAATTCTGTATAAGTTAGGAAAGGCATGTTAAATCTCAATTTTTGATATATAATTATATATTTGGTCAGTACTTCTTTGGTCAGTAGATTTATTACACCCAATTGAAGAAAAAGTATTAGAATGGAAAGGTACATACTCTGATATTTTAATGCAGTGGGCTGCTGTCAACACTATGATTGTATTAATTAAAGATCCACCACATATATGGACATATCCTACACTAATTGCATAAACTTGAAGACTAATTTGCCAAGGCCATGCTCCTAGCATAGCATCATGTCCACCTACAATTCGAGTTCCTGTTGCTGTAGTTTTCATAAGAGGCCTTGTTTCACAGACTAGAAATCAAAGAAAAATAGGTAAGCCATCTAAGAAATAGCATTCATTTAGCAAAATATATTTCAAGCAGTTATTTTACAAACCACATTCTACAAGAAAGATGAAACAAGAGTGAAAGATTTGAGGAACTGAATCACTATTTAGGTTGTATGAATAGACCATATATTTATTAGTCAATTTTACCTTAGCCTACTTGTACAAAGTCAATCTCTGTAGTTAATTTATGGTTCAGTGTGTTGTGCAAGAAAAAATACACCAGAACTAACAGGGTGGTGAGATCTAGATGAAAACAAACTAATTACATAGCATATTCAAACTTAGTTCCATCAGGTCTTTACCAGTGTTCCAATACACAAGTAAAATCTAAAATCTAAATAATGACCCCAACGTACATTCAGTTGTGACCAATGATTTAAAGACTTCTTATTTTAAGATCTGATAACACGTCAGGCACAATTTAGTATGTAAATTACAAACAAGCTTGGCCTCAGTTTCTTTCTTCTGTTACTACCCATTGGTCCGAAACTTTAATTCCTTTATATCCTAACTTCTGTGCTTCCCATTCCAATTGCGGTGGTAATTATAGACATTTCCCCAAGAGCTGGGAACAGGTAAAATATAACTATTTATTTTCGAGTAGATCCCAGGACATAAATTCAGGGGCTACGGGGAGTCCAGAAAACGGCAGTAGCCACGCCTAGATTAACTATTTCCTTCGCTCATTTCAAAAGTGAAGAGAGAATCACACGCCCACAACCTAGTTGCTGTAACATCGACAAAGATCGTAGGGAACGAAACCCCCGTACTGTCAGAACACAACTTTGCACAGACAAAGTTGTAGTAGTCCCCAATTATTCTTCGTCCCGAGAGCAAACGCCTGAGGCGCCCCCACTGTCGCCCGTTTATGCAATCGTGATGGGCCTTTCGACAGCCACCACTGTTGCATAAATGGCAGCAGGGTAGGTCGGCGGACGCCTCCTTTTCGGGCCCTTGCGCTCCCTCGGCGAAGGATTCCCGCGCGCTCCGGTGACGGTTTTTTCCCTCAAGCTCGATCTGTTGTTAGGCTACCCCGTCCGAAGCAGCACGTTGGCGATCAAGGGCCGAGCTCGACGCCCTGCGAGGACGGAGCGAGGCCAGGCTCACCGTCGGTAAGATTCAGGGAGGACAGGGCTTTGGGCGCGGCTTCCCTGAACAGCACAAGCAAAGCCCAAAAGGAAAAGGCGGCGGCGGAAAAGTTGCGGCTCATCGTCCGTCCAGGAAGCAAAATGGCAGCCAACTTCGCGCGCCTTCTCCCTCAGGCGAGGGCGTCGAGGGTCAGGTGACAGGGCGCGCGAGCGACGGTTTTTCTCGTCAGCCTCGCGGGGCGTCCCTCGCCAAGGCGGTCCCCTGGTGCAAATCGAGGGGGAAGGCGACGTCTTGCCTTCAACCCGTCACCGAACCGCCCGATTGAAATAACCGCTGGCTGAATCGGGGTTGGGTGGGGGTGTGTGAAGGCCTTCTTCACTACCATAACGGACCCCTTGGCTATTCTGATTCTGACTGGCAGACTCCAGCTGGTTACCTTTCAAAGTAACGGGGGGCGCAGCCTTAGATCTTCAAGCATTTTTGAGGCTGCCCCTGTGAGATCCATTATGGTTTGTGGTGGGAACAGCTTCCTCATGTATTCTGGAGATTACTGAATATATCCTAGACCCAAAGAAGTATTTCCTGGGTTCTGTGTTATATTATCTGTGTATATTTTAACTTCATTTACCTAAACAGTATAGTTAACCTTTTCAAAGTATTTCCACTTTACATGAATGGAATGTAACCCCTGTGAATAAGCAGTTTTATTACATCAACTTCAGGTTTTCATGAAATTTTGTCTAGTTGAAAGAGAAAGAAGAATTTACTTTTTCCCCAACTTACTCCCTTCAGCCTCTTACCCATTCTTCATTCTACTAAGAATATGGTCTATATATCCTCAGAGTCATCAAGACTGAAAGAACACTAGATAAAATTAACGTGTGATAATCTGAAGAACTGCAGGCTAGTATAATCACAGAAGATTATGATTACTGGCATAATGATTTCAGGTAATGAGACATGTTTCTTGTTATCATTCGGGATATTAATCAAAAACAATATGTATTAATGAGTTTAAGATGTGACTGTTTTATATATTCTTTGTACATAAACATTTTATTTTGTTCTAATGAAGATGTTATACATAATTATATTGCTAAAAAGGAAGCTGAACAAGCAAAATAATTATTAAGATCAAACTTTCATATATGATTGTAGTTCAAACACTGCAAAATTACTTTCGATATGGTCTGAACACTTTAACTTTAGAAGCTAAAATTGGCATAACCTGATATATAGTAACTGAACAGTGCCTGGCAGGTTTTATTTTAAATTCTGGCAAAATAGTTTTTTAATTTAAACTTGTGGTAAGTTAGCTATTTATGTAAAGCAATTTCTGCTGGAGTTACTGTGTTTCCAAGCAGTGAAATACTGACATGAAGAACTATTCCAAGATTATTCCAATGTAGTAGAATAACTATTTTCCTGTTCATAGGGTTAATCCATACCACAGTGAAAAAGGTAAAGAAAAACTGACACTTCAGATCTGTCATTTTAGCTAATAAATGTGTATTTATCCAACTTACATAATTAAACGTTTTTACACCTGGATATTTTGGTCGACCACAATCATATCCAAAGTAGGTAATTCCAATTGGATATAACCTGGTGTCATTTTAGAAACAGCACATCAAAGGTCCACTGCTGTCTCCCTGAAACATGAAAATATTACATAGCAGTTTTTATTTGTGACATTGTTTTGAATTTTATAATAGACTGTCCTTAAATGTATGAATTACCTCTCAAGTTGTCAAAAGAAAATAGTGATACTGTACTGCTTTGTGAAAAAAGGTAGGTTGTTTACAAATACCATATAAACATTGTTCTGAGAATGTCAGCTACCTGTTTTTCAAGTATATTGTAAAAATTAAGCTGCATATACATACATATATACATATGTGTGTGTGTGTGTATGGACATATCAAACCATTCTTTATGCAGGTTCTGAGATTAGCCACCATACACTTATTTCAAAACAACTGCATTGGATGGAAGCAAAATATTTTTATAGAATGGGAAAATACTACTTTTTGAAAAACTCCTTTGGCTTTTCTGTACAAAATCAGTGTTGGCTATTGCTTAAATCTTAACTGAAATAATCTCTTATCAACTGGTCAAGTTAGCTCCAACATAATTTGTAGATATATGCAGAAAAATAGCTTTTCTTTGTTAAATCTAATGTTGATCCAGTGTCTTTAAGCAATTGCATGAAAATTATTTTTGGCAACAGATTTTAAAATAGTAAAATTTCTATTTTACCTGGCAGCTATCGATATTTCCACTTTTAGAGCCAACACAAAGCATATTCCATGTTAATGTTCTGTCATACCCATATTTATTATATCATCAATGGAATAATATCTACTTGAGCTTCTTGTAATATAGGTTGTCATTACCTATAGGGAAACCAAAAAAATTACACTGCTAGTAAAGTAGCATTAAGATCTTGAAATTATGAATCAGTTATAGGATATTGACAGCTTTTAACACTTTTATGTGCAGTATATCAGAAAAGATGCATTATTTATCATCCAATGTTTCAAGAATACTTCCAATGTTTTAGACCTATGATTTATTACTTTCGATACAGAACCCAGAATTAATGCTATACCTTGCTGATAAGCTTTTATATTATTGTTCTGTTTTCATTCTAATTATTAATGCCTGAAAATTTGATTTTTTAATATGGGCAAAATGTAATACTACAGTATGTGTAACTGTTTTTAATAAATCTCTTCAGATTTTCACTGATGCAAAGTTTAGAATTACAATTTGCTAAAAAAGAAGACACAATTAGTTTAGACCAGGGATACCCAACTTTCCGGCTCTGTAGACCTGTGGGGGTGGGGGTGTCCATACAGCTGGAAAGGTTGGGGATTGCTGGTTTAGACAGCACTGCAGATATAGTTGTGCTACTAAGCCTTCCAAATATATTACACTCCAATTTCCAGAATTCCTTGCTAATATAATGATTAAAAGTTCTGGTAGTTGAAATCCAGACTCAGTTTCGAGTCAGGCAATACCATCTATACTAGCTTAAAACACGTGTGACAAACGCAAATAAAATATTCCATTCATTATATTTCAATAATTAACTAAAATAGCAACATTTATATTGTACATATAATAAAATGTACAGTGAAAAATATAAGGGTAAGTTCACAGTGTCTTTTAAAAGTCAAAACCAAACCACTGGATAATTATTATTCATACAGTATTTGTGTCCGGATTATTGAAATCTGATTTTTCTAATTAAACTGATGTTTATAGTTATTACTAGAAGTGTGTTTTATATACTGATGTAAAAGGATGATTATATGAAGGGTGTTATCACATTCGTAAACAATGGCAAACTTTAGCTTTTGTTCAGATTCAGGCTATAAAGACCCATTTCTGCAAGTTATACGCAAAGAAAAAGTATATACTGACTTTGAAGCAAAATTCTGACTCACATGTGGCAAATGCTACATTTGTCAAGTTTCTCAGGATGTAGGCAAAAATTAAGACAAACTTGGTGACCCCAACAATGGAATTATATTGCTGAAATAAACCTTACTAGTTTACTGAACAGATGATTCCTTTAAAGATAGCTTGCCCTGAAGAGAGGAGTACCCATCAGTTGAAAATAAGTCTTCCTAATATCTGCTTGTCAAATGAAGCTTTCACCGAGGTTTAAATTTCATAATGTCTGACAGCAAAGGAGAGACAGCAGCTTCATATATTGTATGTCCGTTAATTGTATTATAACTAAATGCAGAAATACTTGTGCTCCTTCAATAAGCAATCCCCTGAAGCAAGAGTGTATAATGCTTTGAATCATCTTATAATTGTGGCTGCTGACACCTTCCTATTCTACTTAGTTGAAAAAAATACCCCATGAAAATAATGTGTAACCCTTGATTTCCAACTGTAATTGAGCCCAGAATTATAGTCATAAGTCATAATGGTCATTAGCTATCATGTGACCAACCCAGTTTTACAACTTTTTTGTAGCAATCATTAAGCTAATTGTCAACGCTGCTAACATCGGATGTTCTTGCTTTGACAATATATGAAGATGCAGCCGTTTTCTCTTTAACGTGTATTACTTTTAGAGTTACAATTAGATGATGCTGGGGGGAGGAAGGATGTGTATGGGGATTAGTTAGACATAATAACATAGCAGTAGAGCATTTTTCAAGGCTGTTTGAAATAAGAGATGATAAGAGATGGCGGTTGGAGAACTGGTAGAAAGGTTTGCCTTTCAAACTAATTGGAGAATGTGATTTATGACTGTTAATTATAGGAGGGAACTGTGCTTTGATTCTATATGCTTAGGGGAGCGGAATTCAGATTTCGGCTTCGACCATGCTACTCGAATAAAGACTCTTTAAGGTAAACAATGCCTTGAAGTTCTTTAAAGAGTTCATCTGTCGGAACCCTGACACTAATAACCATGGTTGCTAAGCAAACATAGTATTAAGTGAACTCATTGACCACAATGGATTTTATTTTTTTTTGCTGGAAACCAGAACTAACACTGTTTTCTGGTTAAAAACATTGCAATTTGCAATCATGTGACTGCAGGATACTGCAAATGGCTGTAAATGCGGGCTGGTTGCAGAATACCCAAATGTGATCACATGATTGTGGGAGGGAGGCGCAGCTTTTGGAAGTTTCAATCTGGGTCATATCATTTTTTGGGATCTGCTATTAACTTTGAATGATCGGTAAATAACCAGTCATCAAGTCAAGGAGTACCTGTACTATATTTATAGGATTTTGGATGAAGTTAGCAGTCATAATCATTGGCATCCTTCAGTCTCGAGAGACTATGATATCGTGCTCTGGAAAGAGGACCTAAGGCAGCATTTGGTGTGGCTAAAAAGGCCAATTCGAGAATGGCAGTCCCTTCCACACTGAGGGCAGATACAATCTGTCCCCTGTCCAGCCCCCAAATTTTGCTGGTTCCGGGACTGCCTCTTTGCCTCAGCCTGCCGCACAAGTGTCTCTTCGAATTGGAGAAGGCCATGCTGCGTCTTTAGCCTCCAGGCTGAACGATCAGAGGTCAAGGATTCCCAGCTGTTAATGTCCATTCCCAAGGCCTTTAGGTCCCTCTTGCAGATATCCTTATATCGCAGCTCAGGTCTCCCTCTGGGGCGCTTTCCCTGCACTAGTTCTCCATACAGGAGATCTTTCGGAATCCGACCATCAGCCATTCTCACGACATGCCCAAGCCAGCGTAGACGTCGTAGAAGTCATGTGTGAGACAATTGTGAAAAAAGGTAAATGTCATGCTAAGAATGATTAGGGAATGATTTGTAATAAAGCTGCCAGCACTGTAATGTCCCTAGATATGCCTGCATCTGGAATACTATATATCAGAGGTCCCCAACCTTTTGGGCACCCGGGACCGGTTCCGTGGAGAGAGGTTTTTCCGCGGACCAGAGGGCGCGTGGTTTTGTGTGCTGCCTGCATCCCGCGGATGGGGCTTGTTTGTGCAGACCGGTTGCTGGCATGCCGTGGCCCGGTACTGGACCACGGACCGGGGGTTGAGGACCCCTGCTATATATCATACTAGTTGCAACATTTGAGAAATATATCATTAGAGTTGATAAGAGGGCAACCAAAATTATCAGGAGGTTCAAGTTCTGTATGAGAAAAGGCTAGAATGTTTGGGAATCTTCAAAGAAAGATGATGGAATTGAAAAATATAAAATTATGCATTGCGTGGAGAAATTGGGAAGGAAAAGTTTTCCTCTCTCAAAACTCTAACTAGTTCAACTTCTTAAAAGCTTTTCAGAGACTATTTTAAGTACTATTTGTCCAATATACTGGAAGCTTACCAAAAGATATAATTCACATTTTTCTAGATTCTCCTACTAAGTCCACAAGATAGATGAGGAGCTTCACTCCTAGCTCTGAAGTCAAGAAATAAATCCTCTAGTCTAGATCAACTTTCTGCAACTGGATATCCTGCAGAAAACAAATGTCAAGTTCAATATTGCCAAGTAAGATTTTCAGAGATTCTCTGATCTGATTCAAAATTTCATTTTTAGGACTGAATTAATCTCAGAGCTTTTTTCATTCTCTTGTTAACAAATGATGAACCAGGGAGCTAGCTATCCATTTTCCTAATAACTAGCAATGTTTTCCAAACCACCCTGCTCCTTCCCAGGCACCAAAACAATAATTAAGAGTGGGCTTCCCATTCCAGATTTCCCCAACCAATCTGCTTTTTCTCCATAGGTCTGAGTAATAGCTAGAGTTACTGTATCCCACCAGATGACATTAGGCTTTTCTCCCCCCCCCCCCCGAAAAAAAAAAACATGGGAAAATATGCTTTTATTCTGTTAACATTTTCCATTCCATTTAAAATTATTTAGCATACCACACAGGTTTATACTACTGTAACTTTATAGGTGACCCCTACGTGTTAGTTTTTGGCTGAACACAAGTTAGATTAATTACCACGTTGTTTTCTTTTTGTAGTCTTTGACTTACAACCATTCACTTAGCGACCATTTGAAATTACAATGGCATTGAAAAAAGTGACTTGCAGCTCGTGCTATTTTGTGACAGGTTCTATTTTCACTACTGTAGAGTATTTTTTAAGAAGGCTCCATTTGTTTGTGAAGTTTATGGAGGCTCCAAAAAGAGAAACCATCCCCCCCCCCCATAGATTTGTGAGAATAACACCTGCTTTGCCATAAAGCTAGGTCTGTAAGAAAGCTGATCCTGTATTGGATTGGACACTTTTCCCAGAAGCTGCAAAAACCAAAAAGGTAAGTTGGATGTTTCTGGGTTCTGGAGCATGCTGAGTCTTGCAAGTCCTTGGATGGGAAGGAAGCTGGAGGATTGCAAATTCCCTCTGACCTGATTTCCACTTGCTTGCTGGATGGGAAGGTACCAGGAGGCTTAGAAGTTGCAGCCAGTCTGATCTGAAGAAAAAGAAACTTTGTGACCAATCCTCATATTTACAACCTTCACAGATCTGTAAAATGAAGGAAAACTGTAAATTCATAAGCACAGTTACTTGTTTCACTTCGTGACCGCTTCATTTAATGATCAAGTTGTTGGTCCCAATTGTGGCCACTAAACAAGGATTACTCATACTTGAGAGCTAAGAGAATCCAGTATTTCCAAATGTAGAATGTAAGCATGCCCAGTTTGAAGACAAAAAGGAGAGAAGGAAGGGGGACTGAGTAGAATGGTCTGATAACCTGAATTGCAACTCATTGTTCAACAATTCACTTGTATCAGAAATTATGCAAACTTTGTCTCTTTCTCTCTTTATAAAATTTATAAACCTTGTTGAATGCAGCAATTCTTAGAGCAAACCTTTAACTATATGGGACAAGAGTTGATTGTTTTTTTAAGGAATACACACATATATAACAGTAATTTCTCCTAAAGATTTAAGATGCTACAGGTTGAAAGAATGTGTCAGTGTTAACCAAGCAGTGCAAGAAGATAGTTCATCAGTTTATCTCATGCTGTATAGCTAGGAGAGCAATTTTTCTAAATTTAGAAATATTGTCCAACCTGTTCATTAAGAACAAGAATGAATAAAGGAAATATATGTTAAACTTCCAGAATATGTAGTGAATAAGAATTATTTTGTATGTTTAAGTGTACATAATCATATAAAGTGAATACCAAAAAGCAAAAGTATAATTCAAGACTCCCAGCAACAATTTCATGAATATAACTTGGTGGCAAATGCAGGTTTCTTCAATAGCTTTGCTTTGAAGAAATTGTTGAATTATTTTTCACTGTCAAAAATTATCTAGTTAAAGAGGGGGAAAAAGCTTTACCTTTCTCATTTGTGTCTCCTCATCCACTTATAAAACATGGGTGTTGTGAATTATTCTAAGGAGGAGATTCAGGTAAACAGATGGGCTGAATATAATCACTATATTTGATAGCTTTCACTAGCTTAAACAAGGCAACATCATTGTCATGACTGTCCAAACTGTAATTAGAATGAATCCAAATAGCTCTGACTCAGCTCTTTACAGGTTCTCAAGGAACTGACAGATGTGATCTCAGAACCACTGAACTATATTTTTCAAAGATCCTGGAGCACTGGGGAACTACCAGAGGACTGGAAAAGAGCTGATGTAGTTCCCATCTTCAAAAAAGGGGAAAAAATAAATCCAGGAAACCACAGACCTATCAGCCTGACCTCAATACCTGGGAAGATTCTGGAAAAGATAATCAAACAACAAATCAGCGAACAGCTAGAGGCAAACAAAGTCATTACTGAAAGCCAACACGGGTTTGTCAAAAACAGATCATGCCAAACAAATCTTATTGCATTCTTTGACCAAGTGACAAAATTAGTGGACCAGAGGAATGCTGTGGATATAATTTACTTGGACTTCAGTAAGGCATTTGACAAAGTAGATCACTTGATAAGATAGAAAAATGTGGGTTAGACAGCATCACCACCAGATGGATTCGTAGCTGGGTATGTCTAGTCTAATGAAGAGAAGGACGAGGGGGGACATGATAGCAGCGTTCCAATATCTCAGGGTCTGCCACAAAGAAGAGGGAGTCAAGCTATTCTCCAAAGCGCCTGAAAGCAGGACAAGAAGCAACGGATGGAAACTAACCAAGGAGAGAAGCAACCTAGAACTAAGGAGAAATTTCCTGACAGTTAGAACAATTAATCAGTGGAACAACCTGCCTCCAGAAGCTGTGAATGCTCCAACACTGGAAGTTTTTAAGAAAAGACTGGACAGCCATTTGTTTGAAATGGTATAGGGTTTCCTGACTGAGCAGGGAGTTGGACTAGATGACCTCCAAGGTCCCTTCCAACTTTATTATTATTAGTATGATAGCTGAATTTATAAAGTTGGTGCAAGCCAATCACAACCCTCCAAAAGACTGGCTCCCTAAAACAGAATCCTCTATGTAGAATCAATTATCACCCTACTGAGTCTTAATAACTAATTAAGACTTAAATCAAGGTTTAAGAGTTAATGGCTCCTGCTTCTCATTCTTTATTAAAATGAATATAAAATCACACCGGGAAAAATGAAATTTTCTGGAAAAAATAATATCAATACAATCAATAAAACCAAACATGCATAAAAATATAAGCCTTGTTTAACAAGATCATAAAATCCACCTTCTGTTTTTAGTAGTAATTGAACCAATTTTGGAGAACTTCAGAAGAACATTTTTTTACTTTTATAGAAATATTTATGTTTAAAGAAAAGGTTTTTCTTTTAAAACTAATTCTGATTTGTCAAAAACTGAACATACTCAGTTTTCTTCTACAACTGAAATTTTCAGCCAGCATTAAAGAAATTCTGAATTAAAACTGAAAGCCAGAACAATGATTCATTTTTGTTCCTGAAATAAATGTTGAAACCAGAAATGTAGGACTATCCTATAATTGCCTGATTGTATTTTAACACAGTATTTTGAAAGTGAGTAGAGGTAGTCCTCAGTTTAACAACCATTCATTTAATGACCGTTCAAAGTTACAATGGCCCAGAAAGGATGCTTTATAGTCCATTAACATTGCTGGCTGTCATAAACGGTCACACACACACACACACACACGATGGTCACATGATCATAATCTGGATTATTGGTAACCTGTTCACACAATGGTTGCCAAACATCTTGCAATCATGTGATCACCATTTGCAATCTTTGCTGGTTCACAGAAAGTCAAGAAGTTTGCAGGGAAGGTTGCAAGCTGCTACCACCTGCCAAAGCATTTATCCTCTCCTTCATACACTGTGTGTGTGTGTATAAATCCTTAGAAACGAGGTTTGGGTTCTTACAAACCCCGCTTTGTTTCTCCAGCCCAGTGCAGGAGTTTCCTTTCACACCTGGATGGGAGGAAGCTCCTCTGAAAGGCTGCAGAAACAAAGCTTCTGGACTCAAGGACCTGAGCTTTGCTTCTCCAGCCCATTGCAGTTCCTTTCTGTGCACGGAGGGGAGCTGCCTGCTCTCTTCAGCAGGCAGCTCTTTTACTCCATCTGTTTAACAACTGCTACTGGGAGAGCTAGCATTGTGGCTGTTGAGCGAAGTGGTCATGTGGGCATCTCAGTTAACATTCGCTTCGCTCAATGACCAAGATTCCAGTCCCAATTGTGGTCATAGTTTGAGGATTACCTATCCACAACAACATTTACAAGATTACGGAAAGACTCTTTGATGCAACGGAATATATTGATTGGGAGAGATGCTTGGCAAAAGAAGAGGGCTAAAGTGAGAATTGAGGAATTAGATGATGGGGTGTATCAGGGAATATTTAAAAATTAAACACTTGTTTAAATATGGCTGAAGAAATTGAAAGATTTTAGTTTAAGAGGGATGAACTCTAAATAAGACAGTATCTTTTTTTCTTTTCTTTTTCAATATGAGAACTATAAAATGTGGGATGATTAACATAAAGGAAATGTTTTAGATATTTAAATGTAATCGATTTTAAGAAAATTCCAATGGATAACTAAAAATGGGAAAAAATGTTTTGAATAGAGTTAAAAGATTAGATGATTGGATTTATTAAATGGAACACTTAAAGATTAAACAGGTTTAATTAGGGGTAAAAAGAACAGAAAGAATTTGGAAATAAGTGTATACTAATTCAAGAGGGATACGTATTTTAAGGAGTATATTATTTTCTTTTTACTCTTCTCTCTTTCACATCTTTTCTTTTTCTATGTCTTTCTTTTGTGTCTTTTTCTTACTTATTTTTTAAGATATGAAAATAGATTTAAATACTTTAAGGTAATTAATTCTGGAGAATTTTTAACCAGTAGAAATAATAATAACAATAATATAATAATAATAATAATAATAATAATAATAATAATAATAATAATAATAATAATAATAATAATAATAATAATAATAATAAAGTTGGAAGGGACCTTGGAGGTCATCTAGTCCAACCCCCTGCTCAGACAGGAAACCCTATACCATTTCGGACAAATGGCTGTCTAGTCTCTTCTTAAAAACTTCCAGTGTTGGAGCATTCACCGCTTCTGGAGGCAGGTTGTTCCACTGGTTAATTGTTCTAACTGTCAGGAAGTTTCTCCTTCAATGTTTTGAACATTGTAGGGAAAATAAATTTAAATAAGAATTGCAAACAGGATTTATGACAAGGCAACCAAGATGATCAGATAGAAAAGGAGCATGATATTGATGAGATTATTATTGGTAGAAATTTTAGAAAAATCTTTATATTTAATTGTTACCTATCAAATTAATAAGAATTGTATTAATTTAGGTTGCAAAGAGAATATTATTGGAAGAAGAGAAAATCAAGCAAAGTTATAATGTGGATTTTGGAATATAGAAATTAACTGATAGTGATTACTTTGTAAGTATAAACCCAGACAACACGCTGTTTACCAAATATCAAGATGTTTATATTAAAAAATCAATAAAATATATTTTTTTAAAAAAGACCCCCAGGGAATGAAGAGGTTGCTAATCTCATTGACAGAAGCTGTTCACAAAAATAATGAATGCAGACATATATGATCTTATTAATATAAAGGTAAAGATTTCCCTTGTCCAGTTGTTTCTGACTCTAGGGGTGGTGCTCATCTCAGTTTCTTAGGGAAGGGAGCCAGCATTGTCCATAGACATTTCTGTGGTCATGACTATATGCTGAGGCACACAGAACACTGTTACCCTCCCATCAAAGCGGTACCTGTTTATCTACTTACATTTGCATGCTTTCAAATTGCTAGATGGACAGGAGCTGGAGCACGGACGGTGTCAGATCCCCAAACCCTTTTTTCTTTCCCTGCATATGTGTTCGTGTTTGGGGCCTGCCATTCTGCTGGGAGGGAGTGGCAATCGCATGGGATAACTTTCGCTTTCTACCCTTCCTCTCCCGCCTCTATCCATTTGAGAGAAGAATGTGCCCCCCTTATCAGGGAGACAGTTACGGAGAAACAAAACCAGAAAGACCTTGAGATGCACGCCAACTTGTGCCAGTTACCCAAACATGCCACCTGTGGATTGGCTGGATTTCAAATGGACATTATGACTGGTGGGAGGAGGAAGATTGCTAGTTTAACTATACCATTTGAGCAGGATTTTCCCCAGATCTCGCCTTGACTTTCCTACTGTTACTAGCCCCTAATAAAAGTTCCTTTTGAGACAATGCCTGTTTCAAGAGTTCTGCTTTCTTGGATGGTTAGCTGAGGTGAATCCTTACAGATGGGAGCTCACCCCATCATATTGCTATCGGGTCTTGAACCTGGGTTTTCTAGCTGAAAAGCTCAGCATCTTAAAGTGCTGAGCCATTGTGCCCTCTTATTAATATATTATAAATTATAGCCACTGTTTAAATTATAGAAGAAATGTTTTTTGGAGGGAGGATGTTGGCTTAATCTCTTATAGAAACCAAGACATGTTTGTAGATTTTCCTTTTCAGCAGTTAAACAAATAATAATTAAATGTGTAGTAGAATGTGTTGAATCCATGTACTGATATATGTTTCTGAAATCCTTTTTGTCCAGTGATCATTAAGCAAATCCAGCTTCTTCAATTGACTTTGCATATCAGAAGCCAGTTGGAAGGTCGCAAATAGCAATTATGTGACTATGGGATGCTGTAACATGCTGGTTGTCAAGTGCCCCACTTTTGATCATGATACTACAGGGACACAGCGATGGTTGTGCGAGGATCAGTTGTAAGTTGCTTTTTTCCATGCCATTGTAACTTTGAACTATTGTTAAAAGAATGATCCTAAATCGAGGACTACCTGTTTTCCTTTCAAGGAAATTATAAGGGTATTTGGTTTTAAGATTTCAGACTTAAAAGTTATGGCTACACCTGTATTTTAAAATTTCTTAGCTGCAATGCAATTCTCATTTTTCTGTGCATGAGCATTCCTGACTTCAGTGTGTCTGACTAATTAGACACGTCCGGTATAGGATTGTATTATTGGATACTTTGATTCAAAGACCAACTTTATTAAACACGCTTGGTCTAGACTTCAATACTGTAGATAAAATGTAAGGAGGAAGCTTAGGCTGGACCTAGACTTTGGGCTTACAGGGTTAAAACAATGATGGCAAATCCAGTTAGTTTTCCATAATGCCGCTTTATCTAGATAGCTCAACTCCAAACTCACTTCAATTTCCATTCTTCTAATATTCATGGGATTTGGGGAGGCGCAGTTGTTTTTGTTTTATTTTTCTTTCTTTGATGTCATATATCCCCTTTAATTGTTCATTCATTGAGTGGAACACATTGTCTAACAACAGCAAGATGCTGGCTTAAGCAAAGATTAAGTCTCTTCCAGACTGAGTTGCTGTAACAGAAACATAGGTCCTAGTAGTGTGGGAAGTCACACACACACACACACCCCCGAGAAAGAAATATTTTTGGAAATATTTAAAAGGCAGAATATATTTCCCTAAAGGATTTTAAAAGCAGAAACCAACCCTGCCCCCAAGTCTCTCTGTCCCAAATAAAAACTAAGTCTGCAGAATTGCAGATGTGATAATCTTGTCAGAAAGACTGGAGTCAGGAAACTGGGTTTAGGAAGAAAGATCCCTAGAATCAACAATCCCTCACACCAAAAATCTAAGAGTCATCAGCCACAGCCCCAGGGAAGCAGGATATGATCTTTGGGACATAATAGGATTAACCCACCACCATCAGAATACCAGAAAGGCACACTCAGACTCAGGTCAAAGTTCATGCCACAGGAACAACTCCAAACAAAAGGCTCCAGAGGGTATAAAAACCCACTCCCTACATGTGTTCTCTCTCTTTTCTTCCAGAGCCTTCTTCCTGTCTGGCTCTCCTCTTCAATAAACTGCAACCTTTCTAAAGCAGTCGCCATGTTGTTTATTCCCAGCTTGGACTGAACCATGATGAAGACTTTTCCTTCAACAGTAGTGACTTCACTCCCCCGAAATGAGTTGGCATTGGACTTGGAGCTCCTCCTGGATTCAAGGTTGCTGTTTAAACACAGCCCAGAGGACAGGTTTTGTTTGCCTTTAGCAGAGACAGATTGTTATGGAGAAAAGCTATCAGCATGATAAGCATCTACAATCACTTGATTGAAGCACTGATGACATTATTTAGTTGGGAAATGAAACATTTGCAAGCAAACGGCCAAGCTCAGGAAGCACCAGGGACTCCACAGTTTAACTATGAGCCAGAGATATTCTCTTCTGTTTGAATGACTTGATTACACATAATCAATCAATCAACCAAAAAATCAAAGTAAGTAAGTAATGGAAACAAGAGACTTTACACATTTAGATCATTATTCATATTTCTTTAGAGGGGCAATCTATTTTCCCAGAATTTCCTGAGATAATTGTAAGTGGCACATAATTTAGAAAAAAATGAAATCCATCCTAGTCATTTACTACCACGCCATGTGCATCTGAATCCTAGGACATTTCAGAGTTCTTTAACAGCAGGCTCTGTCAGAAGTGGGAAGGGGGAGCAAAGGCTGACAGCAGTATTGCAGTGACACAATGCAAGTTTCACCCCTTTTGTGCATGTGTCACAAGATCACATGTACAGGTATGAAAGGGATGGAAATTGATGGTGAGGCATTGCCTTCCTCATTTTGACAAGTGGCATCTCGTGGCTATTTTTGAACTGTTTTCTCCTTTGAAAGGATTTCTGAAGCCAATTCATGAAATTGATGGAGAGCTTAAACTGGAAGGGAAATTAAACTGAAAGCCGAGCCCTTCAACCGGTTGAGTTGAGGGATCAGCTATTTCCTTATCTTTCTTGCCTTGAATGGTTTCCATCCCAGCTTGTTGTCCAAGAAAACTATTTGGTCTGGCCACCTATTTTCTGTTGTTCCAGTGGCAGGGCAGAGAATTTAAGTTGCAGGCTGGCAGATTCCGCTTAAGTGCTAGAAAAATCTTCCGAATCTCATGAGTGGAGCCTATTCCTAGCTGGATAGGTTCAAGCAGAAGCTAGACCACCCATCTGAGATATTTGTATGTGGATTCCTACACCAGGGAGGGAAAGAGGGAGGCAGGCAAACTTTAAAAAAGCCTCTTTTAGCTTGTGATTCTGTGATTCTAAGGAATGTCACTGTTCAACTCATATGAATGATGGCACTTTATTTATCCCCTTTCCCCTCCTTTTTTTCCTTTGGTGCTATGTCTTTTTAGATTTTAAGCATGAGGCAGGAAGCTGGGTTCTTTTGACTGCTGATGGGAAGTCCTTTCTGGCAGAAGGGTGGAGTAGTGTTATTTTTCAAAGTGAAAAAGGAAGGCCAGGCCAAGGAATGCAAGGATCACATGAAACACTGGAGGGCAGAAGACGAAAAGAAATGCATTGCCACCCTTCCACCCCACGATTTTGGGAGGCATTTGTTCCAGTAGAAGCAACAGCTCAGAGACTTAAACTATTGTACCACAAAATTTCATGGAGTAGACTTCACCTCAACGGTGGAAGACATCTTTCCTGGTTGTTGCCTTTATCTCTCTACCAGCCACGAAGAGAGATGGGGTCACCCAACTCTATTTTGATCAAAATAAAAGTTGTTTGCTTGCTGAAATCTCGGCTCAGGAGTTTCTTTGACTCTTTTAAATTCCTGAGTAACGCTGGGACAATTGTGAGGCTAAGTGGAAAACCTTACAGTAGTTTGGCTCTTTGAAGTTAGGTGGTGTGACATTCTGAGATGGGATGGGACAAAAATTAACTCCAAAACCAATTGTGGTTGTTGTTTTTTTTGAAAAAAAAAGTTTTGCGCCTGTGAAATACAATCTTCCCAATCTGGCAGCAGGATTAGCAATAACCCTACCCAGGGAATTCTTTGCCCAAACATCTGAAGGTCATGATATTGGGAAAAACTGTTTTAAGATGCTCCCCAGGGGAGTCTCCAGGCCAGTCACAGGCCTCCTCTTTTCCCAAGGGACTTATTGGCTTTCTCTTCACTGCCCCTTTGTCCAGTTCTGTGCTCCTCACCAAGCCAGAAGCAGAGTATTTTCTCCAATCCTGAAAATGCTTTGCGTCTTCATTTTTGGCAGGCAAACTTGCCAGTGCTTCCATGGAACTGACACACCAGCTCTTGCAGGTCTGAGTTTAGAGATGTAAGCAAGATTGAAACATTTCAGTCATCAATAGGGAAGAGAAAACACTCCAGCCAGATCCCAAGAGTGCACGTAAGGGGGGGGGGAGCACAAGAGTTATAAAGGAGTTAATGTAGCATATCTCCAACTTGGTTCACGGGGAGAGCAGCCATTTTTGTGGGTGCTGTTTCGCTTTCTCAATAATGGCTTCTGTGTAGGGTTAACTGAGGAAGGATGAATGTTTATCTTTGTAGTCAGCACAGAATTTTATGTCCCTATGGCTTACATGATATATAGTGTGGGAAGTCGGCCCCTCAGAGAAGGAAATATTAAAAGGATGAAGACAATTTCTTCCCACAATAGCTCTTACAACTATGAATGGGAAGATGAAAGGCCTGGCACCATCTCAGAAATGAGAGAGATTTCAAGAACTGTAATTATCTCTTTCTTTATCTCTTTCTCTCTTTCTCATTTTGGGCTTGTGCCAATGGAAGGAATTGCATAAAACAAGCAAGCATAGACAGATGTGCTTGGCTTTCATCATATATACTCAGGAGTTCTGAACCTTCATGGCCAATGGGCACATTTGGACTTTTGAGAGCATATCATGGACATTCTCCCCACCCCCCACCCCAGGGCTGCCATGATGGGTGTATCCAATGAGAAAGCTTCCATGAACAAGAAAGGAACTTCATGAGGTTCTTCCCCATTGTTCCTATTCCCCTCCTGAATACACTCAACCACCTTGGTTTTCCTTTGACTTTTTTTCTGAGCTCCCTTGTAAACCAAGCATTGGGTTGCAGCTACCCATCACTCTATTTTTTTTCCTTTTGAGGCAGTGTTTTGCTGTAGCTGTGACTATCTTCCTTTAAAATAAACAAATAAAACAAAAGGCATATTTTAAAAAAAGCAAACAAACTGTGAGGCAGGGTACCTACCTGGACAAGGAGGTTTTGTTATGTGCATTGGTGCTCATGAGCAACCTGTTGGAGAATCCCGTGTATATTAGCAAAGCACAGGATGAACTCCCATATCACTTGAGCAGACTTAGGCAACAGCATTTGCCCCCCTTTCTCTTCTTTGCACTACCCCCATAGCCAATGTGGAGAAAAGGAGAATCACCTCCTTGTATGTCCTAATGGAAGATATTCAATTGTCAGGAGAGGCAAATTGGATAACGTCGTCTCTGTGTTTGCAGAATATGGACAGAACACACAATTGGATCTACTCTAGGCACTCATGAGCAGAATAAAACTTGATTGACAAGCACTGAGGAAATTTGGGATGCAACGAGGAAGAATGATCTCAGTAATGTGTGTATGTCTGTGTGTGTGAGTGAGAAGACCCTTTTTTCCCAATCACTTCTGTTTAAGTGGCAGACCCTGGAAAGCATGGGGTTTGGCCAGAGTGCAAGACCTTTTGCTAAGGGAAAAGGGAGAGTGTGTGAAAATGGAATGGAATGAGTGAATGAGAGAATTGGATTTGGGCAACTAGCTGGTAAGGCCCTGTAAGCAAAGCCCAACTGTAGGAGGATCCCGTACTAGTGCACAAAGCACAGGTCCTCCCAGACTTCTCCTAAGTCTGAAAACTGACAGGCAGGTGTGTAAACGGAGGCCGGGTACCTGTGCGGCAGGTCCTCCTCGGACAATTTATTTTTGAGGTCCGCAAAGTGACGGCAGAGAGTTCCCTAAACAGGAAGTTCCCGTACTCTGTGATTAGGGAATTCCGGAGTCTTCCTGGGCAATTTTTTAGTGCCCCAAAACTGACAGGCGGAACGGCAGGATTGTTGTCGCTAAGAGCAACCCTCGAACATGGGTAGCTGCAGTTCGAGGGTTGGAATTAGGACACTTATTAGAGATTTGCTTGAGGTGTGGGACAAGAGGCGAGTGCCTGTCCTGGATGGAATGAAAAAGAAGCGAGCAAGATAAATTTGTGAAAAATGGGCTTTGCTAGGGCTTGGCTGGGAAACCAATTTGGCTAAATAAAGGTACTTAAAAGGGAAAAATAAGAAATAGTGATTTTCTTTCTCTCTCTCTCTCTCTCTGCAACCACATGGTATGTTTAAGATCTGTGCCTTCCCTAACTTGAGTTATCTGAAATTTATGGTGGGAATGACTAGGATGTGTAAAACTAAGACTTCTGTTTCCTTTTCTGTTCTCTTGTCTTTATGTATATATGTTTGTCAAAGTCTTTGTGTGTGAGGTAAATGTGACTCTTAACTGTTTCAAATCCAAAGAGAAAAGAATTTTAAATTCTGCTAGAAATTTTGCTTAAAATAAGCCACAAAAAGGAAATACCTCACTCTGTTTGTCTGGCCAACAAACAGAGTGAAGAGAAATGTGTTTGTTTGTTTGTTTTTCTTCCTTCCTTTCTCTCTGTGTACTCTTAAGAACAGCCCAAAGTTACCAGGAGGGAATGTTTTAAGTTCATCTGCTAGAAAGGTTTCACTCTTGCATTTAATAATATATAATAAAGTTGGAAGGGACCTTGGAGGTCATCTAGTCCAACCCCCTGCTCAGGCAGGAAACCCTATACGAATTTTACCAATTGCCTTACTGAAGTCCAAGAAAATTATATCCACAGCATTCCTCTGGTCCACTAATTTTGTCACTTGATCAAATAATGCAGTAAGATGTGTCTAGCATGATCTGTTTTGACAAACCCATGTTGGCTTTTAGTAATGACTTTGTTTGCCTCTAGGTGTTTGCTGATTCTTGTTTGATTATCTTTTCCAGAATCTTCCCAGATATTGAGGTCAGGCTGATGGGTTTGTAGTTTCCTGGATCTAATTTTTTTTCTTTTTTCTTTTGAAGAGGGGAACTACATCAGCTCTTTTCCAGTCCTCTGGTAGTTCCCCAGTGCTCCAGGATCTTTGAAAAATATAGTTCAGTGGTTCTGAGATCACATCTGCCAGTTCCTTGAGAACCTTGGGGTGTAATCCATCTGGTCCTGGTGATTTGAACTCGTCTAGGCTGGATAGGTGCTCAGTTACCATTTTCTTGCCTATCTTAACTTGTGTTTCTAATCTATTTTTTATGGTACTGTTTTTGATAAGTTGGACGGTTTTTTTCCCCTTTTGTGTAAAGACAGATGAAAAAAAAATGAATTAAATAGTTCTGCTTTCTCCCTGTTGCTTGTCACCTTCTTGCCACTTTCCCCCACTAATGGACCAATCATTTCTTTAACTTTTTTCTTGTTTTTTACATGTTGAAAGAAGTTTTTTATTATTTTTGACTTTGGTCATAAGCCTTAGTTCATTTTGAGCCTTAGCTTTCCTCACCTCATATTTGCAGATTCAGACTATTTACTAATATTCTGCTTTAGTTATGTGCCCCTCTTTCCACTTTTTATACTTGTCCTTTTTATCTTTCAATTTATCAGAGAGTTCTTTATGCAGCCATGCTGGTTTCTTCTGAGAGCTATTATTTTTCTTCTTTGTTGGTATTGTGCTAGACTGGATTTTTATTATCTCACTTTTCAAAATTTCCCAAGGTTCTTGAGTTGTTCCCCTTTGAGGATTCTCATCCATGGAATCCTTCCCAAGCCCTCTCTAAGTTTATTGAAATTAGCTCTCTTAAACTCCAAGACTCTAGTTTGACTGTGTTCTATTGCTTGTGCTTCCATAATATTGAATTCCAATATTGCATGATCACCCCCCCCAAGGTTCCTGTAGCTTCCACACCTTCTATTATTTTGCCTTTGTTAGTGAGAATTAGATCCAATATGGCTAATCCCCTAGTTCCCTTCTCTACTTTTGGGAGACAAAGTTGTCTGCTAGGTTTGTCAGAAATCTGTTTGATCTTCCATTTGGTGCAGAGTTGGTCTCCCAGTTGATGTCAGGGTAATTAAAGTCCCTCATTACTATTGTCATGTGCTTCCTACGTACCTTAGTTAGCTGACTAGCAAAAAATTCATCTATTTCCCCTATGGCAATGTCATTTCCCCCCCTTTTATTCAAGACAGTTTTCATCATTGTTGTGCCCTATTTCTGTAGAGATGTAGTTATTTCTTATATATAGAGCAACTCCACCTCCTCTTTTATTTGGTCTGTTTCTATTAAATAATTCAAATCCCTCTAGCTGAGTGTTCCATTTGTGGGCTTTATCCCACCATGTTTCCATAATGGCAACTATATCATATCTGCCCTCATTTACCTGAATTTCTAGTTCATCTTGTTTACTGTTCATACTCTGTGCATTGGTGTATAGACATTTGAGTCCTTTATGACTGACACCTATGTGGTGCCCAGAGTTCCCCTATTTTCTTACCACCTGTTTGGTTAGTGCACTTTGTGTGACACTCGCTATTAAAAGCTTGATTTTGCTTGATAGCAAGGTTGATATTCTTGTCCACACACACATGTATGTTACATGTACTGCAAACCCTGTAATTTTTGATTGCTGGGGACAGGGATGTTCTGTATCAATTAACTCACTGTCCCTTGTTTAGTTTAAACATTCCTCCAGAAAATCTGTGAGTTTATTGCCAAGTAACTCAGTCCCTTTCTTTGATGGATGCAAACCGTTTCTTTTGTACATTGTTTCATTGGACCAGCTACAGACATTATGACCATTCAGCATGAATCCCCGGCTAGCTAAACAGAATGGTCCTCAAACATGAGTTCATGGTTTCCAAAATTGTCATTTCTGATTTTTTTGATCAGTGTCTGTTGTTGGGTTAATTTTCTTCTCAATTCTGTCTAAAAGGTGTTAATTTTTATTCCAGGGGGGATCCAGTGTTAAATTATTTTATTGTTGTGTACCTTTTGGTGTTTCTATTCTAATTCTGTCAATTCTAATTGCTGTTAGCCAGTTCTGCATTCCTTATAGCCAGTGTGTGTTAAGTGTTTGTTTATTTAGCCTCAGGCTGCTGTTGGGTCAGACTAGTTTGTATTGGGTTCTTCCTGTATTTGCCAAGGTATTTTCTCTTTGGGGTGAGGAGGGGGTGTCTTGCCTGCTGGGTTCCTGCCCCAAGCTCTGGAAATCATTCTGCAATGTGTTGTAAATGGTTTTATCTATCTATCCTTTTCCTGAAAAAATGTGTGTCTAGCTACAAGAGCCTTTTGAAGCTCAAGTCTGCTTGTGTGGGGAAATAATTTTCTTAAGTTACTTTTCTTATCCTATCACTAATTGGTGAAACTACTATGAAGCTAATCCTGAAACATATAAGCATTTTTCAATCTCTAAAACAATGTGGTCTATTTTAGAATAAATGTTAAAGGTAGATTCTCCTGCCCCTGGAAAATTGCACACCTTAAAATATTCTTTCAGCATTCTCAAGCTGCCTAGCATTCTTTTTTTTTTTCAAGTTGAAGTTCTTGTCTTTAACATGTTGCAAATGTTCAAGTTCAAAGTGAAACATTTCATTTTTTTGTTCTTACCAGAATCCAGCCTTTCTTTTGTCCTCTGGGATGTCCTCATTTTGTCTACCTATCTGTTTCTTCAACAACTGCAATATTAATGCCTTTTCAAACTGCCTGCAAGCTACCCCCCCCCTCCCTTTTCTTGTCCTTTGTTCTCCATACTTTTTGTCTGCCTCTCCTGGGAGAATCCACCCAGAAAGGGGGGGGCAGGATCCTGTTCTCATGTCTTTCAGCCTTGCATAGATGACCCCCCCAACCTTTGGAAGCAGAGCACACTGACCCAGATGTTGCCTCCATCCATTTGAGCCATGGAATTGGGTTTTGAATCCAGCCATCCACTAAAAAGCCACCATGCAACCTGAGTGGAACATCTTCCCAAGTCCTACCATTCCCCCAGATGCCTGTAAGAGCTGCAGAAAGAAGGAATCCTGGAACCATTGGTCCCCATGTGAAGCCTCAGAAGAAGACTATGGGGGAGGGTGGAAACTCATTGTAAAGTTTTTCTTTCTTGCCCATTTGTATTGTAACAAGCCAGTTGAATGTATTCATGGAGAGATGGCATTTGGGAATAGTTGGCACAGCAAGTACTGAACACCTTGGGACTTCTATCTGGTGGGAGGGAAAATTTATCCAGAATGTTTGTATTGCCTGTTTGTATTAGTAGCTGCACACACATACACACACACGTGCACACAACATTCAGAATCACATTGAGTCTCTTTCACCTACCTTAGTAAAGTTCCCCAGGCTGATTTTTGCTCTATTGCACCAAAAGCTTTGTAGGAACAACTTCCAACAAATTCCAAGGGGGAGGGAACCAGGCCCCGTCAGGTGATTTGCAATTCATATGCCCTAAGGAAGTAGCAAGAAAGAGATCTCCAAACCTCAGCCCTGAATATCTTGCACTGGTGGACTCAGATTGGGAGTCCTAGAGCTCACTATGTGCAATTTAAGAAAAAAATTAATAGCCTGGCTTGCATGGCTAGCCTCAATTGGACATTACAAACCTGGATGCACTGAACTAAGAGCTAAGGCAGGAAACAACCCTTGAAAATAGACAGCCAGTGGTTACGTCCTAAGGAAAACCATGGCTGTGAAGAATTTTGGGAGGAATGTGCAAACCTGACTAGAAGCTAAAGGTGACATCCAACATTTGAAAATGATTGGCACAGAATATTGGACACTATAAATTTCTTTTCCACCTAACAAAATTTTTGGCCTGACTTTTAGAACTTTATGGGTTGGAAGCTCCCCTTTTGGGAGCCATTGAAGGGATCTTTTTCTGCTTGCCTCCATTAGTGTCTTTCCCCCTTACTTTTTTGGCTTAACAGTTTAAAGCTTGTTTACCAAGTCTCCCTGACCAGATCAATTTTAATCTTGTGCCAATAAGTGTGTCACACTTAAGGCACAAAGCGGGGATTTGTGAGAAGTCAGCCCCTCAGAAGGAAATATTAAAAGGGCAGAAAAATATATTTCCTCAAAAGGATTTTTAAAAGCAGAAGCCAACCCTGCCCACAAAGTCTCTCTGCCCCAAAGCAGGAGCCAGCCCTATACAAATGCAGATGTAACCATCAGAAAGCTGGAGCCAGCTAGGAAATCAAGAAGACAAAAGACCTAAAATCTGCATATCCCACCTGAGATGGGACATAATAGGACTAACCCATTACCATCAAGAATACCAGGGAGGCACACCTAAACCCAGGAGGTCAGAATACGCGACACAGGAAATAGCCTCCAAGTTCATGCCACAGGAACAGGAAACTTCCAAACAAAAGGCCAGAGAGGGTATAAAAACCTACTCCACATGTGCTCAGTCCTTCTCTTTGATTTCTCCTCCTTCCTGCAAGAACCATCTTTCTGGCTCTTCAATAAACTGTAACCTTCTTCCCAAAGCAGTCGCCATGTTTTATTTATTCCTGGCTTGGATGAACCAGGATGAAGACAATTTCTTCCCACAATAGCTCTTACAACTATGAATGGGAAGATGAAAGGCCTGGCACCATCTCAGAAGTGAGAGAGATTCCAAGAACTGTAATTATCTCTTTCTTTATCTCTTTCTCTCTTTCTCATTTTGGGCTTGTGCCAATGGAAGGAATTGCATAAAACAAGCAAGCATAGACAGATGTGCTTGGCTTTCATCATATATACTCAGGAGTTCTAAACCTTCATGGCCAATGGGCACATTTGGACTTTTGAGAGCATATCATGGACATTCTCCCCACCCCCCACCCCAGGGCTGCCATGATGGGTGTATCCAATGAGAAAGCTTCCATGAACAAGAAAGGAACTTCATGAGGTTCTTCCCCATTGTTCCTATTCCCCTCCTGAATACACTCAACCACCTTGGTTTTCCTTTGACTTTTTTTCTGAGCTCCCTTGTAAACCAAGCATTGGGTTGCAGCTACCCATCACTCTATTTTTTTCCTTTTGAGGCAGTGTTTTGCTGTAGCTGTGACTATCTTCCTTTAAAATAAACAAATAAAACAAAAGGCATATTTTTTAAAAAAGCAAACAAACTGTGAGGCAGGGTACCTACCTGGACAAGGAGGTTTTGTTATGTGCATTGGTGCTCATGAGCAACCTGTTGGAGAATCCCGTGTATATTAGCAAAGCACAGGATGAACTCCCATATCACTTGAGCAGACTTAGGCAACAGCATTTGCCCCCCTTTCTCTTCTTTGCACTACCCCCATAGCCAATGTGGAGAAAAGGAGAATCACCTCCTTGTATGTCCTAATGGAAGATATTCAGTTGTCAGGAGAGGCAAATTGGATAACGTCGTCTCTGTGTTTGCAGAATATGGACAGAACACACAATTGGATCTACTCTAGGCACTCATGAGCAGAATAAAACTTGATTGACAAGCACTGAGGAAATTTGGGATGCAACGAGGAAGAATGATCTCAGTTTTCCTGCCATTTTGGGAATAGATAGCTTATTTCTGCATTGTAATAAAGTGGAATAGGAGAATGCAGCCCAAAGGAATGCCTGTTAGGTGTGCTCTTTCATTTCTATTTTTTTTAAAAAAAAACTCTATGCAAGGAAAAAAGTAGCTTATAAGGCGAGGTTGATCTCTCCGACTAGCCCTCTATAGATAAGAAATAAAAAAAATATAAATGAATAAATTTAAGAAAAGAGGGAGCCGAGCAACTGTCTTCTAATATACAGGATCGAGTGATTTAAGGAAAGTAATTAAATTGGAATGTAATTTTTTTGCAGAGGTTTTGGTAATTTTGAAATAAGATAGGGGGCTGATGTCCCCGACTAGTCCTCCAAAGGAAAAAAAAAATACCAAATTACAAATTAATTAAGTGAAAAGGGAGGAAGCCGAGAAACTATCTTGAAATAATGAAAAAAAAAATGGTAATATCGTCAGAGTAACTTAAAGAAACAAATTAAATCAAAATGTATTCCTCTGCAATGTGTTTTGAACAATTGAGCTTATGTTAACAAATGCAAACAGTTTGGTGAGCGCTCCTTTGTTGGCTCTTCACTAGGTAATTTGTTTGTAAATACGGACAAAGGAATGGCTTGGAGGAGGTTTTGACCCAGAAGTGGGGGGAAAAAGGCAGCCAGTGGCATTTTTGCCTAAAATTTACATTTGGGGAAGTCTTGGTGGTTAGCATTTCTTATCAAGTGTGAGCAATTTTAAATCAGAAAGCTGAAAGGAGGTAAACACTTGTTCATAGCAAAGTAGTTGGGAAAAAGAAAAGAAAAAGAAAAAGAGAGACATAATGAAGATGCGATAGTAGATGGGGAGGAGAAAATGTGAGTGGAGGCTGAAAGATTTTCCCTCCTTAGTCAGCACAAACCTGTGGATTTTATGCCTTACGGCAGGCTCTGAGGTTCTTAATAAGAGAGAAGGAGAATATATACACTGACTCCAAGTATGCTTATGGAGTCTTGAATATTTTTGGAGAAGAGAAATGAAGAGGATTGACTAATAGTAAAGGGAAATGGTTGGCTCTCGTAAAGTTGATAGAAGATGTACTTGTGGAAGAAGAAAAGAAAGAAGTTAGGCCAAAGTGGTGGAAGGGAAGTGAAGGAACGGATAATAGAAGGAAGAAGCAGGAAAGTTGCTTTTAAGTTGGTTTGCACATTAAGCAGGAAGACTGCCATTAACGTGGTCAGCTTAAACGTGTGAATTATATGCTTTAACACAAGCCTTAGAATGATGTAGGAACAAGAAGATACTATCAAAATATGAAAAGAGAGATAAATGAGAAAATAGAAGAAAGTGGGAAGTGGATGTTGCAAGATTGGAGACGGATGTTGAAAAGACAGAAAGAAAGAAAAGGAAGAAAAGCAATAGCTAGTGATAAACAACATGGTGACTGCTTTAGAAAGAAGGTTGCAGTTTATTGAAGAGGAGAGCCAGGCAGAAAGATGGCTCTGGAAGAAAAGAGAGAGAGCACATGTAGGGAGTGGGTTTTTATATCCTCTGGAGCCTTTTGTTTGGAGTTGTTCCTGTGGCATGAACTTTGACCTGAGTCTGATTGTGCCTTTCTGGTATTCTGATGGTGGTGGGTCAATCCTATTATGTCCCAAAGGTCATATCCTGCTTCCCTGGGGCTGTGGCTGATGACTCTTAGATTTTTGGTGTTGATTCTAGGGATCTTTCTTCCTAATCCCAGTTTCCTGACTCCAGTCTTTCTGACAAGATTATCACATCTGCAATTCTGCAGACTTGGTTTCTATTTGGGACAGAGTGACTTGGGGGCGGGGTTGGTTTCTGCTTTTAAAATCTTTTAGGGAAATATATTCTGCCTTTTAAATATTTCCAAAAATATTTCTTTCTCGGCTGGGGGGGGCTGACTTCCCACACTAGGACACAGAAGCAGCCCCTGAAAGGGGGTCGCAAGGGATGGTTGATAGTTTTAAAAAAAACAACAGGATGGTTATATTTATACTTTAGTTAAACAAATCTGTGATACATACAAGTAAATAAAAAGCTTTACAACGTTTAGTGGTGAGGCCATTTCAATATAGGCCTCAACTGGAAAGCTGTCTTCTTTCCTTTGAAATGACGTATGGGAGGCTTTTCTTACATGAAGGTTCAAGAATGACAGTGAAGAAGAGAAGAAAGTTACTCAATATTTGCATAATCTGGCGTGGGTTTTGTCTTCTATCTCAGTACAGGCCCAGGCTGCATTACCACCTGTCTCTGGCCATTGTTGTTCCTGGCGAGTGGGTTCAGGTGAAAAGAACTGTCACCTAGAAATACCAGTCCTGAGTGGTCTCAACCATGCCAAGTCCTCCTGATTTAAGGAATCAAAGGGTGAGTCCATGGAAAGTCCCATCTTTCCCTCTCCAGTGACAAGCTCTGCAGCTGGATGGCCTGAAAATGAAATTTCAACCTGCCTCGCCTGTTGAACTGTTTCCATCTAAGTAGGAGAAAAACCTCCATGGATTGGACTACCCTGGAAATCGTGTTCCTAGAACCTAGACTATGTATTGCAATATTTTTCTTCTGCTACTGTTGTTTCCCTCGTACCTTCTTTGGTAGAAGGAAGGACCATGGGCCCAATACTTTAAGGAACAAAAGGGAGTTCTGTTTATAACAAGACTACGTATTCCACTTGCAAAGGGGCAACAGGGTCACTTGTTATGCTCCTGTCAATACAGTACAGCTTTACCAACAACTTTAAATCTGGACATATGGAGGGACATACAGACATTACCTTTGGGGAAGAATCACACGAGACTTATGGACAAGTGCCAGAATCTTCTTTGATGCATGTAAAGCTATTGAGTATAATCAAGCTAAATGGACTAAGTGTGGAGACAGGCCTACTCATTAAACGCCAAATATGTTTGCACATCCTACCCAACCTGGCATAATCAAAGGATTCCTGTAACCCGGTGTGCTTCAAAGATAACCAGACCAACGGATTTCTCAGCATCATTTGAACTAGCTATCAGTTGAACCAGATACAAAAATGGGTTCAAGTTGATTTTCATGAACTGGAAACCACAACTGAGATTCCCTCAGTATCAAAGACTCTTTTGTTTATTGATCTGGCCCAAAAGAATTGTTTCATTTTTAAATGTGAAGCTCGAGAGATTCAGTTGGAGACTTGGAAAGAAAAGGATTGTCCAACCAAATGGGCCCTCTATTTCGTCATTGTGGCCCTAAATTGTATTATTAGACCCCAGTCCGATATTACATATAAGGAATATGTCAAAGAAGTCACTGACAGAATGCAAAAGTTGGCTCATGTCCCTGTCCAGACATGGACAGGAGCACTGGATGTTGGAGGATGGTTTTCGGGAATGTTTGATAATTGGAAAAGGATATTGTTCATTGTGGTTTTGGCCTGAGGAGGGTTGTTGTGTTTATCATGCCTTATCCCGCTTATTTAGAGAATTGTTAGATCCACTGTATTCGGACCAACTTTTGCTGCCACTCCTATCTATAACGATAAACCAGCTAAAGCAATGATTTGAAACCTTTACCTTCTGACTATATTCCCCTCTTCAAGAGTCCCTAAGCCTATTTGGCTTTTATATTAAAAAGGGAGGAATGAAGGGATTTTATTATGTTTAACGTTGATATTAGTAATATTGATATTAGTAGTGATACTTTGTAATCATATATATATATATATATCTTTGTTTATGTTCAAGCAGCTTTGTAGGTGCTTTATATTGGGAAATTAGTTATATAAAAGCAAATGTTTCATGCTTTAGGTACAGGTGATTGCTTACATGAGAAGAGCACAAGAGTTATAAAGGAGTTAATGTAGCATATCTCCAACTTGGTTCACGGGGAGAGCAGCCATTTTTGTGGGTGCTGTTTCGCTTTCTCAATAATGGCTTCTGTGTAGGGTTAACTGAGGAAGGATGAATGTTTATCTTTGTAGTCAGCACAGAATTTTATGTCCCTATGACTTACATGATATATAGTGTGGGAAGTCAGCCCCTCAGAGAAGGAAATATTAAAAGGGCAGAAAAATATATTTCCTCAAAAGGATTTTTAAAAGCAGAAGCCAACCCTGCCCCCAAAGTCTCTCTGCCCCAAAGCAGGAGCCAGCCCTATACAAATGCAGATGTAACCATCAGAAAGCTGGAGCCAGCTAGGAAATCAAGAAGACAAAAGACCTAAAATCTGCATATCTCACCTGAGATGGGACATAATAGGACTAACCCATTACCATCAAGAATACCAGAGAGGCACACCTAAACCCAGGAGGTCAGAATACGTGACACAGGAAATAGCCTCCAAGTTCATGCCACAGGAACAGGAAACTTCCAAACAAAAGGCCAGAGAGGGTATAAAAACCTACTCCACATGTGCTCAGTCCTTCTCTTTGATTTCTCCTCCTTCCTGCAAGAACCATCTTTCTGGCTCTTCAATAAACTGTAACCTTCTTCCCAAAGCAGTCGCCATGTTTTATTTATTCCTGGCTTGGATGAACCAGGATGAAGACAATTTCTTCCCACAATAGCTCTTACAACTATGAATGGGAAGATGAAAGGCCTGGCACCATCTCAGAAGTGAGAGAGATTTCAAGAACTGTAATTATCTCTTTCTTTATCTCTTTCTCTCTTTCTCATTTTGGGCTTGTGCCAATGGAAGGAATTGCATAAAACAAGCAAGCATAGACAGATGTGCTTGGCTTTCATCATATATACTCAGGAGTTCTGAACCTTCATGGCCAATGGGCACATTTGGACTTTTGAGAGCATATCATGGACATTCTCCCCACCCCCCACCCCAGGGCTGCCATGATGGGTGTATCCAATGAGAAAGCTTCCATGAACAAGAAAGGAACTTCATGAGGTTCTTCCCCATTGTTCCTATTCCCCTCCTGAATACACTCAACCACCTTGGTTTTCCTTTGACTTTTTTTCTGAGCTCCCTTGTAAACCAAGCATTGGGTTGCAGCTACCCATCACTCTATTTTTTTCCTTTTGAGGCAGTGTTTTGCTGTAGCTGTGACTATCTTCCTTTAAAATAAACAAATAAAACAAAAGGCATATTTTTTAAAAAAGCAAACAAACTGTGAGGCAGGGTACCTACCTGGACAAGGAGGTTTTGTTATGTGCATTGGTGCTCATGAGCAACCTGTTGGAGAATCCCGTGTATATTAGCAAAGCACAGGATGAACTCCCATATCACTTGAGCAGACTTAGGCAACAGCATTTGCCCCCCTTTCTCTTCTTTGCACTACCCCCATAGCCAATGTGGAGAAAAGGAGAATCACCTCCTTGTATGTCCTAATGGAAGATATTCAGTTGTCAGGAGAGGCAAATTGGATAACGTCGTCTCTGTGTTTGCAGAATATGGACAGAACACACAATTGGATCTACTCTAGGCACTCATGAGCAGAATAAAACTTGATTGACAAGCACTGAGGAAATTTGGGATGCAACGAGGAAGAATGATCTCAGTTTTCCTGCCATTTGGGGAATAGATAGCTTATTTCTGCATTGTAATAAAGTGGAATAGGAGAATGCAGCCCAAAGGAATGCCTGTTAGGTGTGCTCTTTCATTTTTATTTTTTTTAAAAAAAAACTCTATGCAAGGAAAAAAGTAGCTTATAAGGCGAGGTTGATCTCTCCGACTAGCCCTCTATAGATAAGAAATAAAAAAAATATAAATGAATAAATTTAAGAAAAGAGGGAGCCGAGCAACTGTCTTCTAATATACAGGATCGAGTGATTTAAGGAAAGTAATTAAATTGGAATGTAATTTTTTTGCAGAGGTTTTGGTAATTTTGAAATAAGATAGGGGGCTGATGTCCCCGACTAGTCCTCCAAAGGAAAAAAAAAATACCAAATTACAAATTAATTAAGTGAAAAGGGAGGAAGCCGAGAAACTATCTTGAAATAATGAAAAAAAAAATGGTAATATCGTCAGAGTAACTTAAAGAAACAAATTAAATCAAAATGTATTCCTCTGCAATGTGTTTTGAACAATTGAGCTTATGTTAACAAATGCAAACAGTTTGGTGAGCGCTCCTTTGTTGGCTCTTCACTAGGTAATTTGTTTGTAAATACGGACAAAGGAATGGCTTGGAGGAGGTTTTGACCCAGAAGTGGGGGGAAAGAGGCAGCCAGTGGCATTTTTGCCTAAAATTTACATTTGGGGAAGTCTTGGTGGTTAGCATTTCTTATCAAGTGTGGGCAATTTTAAATCAGAAAGCTGAAAGGAGGTAAACACTTGTTCATAGCAAAGTAGTTGGGGAAAAGAAAAGAAAAAGAAAAAGAGAGACATAATGAAGATGCGATAGTAGATGGGGAGGAGAAAATGTGAGTGGAGGCTGAAAGATTTTCCCTCCTTAGTCAGCACAAACCTGTGGATTTTATGCCTTACGGCAGGCTCTGAGGTTCTTAATAAGAGAGAAGGAGAATATATACACTGACTCCAAGTATGCTTATGGAGTCTTGAATATTTTTGGAGAAGAGAAATGAAGAGGATTGACTAATAGTAAAGGGAAATGGTTGGCTCTCGTAAAGTTGATAGAAGATGTACTTGTGGAAGAAGAAAAGAAAGAAGTTAGGCCAAAGTGGTGGAAGGGAAGTGAAGGAACGGATAATAGAAGGAAGAAGCAGGAAAGTTGCTTTTAAGTTGGTTTGCACATTAAGCAGGAAGACTGCCATTAACGTGGTCAGCTTAAACGTGTGAATTATATGCTTTAACACAAGCCTTAGAATGATGTAGGAACAAGAAGATACTATCAAAATATGAAAAGAGAGATAAATGAGAAAATAGAAGAAAGTGGGAAGTGGATGTTGCAAGATTGGAGACGGATGTTGAAAAGACAGAAAGAAAGAAAAGGAAGAAAAGCAATAGCTAGTGATAAACAACATGGTGACTGCTTTAGAAAGAAGGTTGCAGTTTATTGAAGAGGAGAGCCAGGCAGAAAGATGGCTCTGGAAGAAAAGAGAGAGAGCACATGTAGGGAGTGGGTTTTTATATCCTCTGGAGCCTTTTGTTTGGAGTTGTTCCTGTGGCATGAACTTTGACCTGAGTCTGATTGTGCCTTTCTGGTATTCTGATGGTGGTGGGTCAATCCTATTATGTCCCAAAGGTCATATCCTGCTTCCCTGGGGCTGTGGCTGATGACTCTTAGATTTTTGGTGTTGATTCTAGGGATCTTTCTTCCTAATCCCAGTTTCCTGACTCCAGTCTTTCTGACAAGATTATCACATCTGCAATTCTGCAGACTTGGTTTCTATTTGGGACAGAGTGACTTGGGGGCGGGGTTGGTTTCTGCTTTTAAAATCTTTTAGGGAAATATATTCTGCCTTTTAAATATTTCCAAAAATATTTCTTTCTCGGCTGGGGGGGGCTGACTTCCCACACTAGGACACAGAAGCAGCCCCTGAAAGGGGGTCGCAAGGGATGGTTGATAGTTTTAAAAAAAACAACAGGATGGTTATATTTATACTTTAGTTAAACAAATCTGTGATACATACAAGTAAATAAAAAGCTTTACAACGTTTAGTGGTGAGGCCATTTCAATATAGGCCTCAACTGGAAAGCTGTCTTCTTTCCTTTGAAATGACGTATGGGAGGCTTTTCTTACATGAAGGTTCAAGAATGACAGTGAAGAAGAGAAGAAAGTTACTCAATATTTGCATAATCTGGCGTGGGTTTTGTCTTCTATCTCAGTACAGGCCCAGGCTGCCCTACCACCTGTCTCTGGCCATTGTTGTTCCTGGCGAGTGGGTTCAGGTGAAAAGAACTGTCACCTAGAAATACCAGTCCTGAGTGGTCTCAACCATGCCAAGTCCTCCTGATTTAAGGAATCAAAGGGTGAGTCCATGGAAAGTCCCATCTTTCCCTCTCCAGTGACAAGCTCTGCAGCTGGATGGCCTGAAAATGAAATTTCAACCTGCCTCGCCTGTTGAACTGTTTCCATCTAAGTAGGAGAAAAACCTCCATGGATTGGACTACCCTGGAAATCGTGTTCCTAGAACCTAGACTATGTATTGCAATATTTTTCTTCTGCTACTGTTGTTTCCCTCGTACCTTCTTTGGTAGAAGGAAGGACCATGGGCCCAATACTTTAAGGAACAAAAGGGAGTTCTGTTTATAACAAGACTACGTATTCCACTTGCAAAGGGGCAACAGGGTCACTTGTTATGCTCCTGTCAATACAGTACAGCTTTACCAACAACTTTAAATCTGGACATATGGAGGGACATACAGACATTACCTTTTGGGGAAGAATCACACGAGACTTATGGACAAGTGCCAGAATCTTCTTTGATGCATGTAAAGCTATTGAGTATAATCAAGCTAAATGGACTAAGTGTGGAGACAGGCCTACTCATTAAACGCCAAATATGTTTGCACATCCTACCCAACCTGGCATAATCAAAGGATTCCTGTAACCCGGTGTGCTTCAAAGATAACCAGACCAACGGATTTCTCAGCATCATTTGAACTAGCTATCAGTTGAACCAGATACAAAAATGGGTTCAAGTTGATTTTCATGAACTGGAAACCACAACTGAGATTCCCTCAGTATCAAAGACTCTTTTGTTTATTGATCTGGCCCAAAAGAATTGTTTCATTTTTAAATGTGAAGCTCGAGAGATTCAGTTGGAGACTTGGAAAGAAAAGGATTGTCCAACCAAATGGGCCCTCTATTTCGTCATTGTGGCCCTAAATTGTATTATTAGACCCCAGTCCGATATTACATATAAGGAATATGTCAAAGAAGTCACTGACAGAATGCAAAAGTTGGCTCATGTCCCTGTCCAGACATGGACAGGAGCACTGGATGTTGGAGGATGGTTTTCGGGAATGTTTGATAATTGGAAAAGGATATTGTTCATTGTGGTTTTGGCCTGAGGAGGGTTGTTGTGTTTATCATGCCTTATCCCGCTTATTTAGAGAATTGTTAGATCCACTGTATTCGGACCAACTTTTGCTGCCACTCCTATCTATAACGATAAACCAGCTAAAGCAATGATTTGAAACCTTTACCTTCTGACTATATTCCCCTCTTCAAGAGTCCCTAAGCCTATTTGGCTTTTATATTAAAAAGGGAGGAATGAAGGGATTTTATTATGTTTAACGTTGATATTAGTAATATTGATATTAGTAGTGATACTTTGTAATCATTATATATATATATATCTTTGTTTATGTTCAAGCAGCTTTGTAGGTGCTTTATATTGGGAAATTAGTTATATAAAAGCAAATGTTTCATGCTTTAGGTACAGGTGATTGCTTACATGAGAAGAGCACAAGAGTTATAAAGGAGTTAATGTAGCATATCTCCAACTTGGTTCACGGGGAGAGCAGCCATTTTTGTGGGTGCTGTTTCGCTTTCTCAATAATGGCTTCTGTGTAGGGTTAACTGAGGAAGGATGAATGTTTATCTTTGTAGTCAGCACAGAATTTTATGTCCCTATGACTTACATGATATATAGTGTGGGAAGTCAGCCCCTCAGAGAAGGAAATATTAAAAGGGCAGAAAAATATATTTCCTCAAAAGGATTTTTAAAAGCAGAAGCCAACCCTGCCCCCAAAGTCTCTCTGCCCCAAAGCAGGAGCCAGCCCTATACAAATGCAGATGTAACCATCAGAAAGCTGGAGCCAGCTAGGAAATCAAGAAGACAAAAGACCTAAAATCTGCATATCTCACCTGAGATGGGACATAATAGGACTAACCCATTACCATCAAGAATACCAGAGAGGCACACCTAAACCCAGGAGGTCAGAATGCGTGACACAGGAAATAGCCTCCAAGTTCATGCCACAGGAACAGGAAACTTCCAAACAAAAGGCCAGAGAGGGTATAAAAACCTACTCCACATGTGCTCAGTCCTTCTCTTTGATTTCTCCTCCTTCCTGCAAGAACCATCTTTCTGGCTCTTCAATAAACTGTAACCTTCTTCCCAAAGCAGTCGCCATGTTTTATTTATTCCTGGCTTGGATGAACCAGGATGAAGACAATTTCTTCCCACAATAGCTCTTACAACTATGAATGGGAAGATGAAAGGCCTGGCACCATCTCAGAAGTGAGAGAGATTCCAAGAACTGTAATTATCTCTTTCTTTATCTCTTTCTCTCTTTCTCATTTTGGGCTTGTGCCAATGGAAGGAATTGCATAAAACAAGCAAGCATAGACAGATGTGCTTGGCTTTCATCATATATACTCAGGAGTTCTGAACCTTCATGGCCAATGGGCACATTTGGACTTTTGAGAGCATATCATGGACATTCTCCCCACCCCCCACCCCAGGGCTGCCATGATGGGTGTATCCAATGAGAAAGCTTCCATGAACAAGAAAGGAACTTCATGAGGTTCTTCCCCATTGTTCCTATTCCCCTCCTGAATACACTCAACCACCTTGGTTTTCCTTTGACTTTTTTTCTGAGCTCCCTTGTAAACCAAGCATTGGGTTGCAGCTACCCATCACTCTATTTTTTTCCTTTTGAGGCAGTGTTTTGCTGTAGCTGTGACTATCTTCCTTTAAAATAAACAAATAAAACAAAAGGCATATTTTTTTAAAAAAAAAAAAAACCTGTGAGGCAGGGTACTTACCTGGACAAGGAGGTTTTGTTAGGTGCATTGGTGCTCATGAGCAACCTGTTGGAGGATCACGTGTATATTAGCAAAGCACAGAATGAACTCCCATGTCACTTGAGCAGACTTAGGCAACAGCATTTGCCCCCCTTTCTCTTCTTTGCACTACCCCCATAGCCAATGAGGAGAAAAGGGGAATCACCTCCTTCTATGTTCTAATGGAAGATATTCAGTTGTCAGGAGAGGCAAATATGGATAAAGTTGTCTCTGTGTTTGCAGAATATGGACAGAACACACAATTGGATCTACTCTAGGCACTCATGAGCAGTATAAAAATTGATTGACAAGCACTGAGAAAATTTGGAGCAAGAGGAAGAAGGATCTCCGTTTTCTGCCATTTTGGGATAGATAGTATTTCTGCATTTGTAATCAAAGGTGGAAATAGGAGCAATGCAGCCAAAAGGAATGCCTGTTAGGTGGTGCTTTCCCGTTTTTCCATTTTTCGATTTTTTAAAAAAAATTCTATGCAAGGAAAAAGTAGCTTATAAGGCAGAGTTGATCTCTCCGACTAGCCCTCTATAGAAAGAAATAAAAAAAATATAAATGAATAAATTTAAGAAAAGAGGGAGCCGAGCAACTGTCTTCTAATATACAGGATCGAGTGATTTAAGGAAAGTAATTAAATTGGAATGTAATTTTTTTGCAGAGGTTTTGGTAATTTTGAAATAAGATAGGGGGCTGATGTCCCCGACTAGTCCTCCAAAGGAAAAAAAAAATACCAAATTACAAATTAATTAAGTGAAAAGGGAGGAAGCCGAGAAACTATCTTGAAATAATGAAAAAAAATATGGTAATATCGTCAGAGTAACTTAAAGAAACAAATTAAATCAAAATGTATTCCTCTGCAATGTGTTTTGAACAATTGAGCTTATGTTAACAAATGCAAACAGTTTGGTGAGCGCTCCTTTGTTGGCTCTTCACTAGGTAATTTGTTTGTAAATACGGACAAAGGAATGGCTTGGAGGAGGTTTTGACCCAGAAGTGGGGGGAAAGAGGCAGCCAGTGGCATTTTTGCCTAAAATTTACATTTGGGGAAGTCTTGGTGGTTAGCATTTCTTATCAAGTGTGGGCAATTTTAAATCAGAAAGCTGAAAGGAGGTAAACACTTGTTCATAGCAAAGTAGTTGGGGAAAAGAAAAGAAAAAGAAAAAGAGAGACATAATGAAGATGCGATAGTAGATGGGGAGGAGAAAATGTGAGTGGAGGCTGAAAGATTTTCCCTCCTTAGTCAGCACAAACCTGTGGATTTTATGCCTTACGGCAGGCTCTGAGGTTCTTAATAAGAGAGAAGGAGAATATATACACTGACTCCAAGTATGCTTATGGAGTCTTGAATATTTTTGGAGAAGAGAAATGAAGAGGATTGACTAATAGTAAAGGGAAATGGTTGGCTCTCGTAAAGTTGATAGAAGATGTACTTGTGGAAGAAGAAAAGAAAGAAGTTAGGCCAAAGTGGTGGAAGGGAAGTGAAGGAACGGATAATAGAAGGAAGAAGCAGGAAAGTTGCTTTTAAGTTGGTTTGCACATTAAGCAGGAAGACTGCCATTAACGTGGTCAGCTTAAACGTGTGAATTATATGCTTTAACACAAGCCTTAGAATGATGTAGGAACAAGAAGATACTATCAAAATATGAAAAGAGAGATAAATGAGAAAATAGAAGAAAGTGGGAAGTGGATGTTGCAAGATTGGAGACGGATGTTGAAAAGACAGAAAGAAAGAAAAGGAAGAAAAGCAATAGCTAGTGATAAACAACATGGTGACTGCTTTAGAAAGAAGGTTGCAGTTTATTGAAGAGGAGAGCCAGGCAGAAAGATGGCTCTGGAAGAAAAGAGAGAGAGCACATGTAGGGAGTGGGTTTTTATATCCTCTGGAGCCTTTTGTTTGGAGTTGTTCCTGTGGCATGAACTTTGACCTGAGTCTGATTGTGCCTTTCTGGTATTCTGATGGTGGTGGGTCAATCCTATTATGTCCCAAAGGTCATATCCTGCTTCCCTGGGGCTGTGGCTGATGACTCTTAGATTTTTGGTGTTGATTCTAGGGATCTTTCTTCCTAATCCCAGTTTCCTGACTCCAGTCTTTCTGACAAGATTATCACATCTGCAATTCTGCAGACTTGGTTTCTATTTGGGACAGAGTGACTTGGGGGCGGGGTTGGTTTCTGCTTTTAAAATCTTTTAGGGAAATATATTCTGCCTTTTAAATATTTCCAAAAATATTTCTTTCTCGGCTGGGGGGGGCTGACTTCCCACACTAGGACACAGAAGCAGCCCCTGAAAGGGGGTCGCAAGGGATGGTTGATAGTTTTAAAAAAAACAACAGGATGGTTATATTTATACTTTAGTTAAACAAATCTGTGATACATACAAGTAAATAAAAAGCTTTACAACGTTTAGTGGTGAGGCCATTTCAATATAGGCCTCAACTGGAAAGCTGTCTTCTTTCCTTTGAAATGACGTATGGGAGGCTTTTCTTACATGAAGGTTCAAGAATGACAGTGAAGAAGAGAAGAAAGTTACTCAATATTTGCATAATCTGGCGTGGGTTTTGTCTTCTATCTCAGTACAGGCCCAGGCTGCATTACCACCTGTCTCTGGCCATTGTTGTTCCTGGCGAGTGGGTTCAGGTGAAAAGAACTGTCACCTAGAAATACCAGTCCTGAGTGGTCTCAACCATGCCAAGTCCTCCTGATTTAAGGAATCAAAGGGTGAGTCCATGGAAAGTCCCATCTTTCCCTCTCCAGTGACAAGCTCTGCAGCTGGATGGCCTGAAAATGAAATTTCAACCTGCCTCGCCTGTTGAACTGTTTCCATCTAAGTAGGAGAAAAACCTCCATGGATTGGACTACCCTGGAAATCGTGTTCCTAGAACCTAGACTATGTATTGCAATATTTTTCTTCTGCTACTGTTGTTTCCCTCGTACCTTCTTTGGTAGAAGGAAGGACCATGGGCCCAATACTTTAAGGAACAAAAGGGAGTTCTGTTTATAACAAGACTACGTATTCCACTTGCAAAGGGGCAACAGGGTCACTTGTTATGCTCCTGTCAATACAGTACAGCTTTACCAACAACTTTAAATCTGGACATATGGAGGGACATACAGACATTACCTTTTGGGGAAGAATCACACGAGACTTATGGACAAGTGCCAGAATCTTCTTTGATGCATGTAAAGCTATTGAGTATAATCAAGCTAAATGGACTAAGTGTGGAGACAGGCCTACTCATTAAACGCCAAATATGTTTGCACATCCTACCCAACCTGGCATAATCAAAGGATTCCTGTAACCCGGTGTGCTTCAAAGATAACCAGACCAACGGATTTCTCAGCATCATTTGAACTAGCTATCAGTTGAACCAGATACAAAAATGGGTTCAAGTTGATTTTCATGAACTGGAAACCACAACTGAGATTCCCTCAGTATCAAAGACTCTTTTGTTTATTGATCTGGCCCAAAAGAATTGTTTCATTTTTAAATGTGAAGCTCGAGAGATTCAGTTGGAGACTTGGAAAGAAAAGGATTGTCCAACCAAATGGGCCCTCTATTTCGTCATTGTGGCCCTAAATTGTATTATTAGACCCCAGTCCGATATTACATATAAGGAATATGTCAAAGAAGTCACTGACAGAATGCAAAAGTTGGCTCATGTCCCTGTCCAGACATGGACAGGAGCACTGGATGTTGGAGGATGGTTTTCGGGAATGTTTGATAATTGGAAAAGGATATTGTTCATTGTGGTTTTGGCCTGAGGAGGGTTGTTGTGTTTATCATGCCTTATCCCGCTTATTTAGAGAATTGTTAGATCCACTGTATTCGGACCAACTTTTGCTGCCACTCCTATCTATAACGATAAACCAGCTAAAGCAATGATTTGAAACCTTTACCTTCTGACTATATTCCCCTCTTCAAGAGTCCCTAAGCCTATTTGGCTTTTATATTAAAAAGGGAGGAATGAAGGGATTTTATTATGTTTAACGTTGATATTAGTAATATTGATATTAGTAGTGATACTTTGTAATCATTATATATATATATATCTTTGTTTATGTTCAAGCAGCTTTGTAGGTGCTTTATATTGGGAAATTAGTTATATAAAAGCAAATGTTTCATGCTTTAGGTACAGGTGATTGCTTACATGAGAAGAGCACAAGAGTTATAAAGGAGTTAATGTAGCATATCTCCAACTTGGTTCACGGGGAGAGCAGCCATTTTTGTGGGTGCTGTTTCGCTTTCTCAATAATGGCTTCTGTGTAGGGTTAACTGAGGAAGGATGAATGTTTATCTTTGTAGTCAGCACAGAATTTTATGTCCCTATGACTTACATGATATATAGTGTGGGAAGTCAGCCCCTCAGAGAAGGAAATATTAAAAGGGCAGAAAAATATATTTCCTCAAAAGGATTTTTAAAAGCAGAAGCCAACCCTGCCCCCAAAGTCTCTCTGCCCCAAAGCAGGAGCCAGCCCTATACAAATGCAGATGTAACCATCAGAAAGCTGGAGCCAGCTAGGAAATCAAGAAGACAAAAGACCTAAAATCTGCATATCTCACCTGAGATGGGACATAATAGGACTAACCCATTACCATCAAGAATACCAGAGAGGCACACCTAAACCCAGGAGGTCAGAATACGTGACACAGGAAATAGCCTCCAAGTTCATGCCACAGGAACAGGAAACTTCCAAACAAAAGGCCAGAGAGGGTATAAAAACCTACTCCACATGTGCTCAGTCCTTCTCTTTGATTTCTCCTCCTTCCTGCAAGAACCATCTTTCTGGCTCTTCAATAAACTGTAACCTTCTTCCCAAAGCAGTCGCCATGTTTTATTTATTCCTGGCTTGGATGAACCAGGATGAAGACAATTTCTTCCCACAATAGCTCTTACAACTATGAATGGGAAGATGAAAGGCCTGGCACCATCTCAGAAGTGAGAGAGATTCCAAGAACTGTAATTATCTCTTTCTTTATCTCTTTCTCTCTTTCTCATTTTGGGCTTGTGCCAATGGAAGGAATTGCATAAAACAAGCAAGCATAGACAGATGTGCTTGGCTTTCATCATATATACTCAGGAGTTCTAAACCTTCATGGCCAATGGGCACATTTGGACTTTTGAGAGCATATCATGGACATTCTCCCCACCCCCCACCCCAGGGCTGCCATGATGGGTGTATCCAATGAGAAAGCTTCCATGAACAAGAAAGGAACTTCATGAGGTTCTTCCCCATTGTTCCTATTCCCCTCCTAAATACACTCAACCACCTTGGTTTTCCTTTGACTTTTTTTCTGAGCTCCCTTGTAAACCAAGCATTGGGTTGCAGCTACCCATCACTCTATTTTTTTCCTTTTGAGGCAGTGTTTTGCTGTAGCTGTGACTATCTTCCTTTAAAATAAACAAATAAAACAAAAGGCATATTTTTTAAAAAAGCAAACAAACTGTGAGGCAGGGTACCTACCTGGACAAGGAGGTTTTGTTATGTGCATTGGTGCTCATGAGCAACCTGTTGGAGAATCCCGTGTATATTAGCAAAGCACAGGATGAACTCCCATATCACTTGAGCAGACTTAGGCAACAGCATTTGCCCCCCTTTCTCTTCTTTGCACTACCCCCATAGCCAATGTGGAGAAAAGGAGAATCACCTCCTTGTATGTCCTAATGGAAGATATTCAGTTGTCAGGAGAGGCAAATTGGATAACGTCGTCTCTGTGTTTGCAGAATATGGACAGAACACACAATTGGATCTACTCTAGGCACTCATGAGCAGAATAAAACTTGATTGACAAGCACTGAGGAAATTTGGGATGCAACGAGGAAGAATGATCTCAGTTTTCCTGCCATTTGGGGAATAGATAGCTTATTTCTGCATTGTAATAAAGTGGAATAGGAGAATGCAGCCCAAAGGAATGCCTGTTAGGTGTGCTCTTTCATTTTTATTTTTTCTTAAAAAAAACTCTATGCAAGGAAAAAAGTAGCTTATAAGGCGAGGTTGATCTCTCCGACTAGCCCTCTATAGATAAGAAATAAAAAAAATATAAATGAATAAATTTAAGAAAAGAGGGAGCCGAGCAACTGTCTTCTAATATACAGGATCGAGTGATTTAAGGAAAGTAATTAAATTGGAATGTAATTTTTTTGCAGAGGTTTTGGTAATTTTGAAATAAGATAGGGGGCTGATGTCCCCGACTAGTCCTCCAAAGGAAAAAAAAAATACCAAATTACAAATTAATTAAGTGAAAAGGGAGGAAGCCGAGAAACTATCTTGAAATAATGAAAAAAAAAATGGTAATATCGTCAGAGTAACTTAAAGAAACAAATTAAATCAAAATGTATTCCTCTGCAATGTGTTTTGAACAATTGAGCTTATGTTAACAAATGCAAACAGTTTGGTGAGCGCTCCTTTGTTGGCTCTTCACTAGGTAATTTGTTTGTAAATACGGACAAAGGAATGGCTTGGAGGAGGTTTTGACCCAGAAGTGGGGGGAAAAAGGCAGCCAGTGGCATTTTTGCCTAAAATTTACATTTGGGGAAGTCTTGGTGGTTAGCATTTCTTATCAAGTGTGAGCAATTTTAAATCAGAAAGCTGAAAGGAGGTAAACACTTGTTCATAGCAAAGTAGTTGGGAAAAAGAAAAGAAAAAGAAAAAGAGAGACATAATGAAGATGCGATAGTAGATGGGGAGGAGAAAATGTGAGTGGAGGCTGAAAGATTTTCCCTCCTTAGTCAGCACAAACCTGTGGATTTTATGCCTTACGGCAGGCTCTGAGGTTCTTAATAAGAGAGAAGGAGAATATATACACTGACTCCAAGTATGCTTATGGAGTCTTGAATATTTTTGGAGAAGAGAAATGAAGAGGATTGACTAATAGTAAAGGGAAATGGTTGGCTCTCGTAAAGTTGATAGAAGATGTACTTGTGGAAGAAGAAAAGAAAGAAGTTAGGCCAAAGTGGTGGAAGGGAAGTGAAGGAACGGATAATAGAAGGAAGAAGCAGGAAAGTTGCTTTTAAGTTGGTTTGCACATTAAGCAGGAAGACTGCCATTAACGTGGTCAGCTTAAACGTGTGAATTATATGCTTTAACACAAGCCTTAGAATGATGTAGGAACAAGAAGATACTATCAAAATATGAAAAGAGAGATAAATGAGAAAATAGAAGAAAGTGGGAAGTGGATGTTGCAAGATTGGAGACGGATGTTGAAAAGACAGAAAGAAAGAAAAGGAAGAAAAGCAATAGCTAGTGATAAACAACATGGTGACTGCTTTAGAAAGAAGGTTGCAGTTTATTGAAGAGGAGAGCCAGGCAGAAAGATGGCTCTGGAAGAAAAGAGAGAGAGCACATGTAGGGAGTGGGTTTTTATATCCTCTGGAGCCTTTTGTTTGGAGTTGTTCCTGTGGCATGAACTTTGACCTGAGTCTGATTGTGCCTTTCTGGTATTCTGATGGTGGTGGGTCAATCCTATTATGTCCCAAAGGTCATATCCTGCTTCCCTGGGGCTGTGGCTGATGACTCTTAGATTTTTGGTGTTGATTCTAGGGATCTTTCTTCCTAATCCCAGTTTCCTGACTCCAGTCTTTCTGACAAGATTATCACATCTGCAATTCTGCAGACTTGGTTTCTATTTGGGACAGAGTGACTTGGGGGCGGGGTTGGTTTCTGCTTTTAAAATCTTTTAGGGAAATATATTCTGCCTTTTAAATATTTCCAAAAATATTTCTTTCTCGGCTGGGGGGGGCTGACTTCCCACACTAGGACACAGAAGCAGCCCCTGAAAGGGGGTCGCAAGGGATGGTTGATAGTTTTAAAAAAAACAACAGGATGGTTATATTTATACTTTAGTTAAACAAATCTGTGATACATACAAGTAAATAAAAAGCTTTACAACGTTTAGTGGTGAGGCCATTTCAATATAGGCCTCAACTGGAAAGCTGTCTTCTTTCCTTTGAAATGACGTATGGGAGGCTTTTCTTACATGAAGGTTCAAGAATGACAGTGAAGAAGAGAAGAAAGTTACTCAATATTTGCATAATCTGGCGTGGGTTTTGTCTTCTATCTCAGTACAGGCCCAGGCTGCCCTACCACCTGTCTCTGGCCATTGTTGTTCCTGGCGAGTGGGTTCAGGTGAAAAGAACTGTCACCTAGAAATACCAGTCCTGAGTGGTCTCAACCATGCCAAGTCCTCCTGATTTAAGGAATCAAAGGGTGAGTCCATGGAAAGTCCCATCTTTCCCTCTCCAGTGACAAGCTCTGCAGCTGGATGGCCTGAAAATGAAATTTCAACCTGCCTCGCCTGTTGAACTGTTTCCATCTAAGTAGGAGAAAAACCTCCATGGATTGGACTACCCTGGAAATCGTGTTCCTAGAACCTAGACTATGTATTGCAATATTTTTCTTCTGCTACTGTTGTTTCCCTCGTACCTTCTTTGGTAGAAGGAAGGACCATGGGCCCAATACTTTAAGGAACAAAAGGGAGTTCTGTTTATAACAAGACTACGTATTCCACTTGCAAAGGGGCAACAGGGTCACTTGTTATGCTCCTGTCAATACAGTACAGCTTTACCAACAACTTTAAATCTGGACATATGGAGGGACATACAGACATTACCTTTGGGGGAAGAATCACACGAGACTTATGGACAAGTGCCAGAATCTTCTTTGATGCATGTAAAGCTATTGAGTATAATCAAGCTAAATGGACTAAGTGTGGAGACAGGCCTACTCATTAAACGCCAAATATGTTTGCACATCCTACCCAACCTGGCATAATCAAAGGATTCCTGTAACCCGGTGTGCTTCAAAGATAACCAGACCAACGGATTTCTCAGCATCATTTGAACTAGCTATCAGTTGAACCAGATACAAAAATGGGTTCAAGTTGATTTTCATGAACTGGAAACCACAACTGAGATTCCCTCAGTATCAAAGACTCTTTTGTTTATTGATCTGGCCCAAAAGAATTGTTTCATTTTTAAATGTGAAGCTCGAGAGATTCAGTTGGAGACTTGGAAAGAAAAGGATTGTCCAACCAAATGGGCCCTCTATTTCGTCATTGTGGCCCTAAATTGTATTATTAGACCCCAGTCCGATATTACATATAAGGAATATGTCAAAGAAGTCACTGACAGAATGCAAAAGTTGGCTCATGTCCCTGTCCAGACATGGACAGGAGCACTGGATGTTGGAGGATGGTTTTCGGGAATGTTTGATAATTGGAAAAGGATATTGTTCATTGTGGTTTTGGCCTGAGGAGGGTTGTTGTGTTTATCATGCCTTATCCCGCTTATTTAGAGAATTGTTAGATCCACTGTATTCGGACCAACTTTTGCTGCCACTCCTATCTATAACGATAAACCAGCTAAAGCAATGATTTGAAACCTTTACCTTCTGACTATATTCCCCTCTTCAAGAGTCCCTAAGCCTATTTGGCTTTTATATTAAAAAGGGAGGAATGAAGGGATTTTATTATGTTTAACGTTGATATTAGTAATATTGATATTAGTAGTGATACTTTGTAATCATATATATATATATATATCTTTGTTTATGTTCAAGCAGCTTTGTAGGTGCTTTATATTGGGAAATTAGTTATATAAAAGCAAATGTTTCATGCTTTAGGTACAGGTGATTGCTTACATGAGAAGAGCACAAGAGTTATAAAGGAGTTAATGTAGCATATCTCCAACTTGGTTCACGGGGAGAGCAGCCATTTTTGTGGGTGCTGTTTCGCTTTCTCAATAATGGCTTCTGTGTAGGGTTAACTGAGGAAGGATGAATGTTTATCTTTGTAGTCAGCACAGAATTTTATGTCCCTATGACTTACATGATATATAGTGTGGGAAGTCAGCCCCTCAGAGAAGGAAATATTAAAAGGGCAGAAAAATATATTTCCTCAAAAGGATTTTTAAAAGCAGAAGCCAACCCTGCCCCCAAAGTCTCTCTGCCCCAAAGCAGGAGCCAGCCCTATACAAATGCAGATGTAACCATCAGAAAGCTGGAGCCAGCTAGGAAATCAAGAAGACAAAAGACCTAAAATCTGCATATCTCACCTGAGATGGGACATAATAGGACTAACCCATTACCATCAAGAATACCAGAGAGGCACACCTAAACCCAGGAGGTCAGAATACGTGACACAGGAAATAGCCTCCAAGTTCATGCCACAGGAACAGGAAACTTCCAAACAAAAGGCCAGAGAGGGTATAAAAACCTACTCCACATGTGCTCAGTCCTTCTCTTTGATTTCTCCTCCTTCCTGCAAGAACCATCTTTCTGGCTCTTCAATAAACTGTAACCTTCTTCCCAAAGCAGTCGCCATGTTTTATTTATTCCTGGCTTGGATGAACCAGGATGAAGACAATTTCTTCCCACAATAGCTCTTACAACTATGAATGGGAAGATGAAAGGCCTGGCACCATCTCAGAAGTGAGAGAGATTTCAAGAACTGTAATTATCTCTTTCTTTATCTCTTTCTCTCTTTCTCATTTTGGGCTTGTGCCAATGGAAGGAATTGCATAAAACAAGCAAGCATAGACAGATGTGCTTGGCTTTCATCATATATACTCAGGAGTTCTGAACCTTCATGGCCAATGGGCACATTTGGACTTTTGAGAGCATATCATGGACATTCTCCCCACCCCCCACCCCAGGGCTGCCATGATGGGTGTATCCAATGAGAAAGCTTCCATGAACAAGAAAGGAACTTCATGAGGTTCTTCCCCATTGTTCCTATTCCCCTCCTGAATACACTCAACCACCTTGGTTTTCCTTTGACTTTTTTTCTGAGCTCCCTTGTAAACCAAGCATTGGGTTGCAGCTACCCATCACTCTATTTTTTTCCTTTTGAGGCAGTGTTTTGCTGTAGCTGTGACTATCTTCCTTTAAAATAAACAAATAAAACAAAAGGCATATTTTTTAAAAAAGCAAACAAACTGTGAGGCAGGGTACCTACCTGGACAAGGAGGTTTTGTTATGTGCATTGGTGCTCATGAGCAACCTGTTGGAGAATCCCGTGTATATTAGCAAAGCACAGGATGAACTCCCATATCACTTGAGCAGACTTAGGCAACAGCATTTGCCCCCCTTTCTCTTCTTTGCACTACCCCCATAGCCAATGTGGAGAAAAGGAGAATCACCTCCTTGTATGTCCTAATGGAAGATATTCAGTTGTCAGGAGAGGCAAATTGGATAACGTCGTCTCTGTGTTTGCAGAATATGGACAGAACACACAATTGGATCTACTCTAGGCACTCATGAGCAGAATAAAACTTGATTGACAAGCACTGAGGAAATTTGGGATGCAACGAGGAAGAATGATCTCAGTTTTCCTGCCATTTGGGGAATAGATAGCTTATTTCTGCATTGTAATAAAGTGGAATAGGAGAATGCAGCCCAAAGGAATGCCTGTTAGGTGTGCTCTTTCATTTTTATTTTTTTTTAAAAAAAAACTCTATGCAAGGAAAAAAGTAGCTTATAAGGCGAGGTTGATCTCTCCGACTAGCCCTCTATAGATAAGAAATAAAAAAAATATAAATGAATAAATTTAAGAAAAGAGGGAGCCGAGCAACTGTCTTCTAATATACAGGATCGAGTGATTTAAGGAAAGTAATTAAATTGGAATGTAATTTTTTTGCAGAGGTTTTGGTAATTTTGAAATAAGATAGGGGGCTGATGTCCCCGACTAGTCCTCCAAAGGAAAAAAAAAATACCAAATTACAAATTAATTAAGTGAAAAGGGAGGAAGCCGAGAAACTATCTTGAAATAATGAAAAAAAAAATGGTAATATCGTCAGAGTAACTTAAAGAAACAAATTAAATCAAAATGTATTCCTCTGCAATGTGTTTTGAACAATTGAGCTTATGTTAACAAATGCAAACAGTTTGGTGAGCGCTCCTTTGTTGGCTCTTCACTAGGTAATTTGTTTGTAAATACGGACAAAGGAATGGCTTGGAGGAGGTTTTGACCCAGAAGTGGGGGGAAAGAGGCAGCCAGTGGCATTTTTGCCTAAAATTTACATTTGGGGAAGTCTTGGTGGTTAGCATTTCTTATCAAGTGTGGGCAATTTTAAATCAGAAAGCTGAAAGGAGGTAAACACTTGTTCATAGCAAAGTAGTTGGGGAAAAGAAAAGAAAAAGAAAAAGAGAGACATAATGAAGATGCGATAGTAGATGGGGAGGAGAAAATGTGAGTGGAGGCTGAAAGATTTTCCCTCCTTAGTCAGCACAAACCTGTGGATTTTATGCCTTACGGCAGGCTCTGAGGTTCTTAATAAGAGAGAAGGAGAATATATACACTGACTCCAAGTATGCTTATGGAGTCTTGAATATTTTTGGAGAAGAGAAATGAAGAGGATTGACTAATAGTAAAGGGAAATGGTTGGCTCTCGTAAAGTTGATAGAAGATGTACTTGTGGAAGAAGAAAAGAAAGAAGTTAGGCCAAAGTGGTGGAAGGGAAGTGAAGGAACGGATAATAGAAGGAAGAAGCAGGAAAGTTGCTTTTAAGTTGGTTTGCACATTAAGCAGGAAGACTGCCATTAACGTGGTCAGCTTAAACGTGTGAATTATATGCTTTAACACAAGCCTTAGAATGATGTAGGAACAAGAAGATACTATCAAAATATGAAAAGAGAGATAAATGAGAAAATAGAAGAAAGTGGGAAGTGGATGTTGCAAGATTGGAGACGGATGTTGAAAAGACAGAAAGAAAGAAAAGGAAGAAAAGCAATAGCTAGTGATAAACAACATGGTGACTGCTTTAGAAAGAAGGTTGCAGTTTATTGAAGAGGAGAGACAGGCAGAAAGATGGCTCTGGAAGAAAAGAGAGAGAGCACATGTAGGGAGTGGGTTTTTATATCCTCTGGAGCCTTTTGTTTGGAGTTGTTCCTGTGGCATGAACTTTGACCTGAGTCTGATTGTGCCTTTCTGGTATTCTGATGGTGGTGGGTCAATCCTATTATGTCCCAAAGGTCATATCCTGCTTCCCTGGGGCTGTGGCTGATGACTCTTAGATTTTTGGTGTTGATTCTAGGGATCTTTCTTCCTAATCCCAGTTTCCTGACTCCAGTCTTTCTGACAAGATTATCACATCTGCAATTCTGCAGACTTGGTTTCTATTTGGGACAGAGTGACTTGGGGGCGGGGTTGGTTTCTGCTTTTAAAATCTTTTAGGGAAATATATTCTGCCTTTTAAATATTTCCAAAAATATTTCTTTCTCGGCTGGGGGGGGCTGACTTCCCACACTAGGACACAGAAGCAGCCCCTGAAAGGGGGTCGCAAGGGATGGTTGATAGTTTTAAAAAAAACAACAGGATGGTTATATTTATACTTTAGTTAAACAAATCTGTGATACATACAAGTAAATAAAAAGCTTTACAACGTTTAGTGGTGAGGCCATTTCAATATAGGCCTCAACTGGAAAGCTGTCTTCTTTCCTTTGAAATGACGTATGGGAGGCTTTTCTTACATGAAGGTTCAAGAATGACAGTGAAGAAGAGAAGAAAGTTACTCAATATTTGCATAATCTGGCGTGGGTTTTGTCTTCTATCTCAGTACAGGCCCAGGCTGCCCTACCACCTGTCTCTGGCCATTGTTGTTCCTGGCGAGTGGGTTCAGGTGAAAAGAACTGTCACCTAGAAATACCAGTCCTGAGTGGTCTCAACCATGCCAAGTCCTCCTGATTTAAGGAATCAAAGGGTGAGTCCATGGAAAGTCCCATCTTTCCCTCTCCAGTGACAAGCTCTGCAGCTGGATGGCCTGAAAATGAAATTTCAACCTGCCTCGCCTGTTGAACTGTTTCCATCTAAGTAGGAGAAAAACCTCCATGGATTGGACTACCCTGGAAATCGTGTTCCTAGAACCTAGACTATGTATTGCAATATTTTTCTTCTGCTACTGTTGTTTCCCTCGTACCTTCTTTGGTAGAAGGAAGGACCATGGGCCCAATACTTTAAGGAACAAAAGGGAGTTCTGTTTATAACAAGACTACGTATTCCACTTGCAAAGGGGCAACAGGGTCACTTGTTATGCTCCTGTCAATACAGTACAGCTTTACCAACAACTTTAAATCTGGACATATGGAGGGACATACAGACATTACCTTTGGGGGAAGAATCACACGAGACTTATGGACAAGTGCCAGAATCTTCTTTGATGCATGTAAAGCTATTGAGTATAATCAAGCTAAATGGACTAAGTGTGGAGACAGGCCTACTCATTAAACGCCAAATATGTTTGCACATCCTACCCAACCTGGCATAATCAAAGGATTCCTGTAACCCGGTGTGCTTCAAAGATAACCAGACCAACGGATTTCTCAGCATCATTTGAACTAGCTATCAGTTGAACCAGATACAAAAATGGGTTCAAGTTGATTTTCATGAACTGGAAACCACAACTGAGATTCCCTCAGTATCAAAGACTCTTTTGTTTATTGATCTGGCCCAAAAGAATTGTTTCATTTTTAAATGTGAAGCTCGAGAGATTCAGTTGGAGACTTGGAAAGAAAAGGATTGTCCAACCAAATGGGCCCTCTATTTCGTCATTGTGGCCCTAAATTGTATTATTAGACCCCAGTCCGATATTACATATAAGGAATATGTCAAAGAAGTCACTGACAGAATGCAAAAGTTGGCTCATGTCCCTGTCCAGACATGGACAGGAGCACTGGATGTTGGAGGATGGTTTTCGGGAATGTTTGATAATTGGAAAAGGATATTGTTCATTGTGGTTTTGGCCTGAGGAGGGTTGTTGTGTTTATCATGCCTTATCCCGCTTATTTAGAGAATTGTTAGATCCACTGTATTCGGACCAACTTTTGCTGCCACTCCTATCTATAACGATAAACCAGCTAAAGCAATGATTTGAAACCTTTACCTTCTGACTATATTCCCCTCTTCAAGAGTCCCTAAGCCTATTTGGCTTTTATATTAAAAAGGGAGGAATGAAGGGATTTTATTATGTTTAACGTTGATATTAGTAATATTGATATTAGTAGTGATACTTTGTAATCATATATATATATATATATCTTTGTTTATGTTCAAGCAGCTTTGTAGGTGCTTTATATTGGGAAATTAGTTATATAAAAGCAAATGTTTCATGCTTTAGGTACAGGTGATTGCTTACATGAGAAGAGCACAAGAGTTATAAAGGAGTTAATGTAGCATATCTCCAACTTGGTTCACGGGGAGAGCAGCCATTTTTGTGGGTGCTGTTTCGCTTTCTCAATAATGGCTTCTGTGTAGGGTTAACTGAGGAAGGATGAATGTTTATCTTTGTAGTCAGCACAGAATTTTATGTCCCTATGACTTACATGATATATAGTGTGGGAAGTCAGCCCCTCAGAGAAGGAAATATTAAAAGGGCAGAAAAATATATTTCCTCAAAAGGATTTTTAAAAGCAGAAGCCAACCCTGCCCCCAAAGTCTCTCTGCCCCAAAGCAGGAGCCAGCCCTATACAAATGCAGATGTAACCATCAGAAAGCTGGAGCCAGCTAGGAAATCAAGAAGACAAAAGACCTAAAATCTGCATATCTCACCTGAGATGGGACATAATAGGACTAACCCATTACCATCAAGAATACCAGAGAGGCACACCTAAACCCAGGAGGTCAGAATACGTGACACAGGAAATAGCCTCCAAGTTCATGCCACAGGAACAGGAAACTTCCAAACAAAAGGCCAGAGAGGGTATAAAAACCTACTCCACATGTGCTCAGTCCTTCTCTTTGATTTCTCCTCCTTCCTGCAAGAACCATCTTTCTGGCTCTTCAATAAACTGTAACCTTCTTCCCAAAGCAGTCGCCATGTTTTATTTATTCCTGGCTTGGATGAACCAGGATGAAGACAATTTCTTCCCACAATAGCTCTTACAACTATGAATGGGAAGATGAAAGGCCTGGCACCATCTCAGAAGTGAGAGAGATTTCAAGAACTGTAATTATCTCTTTCTTTATCTCTTTCTCTCTTTCTCATTTTGGGCTTGTGCCAATGGAAGGAATTGCATAAAACAAGCAAGCATAGACAGATGTGCTTGGCTTTCATCATATATACTCAGGAGTTCTGAACCTTCATGGCCAATGGGCACATTTGGACTTTTGAGAGCATATCATGGACATTCTCCCCACCCCCCACCCCAGGGCTGCCATGATGGGTGTATCCAATGAGAAAGCTTCCATGAACAAGAAAGGAACTTCATGAGGTTCTTCCCCATTGTTCCTATTCCCCTCCTGAATACACTCAACCACCTTGGTTTTCCTTTGACTTTTTTTCTGAGCTCCCTTGTAAACCAAGCATTGGGTTGTAGCTACCCATCACTCTATTTTTTTCCTTTTGAGGCAGTGTTTTGCTGTAGCTGTGACTATCTTCCTTTAAAATAAACAAATAAAACAAAAGGCATATTTTTTAAAAAAGCAAACAAACTGTGAGGCAGGGTACCTACCTGGACAAGGAGGTTTTGTTATGTGCATTGGTGCTCATGAGCAACCTGTTGGAGAATCCCGTGTATATTAGCAAAGCACAGGATGAACTCCCATATCACTTGAGCAGACTTAGGCAACAGCATTTGCCCCCCTTTCTCTTCTTTGCACTACCCCCATAGCCAATGTGGAGAAAAGGAGAATCACCTCCTTGTATGTCCTAATGGAAGATATTCAGTTGTCAGGAGAGGCAAATTGGATAACGTCGTCTCTGTGTTTGCAGAATATGGACAGAACACACAATTGGATCTACTCTAGGCACTCATGAGCAGAATAAAACTTGATTGACAAGCACTGAGGAAATTTGGGATGCAACGAGGAAGAATGATCTCAGTTTTCCTGCCATTTGGGGAATAGATAGCTTATTTCTGCATTGTAATAAAGTGGAATAGGAGAATGCAGCCCAAAGGAATGCCTGTTAGGTGTGCTCTTTCATTTTTATTTTTTTTAAAAAAAAACTCTATGCAAGGAAAAAAGTAGCTTATAAGGCGAGGTTGATCTCTCCGACTAGCCCTCTATAGATAAGAAATAAAAAAAATATAAATGAATAAATTTAAGAAAAGAGGGAGCCGAGCAACTGTCTTCTAATATACAGGATCGAGTGATTTAAGGAAAGTAATTAAATTGGAATGTAATTTTTTTGCAGAGGTTTTGGTAATTTTGAAATAAGATAGGGGGCTGATGTCCCCGACTAGTCCTCCAAAGGAAAAAAAAAATACCAAATTACAAATTAATTAAGTGAAAAGGGAGGAAGCCGAGAAACTATCTTGAAATAATGAAAAAAAAAATGGTAATATCGTCAGAGTAACTTAAAGAAACAAATTAAATCAAAATGTATTCCTCTGCAATGTGTTTTGAACAATTGAGCTTATGTTAACAAATGCAAACAGTTTGGTGAGCGCTCCTTTGTTGGCTCTTCACTAGGTAATTTGTTTGTAAATACGGACAAAGGAATGGCTTGGAGGAGGTTTTGACCCAGAAGTGGGGGGAAAAAGGCAGCCAGTGGCATTTTTGCCTAAAATTTACATTTGGGGAAGTCTTGGTGGTTAGCATTTCTTATCAAGTGTGAGCAATTTTAAATCAGAAAGCTGAAAGGAGATAAACACTTGTTCATAGCAAAGTAGTTGGGAAAAAGAAAAGAAAAAGAAAAAGAGAGACATAATGAAGATGCGATAGTAGATGGGGAGGAGAAAATGTGAGTGGAGGCTGAAAGATTTTCCCTCCTTAGTCAGCACAAACCTGTGGATTTTATGCCTTACGGCAGGCTCTGAGGTTCTTAATAAGAGAGAAGGAGAATATATACACTGACTCCAAGTATGCTTATGGAGTCTTGAATATTTTTGGAGAAGAGAAATGAAGAGGATTGACTAATAGTAAAGGGAAATGGTTGGCTCTCGTAAAGTTGATAGAAGATGTACTTGTGGAAGAAGAAAAGAAAGAAGTTAGGCCAAAGTGGTGGAAGGGAAGTGAAGGAACGGATAATAGAAGGAAGAAGCAGGAAAGTTGCTTTTAAGTTGGTTTGCACATTAAGCAGGAAGACTGCCATTAACGTGGTCAGCTTAAACGTGTGAATTATATGCTTTAACACAAGCCTTAGAATGATGTAGGAACAAGAAGATACTATCAAAATATGAAAAGAGAGATAAATGAGAAAATAGAAGAAAGTGGGAAGTGGATGTTGCAAGATTGGAGACGGATGTTGAAAAGACAGAAAGAAAGAAAAGGAAGAAAAGCAATAGCTAGTGATAAACAACATGGTGACTGCTTTAGAAAGAAGGTTGCAGTTTATTGAAGAGGAGAGACAGGCAGAAAGATGGCTCTGGAAGAAAAGAGAGAGAGCACATGTAGGGAGTGGGTTTTTATATCCTCTGGAGCCTTTTGTTTGGAGTTGTTCCTGTGGCATGAACTTTGACCTGAGTCTGATTGTGCCTTTCTGGTATTCTGATGGTGGTGGGTCAATCCTATTATGTCCCAAAGGTCATATCCTGCTTCCCTGGGGCTGTGGCTGATGACTCTTAGATTTTTGGTGTTGATTCTAGGGATCTTTCTTCCTAATCCCAGTTTCCTGACTCCAGTCTTTCTGACAAGATTATCACATCTGCAATTCTGCAGACTTGGTTTCTATTTGGGACAGAGTGACTTGGGGGCGGGGTTGGTTTCTGCTTTTAAAATCTTTTAGGGAAATATATTCTGCCTTTTAAATATTTCCAAAAATATTTCTTTCTCGGCTGGGGGGGGCTGACTTCCCACACTAGGACACAGAAGCAGCCCCTGAAAGGGGGTCGCAAGGGATGGTTGATAGTTTTAAAAAAAACAACAGGATGGTTATATTTATACTTTAGTTAAACAAATCTGTGATACATACAAGTAAATAAAAAGCTTTACAACGTTTAGTGGTGAGGCCATTTCAATATAGGCCTCAACTGGAAAGCTGTCTTCTTTCCTTTGAAATGACGTATGGGAGGCTTTTCTTACATGAAGGTTCAAGAATGACAGTGAAGAAGAGAAGAAAGTTACTCAATATTTGCATAATCTGGCGTGGGTTTTGTCTTCTATCTCAGTACAGGCCCAGGCTGCCCTACCACCTGTCTCTGGCCATTGTTGTTCCTGGCGAGTGGGTTCAGGTGAAAAGAACTGTCACCTAGAAATACCAGTCCTGAGTGGTCTCAACCATGCCAAGTCCTCCTGATTTAAGGAATCAAAGGGTGAGTCCATGGAAAGTCCCATCTTTCCCTCTCCAGTGACAAGCTCTGCAGCTGGATGGCCTGAAAATGAAATTTCAACCTGCCTCGCCTGTTGAACTGTTTCCATCTAAGTAGGAGAAAAACCTCCATGGATTGGACTACCCTGGAAATCGTGTTCCTAGAACCTAGACTATGTATTGCAATATTTTTCTTCTGCTACTGTTGTTTCCCTCGTACCTTCTTTGGTAGAAGGAAGGACCATGGGCCCAATACTTTAAGGAACAAAAGGGAGTTCTGTTTATAACAAGACTACGTATTCCACTTGCAAAGGGGCAACAGGGTCACTTGTTATGCTCCTGTCAATACAGTACAGCTTTACCAACAACTTTAAATCTGGACATATGGAGGGACATACAGACATTACCTTTTGGGGAAGAATCACACGAGACTTATGGACAAGTGCCAGAATCTTCTTTGATGCATGTAAAGCTATTGAGTATAATCAAGCTAAATGGACTAAGTGTGGAGACAGGCCTACTCATTAAACGCCAAATATGTTTGCACATCCTACCCAACCTGGCATAATCAAAGGATTCCTGTAACCCGGTGTGCTTCAAAGATAACCAGACCAACGGATTTCTCAGCATCATTTGAACTAGCTATCAGTTGAACCAGATACAAAAATGGGTTCAAGTTGATTTTCATGAACTGGAAACCACAACTGAGATTCCCTCAGTATCAAAGACTCTTTTGTTTATTGATCTGGCCCAAAAGAATTGTTTCATTTTTAAATGTGAAGCTCGAGAGATTCAGTTGGAGACTTGGAAAGAAAAGGATTGTCCAACCAAATGGGCCCTCTATTTCGTCATTGTGGCCCTAAATTGTATTATTAGACCCCAGTCCGATATTACATATAAGGAATATGTCAAAGAAGTCACTGACAGAATGCAAAAGTTGGCTCATGTCCCTGTCCAGACATGGACAGGAGCACTGGATGTTGGAGGATGGTTTTCGGGAATGTTTGATAATTGGAAAAGGATATTGTTCATTGTGGTTTTGGCCTGAGGAGGGTTGTTGTGTTTATCATGCCTTATCCCGCTTATTTAGAGAATTGTTAGATCCACTGTATTCGGACCAACTTTTGCTGCCACTCCTATCTATAACGATAAACCAGCTAAAGCAATGATTTGAAACCTTTACCTTCTGACTATATTCCCCTCTTCAAGAGTCCCTAAGCCTATTTGGCCTTTATATTAAAAAGGGAGGAATGAAGGGATTTTATTATGTTTAACCTTGATATTAGTAATATTGATATTAGTAGTGATACTTTGTAATCATTATATATATATATCTTTGTTTATGTGCAAGCAGCTTTGTAGGTGCTTTATATTGGGAAATTAGTTATATAAAAGCAAATGTTTCATGCTTTAGGTACAGGTGATTGCTTACATGAGAAGAGCACGGTAAGGGGAGGGGGAAAAGGAGTTACGGATGGAGCCTGGGTTGCTGTGTATGAGTCATCACCTTGGAATTATTTTTTTGTGCTATCTTATGCCTGGTACCAAGACCTGATCTTTTTGTTCTGGAAAGGTATAAAAGGTGGAAGACATCTTTCCTGGTTGTTGCCTATCTCTCTACCAGGCACGAAGAGAGATGGGGTCACCCAACTCTATTTTGATCAAACTAAAAGTCGTTTGCTTGCTGAAACCTCGGCTCAGGAGTTTCTTTGACTCTTTTAAATTCCTGAGTAACGCTGGGATAATTGTGAGGCTAAGTGGAAAACCTTACAGTAGTTTGGCTCTTTGAAGTTAGGTAGTGTGACATTCTGAGATGGGATGGGACAAAAATTAACTCCAAAACCAATTGTGGGGTTTTTTTTGGGGAAAAAAAGTTTTGCGCCTGTGAAATACAATCTTCCCAATCTGGCAGCAGGATTAGCAATAACCCTACCCAGGGAATTCTTTGCCCAAACATCTGAAGGTCATGATATTGGGAAAAACTGTTTTAAGATGCTCCCCAGGGGGGTCTCCAGGCCAGTCACAGGCCTCCTCTTTTCCCAAGGGACTTATTGGCTTTCTCTTCACTGCTCCTTTGTCCAGTTCTGTGCTCCTCACCAAGCCAGAAGCAGAGTATTTTCTCCAATCCTGAAAATGCTTTGCGTCTTCATTTTTGGCAGGCAAACTTGCCAGTGCTTCCATGGAACTGACACACCAGCTCTTGCAGGTCTGAGTTTAGAGATGTAAGCAAGATTGAAACATTTCAGTCATCAATAGGGAAGAGAAAACACTCCAGCCAGATCCCAAGAGTGCACGTAAGGGGGGGGGAGCACAAGAGTTATAAAGGAGTTAATGTAGCATATCTCCAACTTGGTTCACGGGGAGAGCAGCCCTTTTTGTGGGTGCTGTTTCGCTTTCTCAATAATGGCTTCTGTGTAGGGTTAACTGAGGAAGGATGAATGTTTATCTTTGTAGTCAGCACAGAATTTTATGTCCCTATGACTTACATGATATATAGTGTGGGAAGTCAGCCCCTCAGAGAAGGAAATATTAAAAGGATGAAGACAATTTCTTCCCACAATAGCTCTTACAACTATGAGTGGGAAGATGAAAGGCCTGGCACCATCTCAGAAATGAGAGAGATTTCAAGAACTGTAATTATCTCTTTCTTTATCTCTTTCTCTCTTTCTCATTTTGGGCTTGTGCCAATGGAAGGAATTGCATAAAACAAGCAAGCATAGACAGATGTGCTTGGCTTTCATCACATATACTCAGGAGTTCTGAACCTTCATGGCCAATGGGCACATTTGGACTTTTGAGAGCATATCATGGACATTCTCCCCACCCCCCACCCCAGGGCTGCCATGATGGGTGTATCCAATGAGAAAGCTTCCATGAACAAGAAAGGAACTTCATGAGGTTCTTCCCCATTGTTCCTATTCCCCTCCTGAATACACTCAACCACCTTGGTTTTCCTTTGACTTTTTTTCTGAGCTCCCTTGTAAACCAAGCATTGGGTTGCAGTTACCCATCACTCTATTTTTTTCCCTTTTGAGGCAGTGTTTTGCTGTAGCTGTGACTATCTTCCTTTAAAATAAATAAATAAAACAAAAGGCATATTGAAAAAAAAAAACCTGTGGTGGCCAATAAATTAAAGTGAGGGGAGGAATGTTTGAAAAAAGGGACTTATTTGAGGAGCATTTCAAGTTATCGGTGTGCATAAAAATCTTAGGCAACTATTGGTCTTATGGTTATAGCCAGACATTTGCACTCAGAGACTATCCTAGGTTTCAGGATGGCCCCTTTGGGCTAAGCCTATAATGTATTTGATTCAATTATTTGTTACTCTGACATCCTCTCTTTCATTCCGGACTTCAAGGAGGCCTTCCTGGATCCTCCCCAGAGGTACAGAATCCTATACTTTCATGAACATGACCAAAGCAGGGCTGTGGTGTTGCAGTGCAAGCTTTGCACATGTATGTCCCAAAGGGGCAGAGCTTGCATTGCAACAGTACAGTACCACTTTCTTCATCTTCTTGACCCCTGCCCTGAGACCTCTGCCTTCTCCAGTTGTCCTCCACAGCAACAACCTTGTATGGTAGATTGGGTTAAGAGACAATGGATGGCCTGAAATCATTCCATGAGCTTCTGTGACCGGGATGGACTGGAATCTGGGTCACCCTAATGCAATATTTTAACCATTACACCTCATTAGTTGTCTTTTCTCATGTTGTTTATTCTGTATTAGAAGGTTTTAAGTGTGAGGCTAATCATATTAGTGAAGCTTCTTTGAAAAATTCTGCATTGCAGCTGGACTGGATACTCCCCTCTCTTGCATTTCCAGGTTCTTTCCATATAATTTTATGAAGTATTAGATCTCTGATGTCCTGATGTTCATAGTTTGGAGGTGACTATCTGAATTTAGGCAGTCTTCTCTAATGTGATGTCCTCCAGAACTGCTGAATTCTACCTCCCAGATTTCCCTGTCCACTCCAGTCTGGCTGTTATAGGGATCCACGGTTAATCTTTTCCTCGATAATGGCCCGGCTGAAGCCCATTAGCTGCCATTAAGCGCAGACAACTGAGGGGTGGTCTTTTTCATGTAAGACAGATTTCTGTATTATGAAGGAAAAGGAAGCTTGAGATTGTGTATTAATAAGAAGGGTAAATAAATAAATGTATTTATAGCCTAGACCCATATTTGGTCTTTAATTTAAACTTGAGGCAATGTACATACAGTAGTGCTCCGTCCTCCCATTTTTCTCACCACAACCCTGCACAGCATCCTTTGGTTGGGCTGAGGGTAAATGATGGCCCCAAACCCATCCACTGAACTTCTATGGCTCAGGGTGACCCTGGAAACTGGGTCTCCAGGTGCTAGTCTGAGACCTTAACTACAACATCGCACTCTCATTCACTCTTCTGGGCAACTGAATACACCCATTAAATATTCTGAATATATCTGCATATTACTTGACTGAAGGCTGGGTTTGTGTCAAAAAGAAGAATGTAAAGATGCTTTTACATCAAGATCAGTTACTAGTCATTGCCACACAGAGATGCTGACCCAACTTTCTTGGCAACAGTACAGAAGTGGCATGCCATTATTTTCCTCCAGATGTTTTTTCCTGAAATGTAGATCTGGCCTTGGGAAGAAAGCAGTGAATAGTTAAAGGAGAAGAACTCAGCAACTCAATCCTTCCATAGAGGGATACATGAGAAAGAAACTCAAAGTAACCCCCATCTTGATATTTTTATATAATATGGGGCAAAAAGAAAGCCTGAGAGGCTTTCTATTCTACAACAATAAAGAGCATTCATAGAGTTTATTACAGATGAAAATATATGCTTTAATATATCGATGAGCAAATCAAAATTATAAACTATTGTTAAATAATTTTTTCAGAAATAATGAGATTGCAAGAGGATTCACTGTATTTAAAAAGCAATCTGATATATTTATAGCATGTCAAAAAGCAAGTTTGCTGCTTCATACAATTAGTTGGAAAATGTTCCACACTACAGCCAAAAAAAGAACGTGTTGAATCCTCACAGTGTTGGTTTTGTTAAGTTGTCTTCTCACCCAGAACATGTACTTAGGCAAATTAGTGTAAATTCCTGGAAATTTTGGTTGGCCACAGCCAATACCATAGCTGGTGATTCCTACAATGTAGTATTTAGAGTCCGCTAAATAACATACCAGAGGTCCACCACTATCTCCCTGGAAAATGAAAAAGATAACAATAAGTAGTGACATATATTATTTAAAAGCATGCATGCATAAAGGCTATCCCTCCTAGTTTTCTAGTGAAAATACAGCAGCCAAATATCTTCAGTGACATTCAGGGTTCTGATGCTATAAGCCCAATATGGCAAACTGACAACAAAGAATTAGGTCTTCCTCATGGCCATATTAACGTGCATTCTTCCCGTCCTTGAGTTAGTAAGAAAGTGCTGTCCCCACAGTAGAGCCCAACTTAGGCTGAGAATAGTTTCTCTTCTTACAGATTTAATCTGCAAGCAGTTCATTGAAGAAGAGACATTACTTTGTTTTCATTAAGCTACCTCTGCTTTATTTATTGAAATCCATAGGATAAATTAGTCATTGCTAACTTAAATCCCACTCAGAGTGAAAACATTATTTGGTTGGGCTCTAAAATAGCAAAAGCAGTAGTAATTGATCTTTTACCTCAATTCAAAAATATCCCATATAAAATTCTGAAATTGTATTAGTTTTACTTTTCTGACATTTCCTATCTGCTTCAATGCATCTGTAAATTGTTAATCTAGTAAACCTAACTGGAAATTAAGTGAAGTTTTGAGATAGATCTATGTCCATTTACCTGACAGGTATCAACATCCCCAGTTTCAGAGCCAGCACAAAAAGCAGTGTGTGGTACTGATCCTGCATGCCAGTCATATCGATTGCAAATTTCTAGTGAAAAAATTCTTAGCTGAGCTTCTTGTAATGTGAGGCTGCCTCTAGCTGTAAGGAAAACAGTAGCTTTTATTTATTTATAATTTGCAACAAGAACTATATAAAAATGCTGAATACCAGCTTTTGTCTGCAGATTAGTAATGCAACATTGGGAGAATATCACTTAACCTTGAATATGCCTCATTATATCTTCTAATGTGTAGCTTTTAGTTCAGAAATCCATGTTTGAACAATACTCCATAACACAGTAATTTTGATACATATACACGTACACAGAAAGTTGATTGTGTGCAATCTAGTTAGTATTAGGAAATTTGAAATTTCCTTTTTTGTGAGAAAAGAGAATAAACATGTTTAGGCATAGCCTGAGGGAAGGGATGAGGTGCTCTGTTAATGGTTGGCAAGAAAGCATGGCTGACAGTTACCTGCATTTTTGGTTGTTTTACCAGAAAGTACAAGTACTGATTACCTGGTGGATCTTAGTAAGCTCTATAACAAGCATGTAAATGTATATGTGTTCAGGGCTTGCTGATATCAACTTAGCCATTATTCCATAGAGGGAATCAGATATCCTTTCCAATAAGGGATATAAAGTATCCTCACAGCAGTTAGCACATGCAAAGCCAGTTCAACAGATGTAAAATATAAGGCTTAGCAAACAGGTATGTAAACTACTAACTGCAAACAGTTGGCACACCAGTTTTATCTAAGTATATTTGGTATAAATGTAATCTTCCAATGAAATGTCCATTTCATATCTATTACTACAGGTAGTCCTTATTTAGCAAATGACTTGGATAGCAATTGTTCAGCGTTACAGTGGTGACAAAGTAATTTTGTGACCAATGCCCACATTTATAACCTTTGCAACATCTCCTCTGAGTCAAGTTCCCCAATAAAAGCCATTAATACAAGTATTGTGCCTGACCCCCCCTTTTTTTTCTCCCACTCACATAGTTGAGAGATTGCCTAAACAAGTTCTTTTTTCCTGAACTTCCCCCCCCCAAGTTTGTACAAGGCTTTCCTGAAAAGCGTTAACTACAAGTTAACAAGCTCAGCTTTGTGAGCTTAATTAGTTTATTATAACATGTTGCCAACTTGTGCTCCCACCTGAAATAAAGACTTTAATCAGTTTCACACTGAAGGCTTTTTTCACTCTTAGGCTTGGTAGCATGCTAGGCAAACAGCTAAGGTTGGTGCATTCCTTGATGTATATTCCCAATGTTGTGCCTGCTTACTCTCTTGTAATCTCTTCCTTTTCAATAAATGTATATAAAAACATTCTCTTCTTACTAATTATCCCAGTGAGCATTCAAAAGGGTGGTGTAGTGGGGGAAAAGGGTTATAGGATTTGCCCCTTAACCCAGCTTACTCATGAGTCAAATTTCAGAAAACATCTCCATCATTTGACTTCACCCAACTGTTTGGGGTCATATACTTCTGATGGTGTAAAGCAGGGGTGTCAAACTGCCGGCCTTCGGGCCAGATGTGTCATGGCGAAACCACGCCCACCCCACTGCCGGCAATGGAAAAAAAGTTGCGATAGGTTGCGACACATCACATGATGTTGTGAGTTTGACACACCTGTTGTAAAGCAAAGAAAGATTGAAATAAACTCAGAAGAACAGTTGAAGTCATGGGATTTTTCTCTTAGGAACTACTTCACTTTAATGACCAAATTGTGAGACCCAACTGTGGTTGCCAAATGAAGACTACTAGTGTGCCTAATTGCTGAGTCATATAAAATCTTGAATTTCTTAGTCTTTTATTGATCTATATGTAATGCATGAATTATTTGTGTCAATCATTTGATACCATTTAAAAAAAAATTTACTGGAACCATTTGCTGGGTAACTCTGGGTACAATATCATCAATGTTTAATTCCAATTTATGTTCTGAATACAATAAAACCTTGCTATTTTAATTTCTAAAATTTTATTTTCTTGATATATTTTCAATGCCAGTGACTCCAGTGTCAGTAAAACTATGGAAGAGGGGAGAGGATAACTTTATATCGGGTCTTCAAACCTGGCCCTTTTATGACTTGTGGACTTCAACTACCAGAATTCCTTAGCAAGCGTGCCTGGGTGAGGAATTCTGGGAGTTGAAGTCCACAAGTCATAAAAGGACCAAGTTTGAAGACCCCTGCTTTATACTATCCTCTTCAGTATAATATGTTATTGTGATATGGAACATTGACTATTATCATAGTTTATGGTTGTTTACCAATACTCTATATCCATATATTTATTGTTAAATAAAATGAAAAATGGCTAATATTTAAAAAATACAAATCATATAAAATAACAAAAATGCTAATATTCAGTGACAAGGCTAAATGAGCGTTAACTTCCATTCTAAAGTTAGATAGAATGGGAGCCACATGTGAATCCAGACTTCCTACATTTCATGGCCCTGACTGATAGATAAAAAGGCTCTCTTTAACTGTCATTCAATATTGGTGATAAAGTCTACTATAAACCAAAGAGAATGTGACTTCTGTCATCTATGGAAGAAAAGATTTGAAAAATCATGTGTCCTGTGGGTACTTTCTCAAGAATCATAGGACTGGATGACACGCTTTTCTATGGTATGGGAAGAATAAAACCCACAGATATTTCCAAAATCACTATATAAGAAATGCACTATTTTTAGTATGGGAAAAGACGGAAGCTAAAATCTATATGAAAATACCAGGATGGCTTTCAACAATAGAAGCTTTTGTTCACCCAATCTTAATTAACTTTGAGAAAATTCCAACCTACAAAGATATTTTGAATATGGAAGGGAAATTAAAATCTAAACAAGAGTTGGAAGATCAGGGTAGTGATTTATCATGGTGGCCTCAATTGCAAATACAAATGAGATATGAGAAAAATGCATGGTTTTTATAAAGACCAGACAATGTTTGATCAGGTATTATTGACATCAGATGAAAAGTTGATTAAGAAACTGTATAATTTCTTATTAAATTTAAAAATGGAAGATGAACAAGTGAAAGAAACAATGATAACATGGGCAAAAAATTTCAGGCACAATATAGAATTAGAAAAATGGCAAAATCTTTGGGAAAGAAACTATAAACTGACAATGGTAACTGCCTATAAAGAAAATTTATATAAAATGTTTTATAGATTGCATTTACCACCTGTGAGATTAGCAAAAATGTTTAAAAACATGTCTAGCAATTGTTGGAAATATAAGCAAAAACCAGGCACGTACTATCATCTTTGGTGGACATGCCCTAAAGCAAAAACGTTTTGGACAAAAATACATATTTGGTTAGAAAAAATGTTAAGAAAACATGTAGATTTTAAACCGGAACGATTTCTATTAGGTATAATATTTAGAAAAATATGATAAAGAAAATGTATATTTAATGTTGCATGTATTAATAGCAGCAAGAATTGTATTTGCTCAGCACTGGAAAAATGAAGAAACGCTATCTGAAGAAGAGATAATCAAGAAAATACTGGACTGTGCAGAAATGGATAGACTTACACTGAAGATTAAAGAAAAAGAAGATACAGAATATTTTCAAACATGGGACGTATTTTATCAATGGCTAGAAAAACGGGGTAGAGATTAGGAATTTAATGTGTATTGTTAAGTAAAACAAATGGACCCAGACAATACATTGTTTACCAAGCACCTATGAATTGTAAATATAGAAAACTAATAAAATATTATTAAAAAAAAAGAATCATAGGACTGAAATCTGAATCCTTATTATTTGGGATTAAAACTGAAAATATTCTAACAATTGGAAATTATTCATAATTTGTCGATTGTCTGACCAGAATATTCTTTTGCAAAGAGAAGGAAATAGCAAAGAAGAAGAAATGGCCTGCAAACAGATCATCCTTAAAGATTGGTATCCAGGAAAGGAAGTGAGTAAAAATTATCTCATATCTTACATTGTTTATATCAGATCTTCCCATCCTATTATTTTCCAGAAGTAGTAGATAAAACTCCCATTATATCCAGCTACCATGGCTCTGTCTGTGTGTGTGTGTGTGTGTGTGTGTGTATACATTTGAAAATACTGAAGTGCAAGTCTCTGAATATGAAGTATGTCTAACTGAGAATAGTATCCAAAAGTAGCTCCCTCCTGATTGCACTTTGTTTTCTCTGTGTGTAATGTGAGAAAGAGAGAAACAGTTGACTGTAGTGGTTAAAAGCACCAAGCTCAAAACCGAGAGACCGAGTTCTAGTCCCACCTTAGGCATGAAGCCAGCTAAGGGACATTGAGTCAGTCATTCTCTCTCAGCCCTAGAAATAAGACAACGGCAAGCCACTTATGAAAATATAGTTGCCAAGAAAACTGCACGGATTTGTCCAGGCAGAATGATTTGAAGGTTTCCCCATGAGAAAAATGTTATTCTCAGTGCAGATAAACTTTCGGAGATCACTAAACTCGTTTTCACTTTTAACAGTAGGTTACTTTAAAGCAAAAGTAAAACACTTACTTTTTTCTTTTTTCATTCCCCACCCACTTATAAAACATGTCATATCAGAAGTCAAGGCAAGAGTAAAGTTAGGCAAGCAGACGGGCTGAACATAGGAATTAAATGTGATAGATTTGCTTAGATGAAACACAGCAATATCATCTTTGTATTTTGTTGAGTCATAGAAATGATGGATCTTGATGGCTTGTACGCGTCTTTTTATAGTGTATGTTTTATGTCTGAAAAGATGATGCAAGCCAATCACAGCCCTCCACATCTCTGGAAGCCTAGGAGAAAATAAAGTATCTTTAAAAATAGTAATTATTATGTAAATGTAATTTCAGAGAGATGAAATTGTTTCTTATTTCAAAATCTGTGCATGGCTAATAAGCATGGAGCCAGATTTTATTCAGATGATGACAAAATGGCAGACTCTGATAGAAAATACAACTGGTGTAAATAGTCATTTAAACTGATCTAAAAATGTAGCATTTGCAAAATCAGATTCAAACCATTTACTGCAATATTCCTAATTCAAGAATTCTCAAATAATGTATCTGAAATTTATTATTTAAAGAAATTTTATATAGCCAACTGTCTCACAACAGTGACTCTAGGATTATAAACCAAAACAACCAAAGACCATCAATATAACATATGCCCAAGATCTAAGAACATATATTCAGTTAGTTTAAAAAACAACCACCAACCCAATCAACAGCAGAGATGCTTAACATTTTGGCCCCAATGCCTAAGGGGACAACCAGGTTTAACTGCCTTGTGACAGACTAACAGAGTTGGTTCCATCTGGACCTCCAGAGAGATGTGCTCTACAGGGCAGGTGCTATTACAGAGAGGGCACAACTCCTGGCTCCCATGACACTGCTCAGTAGGAGTCAGAGCATGTCCACCCTGATAGTTCTGGTAGGGCAAGCAGAAACAATTGGCCCTGTGCCATGTGAAACTTTACAGGTAGTAACTAGCACTTTGAATTATACCTCAAAGTTTCCTGAAAGCCAGCGCAGTTCACACGGCAGCAGTGTTGTGTAACCTGAAACACCTAAAACTGCCCATGTTGCTTTATTTTACACATTCTGAACAAATGCTTTGGAAAGGTAGTTCCATGTAGAGTGCCTTACAGTAATTCAAACAGTAGGTAGATCTGAGTTTCTGTGAATAGGGCCTCCTATTCCTTTTCCTCCAGAAAAGAACTCAATTGGTACATGAGATGAACCTATCTAAAGGGCCCTCTTGGTCACATCTATCACATGCTCTTTGAAAAGGAATCAGAGTGCAAGAGAATTCTCAAACTGTGCACTAGCTCCGTCTCTGGGAGTGTAACCCCTTTCAGAGTGAAAATATTTGGATCCAATGGCTCCAATATCCACAACTAGTTTTGCTAGAAGACTGCAGAACAGAGCTGAAACCTGTTCTTCCCTATCCAGACTCCAAAACCTACAGACCCCATGAAAGAACCTCAGTGGAATCACTTATCAATCCAAGGCAGAAAAGTATAGTTGGATATCATCAACATTCTGATGATGCCTTACCACATATTGATGGATGACCCCACTGAGTGGTTTCATGTAGATGTTAAACAGGAATGGAGAGATTGGACCCTGAAGGAACTCCACAAAGTAGGAGCTTCAGTCTTTACTAGCCCTGGAGAAAGTAGGAGAACCACACCAACATAGTGCCTCCCTAATCCAAACCTCCTGAGCTATTCCTGAAGGAAACGGTGGTTGATAGCACTGAACTCGACTGTTGAGAAATCAATACGGGCCAGGATAAATTCATGACCCATCAGAGGGAATCAATAGGCACATCCAATACCATCCCAGTGCTTCAACCAAGTCTGAATTCTGAGTGAAAAGATAATTTCCTTCCTTCCTCCTGAGCTGCAATGCAACTGTATTCTCTGAAAAATAAAGTTGGAGATTGGATTAAATTTGTCCAGTTCCTCTGGGTCCAGCATGGGCTTCTTGAGAAAAGGGTACACTGCTTTCAAGAACAGGAGAAGTACTCCATCTCATAAAGAAGCATTGACCGCCAGAGGGACCCCACTACATTACCTTCCAGAAGGACTTAGCCAGCCATGAGAGACATAGATCTAAAACACAGATAGCCATATTAATAGCTCTGAGGATCCTGTTCATTTTATCAGGCTAACAGGTTCAAACTTTTCCCAGCTAATCAGTTAAGACTGTGCTCAGGAAACTCCATAGGACCTAGACAGTTCTACCTTCTCCAATAGATGCCAAAAACATTCCCAGAGCAACCCTGTAAATGTTTCCCTGGCTCTTTGTCCACAATTTACTGGGTGACCTTAAAAAGGGCTACTGGTCAACTTTTGTGGAGTCAACAAGGGTGGAAAATCACATATTTGCTACTTTTACTGTTACCAAGTAGAAAACAAATGCAGAGAGAATTGGGGCCAGGGGAACTATCAGAACGTAGTCTAATTTTATAATTCCCAAGGAGACCCTGTGCAGGTGCAGAATCAATATGTACAGGAAAAGGACACTAAAAAGACAATACCAAATAATTTTCTTTTAACTTTGGAATTGTGTTAAAAGTTTGTATCATTCTCAGTTCACTTTTAAAATAGACCCTTATTAATTTAAATTATTAAGTCCTGTTTCTTCTCCTTCCTCACCAGATATGAGCATGAAGTGAGATACAATCTATTTGTTTCATAAATATGAATTCATTCTAGCCAGATCTTGCTATATTTTCTCTCCATATTATATTCTAATATGATAGGGATTTATCATAACTAATTGTGGCCAACATAAGATAACATACATTTAACCATATCTTTACTTCAAAGCAGATGATATGCAATTTGAAGATGGAGGTCATTAATATCTGTCCTTTGCCATAATTAGATCACTTTCTCATCAAACTGCATGTCACAGATGCTCTGGATCCTTATAAGGATGGCAAAATTGTTAGGATTGTTTTGCTAAGCACCTAATTGATCAAGGGTTCCAGACGGATTTGGGGGATTTTCTTGGCAATTTGGCAAGCAGTAACATTATGGACATAGTTAATCAGTCAAAAACAGAGGCAAGCAGAGTACTAGATGAGATTGCTCCAGTGCAGCCTCTGCCTAGTCACCAATTCCTGGCAATTCCTTCATTTAATTAGGTACATAGGCAAATGAAGCAACTGAAAAGATAGCTAGAGCAATGGTTCCTCCCTCCTCCTCCTCCCCCTGCAAAAAAAAATAGTTATCATTAAGTATAAGCTCAGGTTTCAGGCTACCCAATGACGATAAGAGTAACATAATGTTTTCCCCCTCTTGTGCTTATTGTATCCACAGATTCCCATCTAGCGGTCTGTTCAGAGTAACGAAGATCCTTTTAGGGAAAGATGGGTGGGACAGAGTAACTCTATACATGCCAAAGTAATATATGCCAAAGTACTTGGGCTGGACATAGTCTATAGTGGACAAAGGCTGTAGTGGAGAACAAGACAGAAATAATAATTTCTGTATAATAATCTGGTATTTTTTGAGTTTCTAGAACACAAGGATGTGAACAGGATTTTCTAGAGTTTGAATTCTGCCACTTGCAGTCTTGATCCATGTTTTCCTTTGGATGGCCAGGTGGAGTGTGAATGGCTGTATATGGGAGATACTTAATGCTTTTTTGGAACAGGGCATATTACCATCTATAGACCTCTTGGTGGCTTACAGTACTGTCAAACATGATAACCTGAACTGCCTTTAAGAATTAGCAGTTTGGAGCACATTAGGCGATGGCTACATTGTTATCTAAGTGGGCAGTACTAGTTGATGATTGGGGGAGGGAGTGTATTTAATATCTACATCAGAAATGTCAAACTGCCGGCCCGCGGGCCGGATACGTCATGCCAAAACCGCACCCACCCCATTGCCAGCAATGGGAAAAAAGTCACGATACATCGCGACACGTCACGTGACTTGCGAGTTTGACACCCCTGATCTACATGAAACTTGTGAGGGAGGTCAACCATCAGTTCAAGATGAGGAGTCATAAATAAGGTGATAATAACACATTTGGTATTCTGGGCCATTCTGGAGATACCATAAATTTCTGAAACAGTGCCTGGAGGTTGTAAGTGTCTAGCTGGGGGTGGGGCAGATCTGATTAAAATTAGATTAAATCCTACCAAGATGAAATTGCTATTCATATGTAAACATCAGTAAACATTAGTGTAGTTAGTCTTGGCAGGGTTGTACTCCTGAAACAATTGTTTTATGGGTCAGGGCTCTTTATAGATGCTTGGCTTTGCCCATCTTTGGCTAGTGTATCAGTTAAAATACTATTTTGATAAGAATGACCTAAAAATATCAAATCATGACCTGAAAATATCAAATCAAATCAGTATTAGTTAGATATGTTTGAGTTTTATTGTTCACTGCCCAGAGTCTATTTGGATTTGCTAATAAATAACAACAATAATAAATAACAATAACCTGAGTTAGTTTGGAAAAGCTTTGTGGCTTATGCAGAAATCTAAAAAAACACACATTCTTCGTATCTCTATAATCCTGAAATTCCTACCTTAAATGAAGCTTATCTTCACATACATTTTTAGAAATAGTGCTTTAAAAATATTATTACGTACTGCAGATACTTGTGGAGAAGCCGAAAATCTTAAGTGCCAAAATACACCTAAAAATTGCACTCAGCTTATCCACTGATGGCTTTTATGTGGGCATATACTAGGGGTCTTCAAACTTGGCCCTTTTATGACTTGTGGACTTCAACTACCAGGATTCCTCAGCAAGCGTGCCTGGCTGAGGAATTCTGGGAGTTGAAGTCCACAAGTCATAAAAGGGCCAAGTTTGAAGACCCCTGACATATACAGTAAAAACTTTTCACAAGCACCTGTCTATACCTGCAGATAAGTCCATTTATGGTTATGTAGATCCTTGAATTCTTAACAAAAACACGATGAAAAATGTGGGTTGGTGCATTTTTCATGGTATTTTGGATAAAAATTTCAGAGTCAATTTATTTACAAGTATATACAGTATTATTGTGAGAACACCCTTAAAAAACTCAAAAAGCCCTGATCATGCAGATGAAAACACACATCGACTGAATAGGCCTATTATTATCAACAACGTGCTAGTAACTAACTTGCTTCCCTTTATCTAACTTGCTTGCTTTTAGTTTTTATTTCTTACAGGTTTCTCTCTCAATGCAATAATCTTTTCTGTTCTCTACCTAAGATTACCCGTCTTATTAATGCAGATATATTTCCCTGACTTGGAAGCAACATATGAATACTTTCATTGCTCACATTGCTAAGTCCAATTCTGCTTCAGCAATAAGAACAGCCGGGGGTATTGTTGGTATTGCTATCATCAAACAATATGGAACAGCTTAAAAAAGTGCTGGCAGTAAAAGCACCCATAATTCACTAGATTACTAGACCCATAGATTTATCCATTTTTCAAAACCCAATCTCCTGATAGTAGAGGAAAGGAAGCAAGGAAGCAAAGAGCTTGGAAGCCTCTCTGACTCTCTTTAGGACCCAGCTTCTGCTGTGGCACTTTGCTGCACATTTCTGCTCTTGCGGCTTTTCTTCAGCTCCTCAAGGCTGCAGAAAGATTTTCTTTGCTTGCTTACTTCCTTTCCTCTACTCTTCAGTCTGGAGTCAAGGTTTTTAAAAGGGACAGAGATTGAGGGCAGAGGTGGAAAGTTTAGTTTTAGCACCTAAAGGGGAGAGGAAGAAAGATCAACAAGTCTGACCCTCCCAGCTTTTTTTGTTTTATTGAACAAATGTGGCTTTCTGGGAGAGGGAAGAGGTGGTTAAAGAAAGGGAAAGATTTTGGCATGTTTGTCCTGAAGCTGCCGCCTTTGCATGTAGGGACTGGCTTCCCAAAGGGTAGCAAGAGTCAGGAGGGAGTTTGGAGTCTCCAGACAGTCAGCTGATTGGAGAAGAAAGTTTTGAAAGCAGCCACAAGAAAATGTCAAGAGCACTGAAAATGGTAGCCCCTTCATTCAAAACAGTTCAGGTGAAGAAGATGATTTCAAAATAGATATTTCAAAATATACATTTCTAAATTTAGCACCTATTTTTTATCCATGTAGTTTCATTACATTAAAATCTATAAAAAGATATAGGAATAGGTAATACATACATTTTGTTTATACAGCAGTGTGCAGCTGTCAGTACTGTGCGGTTATTAATTAAAGTTCCACCACATAAATGGATAAACCCTCCGCCATGCTTATATATTTGAAGGCTAACTTGCCATGGCCATGCCCCTTCCTCAGATTCATGTCCACCTACAATCCGACTCCCTGATGTGCCTATAGCAGGCCTTGTTCCGCACTCTAGAAATGAAATCACAATAGTTAGATACCATGTGAGTTTATAAATGCAAACTTTAGGGTTTCTCTGAATAGTCAGACTTCTCAGTTGGCATTTTTTTCTCATAAATTCATACAGTACACACACCCACAGACATATATAGTCAAAAAGAATCAGGAAGTTGATTTCAATAAATATTTTTAGTCTATTTCTGAAAATCATTGTATATAATAACTTGCTGCAGGGGCTACAACAATGGCAACCCTATTGGCTTGGTCCTCCACAACAGTCCCAGTTTTGCATGTGGCCCCTTAGAAAATTAATTGCTCACCCCCATATTAAAGGTATCATCATAGAACAGTGATGGCGAACCTATGACACGCATGCCAGAGGTGGCACTCGGAGCCCTCTCTGTGGGCATGCGCGCCGTCGCCCCAGCCCAGCCTCCCCCCGCAGCCCCCTCCTCACCAGCAGCCCCCCCAGAGGAGAGTCGCCCCTGGGTGCGTCCCTTGCGGAGCAGCGTAGCCAAGGACATGGCAGCTGGGCAGCAGGGACAAGACTCCGCCCTCGTGCCCCGTCGCACACAGATGATGCTGCGGGGCAGGGTGGTTTTGGGGCACTCGGTCTCTAAAAGGTTCGCCATCACTGTCATAGAATGTAACCTGTTTCAAGTAAAGCTCTTTTATATTATTTATCTGCCTCCAATTCTGCAGTGTAAGGTGACTCTTAAGATAGTGGTCCACAACCTTTTTGGCTTGGCAGCCAGGCGAGGGAGGAGTGAGGGGAACCAAGCCGTGTGAACGGCAGGCAGGTGTGCATGCGCGGTTTGATTTGCGCAAGCAGTGGGCTGGCACACATGTGCATGTGAGTGCATCTCAACTTGTGTAAGTTGAGCTGCGCTTGCGTGTGCACGTGCGCTGGCCCACCGCTTGTGCAAGTTGAACTGCACACGTGTGCATGCATGCTGGCCTGCCGCTCACACGGCCTGGTTCCAAGTAGACTATGCCCACTAATGGGCGGCAGCCCCGGGATTGGGAACCCCTGCTCTAAGCAGCAGTGGATAAAATATGCAAATATCAAAATAATTATAAATATAAAAAAAGATTGCAATGACAAAAAAATTCAAGCAAATTGAAAACCCACTTTCATAGCAAAGCCCAGTAACTTAAAATATAATAGATTTTAATGGAAATCCAACCACATACCTCTGCCTGAAACTATTTCAGCATCAGGCTGATTCTGAATGGACTTGGAAATTAAGTAGGATTGGGCCGTGCTGATATAGAGATGGGAACCTTCTAAGAATTCCAGTGTCGTAAATTACATTATTAAGTAAAACAAACAAAGAATCCTGAAAAAAGGCAGTGTCAAACTCCTCCTACACTGCTACAAAGATAACTATATGAAATCAGAAGTTGAACTCCTTTTGAAGATATTACCTTTTTGTTTGTGAAGAACTCTAGAAGGAACACATGTACCACATGGATTTTCATGTCCACTTATAGCTCAGTCTTACTAGATTATACTATATGGCAGTGCTCCCAAACCTGCATAAATTACATTTTGATTAAGTTTTGGGTTATAAAGAAAAAGTTTGTGGAGCACTGATGTATGGAACATAATATTCTACATTAAAAGACAGCAATGCATTGCATTACATTGGGCATGACTTATGTCTTATAATATACCATTGAAATGGTGCTCAGCAGGGTAACATATTCCTGAGGACTGAAAAATAAGTACATACAGGTAGTCCTCGACTTACAACAGAATTGAGCCCAAAATTTATGTTGCTGAGAAATTTGTTCAGTTTTCCCCCATTTTATGACTTTTCTTGCCACATTTGTTAAGTGAATCACCACAGTTGTTGTTAGTAACATGGTTGTTAAATGAATTTGGCTTCCCCATTGATTTGCTTGTCAGAAGGTGATCACGTGACACTTATGACCATTTTTCAGTTAAGTCTGTTGCAGCATCCCCATGGTCATGTGAACAAATTTTGGACACTTGGTAATTTGCTTGTATTTATGATGATTGTAGTGTCCCTGGAGATTTTCAACCATTTGACTGGGGTGGTATAATGCTTGTGCCTTCAGCTGAGGGTTGAACTAGAAGACTCTGAGCTCACTTCCAGCCCTATGATTCTATGAAGGTCCAACTTAAGCTAAAAAAGAAAGCCAGCCAGTTTCCACAGTATGTTCCTGAACGTATATCCACTTCAAATGAATCAGCTGGCTACTTGGGTTTGCGAGTTAGAGATACCACAAAGTTCTAATATAACTAGTGTTAATATGGATTGCTTTGATTTTGTCCTGCATGGCCATCTTTATATTTATCTAAAACCAACCGTTCTTTTAAGTTCCTCTTGAGTTTAAGAGAATTCTATAGTGGATATCTCGCCCATTTGCTCTGGAGGCAGAACTGGAAAAAATTCTATAGTTCCTTTGTATGAGAAGAAATATTTCCTATCTGTTATTCTGCAGTTTGCTGAATCCACTAGAAACTTCCTCAATTTTGGCAGATCTCCATCTTCTTTTTTCTCTTTTCTTTTCCTTATTTCGCAAAAACTCACTAAAACTTCCTACATAGGTATGAAGTTAATGGACACTAATTTGTTATCCATGGGTATGTTAGAGACACCCTCCAACAGATGGGGCTGAGCCATGGGTCCAACCTCTAGTGATTGATTCATCAGTGTGCTTATTTCCCTGTGTACTTATCTAGAGAGAAACTGATCAATGCTGCAGCTGCTGTGTTGCAAATTACTACCTAAGTAAACCTCACAGCCACAAAACCTCTCTGAACAAGATAGATGGTTTCAAAATTTAATAAATACAAAATAAATAAAAGGTAAAGCCCAACAATCTAGACACTAAAGAAGACAGTATAAGCACCCAATCCCTTAACTCAATCCCCCTCACTACTTTTCACTAAGAAAATCATAACCTCCAGTTTCAATTGGCTCCATCAGGTAATTCTTTCCAAAAGGCATGGGATTTCAAGTTGAGCGGTAGTCTCCATGTTCAGGCTACAATCAATAATCATGAGGACCAGAATGGTTGGAAACATATTTTTGAACTCCTCAATTGTATCGAACTATAGTGGGAGAAATGAAGGGGAGGGGGAAATTTGTTCCGCTTCCCATCTACCTTCTCCTGATCTTTAGTGCAGAGGCTGAGGCCAAGATTCAGGCAATGAAAAGAAGAAAGTGTACCCAGTCTCTTCCCTGTTCCCCTCCCCATCAGCTCCACAAAGTAGAGCAGACAAAGAAACCAATACCACATTATTATAACAGTTATAGTAACAGGATCTTGCAAGTCTGAAATGTTCCCTAACCTTATCTTCATTTGAACTAGGGAGGGGCATTTCTCAGATGTTTTTTCAAGTTATTGTCTTGGCCTGGGTCTCAATGCTGCAACAGACTTAAGTGTGAAAAATGGTCATAAGTCACTTTTTCAAATGTTGCAAACACTCACTAAACAAATAGTTATAAGTCGAGGACTACCTGCCTAGCTTGTGCAGTCCTGCATCCAGTTCTGGTCACCATGATACAAAAAGGATATTGAGAAGTGTGGACAGAAGAGCAACAAAGGGTCTGGAGGCTAAATTGTACAATGAATAGTTGGGGGAGTTAGGCATATCTAGCCTATTGAAGAGGAGGATTAGGGGGACATGATAGCTGTCTTCCAGTACTTAACAGGCTGTCACAAAGAAGAGGGGATTGACTTATTCTATACTGCACCAGAGGACAGGACAAGAAGTAATGAGTGGAAGCCTGTCAAAGAGAGATCCAACCTAGAAATAAGGAGGAAAACATTTCTGATAGTGAGAGGAATTAATCAGTGGAATAGCTTGCCTCCTGGAATTGTGGATGCTTTTTCACTGGAGATTTTCAAGAATAGATCAGACAACCATTTGACTGGGGTGGTACAATGCTTGTGCCTTCAGCTGCGGGTTGAACTAGAAGACTCTGAGTTCACTTCCAGCCTTATGATTCTATAAAGTTCCAACTTAAGCTAAAAAAGAAAGTGAGCCAGTTTCCACAATATGTTACTGAACGTATATCCACTTCAGACGAATCAGCCGGCTATTTGGGTTTGCGAGTTAAGAGACGCCCACGCCTTCTGCTCAGGCTGCTGTTGGGGCCTGTGGGCGTAGATAGCCTGGCTCGCTCGCCGACCTCGCCCCGAAGTATCGCGAGCCGATCCTGCCCAGGCTAAGCGCCCGCTCAACCCGCTACCGAAGGCGGGAGAAGGTCGTCTCACCTTGTCCATCCTTCGCAAAGGAAGAGGCCACGCAGAACAGCGCCAGAGAAAAAAGAGAAATGACCGCGAGAAATGAACTCCGGTTAATCATCCTGGCAAGGAAGAAAACGGCGGCCTCTTTTCCCGCTCGCCGTCCGCAGCGGAGGAGGCTGGAAGGAGCTAGCGAGGCGGTTGGAGCGGACCAAAGAAAAGGGCTTCGCGCGCCCTCCCGCAACAGCTTCTTGGAACTCGGCCTCCGACAGGCTTCGCCGATACGTGAAATGTCCGGGTTTTGGACCAGGGGAACAGAAAGGGAGAGCGGTTTTGATCCGCTTCCCTGCGGTTATTTACCAATTGTCGGAATGCGATTCTAATCCGCGTGAAGTAATCGATTTATACGCCGTTTATATTCCTATATTTTTTAATAAGCATGAAATTGGTGAAATAAGACTTACTGAATGGAACGGACAAAGAAAATCCGAATTAACAGATGAGGAAGGAGACCGAGTTATAGGGATCTGTGATAGACGGTTAATGTTTGCCTCAATAATGGTCCGGCTGAAGCCCATTAGCTGCCATTAAGCGCAGGCAACTGAGTGGTGGTCTCTTTCATGTAAGACAGATTTCTGTATTATGAAGGAAAAGGAAGCTTGACAGATACTGTTGTGTATATATATAAGAAGGGTAAATAAATAAATGTATTTATAGCCTAGACCTATATTTGGTCTTTAATTTAAACTTGAGACAATGTACATACAGTAGTGCTCCGTCCTCCCATTTTTCTCACCACAACCCTGCACAGCAACCTTTGGTTGGGCTGAGGGTAAATGATGGCCCCAAACTCACCCACTGAACTTCTATGACTCAGGGTGACCCTGGAAACTGGGTCTCCAGGTGCCAGTCTGAGACCTTAACCACAACATTGCACTCTCATTCACTCTTCTGGGCAACTGAATACACCCATTAAACATTCTGAATAAATCTACATATTACTTGACTGAAGGCTGGATTTGAGGAGAAGGTAAAGATGCTTTTATACCAAGATCAGTTACTAGTTATCGCCACACGGAGATGCCAAATTTCGACAAAAATATAAAAATGCTGACACCTTGACCTGCTGAAGAGGAGAAAGTAGGGTCCACACACTACCTGCCAGACATAAAACATAATATATCTACCACATTTTCCTGCTTGTCATGTCTTTCAGTCAGAATTTTGCCACCTTGGAAAACACCAGGCCCACTTAACCATCTAATTTATCTGTAATTTTTGCATTCACTTTCAATCATAACAGAAATTATGATTTAATTTAAACTTGAGATTGTATTATATAGAAAGCGAAGACCATTAGTTTTACATTGGTTTGTACATAATAATACAGTTTCCCCATTTGCATTTAAGTATAGGACAAATATGCTCCCGAGTCCTCTTTTTTTCTGCCATATTCTCATGTCATTGCCTTTAATTTGTTGTTAATCTATAATTGAGCAAATACTATATTATATTCGGCTGTTCTAAGTTAAGGGGTATTTTTCCCCCTTAGGCCAATTGTGATCATTGTCAGCTTCAAGATGTGAAAAATATGAGGGGTTGTTGCCAGTGGTGGGATTCAGCCAGTTCGCACCACTTCGGCAGAACCGGTAGCTAATGTTTTGTTGCCCAGGCCCAGAATGGACTTCCGGAAGCGGCATCCACACAGAGAACCAGTTGTTCACATATTTGAATCCCACCACTGGTTGTTGCCAATGGTACATTTCATCTTCAATCCAACAGTGGTCGTTTTATGCTGATGTTAGCATGTCTTCCTTCCGAATTTTAGGCCCTGCCCTTCATGGCCTTTCTATTTTGGAGAATCAGAAACTCCAGCTATTTCACACTGGGCTCTTCAGCTCGTATCTATAGAGACCATGGATTATCTTGTACTGTACATTACACTATAATACTATACTGGAAGTGATGGATTGAGAAGTACAGACTTTTCTCCATTTTGACTATCTCACCATCCACAGATGACTTGTCTGCTGGACTTCAAAAATTAAGACAATATAGCAACTCCAGGGCAACCTCTCTCACTTTATCAGGCACCTCCTCCCTCCCTCCCTCCTCCCCACATGCACTATGGAACAGCTTTTCTATAGTTTTGAGTGTGGCTTTAGTGTTCTTTGAAAAGATTACAAACCCACTGTCAAAATATGCCCACTTGGAAAGCTGAAAGCAAGCTAGATGAGCTGTCCAGTAAAAGCAGGAAACCTCTCCTGCCTTATAGGGTAGCGGCTCCACATTTTGACAGTTGGCTAAACTTGCAAATGTTCTGATTGGTGGATTTTTCTTTTTGGTGACATTCAGAAAGAGAGTGGATAGTTCAGAAAGTGTAATGATTGGTTTGGATTAAAATGTCCTGTACACCTGAAATTGGGAGGCCATCTTCTGCTGACAAACCAGCACAGAAGCTATTGAGGCAGGATATGGATTGGCAATGATGACAGCAAAACTGTTTTATGATATCATGTCTCTCAAGGCTAAGTGAATAGTACTGTGGGAAGTCAGCCCCTCAGAGAAGTAAATATTAAAAGGGCAGAAAAATATATTTCCTCAAAAGGATTTTTAAAAGCAGAAGCCAACCCTGCCTGCAAGTCTCTGCCCCAAAGCAGGAGCCAGCCCTATACAAATGCAGGTGTAACCATCAGAAAGCTGGAGCCAGCTAGGAAATCAAGAAGACAAAAGACCTAAAATCTGCATACCTCACCTGAGATGGGACATAATAGGACTAACCCATTACCATCAAGAATACCAGAGAGGCACACCTAAACTCAGGAGGTCAGAATATGTGACACAGGAAATAGCCTCAAAGTTCATGCCACAGGAACAGGAAACTTCCAAAGAAAAGGCTTTCAGAGGGTATAAAAACCTACTCCACATGTGCTCAGTCCTTCTCCTTGATTTCTCCTCCTTCCTGCAAGAACCATCTTTCTGGCTCTTCAATAAACTGTAACCTTCTTCCCAAAGCAGTCGCCATGTTGTTTTATTTATTCCCGGCTTGGATGAACCAGGATGAAGACAATTTCTTCCCACAATTTGGCACCCCAGTGTGGGAGTTCGATCCCGGGGTCCAGCGCCTGCTGGACGGACCAGTGGTTGTGGGAGTTCGAATCCCGGGGTCCAGCGCCTGCTGGACGGACCAGTGACGTACGTTAGCCTAGGCCAACGGACCTCGCGTTTGGTAGATAAGAAACACACGGACAACATGTTTCTTCAGGTTGAATCAGCAAGCGAGAGCCCAGAAGGATCTGCGTGCCTCTCTTTTATTGGTACACTTACGTCACAGCAGGAGGTTGTAAAGGGTGGGTTTTGCCAGGGAAATAAAAGGGTACCTTAACTTAACTCAGGAAATGGAAACTTAATAAGGCATAAACGCATAAAGCATAAATGAAACCTTAAGCTATTGAAATGGTTGCAACATCTCCACTGTTTTTATTTTTTAAAGTTCAATCTCTATCCTACTCGTAGCCATCATCTGCATCCTCCGAAACAGAAGAGGGCAACTCCATAAGAATACGAGATTCTTGCTTGGGGGCAAGAGCCTCCATGGCTAAGTCTGATTCAGTATCGGAACAGTTGGAGTCCGTGTCAGACAGCGTCAGTAGGGCAACCTTTTCAGAGGGGTGGAATTTGGGTTTCAAGGGTTCATATATATTGTTTGAGGCAAGCATAACATTAATCTTAGAAAGATTAGAATCCAAACCATTCAAACGATCCTTGAGAAATTGCAAAAGGCGTGAAAAAACACATGGGCCAATCATACATAATATAAGCAAAATTATACAAGGTCCTAAAATAGCAGAAAGCAATGTGGTAATCCAGGGAGAGAAATTAAACATGCTTTGATACCAGGATTGTTGGGAGAACCTTTCTGTTCCCTGTCTTTTAATCGTTTGCGTAACTCATTCATAGAGTCGCGCACAATGCCAGATTGATCAGAATAAAAACAACATTCTTCTTTTAAGGCTACACACGTTCCACCTTCCTTTAAAAATAAAAGGTCGAGGGCACGCCTATTCTGCAAAACTACTTCAGCAAGAGACGACAAAGAAGTTTGAAGGGCAGAAATTGAAGTCTCAATGCGGGAAAGATCATTATCTATTTCTAGACTAAGTTTTTGTATTTGTTGTTGATTAACAACTAAAGCCGCAGCTCCAGTAGCTGCTCCTGCAGCACCTAATCCTAAAAGAACTGAAAGGGTTAGGGCTGTAACAAATTCACGTTTTGCACGTAGGTGGTATACCGGTGGTTCCATAAGGGAAACAAAGTCAGAGGGGGAATAATAAGTGATTCTAGGGACTAAGCGTACCTGAATACAAAAGGCTTTTTGTTGTATAAGGACATCCCCTGATACACAGGCTGTGGCACCTGTAGAGCAAGCCCAGATGGAGTTGTTGCCGGGGATGAAGAATTGGCCCTTTAAGCTGGCAGAAATATTACCATTACTCAAGGTAAAAAGAGAGTTATAACCTGCCGTATTTACACTGCCCGATCTTTTCTGGGTGAGCCAAACATCACATTGGTATTTGCCAGTGGTGATATTAGCACAATATTGAGAATAATTTGCAGGAATGTTTCCCAAACAACAACCATGTCCCATAATAGAAGTAATAGTGATGGATGTTGAGTTCCATCTGCAAGAGTCATCTTTAGTAGCATTCTTAATAGGTTCGATGGAGCCAACAGCGCCATAAAAGGGTGGAGTGGCTGATAAACAGAGCCAACAGTGGTCGGTTTGTGAAGAAGAATTAACAGCACTTTTTAGCAAAAAGGAAGAAGCATTGACAAGGTTAATCAAGGGATTAGGCATATTATGTACAACGGACTGTAAAAAAACAGGTTGAATGCTTTTGTTAGGACCTATAGGAGGGGAATGTGGTGACTGGATTGTGAGACGAATGGAAAAAACTCCGCCGTCGTCTTCAGAACCGCTCCATTCTCTACCACCCCAAGGATATCCGACAGCCCATTGCTCTGTAGTCAAAGTCTTTCCTTGGGATGTGAAGGTAATGTTCATTGGATTTTTCCGCTCACCACAACAATGCAAATTAGAAGGGCAGGAAGGAGAAGGGGGTTTGCCATTACTACGGTTAATGGCAATGTAATCATTTGAGTGAGGGGCAGTCCAGGATATAGCGCCCGTAGAAACACAAGACCATGAGGCACAGTATTTATCCAAAAACGTGCCACATTGATATTTTTCCTCAGGTGTCTTTGGTTCGGGACAAAAATACAGGTCCCACCATGTTGCTTCTAGTGGAGAAGGTGTACACGAACCTTGTTTGTCCCATTTGTTAGTTTGGAGAAATTTTGAAGCAAATTTGTTGACCCCGGTACCCATTTCGGCAAAGTCAAAATGTAAGATAGGGAACCAGGGCCATATTGTGTATTTAGAGATTTGGAATAATACCTGATTTTCAAAGTCACGAACAGTCCATGTGTAGTTGAGAGGTCGATGAGGATTAGGATCAGGAGATCGCCATCGTCGAGAATGAATGATGCGTTGGTGTGAGCGAGATTGCTTTGTGGAATGAAAGTGTTGTAAGTGAGGTGAGGTAAAAATACGGGCGGTCAGGTCTAGGAAGGAGCGGGGATGAGGAACAAAGTTGTAGGCAAGTAAACGAGGAGACAAAGGAGGTTTTGCATAGCTCGCCACTGATGCGAGTTCAAAAGAATTTATAGTATAAGTACCATAGGATGAAAATCCAGACACATAATAGCGCCCCGTAGTCTCAGGGGTCACAAGAATAGCAAGAGTTATGTGACAAGGGTAATGAGCATAGGTGAGGGAAATAGAGGGAGATGGTGGAAGAGGAATGCCACGATTAGGATACTGAGAAAACACAAAGGGACAAAAGGATTGACCTCGGTCATAACAAAGAAAAAGGGCAGTAGTATTGAGATCAAGAAAAGAAAAAACAGGACCACAATATAGGCCTTTATGAAAATTTAGAGGAATTCTCAGGTGCTTTGTCATCATGGGAAGGTGCAGTGTGGACATCATGGGGAAGGAACTTGTCAAGAGTGTCATCAAAAGCAGGGTCCACATGATTGATGCAAAAGTGTTGGACCCCTGGACAATATGGGTGGTGCAATATGCAGTTGTTACACCAATAACAGCATGTACATCCACACTCACAAAGGCAATGATGGCACATCCGATGGAGTTGGTGGGTTGTGTGGAGTGATGAAATATGGGCGAATACAACGAGCAGGGACCCACAAAACTCTGTCGGGTAGTTGAACTGCAGCGTAGCCTCTTCCCCAGGTGATGAGTTCAGCTGGACCTTTCCAAGTTGGATCCGGGAGCTGCCTGTAGTATACAAGTGGTCTTGAAGTTGGGACAACAGGTTTAGTAAAGTGTCGAGACGCAGCAGACAAAGAAGGAGTGCCAGTGAGATTTAGAAAATTGAGAGTATACAGACAAACATTTAACACGTTTTGCAGTGCCGGGAGGTTTGGGGGGCATAAGCCCTTGGACCCCATATAACGATCTAATGCATTTTTTAAAGTTTGATTTGCTCGCTCAACAATAGCCTGCCCTTGGCTATTGAAAGGAATTCCAAATTTGTGGACAATGGACCAGTGATGACAAAACTGTGAAAATTGTGAGCTGACATAAGCTGGGCCATTGTCTGTTTTTAATATTTTTGGACATCCCAGCACTGTAAAGGTACGAATACAGTGATTAATCACTTGTTTTGCAGCTTCCCCTTTTTGTGGGGTTGCCAAAATAAATCCGGAGAACGTATCTACTGTAACATGTAGATATTTCCACGGGGCAAATGGAGGATATTGAGTTACATCCATTTGCCAGGTATCACAGGCTTCAGTGCCTCTAGGGTTAACACCCTGTGGGATACCTTTAGACTGTAGGCTACAGGTTGGGCATTGTTAAATTATGGCTGTAGCTTCAGCCATAGTGATTCCAAATTGTTTCATTAGTGCTTTTTTATTTTGATGAAAATAAGCATGACTGTCCCAAAGGGAGACAGGAGAAAGAGACATGAGGCAGGTAGCAGAGGCCGCAGCGTCTGCAATATCATTTCCCTTTTGCAAGAAGCCAGGAAAAGGTTGGTGGCTTCTTATGTGTGTGACAAAGTAAAGATGTTTCCTGTTGGATATTACAGTTTGTAGGGTGGAAAATAAAGAAGTTAAATCAGGGTCCAGGGATGGAGAGAGGTATGATTGAAAAATAGTGGTGACAATTTGAGTGACATAGAGACTGTCAAGAATGAGATTTATAGGTTGAGTGGAAAATGTTTGAAAAGCTAGAATGGCAGCGGCTAGTTCCGCACGCTGAGCAGACCGTTGGGGTGGCGTTATTTTTGTGTGCCATTGGTCATGAATATACCAGGCACAAGCACCAAATTGTTTACTGCCATCTGCAAAGAGTGTGACAGCATGTGGGATGGGAAAGCGTTGTAATTGGGTATCCCATGAAACATGGATATTTTGTAGGAGCTGAATGCGAGGATCAGCAGGAGGGTGGCAGGATATCTTTCCAGGCCACTCAGTGAGAGCAAGCTGCAAGGCTTCAGAGTTAGAATAGATGGTTTCCCATGTAGTGAGAGAACATGGTATATATAGGACAGAAGATTCTATTCCTGCAAGGGCTTTTGCTCGAAGGCGAGCCTTAGAGATGAGAGAGGCAAATTGAAAAGGTTTTTAACTAATTGTGTTTCTAAGAGTGTGAGAGAGGTGAAGCCATTCTAGAATCAGCAAGGAGGGAATAGTTTGGACAATAGCACATGTAGGTAAAGAAATAGTATTACACAATAAAAGAGAAAAGGGAATGTTTGGGGTCATTCGGTCAACCCACTGAATTTGTAGGGTTTGGTTGACCAATTGAATCACTTTTAAATGACTGTCCTGCAGTGGAATAACATCTGTAGGATATTTGCCTTTGGTTAAGGCTGAAAAAAGAGGTGATAATTGAAAAGTGGTGAGACCTATATAAGGTCGAATCCAATTAATAACACCTAAATATTGCTGTAATTGAAGTAAAGTTGGTTGGTGTGGTAATTTTAATAAGGGAAAAAGTGGTGCAGCATGGGAGGCCAATAATTTATGGCCCAAATATTGAAAAGGAGGGGAGGTTTGGACCTTGTCAGGAGCAATGTGCAAACCTCCTTTTTGCAAAATTGTTGTGAGGGTTGGCAAAGTTGCAAAAACAATATCATCAATATCATCCATGTAATGGTAAACCAAAAAGGAGGGATGAAGGTCCCGATATGGTTGCAAAACATGGAAAACAAAAAACTGACACATTGTAGGGTTATTTAGCATGCCCTGTGGTAAAACCTTCCATTGGTAGCGCTGAGTTGGTTGAGAATTATTCAACTCAGGCACTGTAAAAGCAAATAAATGTTTATCCTGTTGATGCAAAAGAATGAAAAAAAAAAACAAACAATCCTTTAAGTCAATTATCATTAAGTCAAAATCTTTTGGAATTAAATTTGGGTTTGGGAGGCCGCATTGCAATGCTCCCATAGGTTATAAAACAGCATTCACTGCACGTAAATCATGGAGGAAACGCCATTTGCCTGATTTCTTGTTTATAACAAAAACTGGAACAGAATAAAATTGCAACATTTTATGCCCTAAATAAAGATAAAGTGTAACTGTATCTTTTCCAAGGCAACTTGCAATCCATAGATACTTGAATCATTTTGTATTTCAAAAAGCCAATTAAATTGTATTTTTGGGGTTCCAATTTAATCAAATTCCATTCAGATGAAACAAATTTTCATGAAATAGGAAAAACATTTACAAATCTAAGCAAAACAATTCAGTCATTTCTTTTGGTTGATGGATGTATATGTCTAACTAAACAATTTAAAACTCAAAAATTTGCAAAAGAATTGCCCAACAATTACTGCCTCCTCTTTCGAGTAAAAAAAATAGCAAGCTGAAACTGCAAGAGTGGGCATCAAATTTCACATCCACCCCCCTTCCTCAACCCAGACTTCTAAGCAGAGGAAGAAAAAAAAATAGTTAAAACGAACAGCTGCCCCCCCTCTCCTTTCGCCTGTCCTTCACAATAACACAAAACAACACAGACAGACATATATACACAAATACCATTAAAACAACATTTATTTAGACATATGGCTTGTCCTGCAAGAAGCGAGAAAATCATGAGATGATTCCAACCAAACATGTGGTTTTTATAGGGCCCTTTAACCATCTCCTATTTTTCTCACCATTCCAAGTCCAAACGTAACGTTCTAGGAGTTAAACATATATAAAACAAAACACACACATCAACACAAAGCACCACCAGACATTGTCTGACAGGGTTCAAACTTAACAGATTACAAAAGAGTTTCAAAACATTCCAATTGTTCAAAACGCATTGCAGAGAAGTGCAGTTTGAGTTAATTTATGTCTCTAAATTGTTCTGAAAATTTATTGTTTGGTAGTTTGATGAAACGGAAGCATTGAGTGCAGTTGCAAAACTCTGCAGAACAGAATACAGGGTTGCCTGTTTCTGTTTTGGAGGAGAGAGAGAAGGATAGAGCGAAGAGGGGGTTTTTTTTGGCTGTGCCGGCTTTGGAACGTCTTCCGTAGTAGGCACAGGTTGGGAGGAAGGGTCTGGGGATAGACAGTTGTTCCGTTAACTTTTTGCAAACAATTTGCCTTTCTGGCTAAAGAGGAAAGTTCATCCACATGCTTGGACAGAACTCTGGAAAGTGAGGACCCATACTTACGATAATCAAGCCTTTGCCAGGTGCATAAATACAGGAGCCAGAGCAGCGCTTCCCTAGACAGAGAACACGCTGTGGAGTGAATCACGTCATAGAGTGAATCACGTCGGGGTCACCAGTTGTGGGAGTTCGATCCCGGGGTCCAGCGCCTGCTGGACGGACCAGTGGTTGTGGGAGTTCGAATCCCGGGGTCCAGCGCCTGCTGACGGACCAGTGACGTACGTTAGCCTAGGCCAACGGACCTCGCGTTTGGTAGATAAGAAACACACGGACAACATGTTTCTTCAGGTTGAATCAGCAAGCGAGAGCCCAGAAGGATCTGCGTGCCTCTCTTTTATTGGTACACTTACATCACAGCAGGAGGTTGTAAAGGGTGGGTTTTGCCAGGAAATGAAACTTAAAAGGGTACCTTAACTTAACTCAGGAAATGGAAACTTAATAAGGCATAAACGAAACCTTTAACTTAACTCAGGAAATGGAAACTTAAAAGCATAAATGAAACCTTAAGCTATTGAAATGGTTGCAACACCCCAGGAATGGGACTCCAAGCTAACCTCTCCAATGGACTGAGACTGGTAAGCCCCATCTTGCCGGCAGCAGACCCCTTGTGTCTGTGGATGGGTTTCCCAGGCCTTGCCCATGTGGAGCCAGGGTAGTAAAGGGAGTTTTGGGTTTGGGCTCAAGGAGTGCTTTGGAAAGAATGTGAAGGTGAGTACCTCTAAATTTTAACTTTAAAGCCCAGGGGAACAAAGGAAATGTGTGTATGTCTGTGTGTGTGAGTGAGAAGACCCTTTTTCCCCAATCATTTCTGTTTAAGTGGCAGACCCTAGAAAGCGTGGGGTCAGAGTGCAGGACCTTTTGTTAGGGAAAAGGGAGAGGCTGTGTGAAAATGGAATGGAATGAGTGAATGAGAGAATTGGATTTGGGCAACTAGCTGGTAAGGCCCTGAAAGCAAAGCCCACCTGTAGGAGGATCCCGTACTAGTGCACAAAGCACAGGTCCTCCCAGACTTCTCCTAAGTCTGAAGACTGACAGGCGGGTTGTAAACAGAGGCCGGGTACCTGTGCGGCAGGTCTTCCTCAGACAATTTATTTTTGAGGTCCGCAAAGTGACGGCAGAGAGTTCCCTAAATAGGAAGGCCTTTACTCCATGTAGGGAAACGGAGTCTTCCTGGGCAATTTTTTATTGCCCAAAAACTGAGGCGGAGTGGCAGGGTTGTTGTCGCTAAGAGCAGCTGGGAAGTGCTGCCAGGAGAGAACCCTACTGAGCCAGATTGAACCCCACATCAGAAGGGGAACATGGGTAGCTGCAGTTCGAGGGTTGGAATTAGGACACTTATTGGAGATTTGCTCGAGGTGTGGGACAAGAGGCGAGTGCCTGTCCTGGATGGAATGAAAAAGAAGCGAGCAAGACAAATTTGTGAAGAATGGGCTTTGCTAGGGCTTTGCTGGGAAACCAATTTGGCTAAATAAAGGTACTTAAAAGGAAATTAAAGTATAAGAAATAGTGATTCTCTTTTTTTCTTTCTCTCTCTCTCTCTATGCAACCACGTGGTATGTTGTAAGATTTAAGCCTTCCCTAACTTGAGTTGAAATTTATGGTGGGAATGACTAGGATGTGTAAAACTAAGACTTCTGTTTCTTTTTCTGTTTTCCTTGTCTTTGTGTATATATGTTTGTCAAAGTCTCTGTGTGTGAGGTAAATGTGACTCTTAACTGTTTCAAATCCAAAGAGAAAAGAATTTTAAATTCTGCTAGAAATTCTGCTTAAAATAAGCCACAAAAAGGAAATACCTCACTCTGTTTGTCTGGCCAACAAACAGAGTGAAGAGAAATGTGTTTGTTTGTTTTTTTCTTTTCCCCTTTCTCTCTGTGTACTTTTAAGAACAGCCCAAAGTTACCAGGAGGGAATGTTTTTTAAGTTCATCTGCTGGAAAAGTTTCATTTGCGTTTACTGTATGTGTTTTATCTATCCTTTTCCTGGAAAAAATGTGTGTCTAACTACAAGTGCCTTCTGAAGCTCATGTCTGCTTGTGTGGGGAAATAATTTTCTTAAGTTACTTTTCTTATCCTATCACTAATTGGTGAAACTACTATGAAGCTAATCCTGAAACATATAAGCATTTTTCAATCTCTAAAATAATGTGGTCTATTTTAGAATAAATGTTAAAGGTAGATTCTCCTGCCACTGGAAAGTTGCACACCTTAAAATATTAGGCTTTTAAAATTATTTGGAACTTTCAGCATTCTCAAGCTGCCTAGCATTCTTTTTTTTTCAAGTTGAAATTCTTGTCTTTAACATGTTGCAAATGTTCAAGTTCAAAAGTGAAACATTTCATGTATGTTCTTACCAGAACCCAGGTTTTTCTTGTCCTCATCTGTGATTGTCCTCATTTGTCTGCCTATCTGTTTCTTTGACCTCTGCAATATTAATGCCTTTTCAAACTGCCTGCAAGCTACCCCCCTTTTTTTCTTGTCCTTTGTTCTCCATACCCTTTGTCTGCCTCTCCTGGGAGAATCCACCCAGAAAGAGGGGGGCAGAATCTTATTCTCATGTCTTTCAGCCCTGCATAGATGACCCCCCCAACCTTTGGAAGCAGAGTATACTGGCCCAGATGTTGCCTCCATCTATTTGAGCCATGGAATTGAGTTTTGAATCCAGCCATCCACTAAAAAGCCACCATGCAACCTGAGTGGAACATCTTCCCAAGTCCTACCATTCCCCCAGATGCCTGTAAGAGCTGCAGAAAGAAGGAATCCTGGAACCATTGGTCCCCATGTGAAGCCTCAGAAAAAGACTATGGGGGGAGGGTGGAAACTCATTGTAAAGTTTTTCTTTCTTGCCCATTTGTATTGTAACAAGCCAGTTGAATGTATTCATGGAGAGATGGCATTTGGAATAGTTGGCACAGCAAGTACTGAACACCTTGGACTTCTATTTGGTGGGAGGGAAAATTTATCCAGAATGTTTGTATTGCCTGTTTGTATTAGTAGCTGCACACACATATACACACACGTGCACACAACATTCATAATCACACTGAGTGTCTTCCACCTACCTTAGTAAAGTTCCCCAGGCTGAATTTTTGCTCTATTGCGCCAAAAGCTTTGTAGGAACAACTTCCAACAAATTCCAAGGGGGAGGGAACCAGGCCCCCTCAGGTGATTTGCAATTCATATGCCCTAAGGAAGTAGCAGGAAAGAGATCTCCAAACCTCAGCCCTGAATATCTTGCACTGGTGGACTCAGATTGGGAGTCCTAGAGCTCACTATGTGCAATTTAAGAAAAAAAATTAATAGCCTGGCTTGCATGGCTAGCCTCAATTGGACATTACAAACCTGGATGCACTGAACTAAGAGCTAAGGCAGGAACCAAACCCTGAAAATGGGCAGCCTGTGGTTATGTACTGAGGCAAACCATGGCTGTGAAGAATTTTGGGAGGAATGCGCAAAGCTGACTGGAAGCTAAAGGTGACATCCAACATTTGAAAATGATTGGCACAGAATATTGGACACTATAAATTTCTTTTCCACCTAACAAAATTTTTGGCCTGACTTTTAGAACTTTATGGGTTGGAGGCTCCACTTTTGGGAGCCACTGAAGGGATCTTTTTCTGCTGCCTCCATTAGTGTCTTATTTTTTTGGCTTAACAGTTTAAAAGCTTGTTTACCAAGTCTCCCTGACCAGATCAATTTTAATCTTGTGCCAATAAGTGTGTCACACTTAAGGCACAAAGCGGGGATTGTGGGAAGTCAGCCCCTCAGAGAAGTAAATATTAAAAGGGCAGAAAAATATATTTCCTCAAAAGGATTTTTAAAAGCAGAAGCCAACCCTGCCTGCAAGTCTCTCTGCCCCAAAGCAGGAGCCAGCCCTATACAAATGCAGATGTAACCATCAGAAAGCTGGAGCCAGCTAGGAAATCAAGAAGACAAAAGACCTAAAATCTGGGACTAACCCATTACCATCAAGAATACCAGAGAGGCACACCTAAACTCAGGAGGTCAGAATATGTGACACAGGAAATAGCCTCAAAGTTCATGCCACAGGAACAGGAAACTTCCAAACAAAAGGCTTTCAGAGGGTATAAAAACCTACTCCACATGTGCTCAGTCCTTCTCCTTGATTTCTCCTCCTTCCTGCAAGAACCATCTTTCTGGCTCTTCAGTACTTTACTGTATGAAGAGAAACGATGATGAGGCAGTCCTTGTTTAGCTACCACAATTGGTTGTTAAGCAAAGTGGTCTCAAAGTAAAACTGCAATTGTGCTTATGATTTTACTTTACCTTTCCTTTGCTTTACAGACCTGCGAAGATTGTAAATACGAGGATTGGTCAGAGTTATTTTTTTTTTCACCATTGTAAACCGCAAACAATTACTTAATGAGGCTGTTGCTAAACGAAGACTACTTTTAAACATAGAAATGGCTCACATTCAGTGCATTTTCTGATAAGACTAGAAGACCTCCAACGTCTCTTCCAGCCCTACGATTCTATGGAAACAATCTGCATTTAAATCAAATTCAAATGTTCACTGGGTATTTTTTTCAATAAGTGACTGAAAGACTCGCTGACACTTTAAGGAAGAACAGGAACAGATCCCAAATGAGTGGTGGGGGGGATCGGTTTGCTTGCGCAACTTCATTAAGGGTACGGGGAGGAGTGGACTATATTTAAAGCAAATCATTGAGGGAGTCAAGCTGCTTTGCTGCAGGGAGGGCTTCTCTTCCTAGTTGGCAACGATGCTGCTTCTCATCTTTCAACAATGCATGAAAATCCTCACCCTGCCCATCTATGTGCTTGCCTATTTTGGCTTATGGGACCCTATTTGTAAAAAAACTTTCCCAGTTGTAATGAAGACAGCAAGCAAAATCTACAATGTAAGAATGCACAAGAAAAAGGAGACGCTGTTCAAGGACATGCGGGACTTCGATGACACCTCGGGAAAGCTCCACTTGCTGGTGATCGGCGTCAGCACCGTCACCAACTTTCAGTTTTATCCACCCAACTCGCGTGTTACCTGCATGGACTACAATCCCAACTTTAGAAACGTCCTCCTGGAGAGCATGGCTCAGAACACGCAACTGCAGTTCGAGAATTTTGTGGTCGGCTCCGCCGAGAACATCTCTTCGGTACCCAACGGCTCTGTGGACATGGTGGTGTGCACGCTGCACCTTTGCTCTGTCAACAGCATCCAGGCTGTCCTGAAGGAGGTTCTGCGAGTGCTCAGACCGGTAAGTCAAAGGGAAAAGAGGGGGATTCAGTCTGGTCTGTCCAGACCACCGAATAATGAGCACTGGGCTGTGCACGCTTTGAAAATGATGGGGAGCAGGAGCTTTAGATCCCCCCAAACAGCACCTCTCTGCTGCTCTTTATGCTGCCGATTTTCAGACTTAACTTACGCTATGAATGGGATTCCTTCTTAAAGCAACCGCACCTTTCCCGCCTGCCTGTGTTGCTGAATCATTTTCAGACGGTGTACAACTTTAATGAATATATGCACAACTTTAATGTTAGTAAATGGCAGCAAGCTTCTGGCCTGAGAGAGGAGCCTGCCTGGTACTTCAGTGAGAGATCTCCAGAAAATACTAGGTTGAAGCTAAACTAGAAAGTTAAAACAATATCTCTGAACAATGACAAGCCACTTTTGAATTGTTTCCAAAAATACCCACCACCCCCAATGGGGAAGTCTGCATGAAATCACCAGGGATCAAGTTTGATTTGGCAGAGACTTGAGTAGGAACCTGAATAGATCAAGCTGCTGACACTGTAGCAGGAGGACAAGGAGGGTTACATGAGGAAAACATAGGGAAAGGAGCATTATGCTGTTACAGCACAGCCTGTTCCCATTTAGTATGTCTGCTGGGGCACAGCACTACTTTGGGAGTTTTTTGGCTTTCTAAAGCAGGGCTTTTTTTGTCATAGAACGCCCAGAACGGAGTTCCGGCACCTTTTTTGGATGGAACCTTGTAGGGTAGGCAAGGCAGGTTGTATGACGTGTGTGAGTTCCGGCACCTTTCCCCCCCCCCCAAAAGCACTGTTCTAATGTATCACATAACTTCTTTCTTTAGCACAACTAAAGGTCAAATGGATGAGAGAAGAGTTAGAAAGAGAGATTTCTCTCTTTTTAAAAAAAAACATTTAAAATGTAAAGTAAAATACAAAATACAAAGCAAATAGTAGGACACAATGGGGAAGAAAAAGGGAGAAGAAAGGGAGGGAAAGGGAGGAAAAAGGGGAAAAAAGAGCTAGTACTTCTGGGTGTGCTTCTTGTCTGGACTATCTTGCAAAGCTGATTTTTATGATATAAAGTATATATTTTTTTAACTTGGTACCAAAGTCTCCACTCTATTGTTTAAAGGAAAAATAACATCACTCTACTACTCCTACACCAGCTCACTGCTGGAGGTGGCTGACGGGATAAGACCTCATCCCCTTCCCGTCCATCTCTTAGCTCTCTTAGTTTCGGTTTTAGTACAGTTTTTAATGATATTTTAATCTATGTAACTTTAATATTTTAATTATCTTTTACTTGTTTTATAACTTGTAAGCCACCCAGAGTCACCTTGCAAGGGAGATGAATGACATAAAAATTGAATTAATAAATACAATCTGCATTTAAATCAAATTCAAATGTTCACTGGGTATTTTTTTCAACACGTGACTGAAAGAGTTGCTGACACTTTAAGGAAGAACTGGAACAGATCCCAACTGGGGGGGGGTCGCTTTGCTTGCTCAACTTCATTAAGGGAATGGGGAGGAGCGGACTATATTTAAAGCAAATCATTGAGGGAGTCAAGCTGCTTTGCTGCAGGGAGGGCTTCTCTTCCTAGTCCGGCGATGATGATGCTTCTCATCTTCCAACAATGCGTGAAAATCCTCATCCTGCCCATCTATGTGCTTGCCTATTTTGGTTTATGGGACCCTATTTGTAAAAAAACTTTCCCAGTTTTCTTGAAGATAGCAAGCAAACTCTACAATATAAGAATGCACAAGAAAAAGGAGATGCTGTTCAAGAACATGCGTGACTTCGCCGACACCTCGGGAAAGCTACACCTGCTGGAGATCGGCGTGGGCCCCGGCACCAACTTTCAGTTTTATCCACCCAACTCATGCGTTACCTGCATGGACTACAATCCCAACTTTAGAAACATGCTGCTGGAGAACATGGCTCAGAACACGCACCTGCAATTCGAGAATTTTGTGGTCGGCTTCGCCGAGAACATCTCTTCAGTACCGGATGGCTCTGTGGACGTGGTGGTTAGCACACTGGTGCTTTGCTCTGTCAACAGCATCCAGGCTGTCCTGAAGGAGGTTCTGCGAGTGCTCAGACCGGTAAGTCAAAGGGAAAAGAGGGGGATTCAGTTTGGTCTGTCCAGACCACCGAATAATGAGCACTGGGCTGTGCACGCTTTGAAAATGATGGGGAGCAGGAGCTTTAGATCCCCCCAAACAGCACCTCTCTGCTGCTCTTTATGCTGCCGATTTTCAGACTTAACTTACGCTATGAATGGGATTCCTTCTTAAAGCAACCACACCTTTCCCGCCTGCCTGTGTTGCTGAATCATTTTCAGACGGTGTACAACTTTAATGAATATATGCACTATTGTGTAGTGGGCTTCAGTAGGCAAGGAGCAGACCAGCATAGTTACGTTATTTATTGACTCAAACTAGAACTGGAGGACTGCAGGCAATTGCCTGTAATTTATACTCTAAGCCCACAGTGCCTTAACCAATCACAATACTTGAAACACCCGCCAAAATATGAATGTTCAAAGTTTCCCTCCAAAACAGTTGGAGTTAACAGTCAGGGTCATCTAAAGGTTAGTTTCATTTTAGCTTCACAAGCAGTTGGAGTTAAGTTAGTTTCACTTTAGCAGGGATTAACACAACTTTATATATATTCAATACATAACACCCCTTTCCCCTAGGATAGTTATCATCCTCAGTCTGTTCAATATTCATAGTCTTTGAGATAGGGCGGGCGCCTGCGTATCCTGGTGGACCGCCTCAATGTTATTGGAGAGTCATGTTCAAGTGGAGTATTGTCCATCTCCAGCTGAACAGAGTCGTGATAGCCGTTTAGGTCGCCCGTGAGTGGCAGCGGTTCTATGGCCCTTCGTACTTCCGTTTCCCCGGAGGCGGCCATGGGTGATGTAGGCAAACTCGGAGGAAAACAGTTCTCTTGTGTGTCTGATAAAACCTCGGGATCCTCACCCGGGACTGGCCCAGCCTGCCGACGCCGTAACTGATCAATGTGGCATCTGACCATATGATCATTTCCCAGAATAACCTCGTATGACAAGGGCCCCGTTATCTTAGTTACCCTAGCTGCCATTTAAGGTGCCCACTTCCATAGTTCCTGGCCCAGACCAATTCACCCAGCTGTAAGTTCCTGGGGGGCTTTGGTTGAGCCGTCTCTGCTGCTATTCTGTCTGGGTGAAGTCGGTCGAGCTTCGTGGTGAGCCTGCGGCCCCACCTCAGCTCCGCTGGGCTGTGACCTGTTGCTGTACTGGGAGTTGTGTGTTGACACAGGAGGAAGTTCGCCAGGCGGTGATTCCAGTCCCCAGTCTTCATCCGCTTGAGTGCCTCCTTTGTGGTCCTGACCATTCGTTCGGCCTGATGAATGGTCAGGACCATTCCTGAGCGGATGTTACGTGCCGAATCATGTTGGCGTTGAGGAAAGATTGAAACTCTCCTGCCTTGAATTGTGCCCCGTTGTCGGACACGATTACATCTGGCAGACCATGTGTGGCAAACAGCCGGCGCAACTCTTGGATGACCCTGGTTGTTGTCATCGATGAAACCGGTGCCACTTCCAAACACTTGGAATAACTGTCTACTACAATTAGGAACACCTGCCCTTGGAAGGGGCCCACAAAGTCAATGTGCACACGAGACCATGGGACATGCGTGGTCTCCCAGAGGTGCACTGGTGCTTGTGGCATCTCCGGTCGGGTTTCTTGGCAGGCCTAGCAACTCCTTACTTGATTCTCAATGTCCTTGTCCAGGCCTGGCCACCACAAGTAGCTCCTGGCTAGAGCCTTCATTCGAACAATTCCTGGGTGCTCCTCATGTAAGGAATCCAGCACCCTGGAGCGAAGACTGGGTGGAATGATGACCCTGCTGCCCCACAGCACATATCCCTTGTGGGCCGACAGTTCGTTTTTCTGAGAAGCGTAGTGATGGAACTCAGGGCCTGGCCGAGTCTCTGGTCATCAACACCCAGTTACATCCCCTGCATGTAGGGATGCTTCAGGCAGGTCCTGGATCACCAGGATATGACAAGCTGGGGCTGGGTCCGGATCAGTCTATGGTAGAGGCAGTCGGCTGAGAGCATCGGCATGGCCCATTTCCTTACCCAGCTTGTGGACTAGCCGGTACAAGTATGCAGCCATGAAAATGGACAATCATAGCATTCGCGGCGACAGGATCTGCAGTGTCTGTTTGTCTGCTGTGAAGAGACCAAGCAGAGGTTTGTGGTCTGTAAAGATGGTGAAGGTTCGTCCATATAAGAAGTTGTGGAACTTCTTAATGCCAGCCACTATGGCGAGGCCTTTCTTGTCTATCGGGGCATAGTTTCTTTCAGCTGATGATAACGTTCTAGAATAGTATGCAATGGGGGCCTCTCTACCATCTGGCATCCTGTGGCTTAGTACTGCTCCAATGCCATATGGCAAAGCGTCACAGGCTAGTGTTAGTGGTAGGTTTTCGTTGAAATGAGCTAGGACGGAGTCCGATGATAACAATGATTTTACCGCCTTGAACGCTTTGTCTTGGGTGCGCGACCAGACCCAGGGCATTTTTTTTGTCCAGTAGGCGGTGTAGCGGTTCTGCCAGGGCAGCCTTATGCGGTAAGAAGGAGTGGTAAAAATTGAGCAAGCCCAGGAATGCTTGTAGTTTTCCCTTGGATTTTGGTGTGGGGGCTTGCTGAATTGCCTTTAGCTTTGCGTCAGATGGGTGGATTCCGGCAGCATCGATGTGGAAACCTAAGAATTCTGTGGATTCCACGCCGATCTGGCACTTTTCCTTCTTGAGTTTTAGGCCTGCCTCACGGAAACGTTGGAGTACTGCATGGAGATGTTCCGCCAGGACTGCCGCTGATTCCCCTGTGATCAGGACGTCATCAAAATATGGGCAGATGCCGGGAATGTTCTTTAGTGTTCCATAATACTTTGGAACAACCCTGGTGCTATGCTTACCCCAAACTGCAAGCGGCGCACTCGGAATGCACCTGTGTGTGTGACGATTGTTTGTGCTTCTGCGGTAGCATTGTCTACTGGTAGCTGCTGGTAAGCTGGTAAGGTCTAACTTAGCTAAGATTCGGCCTCCCTGGAGCGAAGCGAGGATGTGGCTCACTATTGGTACAGGGTAAGCATGTTGCTGTAGTGCCTTGTTTATGGTGCACTTGTAGTCTGCGCAGATGCGGACGTCCCCATTAGGCTTAACTGGGGTCACTATTGTAGTCTCCCACTGGCTACAGTCCACCGATTGGAGCACTCCCTGCTGTACCAGTTTGTCTAGTTCCGCATCAATTTTTGGCTTCAATGCAAAAGGAACCCTGCGCGATTTTAATCGGATTGGAGTTACTGCTGGATCGAGGTTGAGTGAAATGGGTGCCCCTTTGTATTGTCCCAACTCTGTGCTGAATACGTCAGCATATTGTTGGCATACTGCTGCTAGATCAGCTATTTGTGTTCGATGGATGCCCATCATCCTGATGCCCAGGGCCTCGAACCAGTCCAGTCCTATGAGGTTGGTGCATGGTCCCTCTACGACCACTACGCTGAGGGGACCCTCGAACTCTCTGAATTGTATTCTAATGGTAGCTTCCCCCCTTACGGGAACACGGCAATTCTGGAAGTCAGTTAGCACTAAGCTCAATGATTTGAGTGGGACCCGCCATCGGCTACGTTTGCAAATGTGGTCGAAAGTCCTGGAGGAGATAATGGACAGGGCCGATCCAGTATCTAGCTCCATGGAGCATGGGACCCCTTGCAGTCTTAGTTGGATTCTTATCTTTTCTTTGACGGAACACTGGGCCCCTGTGCATTGGATGCTACACCTTCCTGAGCAGTATTCAACTCTGTTCTGTCCTGGGGCCATTTCCCCTTGTACTGCTGTGTCGCAGGTTTCGTTTCCCGCTGACGACCTCTGCAAACTCTGGCAAGGTGCCCTTGCTTTCCACAGGCACGGCATACTGCTGTGCGGAATCTGCACTCTGCTCTTTCATGCTGTCCCCCGCAGCTTGCGCAGCTCTGTGGGGAAGTTGCTTGCTCTGTGGAGCATGGCCGTCTGGATGGCTCTCTCTGCAAACAATCGATTTCTTCACTCTCACTGGCCTCTCCCGAGCCTTCTGCGGTCTCTTGGTGGATCGCTGTGGGGCTGGTGTGTGTTTTAAGTGGCCAGAGAGTCTTCATTGCCTCTCTGGCAGCCTCTTCTGCCATGACTTCCTTCAATGCATCTTGGAAAGTCAGTTTCTCCATGGTGAATAAGCGCTGCTGTAATTCTCTATTATGCAGGCCGCAAACAAGTCTGTCTCTGAAACGGTCTTCCAAGTCAGGGAACTCACATTGGCGCGAAACTTGGCAAAGGGCTGCCACAAACTCTGCTGCAGATTTCCCGGATCTCTGCTCATGCTCAAATGCATGGCGCCAGGTGATTACTGAGAGTTTCGGCTCAAAATGTTCCCTTAATTTTTTCTTGAGGTCTGCGAAGGCCACAGTCTCTATACTCTATACTCAGCGATATCAAATGTGGCTTGTCTGCAGACACATAGTAAGGTTGCCGCCTTCAGGCCATCGTCTGTGATCTGGTTAGCCCGGAGATAGTTGTCTACTCAGGAGACGTATGAGCTCCACTGTTCCGGATGAGTAATATCAAACTCATTGAGCCTTCCCAATTTAGCCATTTTGGGGAGGCCCCTGTGGTGTTGGTTAATGCCCGTACTGCTGCGGTTGGAGCTGTGCTGCACTTTGGAATCCTGGGGACAGATCCCTTAGGTATATCTGTGCCTCCAGTGTGTCTTACTGGCAGGCAGGGCAGGGAGCGTGGTCCCACCAGGGCTCTTTACCTGGTCTGACACCCAGTGATTTCAGCGTGCCTCCAGTGTGGCTTACTGGTAGGCGGGAGGTGAGAACTAGGCCTGCCGGGGCTCTTTACCCAGCCTATCACCCAGTGATTTCAGTCTCTTGGTTAGCAGCAGCTCTCTGCTCTGCAACATCCCACCTTCGTCGCCACTATTGTGTAGTGGGCTTCAGTAGGCAAGGAGCAGACCAGCATAGTTACCATGTTATTTATTGACTCAAACTAGAACTGGAGAACTGCAGGCAATTGCCTGTAATTTATACTCTAAGCCCACAGGGCCTTAACCAATCACAATACTTGAAAAACCCACCCAAATATGAATGTTCAAAGTTTCCCTCCAAAACAGTTGGAGTTAACAGTCAGGGTCATCTAATTCTAAAGGTTAGTTTCATTTTAGCTTCACAGGCAGTTGGAGTTAAGTTAGTTTCACTTTAGCAGGGATTAACACAATTTATATATATTGAATACATAACATGCACAACTTTAATGTTAGTAAATGGGAGCAAGCTTCTGGCCTGAGAGAAGAGAAAACACTAGGTTGAAGCTAAACTGGAAAGTTAAAACAACTTCTCTGAGCAATGACAAGCTACTTTTGAATTGTTTCCAAAAATACCCCCCCTCCCCATGGGGAAGTCTGCATGAAGTCACCAGGGATCAAGTTTGATTTGGAGGAAACTTGAGTAGGAACCTGAATAGATCAAGCTGCTGACACTGTAGCAGGAGGACAAGGAGGGTTACATGAGGAAAACATAGGGAAAGGAGCATTATGCTGTTACAGCACAGCCTGTTCCCATTTGGTATGTCTGCTGGGGCACAGCACTATTTTGGGAGGTTTTTTTGCCTTTCTAAAGTATCACATAACATCTTTCTTTAGCACAACTAAAGGTCAAATGGATGAGAGAAGAGTTAGAAAGAGAGATTTGTCTCTTTTTTAAAAAAACATTTTATTAAGATGTAAAGTAAAATACAAAATACAAAGCAAATAGTAGGACACAATGGGGAAGAAAAAGGGAGAAGAAAGGGAGGGAAAGGGAGGAAAAAGGGGAAAAAAGAGCTAGTACTTCTGGGTGTGCTTCTTGTCTGGACTATCTTGCAAAGCTGATTTTTATGATATAAAGTATATATTTTTTTAACTTGGTACCAAAGTCTCCACTCTATTGTTTAAAGGAAAAATAACATCACTCTACTACTCCTACACCAGCTCACTGCTGGAGGTGGCTGACGGGATAAGACCTCATCCCCTTCCCGTCCATCTCTTAGCTCTCTTAGTTTCGGTTTTAGTACAGTTTTTAATGATATTTTAATCTATGTAACTTTAATATTTTAATTATCTTTTACTTGTTTTATAACTTGTAAGCCACCCAGAGTCACCTTGCAAGGGAGATGGATGACATAAAAATTGAATTAATAAATACACAGTGAAGCTTACAATTTTGTGAACCCTTTTGAATTTTTAATATTTCTGCATACGTTTGACCTAAACTGTGATTGGCTGTCCGCACAAATTCTAGACCTAGATAAAGACAATTATTAAACAAATGAGTTAAAAACATTATCCTCCTACCATTTCTGCTTGTCAAGATACGAGGCTTATTTTATTCTCCCCATCATTCCTTTGAAATTTTGGTGACTGCATCTTAAAAGGATACTATAAATTTGGGAAGAAGCGGTGAAGGGCAAATAAAATGAACACCCCCTTAAAAAGAGAAGCTCCAACATTTGATACTTTTTAGTATAGAAGAAAAGGAAAACAGTTGAACAATTAAAATTGTGAATCTGTATAAGTAGTTATTAGAAAGGAATTTGTCTTTTCTCATAATAATGGTATCTAGAGTGAATGCAGCCTCACTAGATATTTGCGATAAAAAAGTAGCATTTTTAGACTGGAAAGAATTGAGACAACAGATGAGTTAGGGAACTGTTATCCAAATATAAGTTGTTACTGTGCATACATTACAACTTGTTTGTCCTTTAATAGGACTTGTTTGACTTTATGGTCAAGTGTATCTCTTTATTCATTTAACAATAGATAAATCAGCTTCCTTCATCGTATCTTGTTGTACTGAGTTCTAGTCCCGCCTTTGCTATGAAAGCCACCTGGGTGACTTTGGGCCAGTCACTCTCCTCGGCCAACTCACCTCACAGAATTGTTGTTGTGGAGAACACAGGAGGAGGAAAGTGTGTTGGATGTGCTCTCCGCCTTGAGTTATTTGTAAAAATGATAAAGCAAGGATATAAATAAATAAAGGAATAAATTATTGAAATTTTGAGATTGATATGCGGAAATATATTGAACTGATTCAGCTACCTAGTCAACATCCTTAACTAAAAAAGGCCAATTCTCAGTTTTCCTAGAACTTGAATCACCTGTAAATCATTAATGGATAGATCGTATTCCAGTTTCATTTTGTCTCTATATTTAATTATTGCTTCAGATCCCCAGGAAGTTATATAACAACAATTTTGATTAAAGTGTCAATTTTTTATGTAATTTCAAAGTGTTCTGATTTATTTTTTCTTTTTTGTATTATTTTATTTTTTCTAGGGTGGTGCATACTTTTTCCTAGAACATGTAGCAGCTGACAGATCAACCTGGACCTACTTCTGGCAACAAGTCTGTAACCCTATCTGGGGATATGTGACAGATGGGTGCTCCGTGTTAAGAGAGAGCTGGAAATATATAGAGAATGCAGGGTTTTCTAAACTGAACTTGCAACACATCATATGCCCATTGGTCGTAAATTTAGTTTGTCCCCATATTTATGGATATGGTGTGAAGTAATTGTTCAATCTGGAGAAACCGTCTTTCTCTTAAAATTAGATTTCTGAATATAAGGGATTAACAATAACAATGCATATGCTGCAATAAGAAAAGGGTTTCCTCTATTCTATATTATTCGGAATGGAGAAAGGTTCCTAAACGTTCAGGCTGCACTAAGCCTAAATGGTACCTTGGATCAAATTTGGAGGGAGGGCAAATAATAAATGTAAAAATTAATTTAAAAAAACAATCCTACTGTCAAAAGACCATGTGGGGGAAAAAGCCCCCACCATTTTGCTGTGGCATCACTTAGACCACCATGTCAGCTGCCCAGGAAGGAAAGCTAGAGGAGGCCTGTTTTGGGGTATTACTCGTAACCTGTGTGGAGTTCTCTAGTAACAAACTGGTAATGGAAAAAGCTCTAACTTAAGCACAAGCAGAGGAGGGAATCTTGCTTAAATAGTACTTCAGGCAGAAGCCTGTGTTGGCCTTTAGGAGAGGCCTACACAGAAAGACTTTTCTCAGCTTCTTACTCCCTGTACTTGTAGAGAGGGTAAAACTGCATATATTGACATGGGATTAGACTGAAAGCTAAGGCTTAGCATTTAGAAACTGATAACGTTGTATCAAAGCTTGCTAACTGCTGAATTATGTATTATCTCCTAGTTTCACTTATCATGCTTTTCATTTTCAATAAAAAAGATTTGCCTTTTCTCTCTCTCTCTCTCTCTCTCTCTGGTGAATCCTGTCTCATGACTTTTTCTGAGTATGGGCAAATGCAAATATTGTGTCCCCTGGTTCTGGGATATATTGTGAGTTGTGTAACTGATCCATGGAAAAGCCTGGTCCTCAATAATCATTTTAAGTGGGGACTGAGAAGAGATGTGTTGTTAAACCTTAACCTGATTGTTCTGGACCAACCAGTAGCTAAGAACTGTATGTTAGGATGTTTAGCATTTATAGGGTTAAACGCTGTTTCCTTAAGAAATGGCTTATGGGTAATGTAGTTTCAGCAGTCAGTTTATCTAGTCAGTGGGAGGAGTTCAAAGGTTTATGACTGTACTTCCTGGCTCTGTGTCATTGTTTGATTCTCTTCACATTGGGATCCAGCCTCATGACTCGGACACAGCAATTATTCAACATGTGATTTATATACAGGACAGGAGGACATCACTGTCTTTTAACCTAATGATATGGATCCAGATTAATGTTGCATTCCAGACGTATTTCATCTTAATCGTGAGTTGTTGAATATCTCTGTGAATAAAGTATTCTTCTTTTATCTGTTCATTCGAGTATACAGCTACCTGTCTACACGGAAGTAGTAGGCACACTACCGTGGAAACAGGATACTGATATTTACATGTTTGTAGAAACATTTTTGGAAAATACTTTGGCACATTTGTTTAGCACCACCCCATCCCGTTTCTATCTGTCATTTACAAAAGGTCCCAGATCAGCAGGGACTCACTCTGTGGCCAATTAACGAAAAGAAATGGGGCAGCACAAAGAATCTTCCCTGTTGATGTCCCTTGGGAGATTCCAGAATTCCAAAATCCAGCTTTAAATGCCCTCAGTCTAGTGCCTCGCCCTGCAATCACATGACCGCAATTCAGGCATTTGGCAACACAGCTGCATTTACTCCTTGTGTCCCATCTTCTAGGATTAAGCCTTTCTCGCAGATCAAAGAATAAGACCTTGGAACACTTAGCCATGGTACACTGTGTGCACAATGATTAGGCAAGTGAGTATTTTGACCATATCAAATGTAGCACTCTTGAAATTGCTAAAATATTGGGGCGTGATCAGAGAACCATCAAATGTTTTGTTGCAAATAGTCCACAAGGCCGCAAGAAACGTGTTGAGAAAAAAAGACGCACATTAACTGCCAAAGATTTGAGAAGAATCAAATGTGAGCTATTATAATACTATTGGCCCTACCATTAGAAAGCGGAACTATTATTTTAATACAGGATCGCTATCCAAGTAATCCTAAACTTATGAGTGGTCACTTAGCAACCGTTCGAAGTAACCATGGATGCACCTGGGGGCTACTTATGACCTAGATTAGAAATTATGACAGTCCCATCCCATCCCCCATGGTCAAATGACCGAACTTTGGGCACTTTGTGGCTGTGGGTAGTGTCCTGAGGTCACGTGACCTCACTTTACAAGAAAACCTGGCATTTACGTCTGGTTTTCAGATGAACTATTCACTATTGGCTTGCTTAATGACCAAAAAAGATTATGTACAACCAAAAAAAGTTGTAAAACCATTTTATGACTGTCGGGACTTATGGTCTTGATGCATAGACTCCATTATGGTTATAAGTTGCATACTACCTGTATAAATGAATGAATATACCTATTAGATTATTGCTTCCTGAAATTTTTGTGTTGCTGGCTAATTTAGAATTTGCAAGATGGATACCAAAATAGAACAATGTTAAAGGAAATTCCAAGGCTAAAACAAACAGCATCACATGTATTTAAATTGTCCCCATTAACGTACAACACCAGGGGCCCTTCCCTAATTGCCAGAGTGAGCCCAAGTGGTAGGAACAGTCTCTGGAATTTGGAATTCTACTCATCAAGGGATTGCTCTTGTTGGGCAGCTTTTAAAACCCTGCAACCTCTCGCTCCCCCTGAGCCATTTAGTTTGGGCATCAGCAAGGGAAGATTACACATTAATAAGGATCAAGTAGCAGGGGCTTGAGGGCATTGCTATAGCAAAAGAGGGAAATAATTATCTTATTGGGATTCAAATTAAAACTTTGTTAGTTTGTTATCTCATAACCTGCAAGAGTAAATAGGAAAAACTAGCTTGTCTAAGCAGGCTCTCTTCCAGGTGTTAATTGAAAAATGTAGGTCAAACACAAGGCAAGTGCACAGCATCTGAATGGATTTACTTAAATTGTATGGTATTCTGTTTCCAACTGAAACATTTCAAATGGTGAATGGATTGCTTCAGCAATAATGTCTTCTACACTAGATGAAGCCGAGTCCGATACAAGAGTCGGGGTCAGAATAACAAGGCATTACCCAACCACTGTCCCCCTCCATCTCTACTTCCAGTAGGAAATAAATCAGTCTTCAACCGCTTGGGAGATACCAGAATTGAATCTTGGGATTGTTATTTTTGCAGAGAGGGGACGCTGAGGCGCACAGTTTGCCATAGCTAGGTTTTTAATCAACTCATGACTTTTTAGTATCTATAATAGCACAAGCTTATCAAAGAGCCACATGAGTAGTAGTAGTGTATACCTTTTTTTAATGAAAATTATCAGCACTTTTGATCAGTGACGTCATCAAAGTAAACAAACCCACGTGTTGATTACGTCAGCAGGTCATGGCCCTAAGCGGAAGTGACGTGCTCAGCCCCACCCTCCCGGATATGACGTGCATAACACCCTCCCCGGATGTGATGTGCATAATCCACCCCCACGTGGTGCAGGGCTCACAAGGTCATAACCCTAGTCGGATATGACGTGTTGGCCTAAGCCCATCAAGATAAGCTTGAGTAACCCTAACAGCCCTATTTTCAGATAAGGCGTGTTGAACCTAACCCCCATCAAAAAAGATGTGGCAGTCAAGCCTCTGGGGACATGATTAGCTTAACCCTAGATTAATTCTATGGTCATTCAAAACCAAAAAAAGCTAAGTAAAGTGAATAATTAACAGAGGCCTGTGTTTTTGGGAAACAAGCCCTGCTTTGGGGATCTGTGAAATAAAAAATGCTTTTTATTTCTAATCATTCTACCGTAATGATGCTTTTAATTTTTTGTGGAGTTTTAAAAATCAGTGCCTCAAAAGCTGGGGAAAAAGGAGCCCCCTAAAAGGTAGCCAGGGCCTGCATTTAACCCCCCCTTTTTTCCTAAAAGGTATTTATTTCTAGGCGGTTTTAAAATCATTTCCTCGAATGCAGGGGAAAAACAAACAAACCACAGCCCTTTTAAAACCTGGTTTTTACTTTTGTAAAAATCTAAAGACACATATTTTGCCAATTGCACCCTCAAATCCCCATGTACACGTAACCATTCGAAGCACGGCCTTAATAAACTTTATTCTGCCCCCCTACAGCAAAAGACAAGGAATATTAACAGGAATTAAAATGCTCACAAGAGGCAAGCAGCCAGGCGGCAAGTAGAGGTTTAAACCTTGTTCAGGCACGTCAGGACAGCGATTCGTGTCTGCTAGTAAAAAAAAAAGGGGGGGGGAGTTAGGACTTGTTTGGGACATGCCCAGGCATGTCATATCCCCCTCCCCCCCGTGATTCTGGGCATGCGCAATGCTCAAGGACGTGTCATTGCAAGGGGCAGGGGAGTTTGTGCGGGCAGACCTGAACAGCTAGCAATTTAATTCCAGCAGTCTTTTGAAGATGGCAACCTCTGATTCCAAAGCTGTTTTTAAAACAACAGCAGAAGCTAGCATCGCACGCTCTGACACAAGGCCCCTGCCGGCAGAATGCAACAAAATCTGTTGCAGGGGTTATGATAAAGAAAATTTTTTATTCAGACCTGTTTTGCACGGCTGTAGCATGGTGTGTTGTAACTTTAACGATGAGATGCAGAGTACTTACCGGACAGCCTGTGAAATGGTGAATGATGCTACATTATCTCCCAGCAATGGTAAGTAAATATCTTTTTATTTATGATAATGTAAATGCTGCTGGAACGGATAGCACACTAACAGGATGTGCTTTATATTTTGCAGACTCTGAATTAATAACACCTAGACAGCAAACACTTCAAGACATCCCGATTTTATATTCCTGTGGTAATCGCCGTGGTCACAATGCTTCTGCAGATTTTTCTGATTTAGACTATAACAGGGATTCTGAACTATCCCAGAGACCACGCTATCTACCCTGTGAGTTAAAGAGCTGCAATTTGTGTAAAGACTGGTTTGCTTGCGACTGCGGACATGATTTGTGGGGTACAGGCGGGTCAACGTATTGTAAAATAGCGTGTTATGCCCCTTTATTTTCTGATTCTGATAGTGGTGATGAGGGATATTTTTCTGATGGTGGTGCCAACCCCCTCTGAACTCTGTATAACCAATAAAAGACTGTGTTAACATCAACGCTTGACCATTTTGTCAGTGGTCTTTCAGTATAATGCATGAAAAGCTTCTAAGCCGTATTTATTATACACCAGGATGTGTAGGGAGTTATGGAGGTGTGAATACCCTTTTTCAGGAAGCTAGAAAACATGATAAAAACCTGACCATGAAGCAAGTCAAGACGTGGCTGTCAGGGCAAAACGCTTATACGCTTCATAAGCCTGCAAGAATTCATTTTCCTAGAAATAAAACAGTAGTGTCTGGCTTAGACCATCAATGGCAGGCTGACCTCATAGATGTCTCCAAATTTCTAAGGAGAACCATGGAAAAAAGTACATCTTAGCAGTTATCGATGTGTTATCTAAATATGCCTGGGCCTCCCCTTTATCTGATAAATCAGGGAGGGAAGTTACATCCGCCTTCCAGAATATCTTTGAAACAGGACGCGCACCCCGAAAAATACAGACAGATGCAGGTAAAGAGTTCTTGAATATCCCGCTGAAGAAACTTTTAGCACGTTATGGCATTCATCATTTTGTCACTCATAGTGAAACTAAAGCAGGCATTATAGAGAGGTTTAATAGAACCCTAAAAAACAAACTCTGGAGATATTTCACAGCTAGAAATACCCATCGGTATGTGGACATTTTGGCAGATACTCTTCAGGGGTACAATAACACTTACCATCGTAGTATAGGGGCTGCTCCTAACACCGTAAATTTGTCTAACGAAAGGATGTGTGGATGAGGCTTTATGGGGTAGCTTTAAAAAGTAAAAGAAAGAAAAAATGTCTTAAGATGGGAGATCATGTCAGGGTATCCAGACTGAAGGGTAAGTTTGAAAAGGGCTATCAGCAAACCTATACGGATGAGATATTCATCGTCAAAGAACTGGAGACAAGGGGGAAAAGAGTGGTGTATAGATTAAATGATTACACAGGTGACCCTGTAAAGGGGGCTTTTTACTTTGAGGAGCTCCAAAAGGTTCCTGCTGACCAACAGCGCATATACAGAATAGAGAAAATTATCCAAAAAAGAGGGCGGGGAGACAGAGAGAGTTTCTAGTCAAATGGACTGGATGGCCAGAGAAGTTCAACAGTTGGATTAAGGAGACTGAAGTACAACATCTTTGATATGGCGGAGTTTTACATCACCCTTCCCAGCAATGCATCAGCAGCAATTTTCCCCCAAAACAAAAATTCAAATTTTACTATTCAGTTAGCGAGATCATTGGATCTTCCAGGGTCATGGGAAGTAGGGCTAGCAGAGATACAATATCCGCATAGTTGGCACACATTAACTTCTCCTGGATATTTTGAAATTGCTAATGAGAGTAAGAGTTGGCATTTTTCTTTGAGAAGCGGGTACTATAGCAGCCTCCAACAACTGTTAGAAAATATGAACAAGGTTATATCAAATGCCAAGGATGGACCTAAGATAACCCTACATTATGATTCAGTGGGTCGAAAAATTAATCTTAAACCACATACCATTCTAGTTAGCGGAGAACTTGGACATCTGTTAGGTATGTTCCCTGGATTCAGCACCTTATATGTTTACACAGACATTGTAGAGCTCCAGATAGTGGGTGACTTCTATGTGCCATTACTGCGCTGTGTGCCTGTGCGAGGGCAAGACAATGATTTCATCACAATGACCTATGACCGTCCACATTATGTACCGGTCAGCAAATATCACATCGATACCGTTAATAGAAATCAAAACCGACCAGGACAAAAACGTGCATTTTTATCATGGGAAGGTGATTGTCAAGCTTTATTTTAGACCTTGGAAAAGTGAAGGATGGTTGTAATCAAGGAGCATGGGGACCCTCAAGACTATGTGGCTTACTACAGGGCACAAGCTGGTGGCGGCCTTCCAGGCTTCCGAGGAGCCCCCATTATGTACGGGACAGGTTTAGGGGGTCTGTTCCGTGGACTTTTTCGAAAAGCAATGCCTTTTTTGAGGCGTGGATTAGAAATCATTAAGCCGCATGTCAAATCTGTTGCCAAAAACATTGCCAGAGATGTTGTGGGGCATCTTGTATCCCGTGTTGTTGAGAGGGGGCAGGATGGATCAGGGATGTTCATAGCCAGGAAAAATTACGCATCGGGCCCGCCTATTCCGTTTAAAAAGAGAAGACTTGTGAAAAAGACCCGTCATACCAAGAGGAGACGTGCGCAGAAGAGGAAGCCCTGTGACAAGGAAGACATATTCTAATACAATATGTCATTTATTCATTCTGCTTCAGAGGAATGTGTTAAATCAGAACTGGATCTTTTTCAACTGGCGCCTACACAGACCAGTATTGAAAACAGTACCTATGTCGAGATCCCTCCTTTATCAGCGCTAACACCCAACGCGCCCCTGGAATTTTTTATCACGGGGCATGGTGAGCATTACACGGATTTAAACAACACCCTGCTGTATGTGAGTTGCAAGATTGTAAAAGCTGACGGGACGGATATTGATGATGGGGCAAGGGTGGCCCTGACCAACTACCCCATAGCATCACTGTTTAACCAGCTGGATGTTACCTTGGGAGATCGGCTCATTACACAGAGTCATCATTGCTATTCTTATCGGGCCGTGATTGAACTGATTCTGAACTTTGGTAGTGATGCACTGGGTACCCAATTTACAGCTGGGGTTTTTTACAAAGATGACTCGGACCTCATGGAGAGTACTCTACTGACAGCCGCTGGGAACTCAGGTTTCAAAGCGAGAGCAAGACACACGGCCAGTAGTCATAAATGGGACCTGCTAGGGCCTCTGCATAGCGATCTATTTTTTCAAGACAGACTGCTAATTAACGGCGTTGATGTGAAAGTCAAACTCACAAGAAGCAGAAATGAATTTTGCGTGATGAAGGATGGCAATGAGAATTACAAAGTGCAGCTCCTGGCAGCTTCTCTCTTTGTAAAACGTGTAAAAGTAGCCCCGGGAGTGCGCCTTGGCCATGCAGAAGCTTTGCTCACCTCCAATGCCAAATACCCCATTGATCGAGTGGGGATGAAGGTTTACAGCATTCCTGCAGGTAGCCTTGTGTGTAATCAGGAAAATCTATTTCTGGGGCAGCTACCTAAACAATTAGTGATTGGGTTTGTGGACAATGCATCTTTTAGTGGGGATTATGAAAGAAACCCGTTCAATTTTCAACACTGCAATGTCAATTTTTGCGCCCTGCATTGTGATGGCAAGCAGATCCCCACAAAGCCTCTTCAGCCTGATTATGAGCACAGTCTTTTGGTGAGAGAATACATGCAGATGGTGCAAGCCACAGGCAAAGGCATGAAAGACAGGCCGCTGTTAATCAACCGGGAAGAGTTTAACCGAGGGTATACTTTGTATTGTTTTGACTTGAGTCCTGATCAGGGGTGCTCTGAGCACTATTCTTTGATCAGGAACGGTAACCTCAGAGCCAAAATTAGATTTGCACAACCCCTCCTCAACACCGTCAACATGATTCTCTATGCAATCTTTGAAAACCTTATTGAAATAAGTCACACAAGGAATGTGCTTTTTGATTATATGTGAGTATGGACACACTGCAGCTCCTCCACTTGTTCTCTGGAAATACTGCCTTTCTAGGGGTCTACCCTTGTGACCTGCTACCCCAGAGATAAATCTCCAAAAGACCTTTTGGATTAATTGTAAATACCCACCCTCACACTCTGCCTGGTGAACACTGGCTGGCCTTCTACTTCCCATCTCCCGGATATGGCGAATTTTTTGATTCTTATGGAAGGCCGCCGGATAGCCCTGACTTTCCTGACTCCATAGTGATATTTTTAGAGCAGCAAGCTGAGAAGTATACATTTCACCAACGTCAACTGCAGCACCCCAGCGCTGTGACCTGCGGGCAACACTGTGCGTTTTTTCTACTGAACCGGTCTAAAGGAGTGGCCTATGAAAATATTTTAAAGATGTACTCCAATGCTGATATTAAAAATGATCAAATGGTAAAGCTGTTTGTAAAAACTATAAAGGTGGGAAGGGGGCTTGGAACCTGTAACCGTCACCAATGCATGCAGACATGCTTGCCTTACTGTAAAATAAAGAAAAAGACTTAAACGTTTTTACTTGTTTCACTGTGTTTTTATTCATTTTACAAATTGAGCCAGTCACCAAACCTGAACCTACTTCTAGGATTTAATGTCCAAAGGCTAGAGGGGGTACCGGTAATCAGAGTCTTCTGAGTCCCAAAAGGGGTTGTCATAACAGAGACGGGGCTAGTAGCAGTTTCATCCTTAACAACCAGAGAATCTTTCAACTTTTCTATTTGCTCTTTAACAGTTGTAGACCCCAACACAGAGGTTGGAACATTCACCTCTGCCATAGCATTCATAAAGTCATCCCAGCCTTTAGGTTTCCGCTTCTCAGTAGGGGCTCGGTGCTGCGAGGCTCCTTTCACCAAGTCTAAAATATTAGTACCAGGAATAGGGACCCCTTTGTATAAAAAGGTACCGCGATCATCCCAGGTTGAGACGTCCTGATGCTGTTTCATTTTGTTCAGCAAAAGTTCTGCATTTTTCCTGTAACGGGTGCTCACACCCCTTAGGATCTCATCCATCCCTGTGTCCTGCGGAGATGGCTGTGGCAGCTGTTCTGGTAATGTTGGAAGTGGCCGAGGCTCTTCCGGTGGATAAATGAGATTCAGTCTGTCCTTTTCAGACTCATTTTGCCTGGTCAGTCTTAGATACCTCTGCAGTGCAGAATTGTAGAGCTTAATCTTGTCATCCTCACACAAATCAGCTCTCTGAAGAATGGTACGCATCTCATCATCCAACCGGTCAGTGGCTATAGCCCCCATAGTAGGCGGCCTGCCCTGTAGCTGCTCCATCTGATGACGCGACACCAGATACATTTTCTCGGCATGGTCCATGGTTTATCCAGCTAACAGGCTAGTCAACAGCGGAATAGCTGTCCCTAGTAAGGGACCGATAAAACCACCCGACTGAAGTATGATCTGCTTCTTCTTTTTGAGTGAGACCTTTCTATCACTCAACTTTTTAATGACACCTTTCTTTCTCTTTAGAGACCAGAATTGTGAAGGTTTCAGAGGAAGGTTTCCTTTTAGGGTGTTCAGAGCTATTTCTGCTATTGCCCCCACCAGGTCATTATTAGCATTGCATAAGATGGCTTTTCTCTGTCTTGATCCGGACTTTACTAAGATTTTTAAAAGCCCCCAATTTCTACGTACCCTCTCTGACATCTTAAATGAACTAGTGCTAAGGTAACCGGGCTACTGTTTTTTACACTTCTTTTTCATTGTGTAAACAGTAGGCCAATCAGGTGGGAAGAGGCCTGTTCTCAATCTGTAGGATTCTGGAGTGGGGGCTGCCAAATCTACCAAAAGGTACCCGTGTGGTTTGTGAGTGGCATCTTGGAATGCTTCTAAAAAATACTTTGTGTTAGTGGGATACATCTGCCTGGCCAGTGTGACAATTTGCATCTGCTCACGAGGGCTGCTGAATAAAACCAAATATTTGGAATTCAGAGCTATTGTTCTTATTTTCTTACCTTGGAAAAACAGGTTTTGTAGTATGAGAATAATGCTCAGGTTTCTGTGATGAATGTATTGTGTAAAAGCCTTCTCTATTTGATCGCTGTCACCGGCCGATGCCATGAGATCATCTATCATGGCTAGAGTGATTTGATTTGGCGGAAACAAATCATCATCTTCAAAAGAAGATGGAAGCCCCTCCATAAACTTAATATAAGGGAATTTATTAAGCAGTTCTTTGTACAGAGGTTGCCAACAGCTATAAAACCATACAATATTTTGAGGCATTTGAGACAACGCAACATCGCCACGTTCTAACATTTGTTTGATAAAAAAAGATTTGCCAGAATTGGACGGCCTGCTTATAATGCAGGAGAAAGGATGTACAAATTGTGCAATATTTTCCACCATCCTTAATAGCCGTAAGGCAGCATACAATAATCCTCACTCTTTAATAAACTTTTATTATACACTACTTTTAAAGTTTTTTGGAGGACCCGCGTTTCTAGGGTCCACTGTTTCTTAACCCTAACAATCCCCAACTGTTCTACCCTGATCTCTTTTTCTCTCTCTGCACCAGACAGACAATAATCATCTACCAAATCTTTCAAGCTGTCAAAATTAACCTTATTGCTATTACCACAGTTTAGCGTGATTCCCTTCACCTTTAGCACCGCTTCACCGTTGGACAAAGCATAAGCATACATTTTGGGACCGGTCGCAACAAACTTTGTTATCGTAGTGTTTGGTGGAATCTCACTTGTCAGCTGTCCTAAATAATCACCCAAAGGATGTGTCCACGCCCCCTCTCTACTTACAAAAATGACCGAATCGGTGTCATGGTACAGGCACCTATCGCCCAGCCCATCCAGTAGCCTGTATAATTACAGCCGTGCATAAGCCATTGTAAAGCTGGCTATGAATACATTAGTGCATGTGGATTTGGTGGGGTGGTTCTTGGCTGTTTTCCATGTCACAACGGCTGTCTCTGTATCCACAAACTCACATGAGGAAACATCATAATACGGCACAAAAAGGTATTTGAATAAATCCTCAGGGTTTGTCACCACGGATGTGGTCAGTTGATTGGTGCTCTGGCCAAACTTACCCCACAGCGAATTTAAGAAGAGTTTGGCAATCTGTCTTTTAGCAGGATTTACTTCAATGTGGTCATGTCGTAAGCGGACACCTTCCATCTTTTCATAACCCTGAATATATTGCTCTTTATCCTGTTCTGTTTTGCACCAGTCAGGGTAACCACTGGCCTTCTGTTTCTGTCTGAGATGCATGTTCATATACCCTGAAAATAGCTCATTTGATGTTCTTTCAAAATGCCAGATCTCATAGATTTCAACAATTCTGTAACCTTTTTCTAAAGCTACATTCAATTCAACAGTATACCATGTCCCAGTCAGAGCTCTTTCCTCATCACTGTGTTTACAGGGGGTGGTTTGCAGTTTTTCTGTGCAGGTTGCACACAAACTAAACATTAATTTGCCCCCTGATTTGTGGGGTAGGACTGGGAAATAGAGATTCCTTGGCGGGTACACTTTGACTTTGGCTAACCCAAAATATTGCTTTATGTCCCCAAAGTTTTGAAATATTATTTGTGGATGGCCAATTGGGTACTCCTTGGTCTTATTCACAAAGGGGTACAAACTGGTGAAATCGTAGTATAAAATTTGTTCACCAGATTTTGGTTTGTAGTACAGGCATGTAGCATTTGTTCTTCCACCAAAAAAAGCATCTCGAGGATTCAAAGGAGTTGGGAGCTTGTTCTCAACTAGAAACTGCTTCAAAGAAGTGTCATCCTCCACCATGGCCCTCCATTCGTGTTCCCAGATACAGCGCACAGCATAGCCCTGGTCCCTGAGGTACTCTTCTTTAATCGTAGTACGGTTGTGCAGGTTACCATATGTTGAATCAAGTAATTTGTTGAAGTCTTTTTCAGAGTAGCAGACAGGGCACCCATGAAAAAAACAACCGTGAAATTCAAAAGCTGTGGGAGTTCCATTTATGACCGCAAAACCATCCAAAAAATATTTGCCTACTTGCTTTTCACCCCCCTTCAGAGCATGCTGAATATTGAGTTTCTCAGTGTGCTCTATATGCAACAACTATTGAATCGCTGGAACTGAATACCTTTTCTGTGTCTTGTGATAACTGTCCAAAGGAGCTAATGCAATGGTATTGCTCTTCAAATACATGAACAGGTACTGTGCCATACAGACAGATGCCAATGTGATATATTGGAAGGGGTCAATGCATCGAATCTCTATCTCCTCAACAATATCCTCCCCGACCCCCCTGAAACACTCACGCTCAGTCATATTCATCACCTGTTCCCTAAATCGAATACAGGCCTCTCTTAATATATCTACATCTTGTCTGCAATAGTAAGCCAGAGCCTTCTTTAGTTTAAACACAGTACCTGTATTAGCAGCGTGCCATTTCATGAATTCTTCTCTCTCCCCGGGCATCATGGTTTCAGGGCTGTAATACTTGGTTTCAGGGAGTGGTCCCACGTAGTCTCGATTGGCCATTGTATTGAACAAGTGGGGGAAATATCCTTTGCTGCCTTGAAACCCCATAGCTTTGGGTAATTTGCTTAATTTAAGGAGCAAAAATGAGAGGCTATCAATAAACCAAATCTTATAATCCGGTAGGGTGATACACAGCAGTTTCCCTCCCTGACTTATAAGTTGAACCCTAACCTTTTCACGGATCAGCTGTCTCAGTACTAGGTACCCGTCATAACCTTTGGAGTTGTGAGCTATAAAAGTACATCCTTTAAACTCAAGATTTATAAATTTCTTTACAAACTGCTCCAGGCATCTATCACCATAACAATCCCACCTCACAACATCTTTATCATACCAATCCTTCAACATATCCCTGGCGCAGACATAATTAGGTATATGGGTGCCTGTCTCTTGACAGCATTCAAAATCATAAATGATATATCTTTCGCCAATTCACGGTCGGCACAACGATTTTAGAAAACATAAATGCCCTTCCAAGCTTTCAACCTTCTCAGAGCATTGTCCACACTTGGTTCCCTTGCACTTTTTGTGGGGTTTAAAGACATAAACCCCACACGTTTCACAATATTTTTTATTCTTACAGTCAACCTTTCCCTCCATAGCGAGTTGTGTGTGTCTTTCAAGACATATCTTAGACCGGCAAAGCTCTTTGCACCTACAGCAGCGTGTCTTCTTCTCCTCCACCTGCTGACATTCTTGCCTGAGGCATGCTGTACAGATATATTGACAGCCATGATTAAATTTGTGGTGGTAAGGTGTGTGGCACAATTTAAAGAAATAGCGTTCACCCAGGAAGCCCTTGATATTTTTGATGCCATAGTAATGCTTGTCGTGTAACAATATAAATACTATTTTTTCTTGCTGGGGACTACCTGTGACAAAAAACCTCCACCCGTCCTGCATATAAAACAAGATTTTTATAGTGACCCTTAAAGCTTCTTCAAAGAGGTGTATCTGAGAAAAATCAATCCTGTTTTCTGTGGAAACACCCAGTCTGCTGTGAAGTTCCCTGGCCCTGGTAATAATTTCTTGATTTCTAACATTCACACCAATCAGCCAGAGCAAACAGCTAGCAAAACACAGAAATTCACCTCCCACATTGAAATCTACTAGGTGCTGTCTTTTTTTCTCCAGTACTCTGCTGAGCAGCACAGTGTTTAACTTCCTAAGCCCTCCCCCCTCCTTGTTCTTCACGACGGTAACCACTAATTGTAAATTACTCCCCCACAATATCTCTGCCTTACTTTGAAGCAGATTTTCAACACTGGTCAGAAAATCATCAGCATTTAAATCATTCACACACCTCCTAAGAGAAAAGAGAGGTTGATTTAACCCCTCTGCATCCAACCGGAGTTGAACAAAATCGTTTGGACCTATGTCCCTAGCAACATTATTCAAAAGAGTCTGTATCGTATTATGAATAGCCTCTATAGCATCGACAAAAGACCGGATTCGGTCAAGATTAACAAATCTATAACGATGATAGTATTCCACAGCCCTGAAATTTCAGATAGGCTTCTCCCATGCCTGCACCATATCCAGATAAACATCGTTCATATTCTGAGTGTTTGCAGAGTTAGGGGCTTGTAGCTGTGGCGTAGAATGACATATCTCTTCTTCTGGTTGAGACACAGGGATAGCATCACAACTATCACTGTCTGCTGGGGGTGCGGGAAGTCCGCCTCCATGCATTTTTGCTTTTTTGCAGGCCGGCTCTGGTTAAGCAAACAAACAAACAAACAAAAGGCTATCACCAACATTCCTAATAATGTAATACCACCCCCCTTTTAGTTTCTAAAAAATAATACTAATGGTTTTGTAGTTGGATAAAATGCTAGATATTATACCTCCTAACAGCATTCGTGTTGTGTGGCTTGTGGTAGGCTGAGGGCTCATGTCATGCTGGGCCCCTTGGAGCTCTGTGGGGATTGCGGGGTCCACAAATAGCTGATCACCCTCCCATTCTGAAGGAAAAGAAAAACCTCAATGGTCAGAATTGTTGCAGAAATGTTTATAAGAATCTAAATGTATGAAAGTATGAAAGACAAATACCTTCATATACCCTCAAACATTCTGAGTCTGTCAATTGTTGTTCTGGGAGAATTGCAAGGTCCACAAATGGCTGCTCGTCCTCCCATTCTGAAGGAAAAGAAAAAAACCCAATGGTCAGAATTGTTGCAGAAATGTTTATAAGAATCTAAATGTATGAAAGTATGAAAGACAAATACCTTCATATACCCTCAAACATTCTGAGTCTGTCAATTCAATCTAGTGAAAGAAAACAATCAATCAATCAAACAAGCAAGCAGACAAGAAAGTTATAAGCTCTATTTTGCATCTAAGTGTTTAAAAAATTAGGCATAAAACTACTTACAATAGTTGGTTCCATTCTGAAAAGGGTCTTCTTAGCAGATCAAATGGCTCCGGAGGTATGGGTATGCCAGAAACCAGCAAACGTGACAGGACGTGACAGGATCAGTATGGGCCCTGCTTTTATACATGTTGGTGATGTCACAAATTAATCACATCAGAGGAGGTGTGTTCTTCACACCTTTTGCAAAACTGGCCACCCTTAACTACCTAGGAAGCGGCATTTGAATAGTAGGTGATGTTACAAATTAATCACATCAGAGTTGATGAGTTCTTCACCCCTTTTGCAAAACTGGCCAACCCTGCCTTATCAGGAAAACCCAATTGAATAATATCACATGAGCTTTGATTAAATTGTGTTTAACATCTGACAAGGTTAAACAGAGGTCAGCAAAAGAAAAAACATAATACATCTTTCATGTGATTTGTAAAGCACATTTTATTATAAATTTCATAGCGTTAACAGTTTCTTGTAATTAATTTCTGTTACATTCTGGCATATGAACCTCTTCAGAGACAATGGGAATTCAGCTTCGATCTTTGACATTAATGACAGTGGTTTACTGTTCTTCTCGATACGCTGTATGAATGTCTTGAGCTCACCAAGGGAATCCTGGGTGAAATATAAGTTATTCACTTTGTCAGAAATACTGATGATGATCCAGAGAACATGAGGCATAGAAAGTCTAAAGCATAAGCTGTTAATAAGCTCTGTTTCACTGATACCATCCACATGATCATCATCATCTGCTTGTAGACATCCCGTTAAGCAATGGTGTAATATTTTAATGATACATGCTTTCAGAATCTGAGGCATGCTGACATTTTGAGGCTCCACCGTTTCTAAAGCAGGAAATAAGGTAGAATTAGGCTAGCTGTTTCAACTAATCAAAATACTGTTTTCTTAATGTTTAGATTTACTTACCATTTGATGTTTTGCAGAACCTGCAATAACAAGGCTTTATATGTTTGTTCTCTTCAATGAAGCCATATAGTTCAGGTCCTTTTCTTATTCTACGCCCACGCTTGGGAGGTTTGGGGGTCAAATTTACATCAAACAAATCTCCATCAGTATTTGCCATCTTCAAAAGACTGCTGGAATGAAATCGCTAGCTGTTCAGGTCTGCCCGCACAAACTCCCCTGCCCCTTGCAATGACACGTCCTTGAGCATTGCGCATGCCCAGAATCACGGGGGGGAGGGGGATATGACATGCCTGGGCATGTCCCAAACAAGTCCTAACTCCCCCCCCCTTTTTTTTTTACTAGCAGACACGAATCGCTGTCCTGACGTGCCTGAACAAGGTTTAAACCTCTACTTGCCGCCTGGCTGCTTGCCTCTTGTGAGCATTTTAATTCCTGTTAATATTCCTTGTCTTTTGCTGTAGGGGGGCAGAATAAAGTTTATTAAGGCCGTGCTTCGAACGGTTACGTGTACATGGGGATTTGAGGGTGCAATTGGCAAAATATGTGTCTTTAGATTTTTACAAAAGTAAAAACCAGGTTTTAAAAGGGCTGTGGTTTGTTTGTTTTTCCCCTGCATTCGAGGAAATGATTTTAAAACCGCCTAGAAATAAATACCTTTTAGAAAAAAGGGGGTTTAAATGCAGGCCCTGGCTACCTTTTAGGGGGCTCCTTTTTTCCCAGCTTTTGAGGCACTGATTTTTAAAACTCCACAAAAAATTAAAAGCATCATTACGGTAGAATGATTAGAAATAAAAAGCATTTTTTATTTCACAGATCCCCAAAGCAGGGCTTGTTTCCCAAAAACACAGGCCTCTGTTAATTATTCACTTTACTTAGCTTTTTTTGGTTTTGAATGACCATAGAATTAATCTAGGGTTAAGCTAATCATGTCCCCAGAGGCTTGACTGCCACATCTTTTTTATATAACAAGTTTTATTGAAATTTTTAAATTTTACAGCCAAGTGCTTAGGACTCATCGTGGAGATAGGGCACTCCATAAAACAAAATAGAACATATAATCATACATAAACAATTTAGGTTACTTCTTTAAAATTTCCCTCTCTATTTTATCAATCAAAAAACAAAACAAAACAAAAACAAAAACAAAACTATCAATAATATTTCTACCCATTTCAAGCTTAATTAACTATTAACATATTCCAATTAGCATTACATAGACATATAGTATACAGTTCGGGTATCCATATAATACAGACCATATTATTCCAAATATTCACTTTATATTTCTCAATTAAATTCTATCTCTTATTCTATTTCACATACATATTTTATAGATGAATATAACTTTACATTTTTAAACTCTTTTACATTAGCTTAAGTTATTTCTAATTATTTCTAAGCTAAACATATAGCTATTATATATAAGTATATTTTAAAATTTCTCCACTATATTCTATTTCCTATACTCTATCAAACATTTTTATAAGTCAATCCATTCTTCAATCATTGCAAGTAAAAATATCATTAATATTTCACCAATCTCAATACAACTCCTTTAGTTTTAACTTTTCCAGTTTTCCATAGTTGCCATTCCAAACCATAATCAAATCCATAATTCAGATCAATATTAATCAGACTAAAATCTTAAACCTTAAAAATCTCAAAAATATTAGCTCACTTGAAGTCTCTAAAAACCATTTTACCCGTCAAATAAAGTTTTAACACTCATTTTTAAACCTAATTCTAGCTTTCTTTTTATGCCAAGTAGGTTTTCACAATAGGGCCTTTAGCTCCTCCCATCTTAATATTTGATTATACACATTTTCCCACAGTTACGTCTGATCATAGTCTTCTTCTCTTTTTCCCAATATTGTCTGCACTATGTAATCAGTCTTAGTCAGTATGGTGATTATTCGTTGTTTGTATGTATTGTCAGCATTTTTAATGTCTCGTAATAGAGAGTCCATTTCTGTTGTTTTTAAATCTATAGATGTTTCAATTGAATTCTGCCTTTGGTCCTCAGCAATCTCCGTCCTTTGTATATAAGGTGTAACATCTTCCTCTTCAGTAGATTGTAGATATAAATCCTGCATCTCATTAAGTTGTAAATCTAATTGTGTATCATGATCAGTTGGAGTTTGAAATTCAGTTTTTAACTCTGAACCATCCTCATTCCTAAGTGTCCTGAAATGTTCTCTTAATTCTTCTCTCATTTCCAAGATTTTTGCTAGTATGAATCCATAATTAAGCTGTGTATAGGCTTCCATTCTTCTTCTTCTCTCTCTCTTTTTTTTCTATAATAAAAGTACAGCAATGTCTGGGCGTAGCGCCAAGTTCAGCAGTTCAGCTACCATAGTTACAATGTTACGCTAAGACTTTCTGGGCTTCACGCCAATTTCCGGGATACATTGTAACCCTCCAATCCACATAACTCCACCCAGTAGCCAAGGTAGTTTTTTTTTCCTTTTTAAAGTGAATAAAAATGTTCAGAAGGGGGGGGAGAAAAGAAAAACACTCCACCCCCTCCCTAAAAATTTCCACTTAAATTGAAGACCAGCAAACAGAGAGAAAGAGTCACAGTAAGGCTTTTTTCTTCTTCTTCTTCTTTTTTTTTTTCAGGATCCCCTGAATTCCAGCAGTTCAAATACACAATAAAGAAGTCACTTTTTTCCCAAGTATTCAAATGCTGCTTCTTCAAGGGAGGGAATAGTTTCTAGAAGCTTTTCATAGGGAAGTAGAGAAAATAACAAGAGGGAAGGAAAGTTCTCACCCGGATCTTCCACGGTGGTTCTTTATGCTTAGATGTTGCTGTGACTTTTGGCTGGAGCAGCTAAGTGATCGGCCATGTTACTGGCCGATCTTTTCCCCGTCGGCCCAAAGGTGATTTCTCGGACCGCAGAGGGAGCCGCCGCTCCCTCTGCGATCGACGAGTGCCCTCCTCTACGGTGGTCGCCCCTCCAGGGTGACTTTCGACCCTGTCCAGGGTCTACCGGCGGGGGGAAACTGGACGGCAAAGAGAGCAAGTTCTTTGCACGTCCGCTGGCGCTGCAACCGGATCCGGAAGTCCTGACTGCCACATCGTTTTTTGATGGGGGTTAGGTTCAACACGCCTTATCTGAAAATAGGGCTGTTAGGGTTACTCAAGCTTATCTTGATGGGCTTAGGCCAACACGTCATATCCGACTAGGGTTATGACCTTGTGAGCTCTGCACCACGTGGGGGTGGATTATGCACATCACATCCGGGGAGGGGGTTATGCACATCATATCCGGAGGGTGAGGCTGAGCACATGACTTCCGCTTAGGGCCATGACCTGCTGACGTGATCAACACGTGGGTTTGTTTACTTTGATGACATCACTGATCAAAAGTGCTGATAATTTTCATTAAAAAAAGGTATATACTACTACTACTCACATGCTTATCTTTCTCCCTACTGATTTTAGATTTCAAATACTGTATTACTTTGGGTGAAGCTTGATAAAATGTCATGTTGAGAATCTTGGATTTTAGCTTGCAAACTAAGTTGTATGACTGCATATGCAGAACCAAAAATCGAATCCTGCCTTTTTATGCATTAAAAGTTCATTTGCTTCATTATTCAGTAGTTATGGACTTTGAATTTTCCTGATGCTTTTCTTCATAAACCTAGTGAATATCTGAAGGCAGAACAAGAAACAAAGGAGAGAATCAGCTTAGAACTAAAGAGAAATTTCTTGACAATTAGAATAATTAATCAGTGAAATGACTTGCCTCTTGAAGTTGTGGGTGCTCCAACATTGATGTTTTTTAAGAAGAGATTGGACAACCGTTTGTCTAAAATGGTATAGGGATTCCTGCTTGAACAGGGAGTTGGATTAGAAGACCTCCAAGGTCCCTTATAACTGTGTTGTTCTGTTTCAAATATCTGATTAATTCTGTCTAATTCTATACATCGTACATTACAATCCACAGATCAGATTTTGTTTAAATTCTTAGTACACTCAGTTCTGTACCTCTGCAGAACCAATTGGGAATTACACTTAAAAACTTGTCTTCACCTGGCTAGACTCAGATTAAAATAAACATAACCTTAGAATCCATCTTTGCAGCACCCACCAGTGCTTTCTGTCCATTTATAATAGCAAATAGGTGAAGGGACCACTACTGAGTTTCTGAATGTATAGAAAATCAAATTATGATAGAACAACCTTGTGGTATTTCCAGTGCTTGTGCCGATAGCTAGTTACTGTAATTGCCAACAACCAGCACGAGTGGGTTTCTCTCTAACAGAACTTAGAAGAAAATAATGCTTAGTTGCAAAGACAGGGAACTTCCTAGCCTGGATAGAGAACTTGCTTTCCTCCCAAAGTTTTGAACTTCAACATCCCTTCAATCCCCGTCCGCACGTTCCAAGACTCAGCGTAATAAACTCTCGCTTCTGCCACCTTTCTTAATTTACATCACTACTGATCTGGGCGCGTCCAAGAGATGTAAGGTAGGGAAAACCCGGGTACTGTATTACAGGAAGGACGGAAGGAAGGAGAAAGAGAGAGAGAGAGAGAAAGTGAAAGAAAGAGAAAGAGAAGAGAAAAGAGAAAAAGAAAGAAAGAAAAGGCAAGGCGCTCTCGCGTGCTGAAACCGCGGAGCGCACGCGCCATGTGAAACTCGCTCCGAGAGCCGCGCGGCACACGAGACGGACAACCGCAAAAGAAGCCGACCAGCGGCCCCGGCGCCATTTGCTTCATGGAACGAATATGATTCGGGGCTTTCGTTCGTCCCTCTTTTTTTTGTGGGCGCTGTTTCTGCTGCTGGAGCTCCTGTCCCCCGCCTCCCTCACAGACGGTGAGAGCGAGGCTGCCTGCCTGAGCAGGGGGTTGGACTAGAAGACCTCCAAGGTCCCTCTCAGCTCTGTTCTTAATTTAATTTAATTTAATTTACTTTAACCTGTTCGTTGCTCCGTAAGGCAATGGCCTTTGAAAGAGCTTGTTCTCAACGGTGCTCAAAAGACCGAGTGGCAGAAAGCACCGCTGTTAGTAGGAAAGCTGCTCCCTACAGCCCTAATTCATGCTGATCCCGTGGTGGGAGTGCAGGCGCTCAGGGTGGCCCTAACCGACCCCTCCCCAGCTTGAAACCTCCGTAAGGAAAAAGCTCTGCTCGTCCTTGCTGAGATTTCTGCAATCTCCTGTCAACAAGTATCGGATTCCTCCTCCCTCTTCTTCCTCCCTTTTGTGCGCGAAATAGAGCCCGTAATTACCGGCTATTTCTCTCTTGGCAAATTGAAACAAATTCAGAACTAGACCAGAGGAACAGATTCATCATACATACTCTTCGTTATCGTAGGTCATTCCTAACCCATTGTTTCATCTGGCCCAGAAGGGAAGGGAAGGGTTGCTGAGGTGCTAATTGCCTAACCCGAGTTGGCTCCTATCCCGAGGTGGAGACAATAGTCTGGAACTGGGTTTTCCTGCTCCACTTTAAAAGTGTTTCCAACTTGGGTTGACATGAGCCCAATTCTGCACTTTCGCTGCTGTGCTTTCATTCAATGACAGCACTTCTCTTGGGAGCTGCCATCACACCCCTGCCCCAGTGAGCACTAATGGCACCCTATATTGCTATATCCAGGGTATCTGCATCCAGGAAGTAGAATGTGGTTGTATGAATGAGCCCACTATTGCTTGTGAACCAGATCTCCACTGTTTGGCAATTTCTGGGTCTTCAAGAAACAGAAACACTGGATCATTGGCTCCTAACCACATAAACAACCAATGGTTAGGACATAAAATAAGTTCTGAGGAAAGATTGGTGAATCACTGCCCCAAGATAATGAACTGGTGAATTTCTATTTTTTTAAAAAAGTGGGTGAAAACGATAAGCATTCGGCCAATTTATCCTTCTAGGTCAAACCACAGGCAGATAAAACTGAGGTTCTGCTTTGTTCAGCTAGTAGGCATGCCAAATGGGAAATTGTTAAGTACAAGGAGAAATTGGCAAAAGAGTTTCACACAAAAGTTCTATCAGTGGAAACTGCACAATAAGTATCCTATTATTCCCCACTGACTTGTACAGACAAAAGAATTGTGCAGGCGTTGAGCAGTGACTGCAGGAAACTCCAAGGGAGCAGACCGTCTCCCAACTATCGATAATTTGGAACTGGGGTGGGAGGGTGTTTGGGAGCTTCAAAGATCAGAAGATTTTTAGTAGCTTGCATATTGTTGAATATGTATTAGAGTCACAGAATTACTTGAACAATAAAGCATTAACAATGCAATTTTTAAAGAATTATCAAATGTGGTGATACAATACTGTACGTCTATGGACGGTCTCAATCATCCAGGTCACAGTGGTCCCAAAGATGCTTTTTCCAAAAAGCAACTGGACTTCCTTGCTTTTTTAAAAAAAATATTTCACTTCTCGTGCACTGAAGAAGCTTCTTAGCTAAGAAGCAAAATGTTTTCAAAAGAAAAAAAAGAGAGAAAATCCAGTTGCCTTTTGGAAAAAGCACCTTTAGGACAAATGTAGAGATACCAAAGAAGCTCTCCAATGGAAAATCACATGATGTAGGACTAGTGTTCTTTCTTTCCAGTACAAAGTAGATAAGTCTTGCTAGCATACTTTGTAATGTCACGTGGATAAGGTATTTTTTTAAAAAAAGAGGCTGCAAAGGCATATTTGTGTCATGATTAGGTAAAAGTGGGGAAAGATCTGTCATTATGCCCATATTAGCTCTATGAATGCTTTGAAAGTGGGTAATCATGAATTTTCTATTAAGACATGCATGTGTTGTTAACCATACCCTATTTAACATGACATTAAGCATATGGAACTCCATTTCACTGAGATCAAGGATTTATTCCACATTTTTAGGTACTGGGAACAATCTAGCAAAAAAGAAGTATGCATATTGTATTAACTAATACATGTAGGAGGAAAGATGTGCTAGTCTGGATAACAAAAAATCAGAAGGGACCTGTTTCTGACTAATTTTATTAAAATTAAAATTAAAACTAATTTTCAGTCATAAGCTTTTGTGAGTTGCAGCCTTTAATAGAATAGAACAGAACAGAACAGAATTCTTTATTGGCCATGTGTGATTGGACACACAAGGAATTTGTCTCCAGTGCATAAGCTCTTAGTGTACATACAAGTAATAGTGATAAATCAGGATCATAAACAACATAAAAATACATTCATCATAAATCATAAAATACAACACTTCATCATAAATCAAAAGGTGCAACACTTAGTGATAGTCATAGGATACTAGCTAAGCAAACAACATAAATCATACTACGATACTAAGTAAAACAATATAAATTGTAAGATACAAGCAACAAAGTTATAGCCATAAGAAGATAAGGATAAGTAATAGGAAAGATGAGGAGAATAATAGTAATACAGCTTTACTAAGCAGTTTGATGGCGTGGGGGAAAAAACTAAATAGAATAGAATTGGTTGATTAGAAAAGGTACTACCAGACACCTTATTTCAGGCTGTTGAAGGCCATTTTTAATGTTTATATTGCTATCCTCTGAACAAGAAAAGTGGTAATTTTCCCCCCATCAATTTCTAGTACAGGTAATCCTCGACTTACAGCAGTTCATTTAGTGACCGTTCAAAATAACAATGGCACTGAAAAAAGTGACATGACTATTTTTCACACTTGCAACCATTGCAGTATCACCATGGTCACATGATCAGAATTTGGATGCTTGGCAACTTGTTTATATTTATGATGTGTGTCCTAGGATCCTGTGATCGCTTTTTGCGACCTTAAAAGCAAAGTCAAGGGGAAAGCCTGATTCACTGAACAACCATGTTACTAACTTAACAACTGCAATGATTCACTTAACAACTATAGCAAGATAGGTTGTAAAGTGAGGCAAAATTCATTTAACAAATGTTTTGCTTAATGAGAAATTTTGGGCTCAGTTGTGGTCTTACCTGTAATTTCTAGTTCTCAGGAGCTAGTTTTAATATATTGTTGAATGTTGGTTATGTTTTAGTCTTTCAGAGAAATATTTCTTATCGTTAAAACTATTTTGATTTCTAGAATGTGGAACAAGGCCTGCGGTAGATGAGTCCATAATGGGCTCCCGGATTGTAGGTGGACATGATGCTGAACCTGGGGCATGGCCATGGCAAGTCAGTCTTCAAATTCATTACAGTGACAGAGCATATCGTCATATATGTGCAGGAGTTTTAATCGGTAACAACTCAGTGCTGACTGCAGCACATTGCATTCAAGATTATCCGTATGTATTTTTCAGTTCCAAATGGTTTTCTGTCCATTTTTGGTGAATGAGTATATAGCAATAGCACTTAGACTTATATACCACTTCACACTGCTTTACAGCCCTGACTTAGCGGTTTACAGAGTCGGCATATTACCCCCAACAATCTGGGTCCTCATTTTACTGACCTCGGAAGGATAGAAGGCTGAGTCAATTTCGAGCTGGTGAAGATCAAACTGCTGGCAGTCAGCAGAGTTAGCTTGCAATACTGCATTCTAACCACTACCCCACCACGGCTCTGGTTAAGGTGTGTATATATACACACATACACATACACACATTTTGAAACCAGGATTATGTAGCAACAGACAATCCTCCAAAGAAAGAAAGAATGTTTTGGGAAAAGGAAATGAAAACAGACTTCCTCCTCCCATTAATTGGTACACATGAGTACATATACCTGTGTATATACCTGTCATATTTTAAAGGGAAAAAAATAGGAACCAGGACAACAAACAACATTTTAATTGTTTCCTGTAAAATAAGTCATTTCTATAAAATTCCCACTTTAAAAATTGTATTTATCTATATACCAACCATTCTCTCCCTACACAAGTAATCCCCCCACCCAAAACACGCATAGTCAGACAGACACATATTCCCCTCTGTCCTTCCATATGAAATGGCAAAAAACAAAATGAGATGTTTCATTGGGTAAGGATAGGATAGGAAGGGCTATCATTTTTCCTCTGCAAGACATGATAACCACTATGTGGAAGCTGCCTTAAGGTAGTCTGGAATTTTGCAGCCCCAATATGGAATCTGTAAGGGGAAGGAATAGCCAAACTGGATGGAAATAAAGTGAGAGGAAAAATGAAAAGAGAAGGAGAAACCTTTTTATGTATTACAGAAAGATACCAAATTGTGTGATACATATAATTACATTAGAGAGTGTCATAGAAATGTGTGGCGTTATACTTGTGGGAAGTACCTAAAGGAAGGGACTGATTTAACTCTGAGAGTGCTTTCATTATAAATAACATTGATGTGCCAATTATGTATTTATGAATCTCCTTCCTATACTATTTCCTTCTTCCACATATCTTTTGCTTATAGGGGCAGGAGATATTCTGATACTTTAATCCACAAATTGAGCTTAATATGTACAAAAAAAACCTTAAAAAGCATTTATTGTAGGTTTTAGTGTTTGTAGGTCAAGTACCAAATATATATATAACACAAATGCCAGGATAATTGCAATTAATATAAGTGTATTAATCAAGTCCAGTTACTATTGTTTTGCATCAATCTCTGACATTCAAGAGGAATCTTCAAAGCTTTTATCAGCTAACTTGGCAAATTCCATAAAGAGACATTGTCCATGCTTTCTTGTTGCAGATAAAAATACATTTTATTGTTGAGTTTTATGTCTTTTCCAAGCCAGAAATCACTCAACATTTAGGTTTGGGATGAGGGGGAATTATGGTAAGTTTCAAGTGTTTATGAATCCATTCCCTTTTGAATTGTCAAATCAGGATAGGGAATGGTACAATAAATTATCCTGTGAGATAATTTATCATCAGCCTTTTTCAGTTCAGAACAAATCCTACAGATCAGAAAATCAGCTATCTTCAGGAAAGGCAATATAGACTACTTGTGTGCAGCTTTTGCATCCTCGGGGGCCAGTATATGTCTCCCTTTGCATTTTTGTAAGTCAGTGTCCAGATGTGGAAGACCGAAGAGCAGTGGTAAAAGTAAGTATGGAGGAAAGAAGACCCCAGGGAGAGGAAAGTAGGGAAAAACATCTAGGAACCTAGAAAGACCAAAGCAACTGCAGAAAAAAATGATACTGGTGGCAAAATAATCAAAGTAACTAAGGGAACTACAGGTTTGAGGATTGGCAGCAAGAGAGCCAAGATCCCAACAATTTGACCAAAGAATGGAAGAAGTAAAGGCAAAGAAGGGTAGGGCAAAGCATCTAGCTTCAAGAAAAAGTAGCTGGATTTGTTACTTTGTGCTTCTTAGTCAATACTGGTATTAAAATTCTGTAGAAGCTTTCCTGGGCTCTCATAAGCTTAAGTACTGCCAATAACATACTTTGATGAGTATTAATTCTGAAACCTCTTACTAGCAGGCAAAATTATTTCTGTAGTTCTTCGCATTAGTCCTCACTCTGCAAAGGCTTCCAGTTTCTAATAGGAAATCTTTTCTTAATTTAGAACAGAATTTCCAAGACAACTGCCTTCATTTGAATGACATAGATAAAACTGCTTTTGGCAAAGATTGGCCTTGATTTCAGAATTCCAATCTGAAAATTCTTGAACTGAAGTGAAATTACTGAATTATTTTGACTCTTGTTTGTTATCAGTATTTCTGATGTAACAATTCTATAGTATCTATTGATTCTTATGGACCTTTGATTTTTTCCCTAGGAAACCAGACAAGTGGAGGGCTGTAGTTGGTTTGCATCATCTTTACATACATTGGCCTTTTTCTAAAGAATATCATATCAAAGATATCATAATCCACTCTGATTATGAATTTGGAACTTTTGAAAATGATGTTGCCTTGTTCAGATTGATGCAGTTTGTCAAGTACAATGATTATGTCCAGCCTATCTGCTTACCTGACTCTGCTCTCTTTCTGAGTGATAAATCTAAGAATCCATGTTACATAAGCGGGTGGGGAAGCACAAAGGAAAAAGGTAAATCTATTCTTATTACTTTAATATTAAGATCAAGATTTTAGTGATTTTAGGCTGTAGTCTTATTCACAAATTAAATAAAATCAAGGCTGCTAGTAAATGTACTCAGTAAAAACTTACTAGCCATAGTGATAGTACATTTTTTAATAATCTTTTCACCAAACTTTCTGGATATGTATCCACAAACAATGGAATGGATTCATTTTGTAAAAATTCTTTTTTTTCCTGGATATTGAACTTTTAAAATGTTTCAGAAACATTATAGAAGTGATGTTATTATCAAATAAATCCAATTTTGTCTGGATGAAAGGGTAGTAGTAGAATTTTTCTTCTCTTGTTCTTACATGCATTATTGACATAACCTGAATAGACAGGACAGAACAGTATTTTACTGCAATAAATGGGAAATCTAGATTTTTAAAGGTGCAAAACCTCTGGCTTCTATATGTTGCTAAGTGATAGCTCTCACTGCCTTGGACAATATGGTAATAGTGAGAGATGCTGGGAATCAGTACTACAACATCTGGAGAGCCAGAATTTATAATTCCTCAAGGCAGTGATAAGCCTCCAGATGTTGTTGCGCTATGATTCCCAGCATTTTTTCATCATCACAATGTTACTCTTAGGCCACTGGCATGCATGCCATACATCCTATGCTATTTGTATATTGCCAATAGCATAGGATGCAGGCTAGTCCATTACTATTAGACATTACGTAGCCAGGATTGATGGAATACTACCATCACTAAATGATCAATGAAAATTGAAAACATACTACAGTATAATTTCAAATGCAATATTGTGATCTAAAACAAAAAATTAGTCAAAATGTGAATTTTATGCTTAACATGATGGTGTAATGCTTTGTGAGATGATAGCTTATTGTACCGACAACATAAATTTTAAAATTCTCCATAATGATATTTGACCTTAATATGACACTCAAAGTTGCAGTAATGAAAAGATGAAAATGAATAGACTGAAATATAGCAGTCAAACAAATAATATGGATTTGTTATATAAAATTTGCAAAGATTGTCAATGACTATAGATACAGTATGAAGTATATGGGGCAGGAAATTTGACTTATAGTCCAAAAACCTTCAAAATTCCATGTTTTTTCGACTGGATTCCCTACCCTATCCCTATATTACAAACATAAACAATCTTCCAGCTTTATTTTATGCTTTCATTACAGGTAAAGGTAAATATATATTACAAGAAGCTCAGGTTGACATTATTCCATTGCAAATCTGTAATAGCTATGATTGGTATGCAGGCACAGTATCCCTGAAAATGATTTGTGCTGGCTCTGAAAGTGGACATGTTGATAGTTGCCAGGTAAATTGTTGATCATTTCATTTTAAAAATATTGTGAAACTATCTTCTACAGCTGTTACTTGATCAATTTTTAATGAGTAGACGCACAATAATATGCCCAAATAATAGGAATACAATCAGTTTGGGAAGGAAAAAATAGTTGATGACAGTCTGTGTCATAAAATGGTTATTTGAATTTTTATAGTAAAATTCAAAGGACATTTTGCTTTTTCTAAAATCATTAGATAACGGTAGTTACAAAAATGACTGATAATGCCTTAGGCACACTACAAAAGAGGGGGAAAAAAGTCACTCGTTTAAAAAAAAAATAAAAAAATTCCTGAAAGCAAAAAGTTGTTACAAGAAAGGTAAAGTTCTTATAGAAATTTGCAGGACATATTTTTAATTTATGCATATGAACATGAATATAAAGAAAAATAAATCATGACTGTTTCACAGTTTTTCAGTGAAGACCTTAGCAGTGGCTATGGGATAGTAGTAGGGTGTCCCATTCGTTTCTTAGTTCTGGTTTCAGTATAGTTTTTAAAATCTTAATTTGTGGTTTTAATGTTTCAATATTTTAATTACTTAGTTTTATAATTTGTAAGCCACCCAGTGTCACCTTATAGGGAGATGCGTGGCATAAAAAAAATTAATAAATAATAGTAATAATAGCAAAAAAAATTCTGATTCAGATCACTTCAACTGTTTTCACAATAGATCACTTGGAAATATAGAGTGATTCTCAATACCTGCGTACAAAAATGCTTGATGGTAGATAAGCCCCTAACATGCTGAGTTTATAGTGCAATTTCAGTGTGGTGTAGTCACTAAGATATTGGGCTGACATTAGGAAGACCCAAGTTCCACATTGCCCTCAGCCATGGAAGCTCACTGGGCCACTTTATTCTACTCAGTACTTGTACAATCTGGGAAAAATAGGAGAGACTGCTATATATTCTGCCTTGATGTCATAAATGAAATGCATCTTATGAATAAGTAATCTGCAAATTACCCAAACAAGATATCAGTGTATGTGTATCTAAAGTATCTTAATTTTAAATCTTGTGATCCAACAAAAGCCAATATTTCCCCTACAGGATATCCAAATTTATTTACATTTCCAAATGATCATTATTTTCATTTGATATGTTATGGCAAGCATAACTCAGACTAATAGGATTATATGCTATTATATGCTTCAAAATAGCAATACCTAATTTGTCTTATCTTTCTTTTTCACATTGTAGGGAGACAGTGGTGGTCCTTTGGCATGCTACTTCTCAGATGCCAACAAATATTATTTAATAGGAATCACCAGTTCTGGCGTTGGCTGTGGCAGACCAAAATTTCCAGGACTCTATGTGCGTGCTGCAAGTTACAAAAAATGGATATATTCATATTTATCTAACAAAACAAATATTGTAAGCGTCCGGCTTGTCCTAATTTTGGGAACTGCTGGATGGATAACTTTCCATCTTGTATAAAATTCAAATTTTATTGAAATAGGGTGACAGATGATTATATTTTAAGTTTTTTTCTTTCCCTTGCACACATATATTTTTCAGAAAATTCTCAGTAATGGAACTAATTGATTTATGTGGTAATTCAATATAATAAACCTAGTCTTCTAATCTTAGTATTCTAATCTGCTACTTATGCACACATACCTAGAAAGAATTTAACATTTATTTAATTGATATTTTAAATATAAGCACCACTGTTATGTACCATTTATGAGCTATAAAATATATAAAAGCTATCGCTATTAATTGTATTAAAATACTGATTGACTCTATAATCGCTTAATGAGTTCAAAGTCCTGACTTAAAAATGTTCTTAATATTTCCATACTTTTTACAGCATTTTAAAAATAAAACTTATTTTACAAATGTGTGAAATTGCAGAAAAAAATACAGAACAGCAATCCCTTTCAATTGATTACACCTTAGAAGTATAAGGGACACTTATATATAAAATAATAAAGTGACTAAATTAGTGAATCAGAAAAATGCTGTGGATATAGTTTACTTGGATTTCAATAAGGCATTTGGCAAAATATGTCTTGGTAAGATAGAACAATGTGCAATAGACAGTACCACCACCAGATGGATTTGCAGTTGGCTGATCAAACGCACTCAGCATATAGTCCTTAATGGAATTACATCTATATGGAGGGAAACATGCAGTAGGGTACCTCAAAATTCTGTCTTGGGTCCAGTGCTCTTCAACATCTTCATAAATGATCTAGATGAGGGGACAGAAGGGGAACTCATAAAAATTGCAAATGACACCAAGCTGGGAGGAGGGGGAGAGAATTGCCAACACCTTGGAAGGTAGACTCATGATTCAGAAGGATCTTGACAGATTTAAGCATTAGGCCCTAGCCAACGAGATGCAATTCCGTAGTGAGAAAAGCAAGGTCCTGCACCAAGGCAGGTAAAACTAAATGCACATCTATAGAATAGGTGGTACCTGACTCAACAACAACTGCAAGAAAGATCTTGGTGTCCTAGTGAATCATCACTTAACTTTGAGCCAGCATGGGCTGCAGCTGACAAAAAAAGCCAATGCAATCCCTGGCTGCATCAACAGAAGAACAGCATCAAGATCACGAGAAGTGATAGCACCTGTTTATATTGCACTAGGAATACTGCATCCAGTTCTGATTCCACGATACAGAAAAGATGCTGAGACACTATAAAGATTGCAGAGAAAAGCAACAAAGATGAGAAGGTCTAGAGGCTAGATGTATGATGAATGGTTAAGAAAATTAGGTAAATCTAGCCTAATGAAGAGAAGGATTAGTGATGACATGATAGCTGTCTTCTGGTACCTGACGGGCAGTCACAGGAAGGAGGGAGTCAACTTACTCTCCAAAACACCTGAGGGCAGGACAAGAAGAAAGATGGAAGCTCGTTAAAAAGAGATCCAATTTGGAACCAAGAAGAAATTTCCTAACAGTAAGAACAATTATTCAGTGGAACAGCTTGCCTCTCAGAGTTGTGGGTGCTCTGTCACTGGAGGTCTTCAAGAAAAGATTAGACAACTATTTGTCCGGTACCCTACAATAAGCTATTTGACAGTTAGCCTCCAATGTCCCTTCCAAACTTATGATTATAAAAATATATAACAATTCTTACCTGGAAGTAAAAACTGGCTGGACCTTAATATAATCGGTATTAAAATTGCATAGGTAAACTTAATGACTTTCTGTTTTTCTTTCTTTTCAACTTTTTCAGAGATTGTGCCACTTTTATGATATGGCAATATTCGAGTACCACCAGTTGCCTAGCAGGTGGACGTGGCCTGCTCGACGCCACTCACTGGACACAGCTGACTCAAGACAGCTGGGTCAGAACAGAACAAATCGCACCGGCTAACTCAATGTGGGGACAACTCGGTGCCCCACAAACTCCTCGCCTCCCCAAACTGCTAGCAGCCAAGCACATGTGTGTGTGTGCGCGCGTGCACACCCACACCCCACATTCCAGGTTTGGGGACTTTTATCCACAGAGGAAGGAGAGGGCCTTCTCCCCCAAGCCCAGGCGTGATTGGCAATTTGCTAGTTCAGATGTGGATACAAGCCTCCAAGCTTGGTATGTTTGTGTGTGTGTGTGTGTATAGCACGCTAAAGAGATGTTCTTTTCCCAATCCCAGACATCGGTGTTTCCCTGTCTGGTGCCTCCTCCTGGCAAAGCAGGAGGTGGAGGACATTTGCAGGATGCAATTTCCTCCGAGTCCAACTTCTGTCTTGACAGATCTGTGGAGAGCAAGAGGAGGTGCCAGGGGAGCAGTGCTCCCAGGTCCTGCACAAGGAAGGCTGGCCCTTCTCGAAAGGGAATTCCCATTTCCAATCGTGCGTGGTAAGGATGCTGGCTTGTTGGGCAGCCTTCCCTCACACAGTTCCCCTGCCATCCCCTCCTCCTCTCCAGAGATCTGCAGGGGAGACAGAGATCTGGAGGGCAAGGTGCAGCCTCCATATTGGCCACTTCTACCTCTCCAAGCCCTCTTTGATTAAACATACATTATATATAAATTAAAACACAGCCAAAAAGAAAATTAGTGTCAGAATATTAGTGGCACACCTATCAGCAACTGGAAGTGCATAGGTCCATGTACTTCCCTTCCTTGTCTCACAACTCAATTGATACATCCTTTAATTTTCAGACACATCTTTTTCTCATAAGCTCCTTAAAAAACCAACAAGGTATACTGTAATTAGCAGGAAAAATAAATCTAGCACTTCTGAATTCTTTCCCCAAGGAGGAAAGGAAAGTTCACAGCCTGCAGGTTGCTAGCAAAGTTGTCAAAGAATGTAGTTATTGCTGCTAAAGAGAAGAATAAATCACGAATCAATTTTGCAGCTCTCTCCTGTTACTATATCCTCTTACCTCCAGAATGTGGCCTGGGATTGCACAAGGGGCTAGGCTAAAATCCGGTTGAGTAGTTTGCAGCCAGGTGTTCAGTACAGACCTTGCCAATGTGATTTTAATAGCCCAGGAAGGGATAGGAAAACCCGAGGAAAACTTTGCAATCAATAAACCATGGTGGACTATGCTTGTTTTGCCCTATTTTGATTCTTCTCCCCAGCAGCAGCCCATCGATTTTAGAACTGCATGGCCACAAAGACAGAGGCCTTCAGCCTCCCAATCCCTGCTTAGAGAGGGATTTGCATTTTGGCCAGGGTCAGGCCATATGCCCCCAATCAAAGGAAAAACCTGAATCCAGTGGGCCAGAAGGCAGCCCAGCCTCCGCAACCCTCCGGTTCCTTCTCCTCGCCCTCTGGGCACAGACGCACTTGCAGTTCCTCGCCATAGCTGGGGCGGGACTTGCAAGTACCTTCATCCGCTTCATCCTGCAAAACCGCTCACCTGGCGCTCCCGCCCGCTGCCATGCCAGCAGCCCTGACTAAAGGCTGAGCGCTCCAGCCTCGCCCAGCCAAGGAAGGGGACAGCAGCTGAGACTACAGCAGATTTGCAGCTTGTCAGCGGCGCTCAAAGGCTGCCCAACTTTACTCCGGAATTTCGGGGTTGGAAAACAGAGGGGCAGTGCTGCATTTGCAGGCCTGGCGGCACCTGTTGAAAAGCCTTCTGCTTCCCCCCGGCAGTTACCTCCTTCGGAGCCTTCCTGATGCCAATGGGTGTGCTGGCATAGGTCCGCCTGCTTTATCCTGCAAAGCGCGGCTCACCCGGTGCTTCCCATTCTCACACACACATTCCTCCAATATCCTCCCCATTCACACACAATTGTTCCTCCAATATCCTCCCCATTCTCACACACCCGTCTCTCCAAATCCTTCCCATTCTCATGCACACGTTCCTCCAAAATCCTCTCTCTCTCTCTCTCTCTCTCTCTCTCTCTCACCGCTTCTGTGAGAAAAGCCTTTCCTCTTCTGCCTCTTTCTCCGGAGTCTTTTCTTCTCTCCCTCTCCTGCCCAAACTGCCTCCTTTTATATCCCTTCCTGACTCCGCCCACTCCTCCTCCTTTCTCTATCAGGTGAGCCAGAAGTGCCAATCCTGGGGCCTTTGTCTCGCCCCAAGCAGCCCTGCAGCTCCTGAGGACTCTCTCACGGCAAGTCCTGTGCTATGCCACTTTGGCTCGTTCCCTCCCCCGCTACCCTTGGCTGGGCTGGGCAGGGCCGTGTACCACCTGCCACATGCCAATGTACCACCAATGGTGTTGTGTCCTGGGCCTTGCTGAGTTATTCAGCAAGGCTCAGGAAGTCTGCAGAGACCAGAATGGTTGCAGAGACCTGGACAGACAATGTGTCTGCCTGGGACCCAGACAGGCTGTCTCTAGCCTAGCGCGCATGCGCGAGGCGGGAGAATAGCCTGCAATCATTGGTTGAGCATCTCCTTGCACAGGGAGTATAAAAGGGCTTGTTGCCACTGTTCACTTGCTTCTGTTCAGTGAGTGTACTAATAAAAAGACATCTTTTGTTGTGAACTGCCTCATCTCAAATGTCTGCTTGTGCGAACAGAACATTGGCGACGAAGGTCGGATTTGCCGTTTGGAAGCCTACAGAAGTAAGATAGGCCTACTCACTTAAGGCCTGAATGAGAAGAGAAGCACGGCGTCCAGAAGGAGCAACCGCCTGCCAGTACGCATATGCTGGAGGTGGGCTTGGCTTCGTAGGACCCCTTCTCCTTCCTGGCGGCGAGAGATGTTGACGAGGCCGTCGGTCACGAAGATGTCCAAGCTGGGTTGTCTCGGTGAATTCGACACTTCACACCCGGAATGCTGGAGCTCGTACGCAGCTTGCGTTGAAAACTATTTTCGGGTGAACAAAATCCAGGAAGACGGCCTGAAAGCGGCTACCTTGTTGTGTGTCTGTGGGCAAGAGACTTTTGAAATTGCCGAGAATCTTGTCGCCCCAGCACCGTTGGAATCGATCGCGTATGCCGATCTCAAGAAAATGCTGCGAGAGCATTTTGAGCCCAAGCTATCAGTAATAGCTTGGAGGCACCAGTTCGAGCAGCAGGACCAGCGGCCCGGAGAATCAGCTGCGGACTTCGTTGTGGCCGTGAGGCAGGCTGCACGACCATGTGCGTTTCAAGATTTGGAGGAAAGGCTCCGAGATAGACTAGTGTGCAGGTTGCGAAGCCGCGAGGTGCCGCAGAAGCTGTTTGCGAAGGCTGATGTCACGTTCCAAGATGCCTTAAGAGAAATTGCAGCAGAAGAAGCAGCCGGCAGCACAGTAAAGGCCTTGTGGTCGATGAAGAATCATCCAGCTGCCGTCCCCGTCCACCAAGAAGCCGCGCGTGAGGCCTCTGGAGAAGACTCCGAGGAAGAAGAGGTGGACAGACTTCAACCGGTGGCGGAGAAAAGACTGCAGGAATGCAGAGGGCCGCCGCCTGCATCCCTTCATTGTTTTGCCTGTGGGGGTCGCCACAGGAGGGCCGACTGCCATTTCCGTTCTGCTGTCTGCCGAGCATGTGGCAGGCAAGGCCACATAGCATCAGCCTGCATGGGTCGTCAAAAGAACAGGTCCCCTGAATTGCCTCTGAAAGGTACCAAGGTCCCCAGCCAAAACAGGGTGGGTTTTTGCGCGTCCCATAGGGGGGTGTTTAAGACAGGGGTTCACCGGCCCCTTAAGAAAAAGCTGCGCATTGATGTACAGTTGCAGGGAGTTCCCCTGGCCATGGAGCTGGACACAGGGTCCGCTCTTTCTATTATTTCAGTAGACACCTTTAACAAGGTTTGCTCCCGGAATGGCTCATGAGTCAAACTCAGGCCCTCCAATCTCATCCTCACGGATTTTCAGAACTCGCAAGTAAGTGTGAAGGGGGAGGCCACGCTCAGAGTGCAGCGTAAGGGTTTCAATGGATTATTGGATGTGATGGTTGTTCGGGGTGATCGAACGAGTCTTATAGGACTCGATTGGTTCAAGGCACTTGGGATCCAGGTGACTGGGTTGAATCATCTGCAAACAGCCAGCCTTATAGGAGTCTGTAAGGAGTTTGCTGATGTATTCAGCCCAGAACCTGGCTCATACAAGGGGCCTCCCATTACGTTAAAATTGGATCCAAATATTACATCCATCAGGGTCAAGCCAAGGAGGGTGCCTTTTGCCCTAAAGAGCAAAATTGATGCCAAGTTGGACAAATTGCTCCAACAAGGCATTCTTGAACCTGTGGACTCTAGTCCATGGGAAACCCCCATAGTAACGCCACTGAAATCAAATGGTGAAGTCCGAATATGTGCGGACTATAAATGCACTTTAAATAAAGCCTTGCAGCAACACGCATATCCTGTGCCGGTGGTGAGCCACATTCTGGCCTCACTTAAAGGAGGAAAACTTTTCGCTAAGCTTGACTTAGCTCAGGCCTATCAACAGTTACCTGTTGATGAGGCAACAGCTGAGGCACAAACTATAGTCACCCATAGAGGGGCTTTTAAAGTAAAGAGGCTGCAGTTTGGGGTCAATGTAGCCCCTGGCATCTTTCAAGGGGTGATGGAGCGAACGCTCAGGGGTATTCCGGGCGTCTGCCCCTACTTTGATGATGTCCTCATTGCAGGAGAGTCATCTGGGAACTTGGCTGAAAGGCTGAGAGCTGTCTTGCTGCGTTTCCGCCAAGCGGGGCTGAAGCTACAGCAAGACAAATGCAAAATAGGTGTAACATCCACCGAATTTCTAGGGTTTCGTATTGATGCAGAAGGCATCCACCCCGCAGAGTCCAAATTCCAGGCCATCCAACTGGCCCCTAGTCCCCAGTCAAAAACGGAACTTCAGGCTTTTCTGGGCCTCCTTAATTTTTACCATTCATTTCTCCCCCACAAGGCTGCTGTGGCTGAGCCGCTACACCGGCTCTTGGACAAGCAGGCTCCCTGGGCATGGACAAAGGTCCATGAGAAGGCTTTTAAAGAAGTCAAGGTTTTGCTACCCTCCAATGCTGTACTATCTCACTTCAATGAGCAATTGCCTGTGTGCATCGCATGTGATGCTTCCCCTTATGGGGTAGGAGCAGTGTTAAGTCATCTCAAGGAAGATGGAACTCAGGTCCCTGTGGCCTACTATTCTAGGACCCTCTCATCTGCAGAGCGTAATTACGCGCAGATTGACAGGGAAGCCTTGGCAATAATCTCAGGCATCAAGAAATTTCATGCTTTCTTGTATGGACGCCATTTCACGGTCTATACTGACCACAAGCCTTTGCTGGGGTTGTTTACAACCAATAAACAAACTCCTCAGATTATATCTCCTAGAATGCTGAGATGGTCTATTTTCTTAGCAGCTTATGATTACACCCTGGTTCACAAACCAGGTACTGAGATGGGCCATGCTGATGGCCTAAGTAGGTTACCTCTTAAACAAATAGAGGCAGACCCTGCTCCTGCTGTACACATTCTGTCCATTCAGGACTTACCTGAATCTCCCCTCAATGCTAGGGATGTGGCTGCTGAAACTGCCACTGATCACACGCTTGCACGCGTGCTGACATGCGTGTTGTCAGGATGGCCTGACACGTGTCCTGGTACAGACTTCCAAAGCTTCTGGCGTAGGAAGCATGAATTGTCCAAATTCAAGGGGTGTATCCTGTGGGGCAACCGAGTAGTCATCCCGGACTCATTGAGGACTAGAGTCTTGCTCTCTCTCCATGAGGGACATCCGGGAATAGTGAGGATGAAGGCGCTCACGCGCAGCCATCTTTGGTGGCCTGGACTTGATAAGGACATCGAGGCCCACATTCATGGGTGCCAAGTGTGCCAGCAATCACGGCCAGAAATGCCCCAGGCCCCTGTACATAGGTGGGAGGAGACACTCACTCCATGGTCACGCGTCCATATAGACTATGCTGGGCCCTTTCAGGGGCAATTCTTCCTCCTCCTTGTGGATAGCCATTCCAAGTGGCTAGAGGTCGTTCCTGTATCCTCCACTACTACTGCCAGGACCATCCAGGTGCTCAGAGGAATCTTCGCTTCCCATGGCCTTCCTGATGTTTTAGTATCAGACAATGGTCCCCAATTTACCTCTTCTGAGTTTCAGGCATTTCTCCAAGCCAACTTGATCCGGCATGCCATGTCTGCTCCTTTTCACTCTGCCACCAACGGTCAGGCTGAACGCATGGTGCGCACCACAAAAGATGCATTAAAGAGAATCACTCAAGGACCCTGGCATCACAGGTTAGCTGATTTTCTTCTCACACACCACACCTCACCATGCGCAGCTACTGGAAAGAGCCCAGCTGAACTCCGCTGGGGTCGCAGACTTATTACGAAGCTGGACAGGCTGCACCCAGACCGGGTGGCTTCACAGGTGTTGCAACCGCGGGCACCTAGGAGACTTCAAGTGGGTGACCCGGTTTGGACCAGAAACTATGGGCATGGGCATCTCTGGGTACCTGCTGTAATCTGTAAGGTCTCTGGGCCACTGTCCTACGAAGTGGCCTTAGAGGATGGTCGTGTGCTTCGACGCCACATTGACCAACTGCGCTGGAGGCTTCCTGGCCACATTTCCTCCCCTGGCTCCACTCTCAGGGGGGAGGGGGACCTCAATTATGATTGTGGACCACAGTCTCTCCAAGAGGGGGGTCTCCAAATGCTCCAGATGAGGGTCTTGCCATGGAGGCGGATCTTGACTCTGGCATAGATGCAGGGGGTCTTGCCATGGAGGCGGCTCCTGACTCTGGCAGAGGCCCCTGGCTTAGGGCAAATGGCCGTAAATTGGCTACTCAGGGCACTCCTGCTGCTGGCTTTGGGCTCGAGGGACATTGCTCCCAAGGGGAGTCCCAAGGACTTTTGGGGAACTCCACCCCACCAAGGGACTCGGGGAACTCAACCCCTCCAAGGAACTCTGGTTTGGGTTTAGCGGATCCAGCCAGTCAGCAGTCAGGGGGAACCCCTGGGTCTTCTGGGTGACAAAGTCCTGGTTTGTTTTGCGCAAACCGTGAGCAGGCACTCCAGGCACCTAGCACAACTCCCACAGCTACCATCACACCTGTACCTATTCTGGCTCTGCGGAGATCAGAACGGGTTAAGGGTCTGCCTAAGTATTTACAAGAATATGTGAGGTCCCTGCGAGGCCCATGTTTTCGAAGCGTGAAAGAATGTGGATTCCACGGAACCCTAAGGGAAGTAGGTTGCCAGGAGTAGGGGTGATCGCCTGGCTGTTTGCCGGTCTAATATTGGCCTAGTGCTGTTAAACAATGGGGACAGTGTTGTTTAAGCCTAGGGGGGAGGGGTGTTGTGTCCTGGGCCTTGCTGAGTCATTCAGCAAGGCTCAGGAAGTCTGCAGAGACCAGAACGGTTGCAGAGACCCGGACAGACCACGTGTCTGCCCGGGACCCAGACAGGCTGTCTCCAGCCTTGCGCGCATGCGCGAGGCGGGAGAATAGCCTGCAATCATTGGTTGAGCATCCCCTTGCACGGGGAGTATAAAAGGGCTTGTTGCAATTGTTCACTTGCTTCTGTTCAGTGAGTGTACTAATAAAAAGACATCTTTTGTTGTGAACTGCCTCGTCTCAAATGTCTGCTTGTGCGAACAGAACAAATGGTATGCGTACCACCGGTTGAAAAGCCCTGGTTAGATAGCTGTTAACATTCCGAAACTGAAAAGATAAATATTCAGATTGATTATTTTCTCTGTTCAGGTACAATACAGACAGGAATTTAGGAATAGCTTTTAACATTCCTAAATTGAAGAGATAAACAGGCTGAAGATTATCTGAAGATAAGAAAAAGTTTGTTAGTACAAATTGGGGTCTGGTTTATCTCTTTAGTGAACTCTAAACAACCTTTTTCCTTACAATTTATGCCTCTTCTGACGTCAGACTTCATTTTAATAAACATGTGTGATATTATAGGACGCAAATGTGTAACATGCTTGACCACATGTGACTGATTTCCTATGCAAAGGGGAGGTTACTTTTATTCTGTCCAATAAACTTTCTTCTTGGATGGTTCTTTCTTATGCTAAGTATAAAAGTTGTACACTAAAGATCGGGGTTCCCTCTTTGAATGAGAGGAATCCCTTTTATCTGAATATTCTGATAAATTGTAATAAAATGATCTTCCTGTCTCGGTTTGTCTCATTGGAAAATATGCATGCCGAGGCATGAGCCTAAAAGAGCCACATTTGGCCTTCATTAGTTTGGGAACTAAAATCCAAAGTAATACAGTGCTTGAAATCTAAAATTAGTAGAGAGAAAGATAAGCATGTGGCTCTTTGATAAGCTTGTGCTATTATAGATACTAAAAAGTCATGAGTTGATTAAAAACCTAGCCATTGCCAACTGTGTACCTCAGCCTCCCCTCTCTGGAAAAACAACAATCCCAAGATTCAATTCTGGTGTCTCCCAAGGGATTGAAGACTGATTTATTTCCTACTGGAAGTAGAGATGGAGGGGCACAGTGGTTGGGTAATGCCTTGTTATTCTGACCCCGACTCTTGTATCGGACTCTGCTTCATCTAGTGTAGAAGACATTATTGCTGAAGCATTCCATTCACCATTTGAAATGTTTCAGTTGGAAACAGAATACCATACAATTTAAGTAAATCCATTTAGATGCTATGCACTTGCCTTGTGTTTGACCTACATTTTTCAATTAACACCTGGAGAAGAGCCTGCTTAGACAAGCTAGTTTTTCCTATTTACTCTTGCAGGTTATGAGATAACAAACTAACAAAAATTTTATTTGAATCCCAATAAGATAATTATTTCCCTCTTTTGCTATAGCAATGCCCCCAAGCCCCTGCTACTCGATCCTTATTAATGTGTAAATCTTCCCTTGCTGATGTCTAAACTAAACGGCTCAGGGGGAGAGAGAGGTTGCAGGGTTTTAAAAGCTGCCCAACAAGAGGAATCCCTTGATGAGTAGAATTCCAAATTCCAGAGACTGTTCCTGCCACTTGGGCTCACTCTGGCAATTAGGGAAGGGCCCCTGGTGTTGAAAGTTAATGGGGACAATTTAAATACACGTGATGCTGTTTGTTTTAGCCTTGGCATTTCTTTTAACATCGTTCTACTTTGCTATCCATCTTGCAAATTCGTCTTTTTTTCTCAACACGTTTCTTGCGGCCTTGTGGACTATTTGCAACAAAACATTTGATGGTTCTGTGATCACGTCCCAATATTTTAGCAATTTCAAGAGTGCTGCATCCCTCTGAAAGTCTTTTTTTACATTTTTTGACTTTTCAGAGTCAGTTAAATCTCTTTTTTGGCCCATTTTGCCTGATGAAAAGAAGCTGCCTAATGCACACCTTGATATAGGGTGTTGATCGAAACCCTCCCTCATTATACAAATACACGTCATCTGATCTGCTTATATCCACTAAGCATTGAAGTTTATACTGCTTGGAGGTGGAAAATATGCATGAAAATGATATGGTCAAAATATTCACTTGCCTAATCATTGTGCACACAGAGTACCATGGCTAAGAGTTCCAAGGGCTTATTCCTTGATCTGCGAGAAAGGCTTAATCCTAGAAGATGGGACAAAAGGAATAAATGCAACTGTGTTGCTAAATGCCTGAATTGCGGTCATGTGATTGCAGGGCGAGGCCGACCATTGGAACTTCAGATCTGGATTGCATGTCTCCTTTTTCAGGTCAGTCATAATTTTGAATGGTTGCTAAGTGATGGGTCCTAAGTCAAGGGCTATCTGTAATATTCTGTACATTCTTTTTTTAAATAATATTTTATTAATTTTCCAATTTTACATTTGAATATTTAAAAAGCAACGTTGTGCCTGAGTTAATCAATAGTTCAATAACAAAGTCTTAGTGCAAATCTCAGGTTACAACATCAAATATTTCTTCTCTTTTTCCCTTAACATTTACTGTCTCATATTCAGATTAGTACATTTCTAATTATATCAACTCAATAAGAACATCATTATTACATTTATCAATAAATTTTTTAACTTATACATATCTTAATTACACTCAATCTTCATAAACAATTCATATCCTGTTATTAATTTTTACATAATTTTTAATTTCTCATCAATATTCCAATTTAACCTTTGATATCCATAATTTTTTTGTCTTCCAATTCAATCTGTTCTACTTCTTTCTCAAATTTCTTCTGGTTTATATAGAATGTCATTTCCATTTTCAATGTTGTCACTTCCTTTTCTGGATTTTCCATCAGCTATATTTGTTGGTCAATTGAGTCCTCTGTCTTAATATTTGGTTGTCCCGCTTCTTCTGTTATCTTTTGCATTATTGGTTCTTTGGTTGTAGTCAAAATTTGGCTTTGTGCATCTAAGCTGGCATTTTGATCTTTTATTTTAGGTCTTATTTTATCACAAGCCAAAAGAATGGTTTCATGTATTGCTTTCAACATAGAAAGAATCTTTTCCTGGTCTTCATCCATCTCTTTCACTTATTTGTAAATAGTCTTTCTAGTAAAAGTTGTTTGTTAAGCAAAAGTCAGTAAAGGTTTACATTCACAGTTCAAGTAGGCCAATTTTGCTGCCCAGCTGTTCTCTTACAGTTAAATCTTTCACAGATAGTGCCAAGATCAGGAAAGTCTTATCTAAGGTCTGGGCTTTGAGCCAAATCTCTTTTTAGGAAATAACAAATTGCAATACCAAGCTTCACCACAAGATGTCACCGATGCCATTTAGAATTTTTTAAGTCCCGAATTTTTCTAATTCTTTTTCCAATTTTATTTCTTTTTTGTAGATAAAAACAAAAGTCACCAATAGAAATAGGAAAATTTTTGGTCCCCAAGTTTCAGGAACATATAAATCCAATTAGATTAAAGTTGTTCTTTTTAATGCTTTGATTCCCTTGGGTAGTCAGACGCCGCTATTCTTAGAGGGTGGGATAGAAATATTGAAAAAAGAAACAGAAAAAAGAATGATAAATAAGCTACAAGATTCAAAAGGAGACTTACAGTTCCAAAATGACGCAATGAAAAAACTTATTAAAGACTGCTATGAGATACTTTATAAAGCAGAGGAAGTTCCTAAAGAAAAAATACAGTTGTATTTAAAAAAAGCAGACTTGCCAAAAACCCGGACAATATTCGAAATATACTAAATGGAAAAATATCAATGATGGAGATTATAGAAGCCATAAAAAGGGGGAAAAAAGATAAGACCCCGGGCCCAGATGGACTTCCCGCAGAATTTTATATAGCATTACAAGATGTATTAAGTCAGACGTTGAAAGAACTGTGTAATGAAATCTTTCTGGAGACTAAAATACCAAAGTCATGGACTTAAGAATGATTTTGGATGTTTTAGAGTATTATGAAAACCATCCAGGGAAACAGATGGCATTAATATTTCTTGATGCGCAAAAAGTGTTTGACAACCTGAACTGGCAATTTATGTTCCAGCAGTTGGTGGAAATGGACTTCGGGAAAAATTTCATAAATGCAATTCAAACAATCTACCATAAACAAACGGCTAGAATAATTTTAAATGGAGATTATACAGAAAATTTTGATATCAAAAAAGGTACAAGACAGGGATGTCCATTATCCCCATTGTTATTTATACTAACCTTGGAAGTACTGACTAGAAATATTAGACAAGATATAGAAATTAAAAGATTGAAGATAAAAGATCAAAAATATAAATTACAAGCCTTTGCGGATGACTTGGTTTTTATCTTGGAGGAGCCACTTGAAACAACTACTAAATTGTTGGAGAAAATAGAAAAGTTTGGAGAAGTGGCAGGCTTGAAAATAAATAGAGAAAAGACTAAAGTATTAACAAAGAACTTAACAGATAAACAGAAAAGTCAACTTACAAAAAAGACAAATCTGCAAATAGTTAAAAAAGTTAAGTACTTAGGAATTTATCTAACAGCAAGATGTGTAACATTAAAAGAAGACAACTATGAAAGATTGTTAAAACAAATAAAACTGGACTTGGAAAAGTGGAAAAATCTTCAACTGTCATTGTTAGGAAGAATAGCTACAGTGAAAATGAATATCCTTCCTAACCCCACCCTAAACCTTAATCCCTATCCCGATCCTATTTTATCCCCAACCCTATAAAACTCAATAAAATCTTTAAAAAAAAGAAAGAAAAGAAATTCCCTTCCCTCTTTCCTCACAGGGGGAAGATACTTCAAACAGCCTTTACAGAAAAAGAAGGTACTTAGGGTAAAGAGAAGATCAGATCTCACCCAGTTTCATCTGCGTTGCTTTCAAAGTGCTTGATAGTAGATTTGACTTCGGCTGTCTGCAGCCTAATGACGAGCAATATTGCTATGGCTGGTCTTTTCTCCGCCAGTTTGGAGGGCTGCCCCGGATCAAGCGGAAGGGCTGCCACCCTCCCGCGATCAAGCAGGGGTCCCCTCCTTGCTCGTCGCCCCTACAGGGTGACTTTCGACCCTTTCCAGGGTCCCCCATAGAAGGAAAATCGGATGTGGAAGACGGAGTCGCCTTCCAAGCGTGCGCAGCTGCCACGTCGGCAAACCAGAAGTCATATTCTGTACATTCTTTTACCTTGTGTTTTATATCCATCCTTCTATTTCTAAACAGTTTGGTTTTTTCTATATAAATCTTTGACTGTAATAAATTTAAAAAATGAAAAAAGCACTAGGCTGGGGGCATTTAAAGCTGGATTTTGGAATTCTGGAATCTCCCAGAGGCCATCAACGTGGAAGATTCTTTGTGCTGCACCACTTCTTTTCGTTAATTGGGCACAAAGTGAGTCCCTGCTGATCTGGGACCTTTTGTAAATGATAGATATAAACGGGATGGAGTGTTGCTAAACAAATGTGCCGAAGTATTTTCCAAAAATGTTTCTACAAACATGTAAATATCAGGTTAAGGTTTAACAACACATCTCTTCTCAGTCCCCACTTAAAATGATTATTGAGGACCAGGCTTTTCCATGGATCAGTTACACAACTCACAATATATCCCAGAACCAGGGGACACAATATTTGCATTTTCCCATACTCAGAAAAAGTCATGAGACAAGGTTCACCAGAGAGAGATAGAGAAAAAAAAGGCAAACCCTTTTTTATCGAAAATGAAAAGCCTGATAAGTAAAACTAGGAGATAATACATTGAGTTAGAAAATCAAGGAGTATATGAAATCCCATGCACCGCCTGCCCCACCACATACATCGGACAAACCAATAGAAGAATAAGTGCACGCATTGAAGAACACAAGAACTCAGTCAGAAAAGAGGAACCAACTTCTTCCCTGGTCCAACACCTTAAAGCCACAGGACATAAAATTGACTTTAAAAATACCAGAACTATCGCCCAAACTGAACACTTTAACAACAGAATAATCAGAGAAGCCATCGAGATAGAAAAACGCCCACACAGCATGAATAAACGAGATGATACCTCCCGCCTACCAGCCATTTGGAAACCCACCCTTATTGACAAACGAGTCCCTAACACAAAGAATGACACTAGACCCACACTCACGAAAACCACACAGGATGTCACCACCACACATCCACGCAAAAAGCAAACCCAAACCCACACCGATGATGAGGCACAACCACAAACCAGAAACCAGACCACAGCTGCATCATTAGCCATTTTAAATCCCTCCAATCCATACATGAAGCAAACTGACACCCACCTTGAAGATATGGCACGACCACGAACACGAAGCCAAACAACAGCAACGCAGCTCTCCATCTCAAATCCCCCTGCAACTCAGACTAATCCGAGCACAACAAAGCCCCCACCCAAACAGAACACACCCCCATCCAATCAGAGCACAGCCAACCCCCCATCCAATCAGAGCACAACCAAGCCCCTAACCAATCAGAACACACCTCCACCCAATCAGAACACAGCCAAGCTCCCACCCAATCAGTTCATACCCCCACTGGCAGTTAAAAGGAAGATACATTTTTTTAAATTATTTTTTACATTTATTATTTGCCCTCCCTCCAAACCTGATTCAAGGTACCATTTAGACTTAGTGCAGCCTGAATGTTTAGGAACCTTTCTCCACTCCGAATCATATAGAATAGAGGAAACCCTTTTCTTATTTGCAGCATATGCATTGTTATTGTTAATTCCTTATATTCAGAAATCTGATTTTAGGAGAAAGACGCTTTCTCCAGATTGGACAATTACTTCACACCGTATCCATAAATATGGGGAGAAACTATACTTATGAACAATGAGCCTCTGATGTGTTGCAAGTTCAGTTTAGAAAACCCCGCATTCTCTATATATTTCCAGCTCTCTCTTAACACGGAGCACCCATCTGCCACATATCCCCAGGTAGGATTATAGACTTGTTGCCAGAAGTAGGTCCAGGTTGATCTGTCAGCTGCCACATGTTCTAGGAAAAAGTATGCACCACCCTGGGAAAAATAAAATAATACAAAAAATAAAAAATAAATCAGAATGCTTTGAAATTACATAAAAAAATGACATTTTAATCAAAATTGTTGTTATATAACTTCCTGGGGATCTGAAGCAATAATTAAATATAGAGACAAAATGAAACTGGAATATGATCTATCGATTAATGATTTACAGGTGATTCAAGTACTAGGAAAACTGAGAATTGGCCTTTTTTAGTTAAGGATGTTGACTAGATAGCTGAATCAGTTCAATATATTTCCGCATATCAAACTCAAAATTTCAATAATTTATATTTTTATTTATTTATATCCTTGCTTTATTATTTTTACAAGTAACTCAAGGCGGAGAGCACATCCAACACACTTTCCTCCTCCTGTGTTCTTCAGAACAACAATTCTGTGAGGTGAGTTGGCCAAGGAGAGTGACTGGCCCAAAGTCACCCAGGTGGCTTTCATAGCCAAGGCAGGACTAGAACTCAGTACAACAAGATACGATGAAGGAAGCTGTCTAGTCCTAGCTTTATTGTAATGTTAAATTAACAAAATTAACAAAAGCTTGCATGTCTGAAAGTACATCTTTCCAATCTAAGAAAGTAGGGAAGCTTGCCACGTCCCCATGGCTTCTGCAGACTCATTTGCTTCTTCTCTAATCATTGTCTTATTTTTCTAATTCATAGATCTTCCTTCTGTCTGCCAAGGGTATTTCCATACACCATTACATAAAAGTAATGCATTCTGTTTTATACAGTTTGTATGGTGAAAATAACATTAAGAAAACCAAAATCATGGCATCCAGCCCTCTCAATTCCTGGCAAATAGATGGGGAAGAAATGGAGGTAGTGACAGATTTTATCTTCCTGGGCTCTAAGATCACCACAGATGGGGACTGCAGCCAAGAAATTAAAAGACGCTTGCTCCTGGGGAGGAAAGAGAATGAGGTGGCTGGATGGAGTCACTGAAGCAGTAAGCGTGAGCTTAAATGGACTCCAGAAGATGGTAGAGGACAGGAAGGCCTGGAGGAACGTTGTCCATGGGGTCGTGATGGGTCGGACACGACTTCGCAACTAACAACAACAACATGGTGAAAATAATGATATGTTTATTCATAGTTTTTTTTTGCAAATACTTCATTGTTTTAAATAAAATAATAAGACAGAAAAAAATAAAACAAGCACAGAGAACTGTGGATGTACTTTTTAAAATAGGGAAATGAATGTATCTTTATATCTGTATTATTGTTAAAGTTTTAAATAAAGCTTAAAGCCACCCAGAGTCATTTTGAATTTGGAGATGGGCGGCATATACATTTTATAAATAAACCTCTGTATTATTAAAATTTTAAATAAAATTTAAAACCACCTGCTTTGAATTTCAAGATGGGCAGCATAACATTTTCTAAATAAATTGCTGTATTATTAAAGTTTTAAATAAAGTTTAAAACCGCGCAGAGTCACCTTGAACCACAAGATGGATGGCATATAAATTTAATAAACGGTAAGAAAAAATGCATTTAGAGCTGATAGATGCAAGAAAAACAGAAAACTCTATCCAAAACTATGGAGCAGCTCATCCCTTTGCATTCTGCTTTGAATTTCTACTTTGAATTTGTTCCCCAAAAGTGACAATAGAAGTACAAATAATAAATGTTGGGAATAAGACCTCAACAATGCATTGGGAATTTTATAAATCTTTATCAATCAAAAAAAAAAAAAAAAGTACTGAATGGTGTTGGTGTCAATCCTGAGTTATTAAAAATTACTATTAGTTGTGCAGAGAAGACTCGTTTACCTCACTCTCTGTGAAAATAAAAAGTAATAGAAAGTTGTGCCTTAACTTTATGTATAGCATTAGATACCATACAGTATCACCGTGAGAAATCTCTCTTTCTGGCAGCAAGACTACTGTATGCCCAAAAATGGAAGGACATTTCGATTCCAACTACGGACGAATGGCTACAGAAGTTGATGGAGCTGGCAGATATGGCTAAATTGACTGTTTTGATTAAAGAAAAGAATACAAGTACCTTTGTTTCTACATGGAGACCGCTTCCGGACTTTGTGCTTGAAGTGGAAAGGAATGAAACTTTGATTTTGGGTTTCACTGATTAGATTGATTTGTTGTTACAGAAATGGCTAGTTTTTACTATTGTGAACAAGTAAAAAGTTGAGGCTCGACATTAATGCTCTATTTTACTGCAACAGGGGAAATTGGAAGTCAATCTTTTTTTTTCTTTTTCCTCCCTTTCCCTCCCTTTCTTCTCCCTTTTCCCTCCCCATTGTGTCCTACTGTTTGCTTTGTATTTTGTATTTTACTTTACATCTTAATAAAATGTTTTAAAAAAAGAGAGAAATCTCTCTTTCTAACTCTTCTCTCATCCATTTGATCTTTAGTTGTGCTAAAGAAAGATGTTATGTGATACTTTAGAAAGCCATAAATCCATGCCTATAGTATCCTACTATGATAAGTAAGTTGCTGACCTTTTTTTGACTCTAAATAGCCAGATCTCACCAAAGATCACTCTGGTCAGGACACAATTCTGTATGTGCCAAGCTGACTGACTCAAAAATAGGAGAGCAGAAATGGTAAATTTCAAGGGTGGCATACTGAATATTACAGCTTTCCTTAGGAACTATTGCTCTCATGTAGCAATATGTCTGAATCATGACTTGGTTTATATGAAAGTTGGAACTTTTGGCATTGAATCTTTTCCTGGGGGGGAAAAACTGGTATTGGAACATTGTGAGCCTTGTGACTCATTGTTGAACTTCATATTGCCAGGATTGTTGCTATGTTTGATCATCTCTTACCACTTCTTTTCTGCGCTTTTTGATTTTCAGTTCCTTAGCTTGGTTTTGGGTGACTCTTGATTGTTTGCCCTGGTCTATAGTTTTATCAGGTCCTCATGTTATGTCCTCATTGTTCTTTGAGCAGATCATGAGACATCTTATGAGACCTTTGTATCTTCTTCAGATGATCCTGAAAACACCACAGGGGCACTCTTTAAGCCAGTTGATGCTCTGCTAGTTATAAATTTCCATGTGGACTTTAGTAACACACAGCAGGATATATTAAAATGAGGCTGAGGATGTGCTATAAACACAACAATAAAGCTTAATAAACAATATGTTTCTTTGGAGAAAAACTAGCTAATTGGACAAATACCCTGTGAAAAATAACATCTGAATTTTAGTCATATTCCAGGGTGCTAGAAACAACCCTACATTTCCTATTTGGAAGATTACGTTGGCTTTACTGGTGATTATTATTTGATTACAGAGGGCAGCACAGAGTAACTATTTCACCCATGGAAATGGCTGATAATTTTCTCTATACGGCAAATATGTAGGCCATTTCTCAAATTGCATAAAATATCAATATATATACAGCATCCCAAAGCCACTGGACCGCATGCTGTCCCCAGCCTCTTTGTGCTTCTTATCACTAGATGAACATAGCTTTGAAATTCTGCAGGGAAATGGCTGATTTTGGGCAGCATTTTAAACTTTTATTTAAAGGTGAAGGGCAGCCTTCAGTTTATTTACTTAAGATATCTTGCTGTACAGAGGCTTCTGCAGAATGAAAGACTAGCGAAAAAACTCCCAAAGTAGTGTTGTGCCCCAGCAGACATACTAAATGGGCACAGCCTGTGCTGTAACAGCATAATGCTCTTTTCCCTATGTTTTCCTCATGTAAACCCTCCTTGTCCTCCAGCTACAGTGTCAGCAGCTTGATCTATTTAGGTTCCTACTCAAGTCTCCTCCAAATGAAACTTGATCCCTGGTGATTTCATGCGGACTTCCCCATGGGGGGGGGGGGATATTTTTGGAAACAATTCAAAAGTGGCTTGTCATTGCTCAGAGATATTGTTTTAACTTTCCAGTTTAGCTTCAACCTAGTATTTTCTGGAGATCTCTCACTGAAGTACCAGGCAGGCTCCTCTCTCAGGCCAGAAGCTTGCTGCCATTTACTAAAGTTGTGCATATATTCATTAAAGTTGTACACCATCTGCAAATGATTCAGAAACACAGGCAGGCGGGAAAGGTGAGGTTGCTTTAAGAAGGAATCCCATTCATAGCGTAAGTTAAGTCTGAAAATCGGCAGCGTAAAGCGCAGCAGAGAGGTGCTGTTTGGGGGGGGGATCTAAAGCTCCTGCTCCCCATCATTTTCAAAGCATGCACAGCCCAGTGTTCATTATTCGGTGGTCTGGACAGACCAAACTGAATCCCCCGCTTTTCCCTTTGACTTACCGGTCTGAGCACTCGCAGAACCTCCTTCAGGACAGCCTGGATGCTGTTGACAGAGCAAAGCACCAGCGTGCTAACCACCACGTCCACAGAGCCGTCCGGTACCGAAGAGATGTTCTCGGCGGAGCCGACCACAAAATTCTCGAACTGCAGGTGCGTGTTCTGAGCCATGCTCTCCAGGAGGAAGTTTCGAAAGTTGGGATTGTAGTCCACGCAGGTAACGCGCGAGTTGGGTGGATAAAACTGAAAGTTGGTGCCGGAGCCCACGCCGATCTCCAGCAGGTGGAGCTTTCCCGAGGCGTCGGCGAAGTCCCGCATGTTCTTGAACAGCGTCTCCTTTTCCTTGTGCATTCTTATATTGTAGATTTTGCTCGATGCCATCATGAAACCTGGGAAAGTTTTTTTACAAATAGGGTCCCATAAGCCAAAATAGGCAAGCACACGGATGGGCAGGGTGAGGATTTTCGCGCATTGTTGGAAGATGAGAAGCAGCATCGTCGCCGGACTAGGAACAGAAGCCCTCCCTGCAGCAAAGCAGCTTGACTCCCTCCATTTAAATATATCCGCTCCTCCCCGTTCCCTTAATGAAGTTGAGCAAGCAAACCGCCGCCCCCCGCCCCCTCGGTTGGGCTCTGTTACAGTTCTTCCTTAAAGTGTCAGTGACTCTTTCAGTCACTTGTTGAAAAAAAAAATACCCAGTGAACATTTGAATTTGATTTAAATGCAGATTGTATTTATTAATTCAATTTTTATGTCATCCATCTCCCTTGCAAGGTGCCTTTTTCTTCCCCATTGTGTCCTACTATTTGCTTTGTATTTTGTATTTTACTTTACATTTTAAATGTTTTTTTTTAAAAAGAGAGAAATCTCTCTTTCTAACTCTTCTCTCATCCATTTGACCTTTAGTTGTGCTAAAGAAAGAAGTTATGTGATACATTAGAACAGTGCTTTTGGGGGGGGGGGAAAGGTGCCGGAACTCACACACGTCATACAACCTGCCTTGCCTACCCTACAAGGTTCCATCCAAAAAAGGTGCCGGAACTCCGTTCTGGGCGTTCTATGACAAAAAAAGCCCTGCTTTAGAAAGCCAAAAAACTCCCAAAGTAGTGCTGTGCCCCAGCAGACATACCAAATGGGAACAGGCTGTGCTGTAACAGCATAATGCTCCTTTCCCTATGTTTTCCTCATGTAACCCTCCTTGTCCTCCTGCTACAGTGTCAGCAGCTTGATCTATTCAGGTTCCTACTCAAGTCTCTGCCAAATCAAACTTGATCCCTGGTGATTTCGTGCAGACTTCCCCATTGGGGGTGGTGTGTGGGAATTCGATCCCGGGGTCCAGCGCCTGCTGGACGGACCAGTGGTTGTGGGAGTTCAATCCCGGGGTCCAGCGCCTGCTGGACGGACCAGTGGTTGTGGGAGTTCGAATCCCGGGGTCCAGCGCCTGCTGGACGGACCAGTGACGTACGTCAGCCTGGGCTAACGGACCTCGCGTTTGGTAGATAGGAAACACACGGACCACATGTTTCTTCAGGTTGAGTCAGCAAGCGAGAGCCCAGAAGGATCTGCCTGCTTCTCTTTTATTGGCATTTTTACAGCATAGCAAAAGGTTCATAAAGGGCGGGTTTAGCCAAGCAATAAAACTTAAAAGGGTACCTTATCCTAACTCAGGAAATGTAAACTTCAAAGGCGTAGCTTATCTCAACTCAGGAAATATAGACTTTAAAGGCGTAGCTTAGGAAATGATAACTTGAAAGACATAACTCAAGAAAAGATAACTTGAAGGACATAACTCAGGAAGACATAACTCAGGAAGACATAACTCATGACTAATCTTATCTCAGGACTTGAAAGGCATGGAAACTTTTCTTAACTCAGGAAATGGTTGCAACATCTCCACTGTTTTTATTTTTTAAAGTTCAATCTCCATCCTACTCGTGGCCATAATCTGCATCCTCCGAAACAGAAGAGGGCAACTCCATAAGAATACGAGATTCTTGCTTGGGGGCAAGAGCCTCCATGGCTAAGTCTGATTCAGTATCGGAACAGTTGGAGTCCGTGTCAGACAGCGTCAGTAGGGCAACCTTTTCAGAGGGGTGGAATTTGGGTTTCAAGGGTTCATATATATTGTTTGAGGCAAGCATAACATTAATCTTAGAAAGATTAGAATCCAAACCATTCAAACGATCCTTGAGAAATTGCAAAAGGCGTGAAAAAACACATGGGCCAATCATACATAATATAAGCAAAATTATACAAGGTCCTAAAATAGCAGAAAGCAATGTGGTAATCCAGGGAGAGAAATTAAACATGCTTTGATACCAGGATTGTTGGGAGAACCTTTGTTGTTCCCTGTCTTTTAATCGTTTGCGTAACTCATTCATAGAGTCGCGCACAATGCCAGATTGATCAGAATAAAAACAACATTCTTCTTTTAAGGCTACACACGTTCCACCTTCCTTTAAAAATAAAAGGTCGAGGGCACGCCTATTCTGCAAAGCTACTTCAGCAAGAGACGACAAAGAAGTTTGAAGGGCAGAAATTGAAGTCTCAATGCGGGAAAGATCATCATCTATTTCTAGACTAAGTTTTTGTATTTGTTGTTGATTAACAATCAAAGCCGCAGCTCCAGTAGCTGCTCCTGCAGCACCTAATCCTAAAAGAACTGAAAGGGTTAGGGCTGTAACAAATTCACGTTTTGCACGTAGGTGGTATTCCGGTGGTTCCATAAGGGAAACAAAATCAGAGGGGGAATAATAAGTGATTCTAGGGACTAAGCGTACCTGAATACAAAAGGCTTTTTGTTGTGTAAGGACATCCCCTGACACATAGGCTGTGGCACCTGTAGAGCAAGCCCAGATGGAGTTGTTGCCGGGGATGAAGAATTGGCCCTTTAAGCTGGCAGAAATATTACCATTACTCAAGGTAAAAAGAGAGTTATAACCTGCCGTATTTACACTGCCCGATCTTTTCTGGGTGAGCCAAACATCACATTGGTATTTGCCAGTGGTGATATTAGCACAATATTGAGAATAATTTGCAGGAATGTTTCCTAAGCAACAACCATGTCCCGTAATAGAAGTAATGGTAATAGACGTTGAGTTCCATCTGCAGGAATCATCTTTTGTAGCATTCTTAATAGGTTCAATAGAGCCAACGGCGTCATAAAAGGGTGGAGTGGCTGATAAACAGAGCCAACAGTGGTCGGTTTGTGAAGAAGAATTAACAGCACTTTTTAACAAAAAGGAAGAAGCATTGACAAGGTTAATCAAGGGATTAGGCATATTATGTACAACGGACTGTAAAAAAACAGGTTGAATGCTTTTGTTAGGACCTATAGGAGGGGAATGTGGTGACTGGATTGTGAGGCGAATGGAAAAAAATTCCGCCGTCGTCTTCAGAACCGCTCCATTCTCTACCACCCCAAGAATATCCGACAGCCCATTGCTCTGTAGTCAAAGTCTTTCCTTGGGATGTGAAGGTAATGTTCATTGGATTTTTCCGCTCACCACAGCAATGCAAATTAGTAGGGCAGGAAGGAGAAGGGGGTTTGCCATTACTACGGGTAATGGCGATATAATCATTTGAGCGAGGGGCAGTCCAGGATATAGCGCCCGTAGAAACACAAGACCATGAGGCACAGTATTTATCCAATAAAGTGCCACATTGATATTTTTCCTCAGGCGTCTTTGGTTCGGGACAAAAATACAGGTCCCACCATGTTGCTTCTAGTGGAGAAGGCGTGCACGAACCTTGTTTGTCCCATTTGTTAGTTTGGAGAAATTTTGAAGCAAATTTGTTGACCCCGGTACCCATTTCGGCAAAGTCAAAATGTAAGATAGGGAACCAGGGCCATATTGTGTATTTGGAGATTTGGAATAATACCTGATTTTCAAAGTCACGAACAGTCCATGTGTAGTTGAGAGGTCGATGAGGATTAGGATCAGGAGATCGCCGTCGTCGAGAATGAATGATGCGGTGGTGTGAGCGAGGTTGCTTTGTGGAATGAAAGTGTTGTAAGTGAGGTGAGGTAAAAATACGGGCGGTCAGGTCTAGGAAGGAGCGGGGATGAGGAACAAAGTTGTAGGCAAGTAAACGAGGAGACAAAGGAGGTTTTGCATAGCTCGCCACTGATGCGAGTTCAAAAGAATGTGTAGTATAAGTACCATAGGATGAAAATCCAGACACATAATAGCGCCCCGTAGTCTCAGGGGTCACAAGAATAGCAAAAGTCATGTGACAAGGGTAATGAGCATAGGTGAGGGAAATAGAGGGAGATGGTGGTAGAGGAATGCCACGATTAGGATACCGAGAAAACACAAAGGGACAAAAGGATTGACCTCGGTCATAACAATGGAAAAGGGCAGTAGTATTGAGATCAAGAAAAGAAAAAACAGGACCACAATATAGGCCTTTATGAAAATTTAGAGGAATTCTCAGATGCTTTGTCATCATGGGAAGGTGCAGTGTGGACATCATGGGGAAGGAACTTGTCAAGAGTGTCATCAAAAGCAGGGTCCACATGATTGATGCAAAAGTGTTGGACCCCTGGACAATATGGGTGGTGCAATATGCAGTTGTTACACCAATAACAGCACGTACATCCACACTCACAAAGGCAATGATGGCACATCCGATGGAGTTGGTGGGTTGTGTGGAGTGATGAAATATGGGCGAATACAACGAGCAGGGACCCACAAAACTCTGTCGGTAGTTGAACTGCAGCGTAGCCTCTTCCCCAGGTGATGAGTTCAGCTGGACCTTTCCAAGTTGGATCCGGGAGCTGCCTGTAGTATACAAGTGGTCTTGAAGTTGGGACAACAGGTTTAGTAAAGTGTCGAGACGCAGCAGACAAAGAGGGAGTGCCAGTGAGATTTAGAATGTTGAGAGTATACAGACAAACATTTAACACGTTTTGCAGTGCCGGGAGGTTTGGGGGGGCATAAGCCCTTGGACCCCATATAACGATCTAATGCATTTTTTAAAGTTTGATTTGCTCGCTCAACAATAGCCTGCCCTTGGCTATTGAAAGGAATTCCAAATTTGTGGACAATGGACCAGTGATGACAAAACTGTGAAAATTGTGAGCTGACATAAGCTGGGCCATTGTCTGTTTTTAATATTTTTGGACATCCCAGCACTGTAAAGGTACGAATACAGTGATTAATCACTTGTTTTGCAGCTTCCCTTTTTTGTGGGGTTGCCAAAATAAATCCGGAGAACGTATCTACTGTAACATGTAGATATTTCCACGGGGCAAATGGAGGATATTGAGTTACATCCATTTGCCAGGTATCACAGGCTTCAGTGCCTCTAGGGTTAACGCCCTGTGGGATACCTTTAGACTGTAAGCTACAGGTTGGGCATTGTTGAATTATGGCTGTAGCTTCAGCCATAGTGATTCCAAATTGTTTCATTAAGGCTTTCTTATTTTGATGAAAATAGCTGTGACTTTCCCCCGCTGTCATGGGAGCTGGCTGTGGAACTTTGATGACAACAGGTAAAAGTTTGCAGGCTTCGTCAGCCATATGATTCCCTTCTGAAAGAAATCCTGGTAAATGTTGGTGACTTCGAATATGTGCTAGAAATAAGGGATGGACACGATCATATAATAGTGTTTGTAGTGAAAGAAAGAGTTTCATAAGGACAGGTGGAATGGAGGGAGACAGATAAGAGTCAAAAATGTTGTGAGTGATATGGGAAACATATAAGCTATCTGTAATGATGTTTAAAGGTTGTAAAGAAAAGGAGCTTAAAGCCAAAATAAGAGCAGCTAGTTCTGCTTGTTGAGCTGATTGTTGAGGCGAAGTTTGCTTTTTGTGCCATGTTCCTTTGTATTGCCAAGTACAAGCACCATATGTTTTTGAACCATCAGTAAAAATGGTAAGACAGTCCTTAAGGGGTGAAGGAGCAATAGGAGAAGAAAAGGAAATAGGGACTGTCTTGACAAGTTGTAAGCGAGGATCTGCGGGCAAATGACATGAAACATGCCCGTGCCAGTTTTCCAAGGAATCTTGCAACACATCTGAATTTTGGAATAAAGGTTCCCATTGTGTTAGCTTAAAGGGAATATATATAGCAATTGGTTCGTATCCAATTAATGTTTTGGCTCGCCTTCTTCCTTTATCAATCAAAAGTGCCATTTGTAAAGGTCTTGTGGTGAGGGTGTTACGTGGAGTGTGTGGGAGGTGTAGCCATTCGACAATGTGTAATTTTTTGTCAGATATTTGAACAAGAATGGCAGTGAATAGAGAAGGTGTTGATAAAATTGCAAGGGAAAAAGGTGTGTTGTTCAAGACACGGTCGACCCAAGTGGTCTGCAGTATTGAATTTATATGTTGGAGAGTGGTGTGATGAACATCAGTAAGATGTAAAGTGTCAGCAGGGTGTTTGAGTGTAGCTAAAGCTTGGAAAAAGGGGGAAAGAACAGCCGTGGTAAGAGAAAGATAAGATCGTGCCCAATTAAGTGTTCCTAAATATTGTTGCAATTGTACTAATGTAGGGTTGTTTGGAAAATTGAGTTTTGGCAGCTCAGGCGTGGCTGCAGAGGCTAACATTTTATGTCCTAGATATTGAAAGGGATATTGAGATTGGATTTTGTCAGGAGCTATGTGAAGCCCCGCCTCATTCAATATAGATGTAAGATATGGAAGTGTCTTTAATACTGTCCCCTTCGGACCGTCAGCTGCAATTAAAATATCATCCATATAATGATACACCAAAAAGGAAGGGTAGCGATCTCTATAAGGCTGGACTGCTTTATTCACATAATATTGGCACATTGTAGGAGAATTGAGCATACCCTGTGGCAACACCTTCCAGTGGTATCGTGTAGTTGGCTTTGAATTATTCAATTCTGGAATAGTGAATGCAAACAATAATCTATCCCTTGGATCCAGTGGGATAGAGAAAAAACAGTCCTTTAAGTCAATAATGATCAAATCAAAAGTTTCAGGAATCAAATTTGGATTAGGCAGCCCACATTGTAGTGCTCCCATTGGTTGAATAACAGCATTCACAGCACGTAAATCCTGTAGGAGGCGCCATTTGCCACTTTTCTTTTTAATGACAAAAACAGGAGTGTTATAAGGACTGGTAGAAAATTCAATGTGGGCTAAAGCCAATTGTTGAGATACCAATTCATGTAGGGCCTCAAGTTTTTCAGCAACAAGAGGCCATTGATCCACCCATACAGGGGTGGAAGAAATGAGAGACAGTTTAAGGGGTGTGATAGCCATTGGTTAGGGGATGTGTAAAGTAGCATGCAGCTGAGAAAGCAAGTCACGACCCCATAGATTAAAAGCAAGAGGAAGGACAAAAGGTTTAAGATAAGCTGTGGTAGAAGTATCAGGGACAGAAGCAGAGAGCCAATCAGTGCTGACCTTTGCCGCTTGGGATCCACCAACTCCTTGAACAGAAGGAGAATCAGAAAGCGCCCAAGTAGAGGGCCAGTCCTTGGTACGAATGACAGAAGCGTCCGCACCCGTGTCAACCAAGCCTGTAAAGGGACGGCCATTTAATGAAATGGTAAGCATTGGCTTGAAAGGTTCAACAGGGCAGTGTAAAGCAAGGAGAGAAGAGGTAGAAACAGAGGCAGAGGCAGAGGAGGGAAGTAAAATAAGCGTAGCAATAATTGAGCCCTTTGGAAGGAAAAAGGGGCGATCACCAATAGCAGCAAGAGACAAGTGATGAAGAGAGGATGAATCATAAAGAAAAGGCGCGGCTACCACGCCTTCAACAGTTAGGGAGGAATTAGGCATGAGCAAAACAGGCAATGAAGGTGGAAGCGGTTTTATTAGTGTCACTGAGAGAGGAAGAGTGAAAACAGAACCAGGGTCTTCATAAGAACAATCAGCAGAAAGTTCAACAGGAAATGCGGAGGCAGAAAAGGGAGGGTCAGAAAGGAGAGGAGACATTTCAGCCTTTTTGGTGGGGCTAGCTGATGGCCCCGCAATTAGTTTTCCGACTGGTTTTGGCGTTGAAAAGGGGGATTTGATCGACATTGAGAAGCCCAGTGAAAACCTTTGCGACAGCGAGGGCAAACAGTTTTTGGTTTAGCAGCAGGGGGAGGGGGTCGCCCACGCGGCGCTCCCCCCCCTCCCAGTGCTCTGCATTGACCTTTGAAATGACCAGGTTTGCCACAATTAAAACAATTGCCAGCAGGACGAGAAAAGGCATAAGTATCGGGAGGGGAAGAGGGAACGGGCAGAGAAGTGGGGGGTAATGAAGAGGTAATAGCAGAAGCAAGGGTGGTCATGTTATAAGAATTAGAGCCGACAATACGGCAGGCACGGAGAAAATCAGCCAGCGTAGCATCAGGCTTATTCGCAAGAGGTTGAAGAACCTTTTGACAATCAGGGTTTGCATTTTCATAAGCCAATTTCATAATTAATTCATTTCTGGCAGCTTCATTGTCAATTTGTCTTTCAAGAGATAATTGCAAACGACTGACAAAAGAAGCATAGTCCTCATTAGTGGTTTGTATGATTTTTGAAAAAGTTTGTAAGGGAGTTTGTTGGGCTTCATCCACCTTACGATAAGCGCCAAATGCAGCGTTTTTAATCAAAGGAAATGCAGCTCGATCTGATTGGGTCTGCTGGGTGACGGTAAAACGCGTGCCAGTGCCCATCAGATCATCTGGAAATACATTAGCAGGCAAGCCATTTTGCACAAGGAGAGAAATTTGCTTAGCATATTCTGAGTTCCAAATTACATACTGTGCAGGAGTCATAAGCATACTAAATAAAGTTTGCCAATCTATTAGAAGCATTTCTGAAGCATCAGAAGAGAGAGAATGAAGCAAGCCTTGCACATAGCGAGACTGAAGACCGTAGTCTCGAACAGCATCTTTTATGTCTTTGATAACTTTATAAGAAATATTTTGATAAACTGGAGGGGCGAGACCCCCACGGGGGCCTCGTCCCCATACTACTGGAAATAAAGAAGAAGTAGAGGGAAGGTCTTCGGGATCCAGAGAACCATCCTCTCGTGCCTGTTGCATGGCACGGAGAACAGCACCCCCACAAGTTGAGGAGGGTGGAGAAGGAGAAGGAGGGGGTGAAGGCGACATTGAAGGATAGGGCGGGGGAGCAGTTGGAGGAGAGAGAGAAGGATAGAGCGAAGAGGGGGGTTCTTTTGGCTGTGCCGGCTTTGGAGCGTCCTCCGTAGTAGGCACAGGTTGAGAGGAAGGGTCTGGATATAAAGTTTGAAGAGCAGCCATGAGTCCACGCCACGTGCAAAGAATATTAGTTGGCGCCCGGGGTGGTTCATGAAGCCATTTACCAATACGTTCCCAAGTGGATCGGCGAAGAGAGCCGTCCTCGGGATAAGCAGGACAGTGTTTATGAAGGTAAAGAAGGAAAGAGATAATTTCTTTGCGAGATAAAGGATAGACAGTTGTTCCGTTAACTTTTTGTAAACAATTTGCCTTTCTGGCTAAAGAGGAAAGTAAATCCACATGCTTGGACAGAACCTTGGAAAGCGGGGATCCCATACTTACGATGATCAAGCCTTTACCAGGTGCGTAGGTACAGGAGCCAGAGCAGCGCTTCCCTAGACAGAGAACACGCCGTGGAGTGAATCACGTCATAGAGTGAATCACGTCGGGGTCACCAGTTGTGGGAATTCGATCCCGGGGTCCAGCGCCTGCTGGACGGACCAGTGGTTGTGGGAGTTCAATCCCAGGGTCCAGCGCCTGCTGGACGGACCAGTGGTTGTGGGAGTTCGAATCCCGGGGTCCAGCGCCTGCTGGACGGACCAGTGACGTACGTCAGCCTGGGCTAACGGACCTCGCGTTTGGTAGATAGGAAACACACGGACCACATGTTTCTTCAGGTTGAGTCAGCAAGCGAGAGCCCAGAAGGATCTGCCTGCTTCTCTTTTATTGGCATTTTTACAGCATAGCAAAAGGTTCATAAAGGGCGGGTTTAGCCAAGCAATAAAACTTAAAAGGGTACCTTATCCTAACTCAGGAAATGTAAACTTCAAAGGCGTAGCTTATCTCAACTCAGGAAATATAGACTTTAAAGGCGTAGCTTAGGAAATGATAACTTGAAAGACATAACTCAAGAAAAGATAACTTGAAGGACATAACTCAGGAAGACATAACTCAGGAAGACATAACTCATGACTAATCTTATCTCAGGACTTGAAAGGCATGGAAACTTTTCTTAACTCAGGAAATGGTTGCAACAGTGGTGGGTATTTTTGGAAACAATTCAAAAGTGGCTTGTCATTGCTCAGAGATATTGTTTTAACTTTCTAGTTTAGCTTCAACCTAGTATTTTCTGGAGATCTCTCACTGAAGTACCAGGCAGGCTCCTCTCTCAGGCCAGAAGCTTGCTGCCATTTACTAACATTAAAGTTGTGCATATATTCATTAAAGTTGTACACCGTCTGAAAATGATTCAGCAACACAGGCAGGCGGGAAAGGTGCGGTTGCTTTAAGAAGGAATCCCATTCATAGCGTAAGTTAAGTCTGAAAATCGGCAGCGTAAAGCGCAGCAGAGAGGTGCTGTTTGGGGGGGGATCTAAAGCTCCTGCTCCCCATCATTTTCAAAGCATGCACAGCCCAGTGTTCATTATTCGGTGGTCTGGACAGACCAAACTGAATCCCCCGCTTTTCCCTTTGACTTACCGGTCTGAGCACTCGCAGAACCTCCTTCAGGACAGCCTGGATGCTGTTGACAGAGCAAAGCACCAGCGTGCTAACCACCACGTCCACAGAGCCGTCCGGTACCGAAGAGATGTTCTCGGCGGAGCCGACCACAAAATTCTCGAACTGCAGGTGCGTGTTCTGAGCCATGCTCTCCAGGAGGAAGTTTCGAAAGTTGGGATTGTAGTCCACGCAGGTAACGCGCGAGTTGGGTGGATAAAACTGAAAGTTGGTGCCGGAGCCCACGCCGATCTCCAGCAGGTGGAGCTTTCCCGAGGCGTCGGTGAAGTCCCGCATGTTCTTGAACAGCGTCTCCTTTTCCTTGTGCATTCTTATATTGTAGATTTTGCTCGATGCCATCATGAAACCTGGGAAAGTTTTTTTACAAATAGGGTCCCATAAGCCAAAATAGGCAAGCACACGGATGGGCAGGGTGAGGATTTTCACGCATTGTTGGAAGATGAGAAGCAGCATCGTCGCCGGACTAGGAACAGAAGCCCTCCCTGCAGCAAAGCAGCTTGACTCCCTCCATTTAAATATATCCGCTCCTCCCCGTTCCCTTAATGAAGTTGAGCAAGCAAACCGCCGCCCCCCGCCCCCTCGGTTGGGCTCTGTTACAGTTCTTCCTTAAAGTGTCAGTGACTCTTTCAGTCACTTGTTGAAAAAAAAATACCCAGTGAACATTTGAATTTGATTTAAATGCAGATTGTATTTCTTAATTCAATTTTTATGTCATCCATCTCCCTTGCAAGGTGAATCTGGGTGGCTTACAAGTTATACAACAAGTAAAAGTAATTAAAATATTAAAGTTACATAGATTAAAATATCATTAAAAACTGTACTAAAACCGAAACTAAGAGAGCTAAGAGATGGACGGGAAGGGAATGAGGTCTTATCCCGTCAGCCACCTCCAGCAGTGAGCTGGTGTAGGAGTAGTAGAGTGATGTTATTTTTCCTTTAAACAATAGAATGGAGACTTGGGTACTAAGTTAAAAAATATATACTTTATATCATAAAAATCAGCTTTGCAAGATAGTCCAGACAAGAAGCACACCCAGAAGTACTAGCTCTAGCTTTATTGTAATGTTAAATTAACAAAAGCTTGCATGTCTGAAAGCACATCTTTCCAATCTAAGAAACTAGGGAAGCTTGCCATGTCCCCACTGCTTCTGCAGACTCATTTGCTTCTTGTCTAATCATTGTCTTATTTTTCTAATTCATAGCTCTTCCTTCTGTCTGCCAAGGTTATTTCCATATACCATTACATAAAAATAATGCATTCTGTTTTATACAGTTTGTGTAGTAATAATAACAATAATAAAGTTGGAAGGGACCTTGGAGGTCATCTAGTCCAGGGCTTTTCAACCTTTTCACCGATTGTACCACTTTTAGGATATGGCAATATTCGAGTACCACCTAGCAAGGTGTGAAAAACGTGATGACCAAAAAAAAACCCTGTTCAAAGTTGCAATTGCACTGAAATGACTTATGACCATTTTTCACACTTATAACCATTGCAGCATGACCAGGGTCATGTGATTTATATTTGGATGCTTGGCAACTGATTCATATTTATGATGGTCACAGTGTCCCAGGGTCATGTGATCCCCTTTTGCAACCTTTTGACAAAGTCAATGGCAGGGCTGCTGGTGGCCAAGTGCTAAGGCGGGACTTCCCTCCCTCCCTCCTTCCCTGCCTCCCTCTTTCTCATGCCCACCTCCTTCTGAAGGAAGAATTTGAAACCCCCCCCCCCATATTTTTTCTCTTCCATATATTCATCAAACAAGGAAAAGCCTCCAGAGACAGAAAAGACAAACTGCTGAGCGAACTAGCTTAAAAAGGCACATTCCCCTTTAAGAATTAGCTACTGGCTAGAAAGGAAAGTTAAGGAGTGCAGCCGGCACTAAAGAAAGAAAAAAAATGTAAATAAGTACTGGCTGCTGGCTAAGGCAGCCTCCCCAAATGGCTCCATTCATAAGTAAAGGAATGCTACAGGCAAAATCCATTCAGGAGAAAAATATTTCAAAATCCCTTGCAGCAAAACGTACAGCTAACAATAGCACAGCAATAGAAGCTAACATCCATCAGCCAAATAGAAATTGCCAAACACTCCTTAAGAACACAAAGCCCACATTGCACAAATCCCAGAACTTCAAAGTCACAAAAGCACACAAGAATCCTTCCACTCTCCATCTCCCTCCCTCCGTGCCTCACCTCCAGCCATTGCTGCCTTATTTCATTCCTCTTGGAGGGCAACCCCTCCCCCACTGCATTTCTTGCCTGTTTGCTGCTGCCAGCACAGGTGGCTGCCACAGCAGTTGCAAATCAGCTCATGGCCGGCCTGCTTGATTTGATCTCCTCTCCTCTCCCCCCCACCCTCCTTCTTCGGTGCAGCTAGAGCTGACTCGGCCTCCTCCCAAAGCTGCTTCTTTTTCTCTCTCTCCCTCTCCCGCCCAAACTGCCTCCTTTTATAGCCTCTGTCTCCGCCCCCCTCCTCCTCCTTTCTCATGGGGGAGGGTGAGCCAGAAGTGAGCCTGGGGCCTTTGTCTCGCCCAGCCACTCTGCAGCTCCAGAGGACTCTCTCACTGTAAGTCCTTGCCTATGCTGGCTTTTTCCCTTCCCCACTACACTTGGCTAGGCAGGGCTGCGTACCACCTGCCACTTGTTAATGTACCACAAGTGGTACGCATACTGTTCTGTTCGCAAGGCAGACATGAAGACGAGGCAGTTGGTACAAAAGATGTTCTTTATTGAATACATTTACTGAACAGAAGCAAGCGAGAAAATGGCAACATGCCCTTTTTATACTTCCCCTGCAAGGGGAGGCTCAACCAATGAATGCAGGCTATTCTCCCGCCTCGCGCATGTGCACGAGGCTGGAGACAGCCTGTCTGGGTCCTGGGCAAACATGTGGTCTGCCCGGGTCTCTACAACTGGTCCCGGGCAACACGTGGTCTGCCCGGGACTCTGCAGTTGTCCTGCAGGTTTCCTGAGCCTTGCTGATTGACTCAGCAAGGCCCAGGACACAACACCCCTCCCCCCTTGGCTCGGACAATGCTGTCCCTGCCAGTTAACAGTACCATGTTACATTTAGTCCAAACAGCAGTCTGGCAATTCCCCGTACCCCGAGTAACCTGGTCCCAGTGGGATTCAAGTCAATCCATGTTCTTTCACTTTTTGACAACAATCGCCCTGCAGGGACCGCACATACTCATTCAAATATTTAGGAGGACCCTTGGCCCTCTCCGATCTCCGTGGAGGTACAGGTGTGATGGTATTCGGGGGAAGTGTATTTGGTGCCTGGAGTGCTTGCTCCCGGTTTGCGTACAACAAACCAGGACTTTGTCGCCCAGAAGACTCAGGGGTTCCCCCTGACTGCTGACTGGCTGGATCCGCTAAACCCAAACCAGATTTCCTTGGAGGGGTCGAGTTCCCCGAAAACCCTTGGAACTCCCCTTGGGAGCAATGTCCTTCAGGCCCAAGGCCAGCAGCAGGGGTGCCCTGAGTAGCCGATTTACGGCCATTTGCCCTAAGCCAGGGACCTCTGCCAGAGTCAGGAGCCGCCTCCATGGCAGACCCCCCTGCGTCTATGCCAGAGTCAGGATCCGCCTCCATGGCAAGACCCTCATCTGGAGCATTTGGAGACCCCCCCGCTTGGAGAGACTGTGAACCACAATCATAATTGGGGTCCCCCTCCCCCCCGAGAGCGGAGTCAGGGGAGGAATGGCGGCCTGGAAGCCGCCAACACAGCTGGTCTATATGGCGCCGTAGGACACGCCCATCCTCTAAGACCACTTCGTATGATAGAGGTCCAGAGACTTTAGAGATTACAGCAGGTACCCAGAGATGCCCCTGCCCATAGTTCCTGGTCCAAACCGGATCACCCGCTTGAAGTCTCCTAGGTGCCTGCGGCTGCGACACCTGTGAAGCAACCCGGTCTGGGTGGAGCCTGTCCAGCTTTGTAATCAGTCTGCGACCCCAGCGGAGTTCAGCTGGGCTCTTTCCAGTAGCTGTGCATGGTGTGGTGCGGTGTGTGAGAAGAAAATCAGCTAACCTGTGATGCCAGGGTCCTTGAGTGATTCTCTTTAATGCATCTTTTGTGGTGCGCACCATGCGTTCAGCCTGACCGTTGGTGGCAGGATGAAAAGGAGTAGATGTGGCATGCCGGATCATGTTGGCTTGGAGGAATGCCTGAAACTCAGAAGAGGTAAATTGTGGACCATTGTCTGAAACTAAAACATCAGGAAGGCCATGGGAAGCGAAGATTCCTCTGAGCACCTGGATGGTCCTGGCAGTAGTAGTGGAGGACACAGGAACGACCTCTAGCCACTTGGAATGGCTATCCACAAGGAGGAGGAAGAATTGCCCCTGAAAGGGCCCAGCATCATCTATATGGACACGTGACCATGGAGTAAGTGTCTCCTCCCACCTATGTACTGGGGCCTGGGGCATTTCTGGCCGTGATTGCTGGCACACCTGACATCCCTGAACCTGGGCCTCGATGTCCTTATCGAGTCCAGGCCACCAAAGATGGCTGCGTGCAAACGCCTTCATCCTCACTATTCCCGGATGTCCCTCATGAAGAGAGAGCAAGACTCTACTCCTCAATGAGGCCGGGATGACTACTCGGTTGCCCCACAGGATACACCCCTCGAATGTGGACAATTCGTGCTTCCTGCGCCAGAAACTCTGGAAAGCAGTACCAGGACACGTGTCAGGCCATCCTGACAACACGCATGTCAGCACGCGTGCAAGCGTGTGATCAGTGGCAGTTTCAGCAGCCACATCCCTAGCATTGAGGGGAGATTCTGGTAAGTCCTGAATAGACAGAATATGTACAGCAGGAGCAGGGTCTGCCTCTATTTGCTTAATAGGTAACCTGCTTAGGCCATCAGCATGGCCCATCTCAGAACCTGGTTTGTGAACCAGGGTGTAGTCATACGCTGCTAAGAAGATAGACCATCTCAGCATTCTAGGAGATATAATCTGAGGAGTTTGTTTGTTGGTTGTAACCAACCCCTAGCAAAGGCTTGTGGTCGGTATAGACCGTGAAACGGCGTCCATACAAGAAATCATGAAATTTCTTGATGCCTGAGATTATTGCCAAGGCTTCCCTGTCAATCTGCGCGTAATTACGCTCTGCAGATGAGAGGGTCCTAGAATAATAGGCCACAGGGACCTGCATTCCATCTTCCTTGAGATGGCTTAGCACTGCTCCTACCCCATAAGGGGAAGCATCACATGCGATGCACACAGGCAACTGCTCATTGAAATGAGTCAGTACAGCATTGGAGGATAGCAAACTTTTACTTTCTTAAAAGCCTCCTCATGGACTCTTGTCCATGCCCAGGGAGCCTGTTTGTCTAAGAGCCTGTGCAGCGGCTCAGCCACAGCAGCCTTGTGGGGGAGAAAGGAATGGTAAAAATTGAAGAGGCCCAGAAAAGCCTGAAGTTCCGTTTTTGACTGGGGACTAGGGGCCAGTTGGATGGCCTGGAATTTGGACTCTGCGGGGTGGATGCCTTCTGCATCAATGCGGAACCCCAAGAACTCGGTGGATGTCACCCCTATTTTACATTTGTCTTGCTGTAGTTTCAGCCCAGCTTGGCGGAAATGCAGCAAGACAGCCCTCAGCCTTTCGGCCAAGTTCCCTGATAACTCTCCTGCAATGAGGATGCCATCAAAATAGGGGCAGACCCCAGGAATCCCTCTGAGCGTTCGCTCCATCACCCCTTGAAAAATGCCAGGGGCTACATTGACCCCAAACTGCAGCCTCTTTACTTTGAACGCACCTCTGTGCGTGACTATGGTTTGTGCCTCAGCAGTTGCCTCATCAACAGGTAACTGTTGATAGGCTTGAGCCAAATCAAGCTTGGCAAAGTATTTCCCTCCTTTCAGTCAGGCCAAAATGTGGCTCACCACGGGCACAGGATATGCATGCTGCTGTAAAGCCTTATTCAAAGTGCATTTATAGTCCGCACAGATTCGGACTTCCCCATTGGATTTTAGGGGAGTTACTATAGGGGTTTCCCATGGACTAGAGTCCACAGGTTCCAGAATGCCTTGTTGGAGCAACTTGTCCAACTTGGCATCAATTTTGCTCTTTAAGGCAAAAGGCACCCTCCTTGGCTTGACCCTTATTGGTGTAATGCCTGGATCCAATTTTAATGCAATGGGAGGCCCCTTGTACGAGCCAGGTTCTGAGCTGAACACATCAGCAAACTCCTTACATACTCCTGTAAGGCTAGCTGTTTGCAGCTGGTTCAGACCAGTCACTTGGATCCCAAGTGCCTCGAACCAATTGAGTCCTATAAGACTCGTTCTATCACCCCCAACAACCACTACATCCAGTAATCCATTGAAGCCTTTTCGCTGCACTCTGAGCGTGGCTTCCCCTTTCACGCTTACTCGCATGTTCTGGAAATGAGTGAGAACAAGATTGGAGGGCCTGAGCCTGACCCAAGAGCCACTCCAGAAGCAAATGTTATTAAACGTGTCCACTGAAATAATAGAAAGAGCGGACCCTGTGTCCAGCTCCATAGCCAGGGGAACTCCCTGCAGCTTCACATCTATGCGCAGCTTTTTCTTAAGGGGCCTATGGGTTCCTGTCTTGAACACCCCCCTCCGGGACGCGCAAAAACCCACCCTGTTTTGGCTGGGGACCTTGGTACCTTTTAGAGGCAATTCAGGGGACCTGTTCTTTGGATGACCCATGCAGGCCGATGCTATGTGGCCTTGCCTTCCGCACGCTCGACAGACAGCAGATCGGAATCGACAGTCGGCCCTCCTGTGGCAACCCCCACAGCTGAAACAGCAAAGGGATGCAGGCGGTTACCCTCTACGATCCGGCAGTTGTCTCTCTGCCGCGGGCTGGATCTTGTCCACCTCTTCCTCCTCGGAGTCTTCTCCAGAGGCCTCACGCGCGGCCTCCTGGTGGACTGGGACAGCCGCTGGATGACTCTTCGTAGACCGCAAGGCCTTCACCGTGCCACCGGCTGCTTCCTCTGCTGCGATTTCTCGTAAGGCGTCTTGAAAGGTGACGTCCGTCTTTGCAAACAGCTTCTGCTGTACTTCGCGGCTTTGCAACCCGCGCACAAGTCTATCTCAGACCCTTTCCTCCAAATCTTGAAACGCACATGGGCGTGCGGCTTGCCTCAAGGCCGCGATGAAATCCGCAGCTGATTCGCCGGGCCACTGGTCCCTTTGCTCGAACTGATGCTTCCAAGCTATAATCGAGAGCTTGGGCTCGAAGTGTTCTCGCAGCATCTTCTTCAAATCGGTGTACGCAATTGATTCCAATGGTGCCGGGGCGACAAGATTCTCAGCGATTTCAAAAGTCTCTTGCCCACAGACACACAGCAAGGTAGCTGCTTTCAGACCGTCTTCCTGGACTCTATTCACTCTGAAATAGTTTTCAACACGAGCTGCATACGAGCTCCAGCGTTCCGGATGCGCAATGTCGAATTCGCCGAGACGGCCCAGCTTGGACATCTTCTTCTTCGATGGCCTCGTCCACGTCTCTCACTGTAAGGAACTGAGAAGGGGTCCGACGGAGCCAAGCCCGCCTCTAGCATATGTATGCTGGCCGGCGACTGCTCCTCCTGGACGCCGCGCTTCTCTCCTCTTCCCGGCCTAGGTGAGTAGGCCTACTTCTGTTTCTTTGGGATTCCCAATGGCGAATCCCACCTTCGTCGCCAATGTTCTGTTCGCAAGGCAGACATGAAGATGAGGCAGTTGGTACAAAAGATGTTCTTTATTGAATACATTTACTGAATAGAAGCAAGCAAGAAAATGGCAACATGCCCTTTTTATACTTCCCCTGCAAGGGGAGGCTCAACCAATGAATGCAGGCTATTCTCCCGCCTCGCGCATGTGCACGAGGCTGGAGACAGCCTGTCTGGGTCCTGGGCAAACATGTGGTCTGCCCGGGTCTCTACAACCGGTCCCGGGCAACACGTGGTCTGCCCGGGACTCTGCAGTTGTCCTGCAGGTTTCCTGAGCCTTGCTGATTAACTCAGCAAGGCCCAGGACACAACACGTACCATGGGTTGAAAAGCCCTGATCTAGTCCAACCCCCTGCACAGCTAGGAAATCATATACCATTTTGGACAAATGGCTGTCCATTCTCTTCTTAAAAACTTCCAATGTTGGAGCATTCACCACTTCTGGAGGCAGGTTGTTCCAGTGTCACTAATAATGTTTATTCATAGGGTGTTTTTTTTGCAAATACTTCTTTTAAATAAAATTATAGTAAGACAGAAAAATATAAAACAAGCACAAAGAACTGTGGATGTACTTTTTAAAAGAGGGACATGAAGTCTTTATATCTGTAATATTGTTAAAGTTTTAAATAAAGCTTAAAGCCACCCAGAGTCATTTTGAATTTGGAGTTGGGCAGCATTTACATTTTATAAATAAATTTCTGTATTATTAAAGTTTTAAATAAAACTTAAAACCACCCAGAGTCCACTTTGAATTTCAAGATGGGCAGCTTAACATGTTATAAGTTGCTGTATTATTAATTATAGTTTTAAATAAAGTTTAAAACCGCGCAGTCACCTTGAACCGCAAGCTGGACGGTATATAAATTTAATAAACAGTAAGAAAAAACACATATAGAGCTGATGCAAGAAAAAAAGAAAACTCTATCCAAAACTCTTCTCTCATTCATTTGTCCTTTCGTTGTGCTAAAGAAAGATGTTATGTGATACTTTAGAAAGCCATAAATCCATGCCTATAGTATCTTGCTGTAAAATAATTAAGTTGCTGACCTTTTTTTGACTCTAAATAGCCAGATCTCACCAAAAATCACTCTGTTCAGGACACAATTCTGTATGTGCCAAGCTGACTGACTCAAAAATAGGAGAGCAGAAATGGTAAATTTCAAGGGTGGCATACTGAATATTACAGCTTCCTTAGGAACTATTGCTCTCATGTAGCAATATGTCTGAATCATGACTTGGTTTATATGAAAGTTGGAACTTTTGGCATTGAATCTTTTCCTGGGGGGGAAAAACCGGTATTGGAACATTGTGAGCCTTGTGACTCATTGTTGAACTTCATATTGCCAGGATTGTTGCTATGTTTGATCATCTCTTACCACTTCTTTTCTGCGCTTTTTGATTTTCAGTTCCTTAGCTTGGTTTTGGGTGACTCTTGATTGTTTGCCCTGGTCTATAGTTTTATCAGGTCCTCATGTTATGTCCTCATTGTTCTTTGAGCAGATCATGAGACATCTTATGAGACCTTTGTATCTTCTTCAGATGATCCTGAAAACACCACAGGGGCACTCTTTAAGCCAGTTGATGCTCTGCTAGTTATAAATTTCCATGTGGACTTTAGTAACACACAGCAGGATATATTAAAATGAGGCTGAGGATGTGCTATAAACACAACAATAAAGCTTAATAAACAATATGTTTCTTTGGAGAAAAACTAGCTAGTTGGACAAATAGCTTGATAAGAATAACATCCAAATTTTAGTCATATTCCAGGCAGCTAGCAACAACCCTACATTTCCTATTTGGAAGATTACGTTGGCTTTACTGGTGATTATTATTTGATTACAGAGGGCAGCACAAAGTAACTATTCCACCCATGGAAATGGCTGCTAAATTTCTCTGTACGGCAAACATGTAGGCCATTTCTCAAATTGCATACAATATCAATATATATACAGCATCCCAAAGCCACTGGACCGCATGCTGTCCCCAGCCTCTCTTTGTGCTTCTTATCACTAGACAAACATAGTTTTGAAGTTCTGCAGGGAAATGGCTGATTTTGGGCAGCATTTTAAACTTTTATTTAAAGGTGAAGGGCAGCCTTCAGTTTATTTACTTCAGATATCTTGCTATACAGAGGCTTCTGCAGAATGAAAGACTAGCAAAAAAACTCCCAAAGTAGTGTTGTGCCCCAGCAGACATACTAAATGGGCACAGCCTGTGCTGTAACAGCATAATGCTCTTTTCCCTATGTTTTCCTCATGTAAACCCTCCTTGTCCTCCAGCTACAGTGTCAGCAGCTCGATCTATTTAGGTTCCTACTCAAGTCTCCTCCAAATGAAACTTGATCCCTGGTGATTTCATGCAGACTTTCCCATTGGGGGGGGGGGGGTTATTTTTGGAAACAATTCAAAAGTGGCTTGTCATTGCTCAGAGATGTTGTCTTAACTTTCCAGTTTAGCTTCAACCTAGTATTTTCTGGAGATCTCTCACTGAAGTACCAAGCTTGCTACCATTTACTAACATTAAAGTTGTGCATATATTCATTAAAGTTGTACACCGTCTGCAAATGATTCAGCAACACAGGCAGGCGGGAAAGGTGCAGTTGCTTTAAGAAGGAATCCCATTCATAGCGTAGATGTCAATGCTGCTAACATCGGATGTTCTTGCCTGACAATATATGAGGATGCAGACATTTACTATTTAACCTGTGTATTACTTTAGAGCTACTATTAGATGGTGCGGAAGGGGGAGTGGAAGAATGTGCTTGAGAACTAGTTAGCCATAACAATATTTCAGTAGAGCATCTTCAAGGCTGGATGTAATGTGAGGAGATATAATATGGCGGGTTATGGAACGGGAGGGAAAGTTCACACTTCAAACTAATTGGAGAATGTGATTAATGACTGTCAAATGAGGGAGGGAATTATGCTCAGATACTGTGGGATGAGGTAGGAGGATTCAGATTTTGGCTTCGCTTATGTACGTGCCGAAGCCTATGTTGCCATTAAAGATTCTTAAAGGAAAACAATGCCTCAAGTTTCTTTGAAAAGCTTCTTCTTTTGGAACCATGTCAGTAAGTTAAGTCTGAAAATCGGCAGCGTAAAGCGCAGCAGAGTGGTGCTGTTTTGGGGGATCTAAAGTTCCTGCTCCCCATCATTTTCAAAGCATACACAGCCTAGTGCTCATTATTTGGTGGTCTTTGCCCTTTGACTTACCGGTCTGAGCACTTGCAGAATCTCCTTCAGAACAGCCTGGATGCTGCTTACAGAGCAAAACACCAGCGTGCCAACCACCATGTCCACAGAGCCGTCCGGTACCGAAGAGATGTTCTTGGTGGAGCCGACCAGAAAAATCTGGAACTGCAGTTGCATGTTCTGAGCATAATAGGATTAACCCAGCACCATCAGAATACCAAAAAGACACTTTCAGTTGGGATCTCGCGGCGATGCATATGCTTGAAGACGGGGATTTGTCTCTCGTATCTTGTTTCGCCCCACTGGGAGACCTTGGAAAGGGTCGAAAGTCGCCCCGCAGAGGCGGCAAGCAAGGAGTGGATACTCGTTGATCGCAGGGGGGTGGCAAGGATAAGGAGGGGATTGACAAGGATGGGAGGGAGGAAGGTTGGAGAACTGGAGTGCAAAAAAGAGGAGGCGGGACAATTAAGGCAATTACGGTCAGCCAGGACGGATGGCCCTATCACACGGTCAATGAGTAAGCAATTAGGCTAGCAAGGTTTATAAAAGTAATCTCCACCCCAAAACTTCACTTTGAGGACGCTGGCAGGGGACCAGCGAAAGCTAAGTTGTTTTAATATTGTAAATAGTTGTTATTATTGTTTTAAACTTTTTAACAATAAACAGCTGGTTTATATTTCTCCTGGAGATTGAGGACTGTGTCATTGAACAGATATGCCCGGGATTCGTATTTTTGCAGTCATCAAAGACATATAGACCCGAATACGCCAAGACCTGCATACCTGTACCCGTGAAAATCTACGAAAACAAATATCTTACCTCTACGGGGAGGAAACCTTCTGGCTGACCAGGACCTATGAGAAACTCGAAGTCCGAAGAGCCACCATCTTATGTGACCTCACATTCCTACGCAACTGCCGAGACAAAAACGTGATCCCCATGTGCTTCCAACTAAAATTCCATTCCAAAACCTCAGCCGCCGAAAGGATCCTAAAAAGAACTGAATTAGCCCTAATCAGAAACGAACTCCACAGGAAAAGATTCCTACTAGACCAAACCAACAGGGACCTACTCACTCTTCACCTCAAACTCAGTAATAAAATCCACCCAGCACTCTGGGACAAATCCAAACAACTAGCCCTCTGGAGAGCCGAAACAGAAACCTCCCACAAGACAGACACACACACCAACAAACTCCACAGACTAGAAAAACACCAGAAGCCCAACCCCCCACCACAGCAACTCATGAAACAAACAGTACATAACATATCAGACAGGACCCTCACCATAGCAGAAACCAATGTCCTTTCCAAAGGATTCAACTTTGCAGTCACCCCCAAATGCATCCCCACTGAAAACATCATATGCGGAGTTGAAGCTACCCTAACCAAAATCAACCCAGATGAAGCCAATAAAATCAGACTTGAAGTCACCAACGTCCTCTGCTCCAGCAATCCACCCAGAAGCAACTTACATAAAGAAGAACAAAAAGCACTCACCAACTTGAGGAAAGACAACAACATAATCATTCTCCCAGCAGACAAAGGTAACGCCACTGTGGTGATGAACACATCCGACTACCAAGCCAAACTATCCAACCTATTCCAAGACCCCGCTTACAAACCTCTAAACACAGACCCCACCACCTACCTGGAAAAAACCACCAAATCCAAAATAAAAGCCTCTCCCATCAGCGAAGAGATCCAGCAAAGAATCACCCCCAGAGAGAAATCTTCCAGATGCCCCAAGCTCTACGGCCTCCCCAAGATACACAAAGAAGGAACACCACTAAGACCCATAGTCAGCTCCATAGGCTCACCTCTACAGAATCTTGCCAAATTTCTTGCCAAACAACTTCAGCCCTACACAGAATCCATCACCTCACACGTACAGAACTCACTCCACTTCATAGAAACAATAAAGAAACAAAACCTACAACCCAGCGACCTACTCGTGAGCTTCGATGTCATATGCCTCTGCACCCAAGTGCCTATTAAAGAAGCCTTGACAGCTATCCAAAACAAATACAACCCCCCCAAACACATCCTAGATCTGACCAACCACTGCCTAACCAACACATACTTCATCCACAATGGACAAAGATACAAACAGATAGAAGGAGCACCTATGGGATCACCCCTCTCACCCGTCATCGCCAACCTATACATGGAACATTTTTAAACCAAAGCCTTAGATAAATCTGAACACAAACCCAAACTCTGGCTTAGATATGTAGATGACACTTTCGTAATTTGGCCACACGGGAAGGAAAAACTGGACAACTTCCTCACACATCTCAACAGCCTACACCCCAAAATACAATTTACTATGGAAACAGAAGCAAACAACCAACTTCCCTTTCTGGACGTCCTAATCTACAAAAAACCCAATGGCTCCCTAGGACACACCATCTACCGGAAATAAACACACACCAACCGCTACTTAAACGCACAATCCCATCACCATCCTGCACAGATCAACTCCGTAGCCAAGACCCTCATCTCCAGAACCAAACGCCTAGCTGACAAAGACCACCTGAAAACTGAATTACACACTCTCACAAACGTATTAATTTCCAACAGATTCCAAAGAAACACTATTACCAACCTAATCCAAAAGGAGACATCCCCCCAAAACCAAGCCACATACATTGGACAAACTAATAGGAGAATAAATGCACGCATCGCAGAACACAAGAACGCAGTCAGAAAAGAAGAAAAAATTTCTTCCCTTTTCCAGCACCTTAAAGCAACAGGACATGAAATTGATTTTGAAGGTACCAAATTAATCTCCAAAACTGAACACTTCAACAAGAGAATAATTATGGAAGCCATCAAAATAGAGAAACACCCCCACAACATGAATAAACGTGACGATACCTCCCGCCTACCAGACATCTGGAAACTAGCCCTAGTCAACAAACAAGTCCCAACCATGAAAACCGACACCAGACCCAGAACAACACAGGACACCACCACCAATCACCCTCACCAGACTCAAACCCAAACCCATCCCATAGACGAAATGCAACCATCATCCAGAATCCACACCACGGCGGCATCACCAACTGCTGCACCCCCCGCTGACCCCCACAAAAAGCAAACTGACACACGCCATAAACACATGGCCAGACCGCAAACTCGGAGCCAAACCAAAGCCCGTGATGTTACATCACAGCCATCTACTCAGGACATTACATCACAGAACTTAGGAGGTTACATCGCAAAGGCTCAGTATGTTACAACGCAGCCTACCTCCCACGATGTGGCAGCACAGGACTCAGGATATCACTACAATAGAGCTCAGAATGTTACCACACAGCCCATTACCCAGGTACAAAAGAACAATGGGCACACAGCCAGCACCTCAGCCACACAGGATGTTACCAAACAACTGACTAATTTGCTTACATCAATTCCATCTTCCAATCAAGATGTAACAACACAGCCAACCAACCCGCTTACAGCTACATCAGCTAATTTGCTTACATCAATTCCATCTTCCAATCAAGATGTAACTACACAGCCAACCAACCCGCTTACAGCTACAAAGCCAACATGTCACACACCCCCTCCAATATTTATAGAAGGACGGCAGCTCCAATCACGCTTTGCTCGCAGTAGCACAAAGCCGAAGACACCAGCCTGAAGATGGCGAGTGGGACCTCGTCGAAATGTCGCCAAGAAATTCTGTTAGAAATAATATTAAAATAAGCAAAGCAAAGCAAATTCCCTCATCCTAGTTTGCCTGGCCAGCAAAACAGGGTGAAGAGAACTGTGTTCTTTTTTCTTCTTCTCTCCTCTCACTCTCTTTCTCTCTGTGTGCTTTTAAGAAGCAGCCCAAAGGGAATGTTTTAAGTTCATCTACAGGAAAAGTTTCACTCTTGCATTTACTGTACTGTATGTCTTTGAATGGATTTCATCTGTCTATTTGACATCTGTAAAGTTAACATTAATATCTGTTCAAAACCCTGCCAGCCAGCTAACCACCCTCCATTCTACTTCTCCATTTCTTATCCTCTGTTCTCCATTCCTCATGTTTGACCAACAACGCTTCTTCTGGGAGAGTCACCCAGAAAGGAGGGAGGGACCTTGTTCTCATATCTTTCAGCCCTGTACAGATGATTCAGCAACCTTTGGAAACAGAGCACACTGACCCAGAGGCTGCTTCCAGGGAAGACCCTCCATTCCTTTGAGCCATGGAATTGGGTTTGAATCCATCCATCAACTAAAAAGTCACCATGCAAGCAGAGTGGAACAGATCTTCCCAGATGTCTGTGGAAAGCTGCAGAGAGAGGAAGGAGTCCTGGAGCCATTGACCCTCAAGTGAAGCCTCAGAAGACAACTAAACTATGGGGGGAGGGCAGAAACTTATTGTAAGGTTTTCATTCTTGCCTCATTTACTTTGTAATTAGTCAGTCAAATGGATTCATGGGGAGATGGCATTTGGGAATAGTTGGCACAGCAAGTATTGAACAACTTGGATTTCTGTCTGGTGGGAGGAAAAATTTGTCCAGGATGTTTGTATTACCTGTCTTGTAGAAGTAGCTACATGCACACGCACACACCATTCAGAATCACACTGTGGCTATCCCCTTCACCTACCTTCAGTAAAGCTCCTCAGGCTGGTTTTTGCTATCTGGCACAAAGGCCTTTGCATGCATACCTTCCTGCAAATTCCATGGGGGAGGGAACCAAGCCCCCTCAGGGTATTTACAATTCATATGCCGTCACTGAGGAGATAACAGGAAAGAGATCTCCAAACCCAAGCCCTGAATATGTTGCACTGGTGGACTCAGATTGGGAGTCCTAGGGCTCACTGTGTGCAATATAAAAAATATTAATAGCCTTACTTGCACACTGGCTAACCTCAATTGGATGTCACAAACCTGGATGCATTAAACTAAGAACTAAGGCAGGAAACAATCCTTGAAAATGGGCAGCGAGTGGTTATGTACACATGGCTGTGAAGAATTTTGGGAAGCATTTGCAAACCTGACTGGAAGCTCAAAGTGACATCCAACATTTGAAAAGAATTGGCACAGAATATTGGACACTATAAATTTCTTCTCCACCTAACAGAACTTTTGCCCTGGCTTTAGACCTTTATGGTTGAAAGGCTTCCCTTTTGGGAGCCACTGCAGGGATCCTTTTCTGCTGCCTCTATTAATGTCTTCCCCTTTCTGCATTAACAGTTTAAAAGCTTGTTTCCCCACATCCTGGAGCACCCATAGAAGCACCATCAAGTCTCCCTGACCAGATCAAATTTTAATCTTGTGCCAGTAAAAGTGTGTCAACCACACTTATATGGCACAAAGGGGGATGATTGTAGAAAGACAGAACCCTCCCTCCAGAGAAGGAAATAGTTTGGGGGATATTAAAAAAAATCAGAATATATTCCCCCAAAGGAATAATAGAAAATCTTAGGCAGAAACCACCACCCCCAAGTCTGTCTGCCCCAAGCAGAAACCAGCTCTGTAGAAATGCAGATTTGATAATCCTTTCAGAAAGACTGGAGTCAGGAAGCTTGGAGCTGATGGGATTAGAAAGACAAAGATCCCTAGAACCAGCAACCCCTCACCCAAAAAATCCAACACAGGACATAGCCATCAGTCACAGCCCCAGGGAAGCAGGACATGACCTTTAGGACATAATAGGATTAACCCACCACCATCAGCGTACCAAAAGGACATGCTCAAAGGCTCAGGTCAAAGTTCATGCCACAGGAACAGGAACAACTCCAAACATAAAAGCCCAAGATGATATAAAAACCTACCACTCCCAGCCCCATATGGTCAACTGCTCCAGAGCCACATGCTGCTGTAGTTCTGCTGTTCAATAAACAAGAACCTTCTTTCTAAAGCAGTCTTCATTTTGTTTATTCCCAGCTTCATCCACATATTCTCCCATTCAAGCATTACATTATATTCAAAGTTCCTTGCCCAGTGACTCATACAATGTTTTACATGTTCACTTTCCAAATTCAATTTCAATAATGTTTTGTAAACCTTAGCAATAATATGGTCATACTAAAACAAAGTGAAATCTCCAATTTATTTTTTAACAAAATCAAACCCATGATTCTTTTTATCTAGTTTGAATCTTTCTTTCATTTGTAAGTATGCAAACCAATGGCAGACATGACCTTCTAATTCTAATTCTTCCTTAGATTTGAGGGTAGGGTCACCAAAATTAAAAGATATTATTTTACCATTCGTCCACCATTCCGGTTTCACTGTCATTTCTTTTCTAAAAAAAAACCTTCTTGGGGGGACACCCAAAGAGGCAACTTCATAAAAAACCTTGTTTTATATTTATTCCAAACTCTTAATATGGCATGTCTAATAAAATGATTGTTGAAATCAACATTTACTTTAACTTTATCATACCATAAGTAACCATGCCATCCAAACCTTAATTCATGACCTTCCAAATCAAGTAGCCTATTGTTCTGGAGGTACACCCACTCTTTTAGCCAGAGCAAACAACAAGCTTCAAAATACAATTTCAAATGTGGTAAACCCAACACCCCTCTTTCCTTAGCATCTTGCAGTAACTTATATCTAATTCTTGTTTTCTTCTCTTGCCATATAAATTTGGAAATACCCCTCTGCCATTGTTTAAATGGAGTATCAGTTGCAAGTATTGGTATTGTCTGAAACACAAAGAGCATCTTTGGTAAAACATTCATCTTAATTACAGAAATTCTGCCCAATAGTGATAAATGTAATTTGTCCCATCTTTGCAAATCTTTTCTAATATCAGAGAGGTACAGAATTATTTTGAAACAATTTTGTCTTTGTCTTTGTCAACATAACCCCTAAATATTTCACCTTTTTCTCAACCTTAAAACCAGACTTTTTAATCAATATATCACAATCCTGAGAGGACATATTCTTAATCAACATTGTTGTTTTTTGTTTGTTTATTTTAAAACCCACTAAAGCCCCTAACTCATTTAATTTACTCATCAAATATTCTATCTTGTTTTTTGGATCTTGCAGGAATATAACCAAATCATTAGCAAATGCCCTCAATTTATAAACTTCTTTCTTGATACTTACACCCGTTATTCTCTCATCTTGCCTATATCTCTGTTCAAAACTTCCAGCACCAAAATAAACAACAGAGGAGACAAGGGGCATCCTTGTCTCGTACCCTTTGAATTTCACATGAATTAGTTAAATCACCATTTATAACAATTTTTGCTTGCTGTGACATATAAATAGCTTTAACTCCTTGAATAAAATTCTCTCCAGAGCGGGATCGGGGGATGGGATGGTTTTTGGGCACTCAGTGTCTAAAAGGTTCACCATCACTGCTCTAGTGGCTGAAGAGGTTTATCTTCAAAGCACTTATAATATTGGCTTGCAAGGCCATCTGGTTCTGGAGTTTTGCCTGATTTCATTTTTTTTAAATAGCTTCTGATATTTCAAAGGCAGTTATTGGATCATTCATAAGTTGCATCTGAGTGTGTGATAGCTTAGGCAACTGTTGTCTTAAAAGATATTCATCTATTTTCGACATATCTAACTTCTGTTTTTTATACAAATTGGAGTAATAATTATGAAAAGACTTTTTAACAAGCTCATTATCTGTTATTACCTTATTACCTTTGCAAATTTTCTCAATCATTCTCTTTTCACTTTCCTTCCTTAGTTTGCATGCCAACCATCTTCCTGGTTTATTTGCAAACTCAAAGTGTTTTTGTTTCACATACTATAGTTCAATTTTGTTTCTGTTGAACTGTTAACATAGACAATTGTTGCCGTAACAGTTCAATTTAATGTGAAATTTTAGGATCCATAAATGTCTTCTGCAGTTTGATTTCTTTCTGTCTAATTTTGTCCAATATCTTTTGCGTCTTTTCCTGAGATTTTTTCTTCTCTAAGGGATTCTACTGTATAAAATAACCCCTCATAACAACTTTACTAGCATCCCACACGACTGTTAAGGTTGTCCCTTTACCTAAATTATTACCAAAATACTCATTTAATTTCTTTTTACAATCTTTTACAATCACCTCCTTCTAAGTACCAAAAGAACTCGGTTATAGTCAGATAAAGATTTAGGTAAAATATCAACTTTTTAAAAAAAAAATTGCAAGATTTTTAGAAATCCATATCATATCAACCTTTGAAAAAGATTTGTGTCCTTCTTGAAAAAAAGTATACTCTGTAGCGGAACCATTTTTGTGTCTCCACAAGTCTATTAGTACTAAGTTGTCCATCATCTCAAAGAAGGTCTTTGGTAATTTACCCTGGGAGAGTTTAATCCCCTTGCTAGATGATCTATCCAAAGTTGGTAAAGTCACTCCATTCCAGTCCCCCACCGTAAACCAATTTTCATATGAAAAGGTTATTAATTGATCCATAAGATATTCAAAAAAATTACTTTTATCATCATTTGGTCAGTATAGGCTCACTACTATTGATTTTATTCCATTAAGTTCAATTTCTACTCCCACAAATCTACCGTGTTCATCTGCTAAAACTAACTTAGGTTTAAGCTGGTGTTTTATATATAGGATAACTCAGTGGAGGGATTCAAATACCTGAACAACCGGTTCTATTATGTGATGCAGGCCTGGGCCTCCGATGCCTAGAACGGACTTCCAGAAGTGGCATCATGCACTTCCGGTGGGCCGTTCTAGGCCTGGGAGGCCTCCAAGGTCTAGACTGGACTTCCAGAAGCCAGCCAGTTCTCCAAATTCAGGTAAATTTAGCTACTGGCTCTCCTGAATCGGTGCGAACTGGCTGAATCCCACCACTGGGACAACTCCATTAATCTTTTTTGAACCAGTGGATATAAATTCCTCCCCAGTCATTTATTTGTTAAGTATTTCTTATCTTGTTTCTTGATATGTGTTTCTTGAAGGGAAATTATATTAACATTGAGTTTCCTCAGATAATGAAATAGTTTTGTACAATTAGATGGGCATTTGCCCCATTAATATTTCATGTGATAGACTTAATCTTCATCTTTAAATCAAGTAGCAGGTTCCTCTACAGCAGACATGTCAAACTCGCGACGTCATGTGACATCGCACTTTTTCCCCATTGCCGGCAATAGGGTGGGCGCGGTTTCGTTGTGACGTGTCCAGCCTGCGGACTGGCAGTTTGACACCCCTGCTCTACAGATATCTCAGCTGTATCTTCTTCTTCAGTACCACCTTTCTGAGGTTGTTCTACCTCAGGTTTCTTGTCTATACAGGTAATCCCCAAGTTACAAACATTCGAAATTACACGATAAATGCCCCCTAGTGTTTACAAGCAAGTCCTGAAATTACGAATGTTGCAGCACCATGGCAGTTGTTCACCCTTACGAACAACCGCAGGGGCAGTGCAACATTTGCCCTGCCTATTCCCCCACCCCTGCCAGGTCTCCATAGGCACTAGGCTTGTGGATACTCACCTTGCGAAGATCTAGAGAACCTTCACTTTCTTGGCTTGTTTCAGCACTTTAGGCCTTTGGTATGTACGCAGAGAATGGAGGCCTAAAGTACTTCAAGAACACGCGAGATCAGTAGCATGAGATCTGTGGCAAAAGGCTATGCAAATGGAGGGAAGGCCTGAAACATCGAAGCCTTTTCTCCATTTACAAAGCCTTTTGCCATTTTTCCAAAAAGACTTTGCTGCCAAGAACGGAGGCTAAGAAGGTTTTGCTCACCTTACATCCTTTGGACACGCCCAGATCAGTAGTGATGTAAATGAAAAAAGGTGGCAGATGTGAGAGTTTATTATGCTCAGAGTCTTGGAACATGTGGATGGGGATTGATGGGATGTTGAAGTTCAAAACTTTGGGAGGAAAGGAAGTTCTATATCCAGGCTAGGAAGTTCCCTGTCCTTGCAACTAAGCATTATTTTCTTCCAAGTTCTGTTAGAGCAGGGGTGTCAAACATGATTTCATTGAGGGCCACATCAGCATTGGGGTTCCCCTGGGGTGAGTGGGTGAGGATGGTCGTGGCCAACTGGGTGGATGTGGCTGGGGTGGGCTGGGGTGGGCATGGCCAGCTTGAGATCGCTCGTGTCGGGGAGTGCCTGGGTAGGGCTGTGGGGGGATTCCAGGGGTCTCTGGTGGAGGGGGTCAGGACCAAGGTGGGTGCCTGGGCCTGATCCACTGGAGGAGCTTTGCTGACCCTCTTTGGCCGCACTGAGGGCTCCGGATGGCAGTGCGGGCTTCCTGGGGCCCTTGACCTCCCAGGGGGCTTGCTGGAGGATGAGGTTGGATGGGGGGGCCAAGTGTGCAGGAGCCGTGGCATGGCGCTATCCTGGCCCTATCATCTGCCTCGCCTTGCTGGCGCATGCAGAGAACATATTGAGTACGTGTTGACTGACAGTGTCCAGCAGCAGCCACAGCCTGCTGTAACCATCGGGCCAGCCCTCCAAGCAGCAGGCTCAGTGGTGGCACCGGCAGCAGGTGGAGGCAGAGGTGCAGGCAGTGGGAGGTATGCTAACCAGCCCGCTGGATGCGCCTGCTCTGTTCTAGTTTTTGTCTTTGCAGCCGCCAGGCTCATTCGGTGGGCCAGATTGTGTCCCTCCCCATGGGCTTCTGCCTCCACCTGCTGCCGGTGCTGCAGCTGCACCTGCTTCTTGGAGGCCAGAGGCAGAGGTGCAGGGGGCCTCACAAAGACAGAAGGTGGGATGTAGCAGGCTCATCCAGCGGGCCGGATCGCGTGCCTCCCACACCTCCATGCTTTTGCCTCCACCTGCTGCTGCTGCTGCGCCCGCTGCTTGGAGGGCCAGCCTGGTTGTCATAGTGGGCTGCGGAACCCCAGAGTGCGCTGGCTGAGGGGCTTGCAGGCTGCGGCTGTTGCTGGACATTTCTGGCCCCCTCATGCTCGCCACCTCCTCTGTGTGTGCTGGGGGGGGCGCCCAGCTGGGCTGGGGTGGGCTGGGGCTGGGGCGGCAGGGGTTGATCCCTCACTGTCTCTGGGGTGGCCTCATGGGCCAAATCTGAGTCCATCGTGGGCTGGATTCAGCCTGTGGGCCTTGTGTTTGACAAGTCTGTGTTAGAGAGAAACCTACTCGTGCTCATTGTTGGTAGTTAATTAGCTATTGGCACAAGCAATAGGAAATGCCATAATTCGATTCTCTATACATTCAGAAACTCAGTAGTGGTCCCTTCACCTATTTGCTATTATAAATGGACATAAAGCATCACTTGTGGGTGCTGCAAAGATGGATTCTAAGGTTATGTTTATTTTACTCTGAGTCTAGCCAGGTGAAGTCAAGTTTCTAAGTGTAATTCACAATTTGTTCTGCAGCAGTAAACAGAACTGACTGTACTAGGAATTTAAACAGAATCTGATCTTTTTATCTGTGTTTTATAGGGAAAACAGTAAATGATCCATGAAACCAAACACAGATTATCTTGATATCATATAACCTTTATAAAGAATCAACGTAAAAGTATAATCAAATAAAAGTTAATCAATAACTTTTGACTTCACCATTCAACAAAACATGGATCCTTAGTGCAGATTCTGTTCATTTCACATAATTTTTACAGTCCACATCAAATCACAAATCATGTTTGTCTGCAGGCAGTGATCCATCACCAAAAAAATAAATAAAATAAAAATATCCAATATTATTGGCTCTGTTATGGTGCCAAAACATGGATCCAACAGAATATTCCCACAACTGAATATTCCTAGCTTTTTGCATGAACCAACCAACCAATGGTTGCATTAGAAACAAGAGTCTGAGGATTTTGGGCATCATTAAAGTCAGTAATTTTATTGAATCTCCAGACCATTTTAAGTATACTATGGGTAACAACAATGCATCCATACCTTGAAATGAGATATTATTTTTAAATCTAAAACTAATACATTTTAGATATTAAAAATTTAAATCTAAAGTCTAAACAACAATAATATTAATAAAATGTTTATTAATTAATTATTAATATAAACATGAAACATTATGTTTCATGTTTATAACACAATACTTTAAGGTGGTTAATGAAATGGAGTAGGATCTTTAATACACCTTGTTAGACATTTAGGAAATGTTGTTTTTTCTTCCATGCAATCATGTGTGATTCTCAGAGACTGTTTCCAGTAGTTTTCTTTGCACAGTTTTTCAGAAGCAGTTTGCCATTGCCTCCTTCTTAGGGCTGAGAGAAAGTGTCTGGCCTAAAGTACCCAGCTGGCTTTGTGCCTAAGGCAGAAATAGAACTCGTGGTCTCTCAGTTTCTAGCCTGATGCCCTAACCACTTCACCAAACTGGCTCCCTTAGGAAATATAGGCATTACATAATTTGTCATGCCAGGCAGAATCTACCATCCCTTCCCCTCTTAGCCTTGCTTCTTTAATTGCAAAGATAGCAACTCCCTGTGTCACAAATTGACTGGTACCTTTAGGGAGAAATTCAATTTATTTTCAGCATTCCAGTACTTAATGTCAACAAGGAACGGGAATAAATAATGAGCCCAATATTTAACACACAACCAGCATTCCATTGTCACAGATCCTCTATTTCATCTATCCCACACGGAGTCTTTGCACTGAGATACCTAAGAATCTGCCTTATTGTATTCATGTATCCTTAGAATAGAATAGAGCTGGAAGGTACCTTGGAGGTCTTCTAGTCCAGCCCCCTGCTTAAGTAGGAGAACTTATACCATCTCAGACAGGTGAATGTCCAGTCTCCTCTTGAAAATCTCCAGTGATGGAGTGCCCATGATTTCTGGGGGTAAGCTGGTTGATTGTCCTCACTGTCAGGAAGTTTCTCCTTAATTCCAGGTTGCTTCTCTCTTTGATCAGTTTCCAACCACTGTTTCTCATCCTTCCCTCTGGTGCTTTGGTGAACAACCTGGCCCCCTCTGCCTTGTGGCAGCCCCTCAGATACTGGAACACTGCTATCATGTCTCCCCTATTTCTTCTTTTCTTCAGACTAGCCAAACCCAAGTCCTGCAGCCGTTCTTCATATGTTTTAGTCTCCAGGCCTCCGATCATCTTAGTAGCTCTTCTCTGAATTTTTTCCAAACTCTCAACATCTTTTTTGTGATATGGTGACCAAAATTGGCTACAGTATTCCAGGTGTGGTCTTACCAGGGTTTTATAAAGCGGTAATAATACTTCGTGTGACCTTGATTCTATGCCTCTGTTTATGCAACCCAGGATTGTATTAGCTTTTTTGGTTGCTGCTGCACACTGCAGGCTCTTAGTCAAGTGATCGTCCACTAGGACTCCAAGGTCCCTCTCACAGTTGCTGTTTTTAAGCCAGGTCTCACCCAATCTGTATTTGTACCTTTGGTTTTTCCTGCCTAAATGTAAGACTTTGCTTTTCTCCATATTGAAACTCATTTTGTTGGATAGGGCCCATTGTTCAAGTTTGTCAAGATCCTTTTGGATCCTGAGTTTGTCTTCTGGGATGTTGGCTACTCCTGCCAGTTTGGTGTCATCTGCAAATTTGATGAGTTCCTCTTCAATTCCCTCATCTAAGTCATTTATGAAGATAAGGGTACTGGGCCTAAGATGGAACCTTGTGGTACCCCATTGCTTACTTCTCTCCATGTGGATGTAGTGCCATTGAGGACTACTCGTTGAGTACGGTTTGTTAGCCAGCTACAGATCCATCTGGTGGTGATGTTGTCTATTCCACCTTTTCCTAGCTTACCAAGGAGTAGGTTGTGGTCTACCTTGTCAAATGCCTTACTGAAATCTAAGTATACCACGTCCACTGTGTTTCGCTGGTCTACTAGTTTAGTTACTTTATCGAAGAATGAGATGAGATTGGTTTGGCATGATCTGTTTTTAACAAACCCGTGCTGGCTGCTAGTTATGACTTTGTTTGCTTCTAGTTGTTCGCAGATCTATTTTTTTTTTATTATCTTTTCTAGGATCTTCCCAGGTATTGAAGTTAAACTGATTGGTCTGTAGTTTCCTGGGTCTGTTTTTTTCCCTTTCTTGAAGATGAGGACCACATTAGCCCTTTTCCAATCCTCAGGTACTTCCCCGGTGCTCCAGGATTTTTGAAAGATGTGGGGCAACGGTCCTAAGATAACATCTGCCAGGTCCTTCAGAACTTTGGGATGTAGTCTGTCGAGTCCCAGTGATTTATATATGTCAAGGCTGGATAGGTGTTCCCTTATCATTTTCTTGCTTATTTTAATTTTTGGTTCTAGTATGTCTTTTGTAGTGGTTTTTTGATGTGTTGGGCTATAGTTTCTTTTTGTGTGAAGCCTGACGCAAAGTATGAGTTAAGCAGCTCTGCTTTCTCCCTGTTGTTTGTAATTTCCTTGCCATCTTCTCTCTTTAGTGGGCCTACAGTTTCCTTGATTTTTTTCTTGTTGTTAATATGTTGGAAGAAACTTTTTTTTATTGTCCTTGATTTCTGTTGCAAGTCTTTGTTCATTCTGAGCCTTTGCTTTCCTGACTTCATCTTTACATGTTCTGGCTATCTGCTGATAATCGGCTTTAGTTACATGCCTCTCTTTCCATTTTTTGTATTTCTCCTTTTTGTCTTTTAGTTTGTTAAAGAGATCTTTGTGCAGCCATGCTGGTTTCTTCTTGGATTTCTTGTTTTTCTTTCTCAGTGGTATTGTGTTGGTCTGGGCTTTTGTGATCACATTTTTCAGGGTTTCCCACGCTTCCTGGGTTGATTTCCCCTTTAGGATTTTCATCCATGGGATTTTTCCTATATTCTCTCTGAGTTTGCTAAAGTTGGCTCTTTTGAAGTTTAGGACATTGGTTGGATTGTTTTCTATTGCTAGTGTTTGCATTATATTAAATTTCAGTATGATGTAGTCACTTTCGCCCAGGGTTGCGGTAATTTCGATTCCATCACTTCTTCTCTGTTTGTAAGGATTAAGTCCAGTATAGTTTTACGTCTAGTTCCCTCCTCCACCTTTTGGGTGACAAAGTTGTCGGCTAGGTTGGTTAGGAATCTGTTTGATCTCCCACTCACTGCAGAGTTTGTCTCCCAGTTGATATCTGGATAGTTGAAGTCTCCCATTACTACTGTGGCATACTTCCTACATGCATTTGTTAACTGGCTGGAAAAGAGTTCATCTATTTCTTCTGATTGGTTGGGTGACCTATAATATACACCTATGTCAATGTCACATTTTTTCTTTTATATTGACCCATATACATTCTGGAGAGATTTTATCTTTGAACATGTGCATTTCTGCAGATATATAGTGTTCTCTTTCATATAGTGCAACTCCCCCTTCTCTTTTTATAGACATGTTTCTTTTGAACAATTTGTATCCATCCATCAGTCCATTCCATTCATGGGTTTCATCCCACCAGGTTTCTGTTATGCAAACTATGTCATATCCTCACTCATGAACTATTGCTTCTAGTTCCCCTGTTTCTTTCCCAAGCTTTGAGCGTTTGTATATAAGCATTTGAGACTTTTATGCCTGTCCATGGGAGTGTTTCCTGTATCTCCTGGTTGTTGTTTGAGTTTTTCTTCTTTTTCATCACTGCCTACCTCTTTGTTTGATTTGTTTTCTTGGGATTTGTGATTGGTTTTGGGTTCTAGAGATTCTAGAGATTGGTCACCCTCCCCCCTCAGTTTTAGCTTAAAGCCCTCCTGATGAGTTAGGCCAGTCTTTTTCCAAGTACATTTTTGCCTGTTTTCGTGAAGTGTAGCCCATCCCTTGCCAAGAGTCCTTCGTGTAGGAAATGCAGTCCATGATCCAGGAAACCAAAGTTTTCTTGGCGACACCAACCCTTTAGTCAATGGTTTATTTCTAAAAATCTTTTTTCCCTCAGTGGGTGTTGGCCTTTCATTGGGAGTACTGATGAGAACACTACTTGTGCTCCTAGGTTCTTGACTTTATTGCCTAGTTGTTTGTAATCCCTCACTATTGTACGCAGGTTGTTTGTTGTGTCGTTTGTCCCAATGTGGTGGAGGAGGGAGGGGTAGTAATCTGTGGGCCTAATTATTTTAGTTAGGTTCTCAGCCACGTCTCTTTCCCTTCTAGTACTTATAAATCATGGCTCCTCTAGATCAGGGGCACATCAAATGAAATATTTCTAATTAAGGATTATATCCAGGAAAGCCAATAGTTCAGTGAATTACTACATTATTATACCACAGATATCTGAGTATGAAGAGATATTCATATGAATTCACACTGGTCCTTGTGCATGGAGGCTCTTAGGATCTTAGTGGGAAGGAATAGCCTCAGGCTTAACCCTAGTAAGTCCGAGTTGCTATGGATTTATGTAAACTTTGTTACCAGGGTTCTTCCAATTTAAGTTTTTGATAGAGTAGCACTTTCTCAGACAGACTTGAATAATTTGAGGGTTCTCAACTTGTGGCTGTTGTTTAACAAGCACATGGTAGGCATCGCCAGGAAAGCTTTTGCACTGTGTGCCAGTTACATTCTTTCTTGAATTGGGAGACTCTACGCATAGTCACACATGCCTTAGTAATCTTGCACTTGGATTGTTGCAATGCATTCTACATGAAGTTGCCATTGACCACTCTGAAGCTACAACAGTCCAGAATGTAGAAGTGTAAGTAGTTATAGTAATACTTTTGTTCTATGATCTGCATTGGTAACCAATCTGTTCTAGGCACAATTCAAGATAATGATTGTCATCTATAAAGTTCTTTGGAGGTTGGGGCCTGTATATTTGTGGGGCTATGATATCCTTCTATAGCTATGTCTCCCTGTCCTCTTATATCCAGTAGGGCTGGCATGCTCCAGTTCTCATTGATGATTGTGGGACTCAGAAACATGGTTTTTCCATGGTTGTTTCTAATGTCTGCATGGCCCTGACTCTGCTGTCATTTAGGAAAGTCTTAAAAATAAGACTTTTACCAGGTCCTGGAATAGAATGATTTATTTACTTTGCACTGATGTTACTACTCTCTTGGTATTATATTATGGTATTTTCCTTCCCTAATGTGGCAGTTTAATATTGGTTTTATTATAGGCTTATTTTTTCTCTTGTTTTTAATGTATTACTTGTTGCTTAGAATTCAGTGATTGCACTAGATCACTGGTGTCAAACTCGCCGCGTCACATGATGTGTCGTGATGTATCGTGCTGGGGTGGGCGTGGCCTCCATATGATGCAATTGGCCCACGGGCTGGCAGTTTGACACCCGTGTGCTAGATTATAAATTGACTAAATAAATGACCTAAATAAATATATGCTGATATATAAAAATAAATACCACATATCCTGATCTGATAATTCAGGAGGAAGTGGTTTGATAAACAGTTCTTCAGATTCTTGAAATTCATAATTCCCCTCACATAAAATCTAGAGTATTGAATGCGCTCAAGGTTGGTAAAGAAATTATTAAACCCCTTCCAAAAATTCTGCTTGTTATATCCCCAGACACTTAATATGCAGTGTTATATAATTTTGTACATTAGAAAACCTGCACTGACTCCCAATAGGTTTCTGGATGCAATATGGACTAGGCCAGGTTTTTTGCAGGACAGCCTTTCTCCAATTGTTTCTGCCTGTCTACTAGATCAAATAAAATGTGCCAGGTCCTGTTTATTAAATTGTGTCATTAGATCTACAACACTCAGAGAGACAGGAAAAACAGAAGAGGAACTTAAGGAAAACTTCAAAAGCTTCCCAAATATTTTAAAGAGAAAATTGTAGTCATATGTAAACTTTAGCTTGTGTATAATACAGTACATATCCTTTACAGGTAGTCCTCAACTTATGACCACAATTGAGCCCAAAATTCATGTTGTTAAGTGAGAAATTTGTTAAGTGAGTTTTGCCCCATATTACGACTTTTCTTGAGACATTTGTTAAGTGAATCACTGCAGTTGTTGAATTAGTAACATGGTTGTTAAATGAATCTGGTTTCCCCATTGAATTTACTTATCAGAAGGTCGCAAAAGGTGATCACATGACTCCGGGACATTGCAACTGTCATAAATGTGAGTCAGTTGTCAAGCATCCGAATGTAAGTCACATGACCATGGGGATGCTACAATGGTCATAAGTGTGAAAAATGGTCATAAGTCACTTTTTTCAGTGCTGTTGTAACTTCGAACGGTCACTAAATGAACTGTTGTAAGTTGAGGACTACCTCTATAGGGGTTAAATAACAATAATTAGAACTGTAATTAGAATCTGTGTGGATTGTAGTGTATGATGTGTAGAGTTAACTTCAGTTAAAGGGACAGGCACTAATTAAACTGAGGCTTATGAAAGGTTAGCAACGGTAAGATCTTTCTGCAATGACCACCAGGGCTAGATGCATTTAAAAGAGTCTGTTTGTGACTCAGACCTTGAATTTTAAAGAGAAAATTGCAATACTCCAAGTATGGTCTTATCAAGGCATTATAAAGTGATATTAGCACCATATTTCTCTTTACTTTGGCTCTAAACTGCATCTGATAGTAAGGATTAGCCACCATCTCACTAATATAAGGATTTAATATAAATAAAATATACATATCAATAAGGCTTTCCTTGTGAAGGTTATGGATCTTTCCCTCTATTTTTCCATAATATTTTTATATTTATTTTTAATATATATGTCTTGATGTGCTGTTATTTCATGATATAATTTTAATCTTTTGGTTTTTTATTATTTGTATTCATATCATGATGAATAGATGGGAAATAGCAGAAAAATACATTAAATAAATAATCTGAAGCCAGAGGAAAACTTTTTCTAGAGATAGGGAATAAAAATAGCAAAGTAAAGAATGTGATGAAATTGTTTTTTTGTCACCTGGAAAGAGCGAAAAGGGATTGGCAATTTGCATACGAGTTCTTTAAACTTCATTGATGAGCAGGCAAGAAATGAAGAAAAGTAATTTTTAAAAAATCATTCTTTCAAAAAGGAGAGAGTTGAAAACATTAAGAAGAGCTATTTGAAAAAAAAATGGAGATCTAACATATTTCTCTAATAGAAGATAATCAAAAACATTACTCATCTATTAGATACACATTAAATACCTTTAAAGCAACAGTAGGAAAGCAGTATAGGAAATCTGTCTAATATACCTTAAAAAGTAGAACCTGTAAGGGACATGATGTTCCCAGTATTCACAAGGTTTATGAAGAAAAGCAGCAGGAAAATTCAAAGTCCATAGCTATTGAATAATTCAGAAGCAAAGGGACCATTAATACATAAAGAAGGCAGGATTTGATTTTTGGTTCTACATTTGCAATTATATCAACTTAGTTTGCAAGCTAAAATCCAAGATTCTCAACATGACATTTTATCAAGCTGCACCCAAAATAATACAGTGCTTGAAATCTAAAATTAGTAGAGAGAAAGATAAGCATGTGACTCTTTGATAAGCTTGTGCTATTATAGATACTAAAAAGTCACGAGTGGATTAAAAACCTAGCCATGGCCAACTGTGTGCCTCAGCCTCCCCTCTCTGGAAAAACAACAATCCCAAGATTCAATTCTGGTGTCTCCCAAGGGGTTGAAGACTGATTTATTTCCTACTGGAAGTAGAGATGGAGGGGGACAGTGGTTGGGTAATGCCTTGTTATTCTGACCCCGACTCTTGTATCGGACTCTGCTTCATCTAGTGTAGAAGACATTATTGCTGAAGCAATCCATTCACCATTTGAAATGTTTCAGTTGGAAACAGAATACCATACAATTTAAGTAAATCCATTTAGATGCTATGCACTTGCCTTGTGTTTGACCTACATTTTTCAATTAACACCTGGAGAAGAGCCTGCTTAGACAAGCTAGTTTTTCCTATTTACTCTTGCAGGTTATGAGATAACAAACTAACAAAGTTTTTATTTGAATCCCAATAAGATAATTATTTCTCTCTTTTGCTATAGCAGATGTCCCAAAACCCCTGCTACTCGATCCTTATTAATGTGTCATCTTCCCTTGCTGATGCCCAAACTAAATGGCTCAGGGGGAGAGAGAGGTTGCAGGGTTTTAAAAGCTGCCCAACAAGAGGAATCCCTTGATGAGTAGAATTCCAAATTCCAGAGACTGTTCCTGCCACTTGGGCTCACTCTGGCAATTAGGGAAGGGCCCCTGGTGTTGAAAGTTAATGGGGACAATTTAAATACACATGATGCTGTTTGTTTTAGCCTTGGCATCTCCTTGAACATCGTTCTACTTTGGTATCCATCTTGCAAATTCTAAATTAGCCAGCAACACAAAAATTTCAGGAAGCAACAATCCAATAGGTATATTCATTCATTTATACAGGTAGTATGCAACTTATAACCATAATTGAGTCTATGCATCAAGGCCATAAGTCTTGATTTACAACTTTTTTTGGTTGTACATAAACCTTTTTGGTTATTAAGCGATCGCCATGGTCATTAAGTAAGCCGATAGTTCATCTGAAAACCAGAAATAAATGCCAAGTTTTCTTGTAAAATGAGGTCACGTGACCTCAGGACACTACCCACAGCCACAAATATTGTCTGGTTGCCGAGTGCCCAAAGTTCGGTCATTTGACCATGGGGGATGGTGTGGGACTGTCATAACTTCTAATCTAGGTCATAAGTAGCCCCCAGGTGCATCCATGGTTACTTCAAAAGGTTGCTAAGTGACCACTCATAAGTTTAGGATTACCTGGATAGCGATCCTGTATTAAAGTAATAGTTCCGCTTTCTAATGGTAGGGCCAATAGTATTGTAATAACTCACATTTGATTCTTCTCAAATCTTTGGCAGTTAATGTGCATCTTTTTTTCTCCACACCTTTCTTGTGACCTTGTGGACTATTTGCAACAAAACGTTTGATGGTTCTGTGATCACGTCCCAATATTTTAGCAATTTCAAGAGTGCTGCATCCCTCTGAAAGACTTTTTTACAATTTTTGTCTTTTCAGAGTCAGTTAAATCTCTTTTTTGGCCCAAGAAGCTGCCTAATGCACACTTTGATATAGGGTGTTGATCGTCTTAGGCAACACCCTCCCTCATTACACAAATACACATCATCTGATTCGCTTATATCCACTAAGCATTCAAGTTTATACAGCTTAGGAGGTGGAACATATGCATGAAAGATAATAATAATAATAATAATAATAATAATAATAATAATAATAATAATAATAATAATAATAATAATAATAATAATAATAATAATAATAATAATAATAATAACAACAACAATAATAATAATAATAATAATAATAATAATAATAAAAGTTGGAAGGGACTTTGGAGGTCATCTAGTCCAACCCCCTGCTCAGGCAGGAAACCCTATACCATTTCAGACAAATGGCTGTCCAATCTCTTCTTAATAACTTCCAGTGTTGGAGCATTCACCGCTTCTGGAGGCAGGTTGTTCCACTGGTTAATTGTTCTAACTGTCAGGAAGTTTCTCCTTAGTTCTAGGTTGCTTCTCTCCTTGATTAGTTTCCATCCATTGCTTCTTGTCCTGCCTTCAGGCGCTGTGGAGAATAGTTTGACTCCCTCTTCTTTGTGGCCGCCCCTGAGATATTGGAACACTGCTGTCATATCCCCCCTCGTCCTTCTCTTCATTAAACTAGACATACCCAATTCCAGCAACCGTTCCTTATATGTTTTAGCCTCCAGTCGTCTAATCATCTTTGTTGCTCTTCTCTGTACTCTTTCTAGAGTCTCAACATTTTTTTTTACACTGTGGTGACCAAAACTGGATGCTGTATTCCAAGTGTGGCCTTACCAAGTCATTGTAAAATGGTATTAACACTTCATCTATCCCCTCATCCAAATCGTTGATGAAGATGTTGAAGAGCACTGGGCCTAGAGAAGAGCCCTGGGGCATCCCACTACACACTTCCCTCCATGTAGATGCAGTTCCATTGAGGACCACACGCTGAGTACAGCCGGTCAGCCAGCTCTGAATCCATCTGGTGGTGATGCTGTCTAACCCACATTTTTCTATCTTATCAAGTAGTAGGTTGTGATCTACTTTATCAAATGTCTTACTGAAGTCCAAGTAAATTAATTCCAAGGGCTTATTCTTTGATCTGTGAGAAAGGCTTAATCCTAGAAGATGGGACACCCAAGAACAAGGAGTAAATGCAGCTGTGTTGCTAAATGCCTGAATTGTGGTCATGTGATTGTGGGGCGAGGGCGACCATTGGAATTTCAGATCTGGATTGTAACTTCCTTTTTTGGATTGCACTTGAGCTGCCTAGAGGCTGCTGGGAGGAGCTGCAAGCTGTGAGTCAAGGGGGAGTGCAGAGGAAAAAAGTTGCGGCCCACACCTAACAGCGCACGAATGATATAACTAAAAATCTAAAACAGCAGTAGTACATTCAGGGCAAGTGTGTCTGAGATTGCGATTTTGTTGTATTTCAGAATGTCTGGCTTAGTTCAGTGCAACACTTGTTTTGCAGCTCTCTTCCACAGTACTCTTTTCAAACTTGGAATCTGTCCTATCTGTAAACAAATCACTAATCTACAAAGACAGATTATTTATCTAGGGTATGTAATCTGTGCTTTCAGGCAGAAATTAGGTGTCCAGTTCAGCCCTTCTGCTCTATTGAGCTGCCATGCTATCAGCCCCCTCTACCACAATGATCCTGCAGGAGAAGGGCAGTATGGACAACTGTGGGATCAGGCAGGGGAGAGCTGTGAACCATAAACACAAAGCTTTCACTGTGTCCCTGCATAATAGATACAGTGCCCTTGCTGACCTTAATAGGGACACACTAAGGAGGCAAGTCAAGATAGTTGTGATGATAATAACTCAAATAAGCAGGGGATCGTGGTCCGAGATGAAGAACTTGTTTTGGACAGGGGAAAGTGTGAATCAGGTATGACACATCAGTCATGCAAGAAGAACAAGGCATCCAAAAAGAGAAGCCACCTTTTGATTGGTGATTCAATTATAAGGGATGTAAATTTAGGAAAGGATACAAAGGCTTCGAAAGAGGTCAGGTGTCTTCCAGGTGCTACTGCCAGTAGGGACAAGAAGCGTATTCTTAAGATAGTCAAGAATGCCAGCAAGGACTATGATGTGGATGCTATTGTACATCTTGGCACTTGTCAAAAACAGATCATGCCAGACAAATCTTATTGCATTCTTCGACCAAGTGACAAAATTAATGGACTAGAGGAATGCAGTGGATATAATTTACTTGGACTTCAGTAAGGCATTTGATAAAGAGTTCACCCCGGATGTCATGGCGACACAGATGAAAGAAACTGGAGCTCCAGTTTCCTAGTCCAATTTCACTTCGTCTGGAGACCCAAAGAGGTCAGAAAGTTGCTCTGGAAAGGCAACGAGGAGGAAGGGAAACCTTGGGAGTTTGGAGCCAACGGTGGTTGGCCCAAACAGACTGAGGAAACTCTTTAAACAGGTGGGAGAAAGGCTGCCGGCAAGTACGTAGACAGTCCAAGCCACAGACAGCCTGGGAAGAAGTGAAGAGCTGTGGCAGCACCGCCGAACAACTGACTGTCAACAACGTGTTTGATCTGGGTGAGATTCTTCTTTATTTCTCTTCCCTATGGACTTTTAAAATATAATTCCCTGAATTGGATAACTTTTAGAAGTAAAAAACCCCAGGAAGACTTGGGAAGAAGAGAGTTAAAAGCGGTGAGAAATCTGGAATGGGGGAACAAAATTAAGGAATATAAAAAATATGCAGAAAAGATTCGAGACTGATTGAAAAGAAAAAAATGATAATCTGTTGTTGGCTAATTTTTTTGATTTGGGAAGATTTTTTTTTAATTTGTTGTGAAAGAGCATTTTAAATAAAAAGTTTTACTACTGGATAGAGACATTATAACTAATGAGGACATCTAGTGGTGAAGGAAGATACTACAATAATACAGGAAAAATCAGAAGAGTGATGACCTTGAAAAAATACCTGTGCTAAACAAAGAACATCCTGTGTTTCTACAAAAGAAAAAACAAAGATTTTTTTTAACTGCATCTTTCAACTTTAGACATAACTATTATAGAAACTATTTAGAGACAGGTTTTTTTTCCTTTTCCTTTTTTCTTTTTTTCTCTAATATCTTTGAACTGACAGAAATATTTGGATTAGACTTATGCAGTTGGTGTTTTTTATTTTGCTGGATTACAGTTTAAAGTAGTTGGCTTTTTTAAAAACTTGGATTAGCCTAAAGCAGTTTGCTCCCTTTTAAACCTGGATTATAGCCTAAAGCAGTTGGCTTCTTTTTAAAGTTGGATTATAGCCTAAAGCAGTTGTTCCCTTTTAAACTTGGATTATTGCCTAAAATAGTTGGCTCCTTTTTAAAGTTGGATTTTAGCTTAAAACAGTTGGCTCTTTTTAAAGTTGGATTATAGCCTAAAGCAGTTGGCTTTTTTTCCCTTCTCCCTGTGGATTTACAAAATCTGCCTGATTGAACAATGAGTGCACCAAACCTCACTAAAATTAAAAAAAACCCCTGCTTCTGCACCCTCTTCTGGAACATCTAGTCCAGCAAGTCAGGGATCTATTGAAGCAATGTTACAATGAGAGAAGGCAAACAATCTCCAAAAAGAGATCCATGTGACTTTACAACTAATGCAAGAAATGATGCAGAAGAATAATCAAGAAACAAAAAGCAATCTTGATAAGCTAAATGAACAAATGCTTGATATAAAGACACAATTTGAGGTTCACCAACAAATGATCCTTAAAAATGAACAAAGAATTCAGAAGGTGGAAGATCAATCAGAAGATACTGGGGAAAAAATTGAAGCACTAATGACAGAGAATGAAAGATTAGAACAAGCAAATCAAAACCTAGAAGGCACAGTCGCTGCTTTGGAAATGGAGAAAGCTATTTGAGATTCCAGAACATACCTGAAGATAAAGAGGAAAATATAGCAGAAGTGATTATTAATGTATTAGCAGAGGCCCTAGAAATGGAAAGATTGGAGATGCAGCAAGAAGTGGATGAAATATTTAGAATGAATTCAAGTTACACAAGGAAACACAAATTGCCCAGAGAAGTCCATGTAAGATTTATGAAGAAAACAATGAGGGATGAGATATTAAGAAGAGTTAGAGATGATCCATTACAATATAAAGATAAAGAAATAGTAGTGTTGAAACAGATTCCCAAGAGAATAAGGGATACTTGAAGACTATATCATTTCTTGACTACAAAGCTGATTGCAAAAGGAGTAAATTTTAGATGGCTGATGCCAGAAGGGATTTTAATCAATTGGAATAACACAAGATATCATTTGGACTAAGTGTGAAAGACAGAGAATTTTGATGAAAGATATAGAGCATTTCTGGGAGAAAGAACACAATATCAACAAGAGGATGGAAAAAGCCAGAAACAGACAGAACAAACAATAGAGGAAACAATTACACAGGTGGACGAGGAAAAAGAGAAGATGAATCAAGAAGATGAGGGAATAGTAAGGGAGCAGAGGATTACGAGATCAACAAGACCTAAATATAAGGAAACCAAAATGGAGAAGAAAAATGGAATTTTTTCAGTGAATATAAATGGATTGAATTCCCCATCAAAAAGGAAAAGAATTTTCAAACAACTACAGAAATTAAATATTGATATAATTTGTTTGCAAGAGACACACATAAAAAACCAACATCATAAATTTTTGGAAAATCCAAAACTTGGAAAACTTTATTATACATCAGCTCAACAAAAAAAAGAGGAGTAGTTATATATGTCAAAGAGACAATAGATTCCAAAATGATTTATGCAGATGAGGAAGGAAGAATATTAATAGTAGAAATATTTTTAAATCAAAAACAGATACTTTTGATAGCAATATATGCACCAAGTAATAAACAAGAAGAATTTTATCAAAACCTTCACAGAAAAATAGTAGAAATGGAATACCAAAATTGTAGAGATAGAGGTCATGTAGAGGTCGTGAGCAGCACACTGCCCACCTCAATCATGCTTCGTTAGTTCACATCGTCAGGATGAGATAATACACTGACACTGGCTGGTACATTATCTCACCTAAGTTTTACAACAACAGGAAGATTGGCGTGGAGAATTAACCAATAAAATGCTGTTGCTCTCTTCTACCTTTTGCTGCTTGTAAAACTGTATAAAAGCAATAAACACTGCGAAGGCAGTCAGACATCTTTGCATCCTGCTATGACTGGTCTCTAACTCCAACATCTGGCGCCCTGAACCGGGACACCCCCCCCCATGGGGAGCAACTGCCAACATACTTACCATCGTCTGGAATAGACCCCTAAGGTGCACCTTTGTCCTACGGGACCCCTTCGTTCTACGGAACCCCTCAGTGGTAAGTAATGGGTTGCAATCTATCTCAACACCAGCAAAAGCATGTACAGGAACTTTGATTCCTGTTACATAAATCAGGCGTGACAGTGCCTGAGGCAGAGATAAGGAAGCTGGTGGAGGAGGTAGGGAAACATTGTCCTTGGTATCCGGAACGCGGGACGCTTCGTTTACAGGACTGGATAAAAATAGGGCAGACTTTACATCTTGAACCCGAGGCTCCAGTAAAGATACTACATCGATGGTATCAATGCCGTCAAGCAGTGGAAAAATTTGGCTCTGATGTCTCAGTAGGGCAACAATTAACTACAAGCCCCCCGCCTGGTTACGATCAGATAAAAATTGTCACCCCTAAATCATCTCCAATTGGACCTTCAGCTACTCCTGGAGAGGCTAATTCTTTTGCTTCTCCACAGCCATTGTACACCCCCATAAGGAGAATTTTAGAGGAACAATTAGATAAAAAGGGGGAGAACATAGAAGAAATTACTGAGATGCTTTCTGTTTGTCCAGTACATGCCACGGGACAAGTAGATCAGAATGGAGCTCAAATAGTGGAATATCGCCCTCTGTCATATGCAATTTTAACAGAACTTAGAAAAGGAGTTAGAGATATGGGATTGGGCAGCACCTATGTGCAGGGAATGCTGGAAGCCACTATGAGAAATCATACCTTAGTACCTGAAGATTGGAAAACTACCTTCCGCATGTTGCTTACTCCAGCGCAATATGTAGTTTGGGACAGTGAATTTAAACACCAATGTGCTGTGCGTGCCCTTCATTCGAGGAGGGTCTTTACTCCTGAGCAATTGTATGGATCTGGCCCCTTTGCACCAATTGATGCCCAGATTGTTCTACCGGCTGCTACCTTACAAATTTCTTCTGACTGTGCTTATCGAGCATTTGGAAAGGTGCCTGTTTCTGGCAAGCCTCATCAAGCGTTCTCTAATATCAGGCAGAAAGCTACAGAGCCGTATCCTGATTTTATTAACAGACTACAGGATACCTTACGGCGGCAGATAGATAATCCTGAAGCTCAGGAGGAATTGTTGATGAGGCTGGCAAAAGACAACGCTACTTCTGAATGTCGGAGGGCAATTATTGGTCTGGGGAAAAATCCTGATTTGGCAGATATGATTAAGGCATGTCAAGATATAGGAACAGCTTCTTACCAAACCAATTTATTGGTGGCTGCTTTATCACTAGGCAGCAAGCCTCAAGGAAAGTGTTATAACTGTGGCAAACCCGGTCATTTTAAAAGGGAATGTAGAAATCCAGGGGGGGGGAATGTCTGCAGCATCTCACTCCCCTTTCCCTGAGGGGTTGAAGCCAAGAATAAAATGCCCAAGGTGTCAGAAGGGTTATCATTGGGCAAGAGATTGTAGGTCGGGAAACGGCTGACCTCTGGCCCCAGTCCAAACAGAGACAACAAACCAACAATAGAAAATACTCCTGCAGCTACAAGAGGTAGTGCCGGTATTGATTTGATACTGCAGGAGGAAGTGAAATTTAAATTCCCTGGGGAGGTTCAAATAGTTCCATCCCAATTATCAGGCCCTTTACCACAAAACTATGTAGGGCTTGTCCTTCCACGATCGAGCATGGGTAAAAAAGGTATTTTTGTTATTCCCAGAGTGATAGATTCGGACTATACTGGAATTATTTATGTTCAATTGTGGACCAACTTGCCCCAAAATTTGCCCATTTACACTAGTCCTGCTCAACTCCTGCATTTGCCTTATTTTGTCCCAGCAGGGGGAGAGCCTAAAGAGAGAGGGGAAGGAGGCTTCGGTTCTACTGACCCGGCCACTTCCGTCATAGCTGCCATCACTACCCCGATCACATTTCAACGGCCCCGTCAGATCATTGTGTTGCAGGGTAAGCCCTTTGAGGGAATTTTGGACACTGGAGCGGATGTTTCAGTGATCTCTGCCAAACAGTGGCCTGACGCCTGGCCAACCGAACCCTGTCCAAGTGTGTGGGGTGTGGGGGGTCGTAAAAGTGCATGTCAAAGTGCACAATTTCTTTCAAGCCCATTTGCCTAACTCAGATTTGGTCATTCTAGTCCGCCCCTTTATATTGGATATTCATGTCAGCCTTTGGGGACGCGACCTACTTAGTAAATTGGGTGCCACCCTCACTATGGAAGACTGAGGCTACTGCCCTCCCGTTGACTTGGCTGGTTAAAGTGGATTGATCAATGGCCCATGTCACACAAAAAATTGACGGCTCTCCAACAGCTGGTTAAAGATCAGCTGCTTGCTGGTCATATTGTGTCTTCTACTAGTCCATGGAATACCCCTGTTTTTGTCATAAAAAAGAAAAGTGGCAAGTGGCGTTTTTTGCATGATCTTCGTGCCATTAATGCCTGTATTCAACCTATGGGCCCTTTACAATGCGGAACGCCCAATCCTAATTTGATTCCCCAAGATCATGAGGTAATGGTGATTGATTTAAAGGATTGTTTTTTCTCTATTCCTCTAAGCCCCCCTGATCAGGAAATATTTGCATTTACTGTGCCTGCGGTGAACTATTCAGAACCTAATAAAAGATATCACTGGACAGTTTTACTGCAAGGAATGTTAAATAGCCCCACCTTGTGTCAGCTTTATGTCACTGCAGCATTAGCCCCTTTTCGCAAACGTCATCCATTGGCTTTGGTATATCATTGTATGGATGATATTTTAATTGGAGCCCCAAAGATACAACCTCATTGGCTTTCTGAAATACAAAATGATTTAAGTATCTATGGATTGCAGGTTGTCTTAGAAAAGATACAGTTACACTCTCCCTATCTTTATTTAGGGCATAAAATGTTGCAATCTTATTCTGTTCCAGTTTTTCCTCGTTTGAGCTTGCCTAAAATCATTTCTTTGGTCAATTTGCAGCAATTACTAGGCACCCTTAATTGGGTTCGCCCATATTTTTCATTACCTACACATTTACTTAGTCCATTATTTGATTTATTGACCAAAGGAAAACAGCCTGGAGATTTCATTATGGTTCCGCCTGCAGCACTTGCCACAATTGAGCAAATTAATGACATCTTGAGCACTCAGTTTGTGGATTGTATTCCTCATAAAGATTGTCAGATAACTCTTTTGATATTCCCTACTAGTAAGTTGCCTACGGGAGTATTAGCTGTTTTAGAATCGCAAAAAGTATATTGTATTGAATGGCTTTATTTACCCCATACCCCTTCACAAAATGTTTTACCATTTATCCAGGCAGTTGCTGAAATAATAACTTTGGGACGCACTCGAGCTTGCCAAAGAAATGGGACTGATTTAATGAATATTGTTTTTCCTCTCCCTAAAGCTGATTTTCAATTTTATTTTCAGAATAATTTATCTCTTCAGTGTGCTTTAACTGACTATGTAGGCTCTATTGCATATCATTTGCCTAAAGATCCTCGCTTTGCTTGTTTAATGACTTCCTATTTTCCTGTCCGCCCATTGCTTTCTCCTTCTCCACTGCTGCACGCTCTTACTGTTTTCTCCGATGGAGGGCGAACGAGAGGAGCAATTGCTTACAAGGATTCTTCTGGTGATCTCTGGAAAATATCTTACACTGCAGTGCAATCCTCGCCTCAACGATCGGAACTGTCTGCTGCGATCCTAGCTTTCCACACTTTTCCTCAACAACCTTTTAATCTAATCTCTGAGTCTCATTATGTGTATCAACTTATTTTTAATCTTCCAGGTGCTTATATCACACCAAGGATGACGCCAATCTCATGGCTTTGTTTTTAACTTTACAGCAGCTGTTACAAGATCGGAAACATTTATATTTTGTTTCTCATATACGCAGTCACTCATCCCTTCCTGGTCCTCTTTCTGAAGGCAATAGTCACGCTGATGCTGCTGTTCATGTCTTACCCACTTTATTTTCAGATCCTTTTTTTAGTCACTCTTTTTTCCATCAAAATGCTAGGGGGTTGGCACAAGCTTGCCATATTCCACTTGACCAAGCCAAGCAGATTGTTTCATCCTGCCCCCAATGTTCTGGGGCATCCCCCTCGGGGGACACAGGAGTTAATCCCCGAGGATTCACCTCTAATCAACTATGGCAAATAGATGTTACCCATGTTCCCTCTTTGGCTCCCTGGAAATATATTCATTTATCTATTGATACTTATTCAGGAGCACTTTGGGCCACACCTTAAAGAGGGGAAACAGCTAATCATGTTATTTCTCATCTTTTTTCGGCCATTACAGCCTTGGGCAAGCCCTCTTCTTTAAAAACTGATAATGGGCCAGCCTATTCTTCATCGGCCTTTTTGCAATTTTGTACTACCTGGAATATTGTTCTTACTCATGGTCTCCCCTATAATTCCACGGGTCAAGCTATCGTGGAACGTGCTAATCGATCCTTTAAGGACTGCCTCCACAAACAAATAAAAAAGGAGGGCTCTCGAGTACCTAATTTGTCATGGATAACACAACAGGTTCAAAAAGTATTATTTACCTTAAATCAATTGAATGTTTCCATTGAAAATTTGACTGCTTATCAGAGACACTTTCAACAGAAAACAAGCTTGCCTCCACCTCTGGTATTTTATCGGGCATTACCAGATAAAATATGGTTGGGGCCGGTCCCTCTGATTACGTGGGGGCGAGGGTATGCTGTTGTGCTTGCTCCTACAGGACCTTTGTGGATTCCAGCGCATTGCGTCCGCCCAGCCAAGGATGTCGTGGCATCAGTCCCTGGATCCAGTCCCAGAAATGGCAAGGCTGACTCTCCAGACGGCACGGCGACCAATCCAATTCCGTCGTGCCAGTCATCCAGTGACATGGGGAGATGTGAAGAACTTGACCACCAAAGCGCAGGCAGTGCTTCAGCAGCAGCAAGTGGAGCAAACCCCCGAGAACTTATGCGCTGCCATTTTTGCGGTTTTAACTGCAAATTCCTTAGCCATCATTTGTTTGTGTCTGATTATTAACAGCTGCCCTTTGGCAACAGCAGCTGTAATCCCACCCAAACATTCACTCGAACAACGAATGAAGCAAAACCTATGGGTGCAGCTAGCTAACATCACACAAAATGATATCTTTTGCTTATCTGAAGTGTATGATATGCAAAATTTGCTTTCTACATGTTTAGTCCCTGTTTGCACCCCTTCTGCAGTAATTCAAAACTTCACTGGCTTGGGTGGATATCTATTAAATGGGAACTTTAATTATGGGACTATATCTAGTTGGGGGTTCGCTGCCTATTATCTACCCCCTGATGCAATTGCTTTGCACACTCCGGTTGTAGCAATCCCTGCAAATATAACATGTGCTAAGTAGTTAATTGTACAGTTTCAAGTACAAAACCTCACTGTCTTCGCATTAATTCACCTATGTTAAACTGCACTGCTTTTGAGGAAACGTCCTTTAATTTTGCCCATGTTTGGCTACCGCAAGGATGGTTTTTTACATGTGGTCAAGAAACTTTTAATTATATTCCTGCTAATATTAGTGAAGCGCAGTGTTGCCTCAGCCGGCTGATTCCTGTTTTGATTTCCAAACAACAACTTCACTCTAGCCGTTCTCGACGTGGGGTCACGCTAGATAGCACTTGTGACTCCGAAACAGCCTTACTTAATAAAGCAGAATACGTAGCGCTGGCTGTGTCTATAGTGGGTGTGCCAGCACTTGCTGTACACGCTCACCTTAATATTAACGCTGTTGCGTGTAATTTAGCAAAAACAATTAATGCTACTTCTTCAGCTATCTCAGCAATCAATCATGAGCTGCAAGCTTTGAGAAAGGCTATTTTACAAAATCGTGCTGCTATTGATTATTTGCTTTTGCGTCAGCATTTGGGTTGTGAAAGTTTTGAAGGAATGTGTTGTTTCAACATTTCGGATGAATCACGAACCATCCAGCACCAGCTCAATATTTTACACAATTTGGCCTCTGATTTGAAAATTGATACTTTAGGATCTTGGTGGGACAGCCTTTGGGCTTGGTTACCCACAGGCTTATTGAGAAATGTCATACGCTCTTTAATTATTATTTGTGTTATTTTGATTGGTGGATGCTGCTTTGTTCAGTGTCTTCCTTCTTTTTGCAACATATGTATCACAGCTTTTCGCCCCAAACCCCTTCCCACATTGCCTCAGGGTCAGGTTTATGCCCTGTATAAGCAATTGCAAGGATTTTCCTCTCCTGATTATGACCCTTTTCCTCACCCCTCTTATGACGATGCATTTTCTAACAAAACAAAAATGAGTGAGATGTAGAGATAGAGGTCATGTAGAGGTCATGAGCAGCACACTGCCCACCTCAATCATGCTTGTTAGTTCACATCGTCAGGATGAGATAATACACTGACACTGGCTGGTACATTATCTCACCTAAGTTTTACAACAACAGGAAGATTGGCGTGGAGAATTAACCAATAAAATGCTGTTGCTCTCTTCTACCTTTTGCTGCTTGTAAAACTGTATAAAAGCAATAAACACTGCGAAGGCAGTCAGACATCTTTGCATCCTGCTATGACTGGTCTCTAACTCCAACACAAAATATATGTTTAATTGGGGATTTCAATGCAATAGTAGACGGGACATTAGACTATAAAAGTAGTAAATCAGGGAAACAAAGAAGAAAAAGATTACCTAAGACTTTTTTCAACATGATAGAGGAAATTGGTATACAAGATATTTGGAGAGAAACGAATCCAGGAAAATCACAATACACATTTTATTCTAATAGTCATAAATCTTGGTCTAGAATTGATATGATTTGGACGACGCCTGAAATAAGGGTTAATAGGCAGGAAACTGAAATAGAATTAGGTACTTGGGCAGATCATAACCCCTTAAAAATGGTGTGGAAAGGAATACAGAAAAAATTAAGATGGACTTTGAATTAATCTATATTAAAAGAGAAAGAATTTATAGACTTAGCAACAAAAGAAATGGAATTTTTCTTCAAAGAAAATAAAAAAGAAGATACAACATTACAAAATGTATGGGATATAGTCAAAGCATATTTTCGAGGCGTAGCGATAACATACATGGCGGAAAAAAATAAAGAAAAGAGACAACAATGTCAGTTGTTAAGAGAAGAATTTAAAAAATTGGAACTTGAACTACAAATAAACCCACAAAAGAAAATATTGAAAAGACAAATGGAAATAATAAAACATAAAGTAAATTTAATAGAATCAGAAAAATTGGCACAACAAATTAAAAGGGCAAAGCAAAACTTCTTTGAAAATGCAAACAAACCAGGAAGATGGTTAGCTTATAAACTTAAAAAACAGAAAGAGAAAAAAATTGATAAACAATTTAGTAGATGAAAAAGGCTGTTTACAATTTAAAAATGAAGCAATAAAAAAGATAATTAAAGAATACTATGAGAAACTGTACGACAAGGAAGAAACTCCATGGGAGAAAATGACTCAATATATGGAAGAAAATAATTTACCAAAAATTCCAGAAAACTTTAAGACTATGTTAGATGAAAAATAACAATGATGGAATTGACAGAGGCAATAAAAAAACAAAAAAAAAATGAAAAAAACACCGGGACCAGATGGACTCCTGGCAGAGTTTTATAAATGTTTACAAGATATATTAAGTTCACCATTGAAAAATGTTTGTAATGAACTTTGGACAAAAGCTAACGCTTTTGATACCAAAAGAGGACTCAGATTTGACCCAGATCAAAAGCTATAGACCGATAATATCACTACTGAATGTGGACTATAAAATCTTCACTTCAATAATAGCTGAGAGGCTGAAAAGATTTTTGACTGAATTTATACACCCAGATCAAAATGGATTTTTGCCAAAGAGACAAATAAAAAATAATTTGAGGGTAATACTAGATATATTGGAATATTATGAACTTCATCCAGGGAAACAACTGGCACTAGTATTTTTAGACGCCCAAAAGACATTCAATAATGTTTCTTGGCAATTTATGATTCAACAACTAAAAACAATGGACTTTGGTCAAAACTTTATAAATACGATTCAGACAATATATCAGAAACAAACAGCAAAAGTAATTGTAAATGGGGATTACACAGAGAATGCTAATATACGAAAAGGCACAAGACAAGAATGTCCATTATCCCCATTGCTATTTATCTTAACTTTGGAAGTTTTAAATAGAAACATTAGGCAAGATCCAGAAATTAAAGGATTGAAAATAAAAGGTGAAACCTACAAGCTGCAAGCATTTGCAGATGATTTGGTATTCATTCTAGACTAGAGGAACCTTTAGAGATGATTCCTAAACTGTTGGAAAAGATAGAACAATTTGGAGAGATAGCAGGATTAAAGATAAATAGAGAAAAAACTAAAGTGATAGTTTAAAATAGAACTGCAAATAGTCAAAAAGGTCAAATATTTGGGAATATATTTGATAGCAAGATGTTCAACAATAAAAGAAGATAATTACATTAAATTGTTAAACCAAATAAAGCTTGATTTGGAAAAATGGAAGAATATTCAACTGTGAATGTTAGGAAGAATTGCTACGGTGAAAATGAATATATTACCAAAAATATTATTTTTATTTCAAACGATACCTATAATACTGGAGAAAAAATTCTTTGAAGATTTAAACTCTCTAATTCAAAAATTTATCTGGCAAGGAAAGAAAGCTAGAATTAAATTGAAAATGTTACAAGAAGCCAAGTGAAATGGAGGCTTTGGCTTGCCAGATTGGGTTTTATATTATCAAGCATCAGTGGTAACGTGGATAAAAGAATGGATAACTCTTAGAAATAAAAGATTGCTGTATCTGGAGGGACATGACCTGCAACTTGGTTGGCATGCTTTTCTATGGTATGGAAAAAATAAAATACATAAATACTTCCAAAACCACTACATTAGAAACGCTACATTGGGAAAAAATAAAATGTAAAATTTATTTGAAAATTCCAGGATGGCTTTCAACAATGGAAGCATTCTTACATTCAAATCTAGTCAGTCTCGATAAAATATGGACATACAAAGATATTCTCAATTTGTTGAATAATTATTATTGAACTCTGTTTAAAAAAAGTAATAAAACTTAAAAAAAAAAAAAGGCATCTGATAAAGTGGACCACAACCTACTACTTGATAAGATAGAAAAATGTGGGTTAGACAGCATTACCACCAGATGAATTTGTAGCTGGCTGACCGGCCGTACTCAGCATGTGGTCCTCAATGGAACTGCATCTACATGGAGGGAAGTATATAGTGGGGTGCCCCAGGGCTCTGTTCTGAGTCCCGTGCTCTTCAACATCTTCAACAATGATTTGGATGAGGGGATAGATGGGGAACCCATCAAATTTGGAGACGACACCAAGCTGGCAGGAATAGCCAACACTCCAGAAGATAGGCTTAAGATACAGAAGGATCTTGACAGATTTGAACATTGGGCGCTAGCTAACAAAATGAAATTCAATGGTGAAAAAAGTAAGGTTCTACATTTAGGCAAAAAAACCCCAAATGCACAGGTATAGTATAGGTGGTACCTTGCTCAATAGTAGTAACTGTGAGAGGGATGTCGGAGTCCTAGTGGACAATCACTTACATGTGAGCCAGCAGCATGCTGCACCTACCAAAAAAGCCAACACAGAGCTAGGCTGCATTAAGACAGCAATAGAATCAAGATCACGTGAAATGTTAATACCACTTTACAATGTCTTGGTAAGACCACACTTGGAATACAGCATCCAGTTTTGGTCACCACGGTATAAAAAAAATGTTGAGACGAAAGAGTACAGAGAAGAGCAACAAAGATGATTAGGGGACTGGAGTCTAAAACATATAAGGAACGGTTGCTGGAATTGGGTATGTGTAGTACAGGGGTAGGCAACCTTGGCTCTTTTATGACTTGTGGACTTCAACTCTTGAGAATTCCTGAGCCAGCCATGCTGAGGGGAAAGGGAGTTTCCAAGCTGAGCCATGCTGGCTCAGGAATTCTGGGAGTTGGTCCACGAGTCATAAAAGAGTCAAGGTTGCCTACCCCTGGTCTAGTCTAATGAAGAGAAGGACAAGGGGTGACATGATAGCAGTGTTCCAATATCTCAGGGGTTGCCACAAAGAAGAAGGAGTCAAGCTATTCTCCAAAGCACCTGAAGGCAGGACAAGAAGCAATGGATGGAAATTAATGAAAGAGAGAAGCAACCTAGAACTAAGGAGAAATTTCCTGACAGTTAGAGCAATTAATCAGTAGAACAACCTGCCTCCAGAAGCTGTGAATGCTCTAATACTGGAAGTTTTTAAGAGACTGGACCACCGTTTGTCTGAAATAGTATAGGCTTTCCTGTCTGAGCAGGGGATTGGACTAGATGACCTCCAAGGTTCCTTCCAACTTTATTATTATTATTATTATTATTATTATTATTATTATTATTATTATTATTATTATTATTATTATTATTATTATTATTATTATTATTATTATTATTATTATTATTATTATTATTATTTCAGGTCAGTTATAATTTTGAATGGTTGCTAAGCGACAGGTCCTAAGTCAATGTCTGTCTGTAATATTCTGTACATTCTTTTACCTTGTGTTTTATATCCATCCTTTTATTTCTAAACAGTTTGGTTTTTTCTGTATAAGTCTTTGTAATAAATTTAAAAAATGAAAAAAAGCACTAGGCTGGGGGCATTTAAAGCTGGATTTTGGAATTCTGGAATCTCCCAGGGGCCATCAACAAGGAAGATTCTCTGTGCTGCACCACTTTTCATTAATTGGCCACAGCCTGCTGATCTGGGACCTTTTGTAAATGATAGAAATGGGATAAACAAATGTGCCAAATTATTTTCCAAAAATGTTTCTACAAACATGTAAATATCAGGTTAAGGTTTAACAACACATCTCTTCTCAGTCCCCACTTAAAATGATTATTGAGGACCAGGCTTTTCCATGGATCAGTTACACAACTCACAATATATCCCAGAACCAGGGGACACAATATTTGCATTTGCCCATACTCAGAAAAAGTCATGAGACAGGGTTCACCAGAGGAAAAAAAAAAACCAAACCCTTTTTTATTGAAAATGAAAAGCCTGATAAGTAAAACTAGGAAATAATACATAATTCAGCAGTTAGCAAGCTTTGATGCAACATTATCACTTTCTAAATGCTAAGACTTAGCTTTCAGTCTAATCCCATGTCAATATTTGCAGTTTTACCCACTCTACATGTACAGGGAGTAAGAAGCTGAGAAAAATCTTTCTGTGTAGGCCTCTCCTAAAGGCAGTGGTGAGATTCAAATATGTGAACAACCGGTTCTCTGTGTGGATGCCACTTCCGGAAGTCCATTCTGGGCCTGGGCAACAAAAAATTAGCTACCGGTTCTGCTGAACTGGCTGAATCCCACCACTGCCTAAAGGCCATCAAAGGCTTCTGCCTGAAGTACTATTTAAGCAAGATTCCCTGCTCTGCTTCTGCTTAAGTTAGAGCAGGGGTGTCAAACTGCCAGCCCACGGGCCGGATGCGTCACATGGGAGCCGCGCCCACCCCAGCTCCGGCAAGGGGAAAAATGTCACGGCATGTCACGTGATGCGGCGAGTTTGACACCCCTGAGTTAGAGCTTTGTCCATTACCAGTTTGTTATTTGAGAACTCCACACAGGTTTTGAGTAATATCCCAAAACAGGCCTCCTCTAGCTTTCCTTCCTGGGCAGCTGATATGGTGGACTGAGTGATGCCACAGCAAAATGGTGTGGGCTTTCCCCCCCCACATAGTCTTTGGACAGTAGGATTGTTTTTTTCTTTTATATTAATTTTTATGTTTATTATTTGCCCTCCCTCCAAACCTGATTCAAGGTACCATTTAAGCTTAGTGCAGCCTGATCTTTTAGGAACCTTTCTCCATTCTGAATCATATAGAATAGAGGAAACCCTTTTCTTACAGCAGTATATGCATTGTTAGTGTTAATTCCTTAAACTCAGAAATCTGAAAGACGCTTTTCTCCAGAGTGAACAATTACTTCACACCGTATCCATAAATATGGGGACGAACTATACTTATGAACAATGGGCTTATGAGGTGTTGCAAGTTCAGTTTAGAAAACCCCGCGTTCTCCAAATCTTTCCAGGTCTCTCTTATCAAGGAGCACCCATCTCCCACATATCTCCAGGTAGGGTTACAGACTTGTTGCCAGAAGTAGGTCCAGGTTGATCTGTCAGCTGCCACATGTTCCATGAAATAGAATGCACCACCCTGAAAAAAGTAAAATAATACAAAAAAGAATGAATTTGAAGCAGAACACTTTGATATTACATAAAAAATTCACACTGTAATCAAAATTGTTATATGACTTCCTGGGGATCTGAAGCAATAATTAAGTATATAGAGACAAAATGAAACTGGAATACAATTTAGCCATTAATGATTTACAGGAAATTCAAGTTCTAGGAAAACTGCAGAATTGGCCTTTTTTTATTTAAGGACGGTGACAAAGTAGCTGAACCAGTTCAATATATTTCCGCATATCAAACTCAAAATTTTAATAATTTATTCTTTTATTCATATCCTTGCTTTATTATTTTTACAAGTAACTCAAGGTGGAGAGCACATCCAACACACTTTCCTCCTCCTGTGTTCTTCACAACAACAATTCTGTGAGGTGAGTTGGCCGAGGAGAGTGACTGGCCCAAAGTCACCCAGGTGGCTTTCATAACCAAGGCAGGACTAGAACTCAGTACAACAAGATACGATGAAGGAAGCTGATTTATCTATTGCTAAATGAATAAAAAGGTACACTTGACCATAAAGTCAAACAATTCCTATTAAAGGACAAACAAGCTGTAATGTATGTACAGTAACAATTTATATTTGGATAACAGTCTCCTAACTCATTAGTTGTCTCAATTCTTTCCATAATGCTACAAAATGCTACTTTATCGCGAATATCCAGTGAGCTTGGATTCACTCTAGATATATTATGAGAAAAGACAAATTCCTTTCTAATAACTTATACTGTACAGATTCACAATTTTTTTTGTTCAACTGTTTTCCATTTCTTCTATACTAAAAAGTATCAAATGTTGGAGCTTCTCTTTTTAAGGGAGTGGTTCGTTTTATTTGCCCTTCACCGCTTCTTCCCAAGTTTATAGTATCCTTTTAAGATGCAGTCACCAAAATTTCAAAGTAATGATGGGGAGAATAAAATAAGCCTGGTATCTTGACAAGCAGAAATGGTAGAAGGATAATTGTGATGATCCAGGGCACAGCATAGAGGCAACACAGTCAGCTGACAGTTCCAATTGCCCCTTTATTGCTCCAATTGTTCCCCAAACGCTCTCACATTTCTGGCAAGTCCCAGAGCAAGTAACGAGAGAGAGAGAGAGAGAGAGAGAGAGAGAGAGAGAGAGAGAGAGAGAGAGGAAGTCGGAAGTCAATTACTTTTTTCCTCCCTTCTCTCCCTCCCTTTCCTTTCCCCTTTCTCTCCCCATTGTGTCCTACTATTTGCTTTATATTTTGTATTTTACTCTATAATTCAATAAAATGTAAAAAAAAAAAACCTAGATGAACATAGCTATAATCACAACAATAAAGTTTAATAAACACTATGTTTCTTTGGAGAAAAACTAGCTAGTTGGACAAATACCTTGTGAAGAATAACATCTAAATTTTAATCATGTTCCAGGGTGCTAGAAACAACCCTACATTTCCTATTTGGAAGATTACGTTGGCTTTACTGGTGATTATTATTTGATTACAGAGGGCAGCACAGAGTAACTATTCCACCCATGGAAATGGCTGCTAATTTTCTCTATACGGCAAATATGTAGGCCATTTCTCAAATTGCATACAATATCAATATATATACAGCATCCCAAAGCCACTGGACCGCATGCTGTCCCCAGCCTCTCTTTGTGCTTATCACTAGATGAACATAGTTTTGAAATTCTGCAGGGAAATGGCTGATTTTGGGCAGCATTTTAAACTTTTATTTAAAGGTGAAGGGCAGCCTTTAGTTTATTTACTTAAGATACAGAGGCTTCTACAGAATGAAAGACTAGCCAAAAAACTCCCAAAGTAGTGCTGTGCCCCAGCAGACATACTAAATGGGCACAGCCTGTGCTGTGACAGCATAATGCTCTTTTCCCTGTGTTTTCCTCATGTAAACCCTCCTTGTCCTCCTGCTACAGTGTCAGCAGCTTGATCTATTCGGGTTCCTACTCAAGTTTCCTCCAAATCAAACTTGATCCCTGGTGATTTCATGCAGACTTCCCCATGGGGGGGGGGTATTTTTGGAAACAATTCAAAAGTAGTTTGTCTGAAAATGATCCAGAAACACAGGCAGGCAGGCAATGTGCGGTTGCTTTAAGAAGGAATCCCATTTACGTTAAGCCTGAGAATCAGCGTAAAGCGCAGCAGAGAGGTGCTGTTTGGGGGGATCTAAAGCTCCTGCTGCCCATCATTTTCAAAGTATGCACAGCCCAGTGTTCATTATTCGGTGGTCTGGACAGACCAGACTGAATCCCCCTCTTTGCCCTTTGACTTACCGGTCTGAGCACTCGCAGAACCTCCTTCAGGACAGCCTGGATGCTGTTGACAGAGCAAAGAAGCAGCGTGCACACCACCACGTCCACAGAGCCGTCCGGTACCGAAGAGATGTTCTCGGCGGAGGCGACCACAAAATTCTCGAACTGCAGGTGCGTGTTCTGAGCCATGCTCTCCAGGAGGAAGTTTTGAAAGTTGGGATTGTAGTCCACGCAGGTAACACGCGAGTTGGGTGGATAAAACTGAAAGTTGGTGCCGGTGCCCACGCCGATCTCTAGCAGGTGGAGCTTTCCCGAGGCGTCGGCGAAGTCCCGCATGTTCTTGAACAGCGTCTCCTTTTCCTTGTGCAGTTTTTTATTGTAGTCTTTGCTCAACTTCTTCATGAGAAATGGGAAAGCTTTTTTACAAATAGGGTCCCATAAGCCAAAATAGGCAAGCACATAGATGGGCAGGGTGAGGATTTTCACGCATTGTTGGAAGATGAGAAGCAGCATCGTCGCCGGACTAGGAAGAGAAGCCCTCCCTGCAGCAAAACTAGTTGACTTCCTCAGTGATTTGCTTTAAATATAGTCTGCTCCTCCCCGTTCCTTTAATGAAGTTGCGCAAGCAAACCGATCACATCCGTTCCCCGGTTGGGCTCTGTTCCAGTCCTTCCTTAAACCGACAGCGACTCTTTCGGTCAGTTGTTGAAAAAAAAAAAAAAATACCCAGTGGATATTGTAATTTACAACATTTGAATTTGATTTAAAATGCAGATTGTTTCCATTGAATCGTAGGGCTGGAAGAGACCTTGGAGGTCTTCTAGTGTCCAATCTTCAATTTTAAACTGGCTCAAGGTAATGAATTACACCCCCCCCCCACACACACACATAATTGTCTACTGCGTTGGCAAGTGTTTAAAGTAAATCTGCAAAAGACATTTTTCATATTTTTCTTTAATATGTCTGTTTCTGAGGAAATCTCAAGAATTTACGCATTTATGAAAAGAAATTAGACATCTTTGATTGAAATTGAAAAAAATGAATCTTTGATTTTAGATTTTGATGATTAGAATGATTTTGTTCTAGAAACGGCTTCAAATGTTTAGAAATGTAAAACAAAAGGTTCAAGTCCTAATTCTTTTTTTTTTGGGGGGGGGGTAGGCTATTGCTCTGAAAAAAGCCTGAAATCACTTTTTCAATCTCTCTCTGCACATTTATTCCCCTTAGCTTTCTAACTTTTGTTTCTTTTTTGTATTTTTATTTTATAATAAACTTTAATAGCATAAAAATCCACATCGAATAGAAAAAAATTAGATCACTTTAACATCAATAGCTCTCCAAAGTCTTATTGCAGAATTGTTTGAGAAACGCCTGATAGCTGAAACAATTCAGAATTAAGGAAACTGGAGCTGTGCCCAAAAATACAGTGACAGTATTTTCTTAGAAAAAATAAAGGATAAACCTGTAAAATGGGTAAATTAGAAAGAGATTGAGATGTGTGTGTATATGTGTATTGAAAGCTTAGCTTTACAAAGGAAAATTCTAGAGCAAAACCAAGAAAATTAACAATTAAATAAATCTAAACGACAGTTGCATGAAATAATGGACTGTCCTTTATATTAATAAAGATATATGGTCCCTGTAAAAGTAATTTTGAAAATATTTACCCTACTTTGGAATAGAGAAACTGGGCAAAGGAGGTGGTGTGGTAGAGAGAGGAGTTGCAAGAAAGATTTTAAAAAAGAAATTGGACTGATATATGAATCTAGGCATTCCATTAATTATTTCATTATGAAAATATGTTGACTAGAACAGCTTAAGAAAAATAAGTGGCAAAGTGGTGTGGAGAGGAAAATCCCCCCCCCCAGGATTCTTCCAGCTGGGACGCAACGATCAGCGCTTTGAAGAATAATTGAATTGAAGCAGAGCTGCCAGAAAGAAGTCTTTAATGGCAAGAAACCAAGATGAGTGACATTCAGCAAAGTTTCCTGGCTAGCTAGGAAGATTGATATCCAAATGTGAGTTTATACTGTAAACCCTTTTCTGAGGTTCCAGTCTAACATATGCTAAAACCTGTATAATCCTATGCCTATTGATGGGATAATTTTCCTATTTGGCTTTATTTGGAGGGAAATGGGCTAATCCCTGTTCCTAAAAGAAGCGGGGTTGGCAAATCTCGTTAGTTCCTGTATCTGTTTGTCTTGCTAATTGGTTTAACAAGTGTCTTGTTACATTTTGTTACATTCTTGTGCTAGACCCATGGTCTCCCCCCTGCGTGTGTTGCTTTTCTTTAGGAGGCATTGTTTGCTTGACATATTTGGCATGTCTTGGCTATGCGAGTGGCTTCACTATAGACTCCTGGGGCATACCATACTCTCCTTATAGCATCCACCATTGCCTGGGTCTCACAATGCCCTTTGGAGTGTAACTGCTGACAGATTCGCCGTAGCAGGCATCTGGGAGCTATGGGCCTCCCAACGGGGACCCACCAAAATCCTTCTTTATAAACTGCCTCACATTTCTCTTCCCAAGTTTTTATTTCCCCAGGTTCTAGTAGATCTTGATATTGTACTGTTGGTCCTAATTGTAAGGTAGGGAGGGTGGTGGATGCCTTCAGGGGTTGAGTGGCAGCCCACTTGGCTGTGGTGTCAACAAATTGATTTCCTTTTGTGACCCTTGAGTCATCCTTTTGGTGTGCTCTACAGTGGATGACTGCTAAGGTTGAAGGCAATTTCAGTAGGTCAGATATGAGGTCAGCGTGGGCAATTGGTTGGCCATTAGGTGTTAAAAAGCCTCTCTGCTTCCACAGAGCGCCGGTTGCATGACAGACTCCAAAGGTGTATCTGGAGTCAGTATATATATTGGTAGACCAGTTCTCAGCTATTTCACCTGCTTTTCTCAGTGCGATAAGCTCAGCCACTTGAGCGCTGTAGCGCAGCGGCAAAGGGGAAGCCCAGGCTGTTTCGTGCAGACAGACAACTGCGGCTCCTGTTACACGGCAGGTAGGAGGAGCCGTCAGTGAATAATTCTAGGTCTGGGTTTGAAAGGGGATCATCTGTTAAGTCGGGATGCGGTAGTTCAGCGTCCTGGACTAGATGTAAGCAATAATGTAATACTTCGTCTGACAGATTAGTAGGCAGTAGTGTTGCTGGGTTGAGCGTGTTACAGCGTTCAAAGGTGATGTTTTCTGAAGTGAATAGTTCTGCTTTGTATTGGGCTAGGCGCTGTTGGGTGAATGCCTGAGTTTGTGACTTTAAGAGTATGGCAAACATGTTGTGGGGGACTCTTAAAATGAGAGGGTGTCCTAAAACCAGGTCCTTTGATCGTTTAACTAATTCTACAGTGGCAGCCATGGCTCTTAAGCATGGAACAGTTCCTCTGGCTACTGGGTCCAGCTGAATAGAATAATAAGCCACAGGTCTAAGTGTGGTTCCAAATTTCTGTGCTAATACTCCTGAGCCCAAACCCTTATTTTCGTGAACGAATAGGAAAAAAGGTTTCTGATAATCAGGGAGACCTAGGGCTGGAACAGAGGTTAGAGTTTGTTTTATTTTCTGAAAAATGTCTGTCAAGGGCTTGGTCCATTCAATGGGGTCTGGCTGATCTTTGGCAGTTAATTGGATCAGCAGCTTTACCATTTCCCCAAAAGAGGGAATCCAAGGGCAGCAAAATCCCAAGACCCCCAAATAAGGCTCAAACTTAGTGTTTTGTTTGTGGGTGTTTCATTCCTAAAATAGTTAATTCTTTCTGGTGCTAATTTTCTAATCCCAGGAGCAATAATGTATTCTAAGTAAGTCACTTCCTGTTTTTTAGGTACTGTAGCTTTAAGGGCGAGGCTTTGTGTCCTCTTTCACTCAAACATTCCAGTAGGTGGTAGATGTCAGCCCTGCAGCTTTCCTCTGATTCAGAAGCTAATAATAAATCATACACATACTGGATTAGGGTGGAATTGTGTGGCAGGGAGATAGAAGCAAGGTCTGCCTTTAAGATTTGGGAAAACAGGGTGGGTGACTCATTGTGAGGCAGCCGAGTCCAGGTGTATTGCTGTTTGTCCCATATAAAAGTGAAGAGGTATTGTGAAGCAGGGTCTATAAGGGTACTAAAGAAGGCTGCGCAAAGATCCACTACTGTAAAGTGAGTGGCTGACACTGGCACCTCTATAATTATGGTGGCTGGCTTAAGTACCACAGGTGCTCTTGGTACCACGTGACTATTGATGGCTGTCATATCATGCACAAAATGGTAAATAGGTTTTCCTTCGCTATCTAGTTTGGGTTTTTGGACTGAGAAGATTGGAGTGTTACAAGGGGAGGTGCATTTGAGCAATACCCCCTGTTCTAGGTATGCTTTTATTAACTTCTGAATGGGCTCTATTGCTTCTGGCTGTATTCTGTATTGGGGAATGCAGGGTGGTGGTCCTGCTTTTACTTGAATTGTAGTTGGGGTGGCCCCCTTTAACAATCCTACTTCGGTGGAATCCCACCCCCATAGAGAGGCCGGTAGACTTCTGAGATCTATGGGCAGCCAGGTTTCTCTCTTAGTTGGACATATAATGGTAAAGTGTGTGTGTTTGATTAGGATGTCTAAGTGGAGTCCTTCTGTAGTGCATTTAATGGTTGCCCCCAGCTTACAAAGCAAGTCCCTGCCCATGAGGGACAGGGGAGATTGGGGACAGACGGTGAATCGGTGCTCTAGGAAAAAGGGGCCAACTTCTAACTTTAGGTCACTGGTGAATTCAACCGGGATAATTTTCCCTCCCACCCCTATTATGTTATCCTTGGCCCCAGGCACTATTGACTCTTTAAAGGGTGCCTTAGTGATGAGCGAGAAAGTGGCTCCGTTGTCAATGAGACATTCGTATGCCTTTCCTCCTATAGTTACTGTTAAAAGGGGCTCTCCATTGAGGCCGTCCTTTAAGGGAATAGCCAGCCTGTGAAATGTTCATCACAATCATTTTCTAGTCAGGACGTTTGAAATTCTTGCTGTCTCCTGTGAGGCTTTCCCTTCTGGCACGTGGGGGAGATGATTCCCTGGGGAATGGGGCTCTTGGTGGGTAGTGGGCTCTAGGCTGAAAGGAATTTGTCCTACAATCTTGCATTGGAGGCAATGTCTGCAGAGAGCTCTCGGCTCTGGGCGGTTGAGGGGCCAGGCGACTCTAACAGGGGCTACTTGCCCAGGTATGATTATTATGCGTCACCAGTCTTATCTCCTCAGTCTTTTTGAAAAGCTTCATTAGCTCATCTTTCGTTAAAAATACATGTAGTAGCTGGGTCATGTTTCCCCAGGATGGATTGTGGGTTTCCACAATCGATTTGATGATAGTTATGACTGCTTGGGGGGTCTGACTGGATGGTGGGAGTATCCCTCTTCCAAATAACCAAGTCAGACGGGGAGAAGAGGGTATGGGTAGGACATATTCAGGCTGGCCCCTCTGTCGCCCGGGTACAGGCTTGCTTAGCAGAGGGGCCATGATTTTTGGTTCTGGGTCATTTGAGGATTTCTGGGTTTCAGGTTCCTTTTTGGTTTTATTTATATCTGGGTCCTTAGACCTGGAAAGTTCAGCCCAGCAATACTAGTAGGGTATGTGGGTCGGCTTCAGTCTCATCCTAAGTGCCTTTAGAGTCTGATATTTAAAAGTACCCCTCTCTGGCCAAATCTGGTTCCTGTGCTCATCTCTAAGCAAAGCTCATCTCTTACACAATTTTTTCACCTTTTTCTTTTTCATACCTGCCTTGACAGGCAATTGCCTCCTGTCCCAGGCGTCAAGCAAGTCTTCCAATGCGGAGCCTACCATGACCCTCAAGCTAGAGCTTCCCATGCTTCCCTATTCTCGATGTAAGGATTCACTTTGTCTCCGCTGGGTCCCGGCAAATTGTGGGCTTCCTAGTGAAGCTCCTCACCCCGTCTCAGTTTTCAGACCAAAAAGGGTCTGGGAGGACTCTGCTTCCCTTTAGAGAGTATGGACTCCTCCTCCAAGAGAACTCCGCCATCAATTTTTGGACCAAAAAGGGGTCCGGGAGGACTCCAGCTGCTCCCCGCAGTGAGTATGGGCACCTCCTTCCCTGGTCTTTTCCTTTTCCTTTTCTTGCCTCAGTTTTCGGACTCACTAAAGTCCAGGAGGACCTCCGCTTGCTTCCCAGAGGTATAGACTCCTCCTTTTCAGGGCTTTGCTTATTAACTTCTGATGGGAGGTCCTGGTCTACCAGTAAAAAAAACCCTCTTTTATTTAAACAAAAAATTCCTTTGACACTTTCACTGCCCTCTCGGCTCCTTTCCCTATTCACAGGTCTCACACTCCGGTTCTCCCCCCCTTGCTTTCCTGGGTCCTGCCGGTCATGGCTTTGATAAGCTAGCAGCAGGCCGGGGGGCAGCTAGAGAAAACATGGAGGGAGTGGGATCCAGCTGTTGCCAGAGGCGGATGCCACACACACAGGCACGCAGTTGACAATTCTCATTTTCTAATCCCTAAAGAAAGTAATTTAAGTGGTACTTACCCTCTTTCCAGGCAGCTGTTGACTGCAAGACTCAAAAACTCCCTTTAATGCCCATTGCCTACCGGGCAGGGTCCGTGGAGTCCTTTCCCACAGACAAAAGCATCGGTTGCCAGCTCTTCGGGCCCGGTCTGGCCGCTGGGTTAGCTGGGAGTCCCTTCATGGTCGCCAGATTGTGGGGAGGAAAATTGCCCTCCCCGGTGAGGATTCTTCCAGCCAGGACACACGATTAGCGCTTTGAAGAATAATTGAATTGAAGCAGAGCTGCCGGAAGGAAGTCTTTAATGGCAAGAAACCAAGATGAGTGACATTCAGCAAAGTTTCCTGGCTAGCTAGGAAGATTGATATCCAAATGTGAGTTTATATAACCTTTTCCGAGGTTCCAGTCTAACATATGCTAAAACCTGTATTTAGTGATGTATAATCCTATGCCTATTGATGGGATAATTTTCCTATTTGGCTTTATTTGGAGGGAAATGGGCTAATCCCTGTTCCTAAAAGAAGCGGGGTCGGCAAATCTGGTTAGTTCCTGTATCTGTTTGTCTTGCTAATTGGTTTAACAAGTGTCAGCTACCGTGTTACGTGTCTTGTTACATTTTGTTACATTCTTGTGCTAGACTGCATTCTTTGCAGTTTTGCGGTATTCTTAAGTGTTTGCACTTGGGCTCGCCTGAGGTTGTAAGCTCTGGAAATGAGTTAGATACGGTTTGTGTGCAATTTTTAAAAGGATTAAACTGTTGTGTTTTAATTATTTTGTGATTTAATTATTTTTCCTGCCTCAAGGTTTCTTCTTCTATCTGGGGAGGGAGGGGGTCTTCCTTCAGTGGAATCAGAGAAGCTGTTTGTTAAAGCCAGAGAGGCTTTCTAGTTTTAGAACAGAACAGAATAATAGAGTTGGAAGGGGCCTTTGAGGTCTTCTAGTCCAACCCCCTGCTCAAGCAGGAAACCCTATACCATTTCAGACAAATGATTGTCCAATCTCTTCTTAAAAGAGATGCTCCACCTTTGGAGCATTCACAACCTTTAGAGGTAAGCCATTCCACTGATTTATTGTTCTAACTGTCAGGAAATTTCTCCTTAGTTTTAGGTTAGATCTTACATTGGTAAGTTTCCATTTGTTACTTCTTGTCCTGCCTTTGGAAAATAGGTTGACCCCCCCCCCTCATCTTTGTGGCAGGCCCCTTAGACATTGGTTTCCTTTGTACCTCTATCATCCTTCAGATGTTCCATGTTATCCTAGAGACTGCTAATCAAAGGGGTTTCAAGGCCTGCAGAAGAAGATCTGGTACCACATATAGTCCCAACCTCAATATACAGATCAGACTGTCAAAGTGTTCTTCAGCCAGTCACTATTTAATCAATGCCAATGGATGTTGGGTAAATAAAATAGGATGGAAGGGAATTATGGCCCTTTTACGATCTGTGAACTTCAACTCCCAGAATTCCTGGGCATGGCTGGCTCAGGAATTCTGGGAGTTGAAGTTCACAGATTGTAAAAGGATCATAATTCCCCACCCCTGATTGGCAATCTGCCACCCTAGGCAGGATTGCTATTCTATTCCTGCTATTCCATTCCTGACAGAGAGCCCTTTAGTCAGTTCAGTAAAGCAGAGTCCTCCATGTCCCTAGACTGTTTCTTTCATTATTAAACAGCTTTTTAACAATAGGACGTTTTTCCTAATGTGAACCCAAAATCACCTGCCTTATAAATCAAACCTATAGTTTCCAATACCGTTTCTGTTCCTTCGGAGACAATTCTGAACATTTCTATCCTACTATGTGGCAGCTCTTTGGAGACTAGGGGACAGTATCAATATCCCTTTGACTATTTTAGGACATCCATGACATAGCTGTATTTATTTACATCCATATATTTTCTGAATAATCAATGGTTCACAGGCCATAGCTTCCAAAACTACTTAAAACTGGATATTATTTTCCTGGATTAAAATTCACACACAAACACATATGTATGTATATTTTAGGAGAGTGGTTAAGATGCTGGACCAGGACTATGGAGTCTAATCCTCCATTGGGCAAAGAAGCTGGTTGGGTATCTTTGGGCCAATCATACTCTCAGAGCCCTAACAAATAACTGTCAACCTATTTTATCTATTTATTAGATTTTTATCCTGCCTTTATTATTTTGTTATAAATAACTCAAGGTGGTGAACATAAATAAAGCTCCTTTCTTCTCCTATTTTCCCCAGAACAACAACCCTGTGAGGTGGGTTGGGCTGAGAAAGACTGGCAGGCCCAAGGTCACTCAGCTGGCTTTCATGGCTAAGGTGGGACTAAAAGTCACCATCTCCTGGCTTCTAGGCCAGCACCTTAACCACTACACCAACTGGATAAGCATAGTAGATTATGGCTTATAATTTTTAATAAAGAGGTGTTCATCCTGAAGTGGATTTACTTAACAGTATTTCATTTTGGCTGCTGCTGCTATTGCTGCTGGTATATGTGTAATACTCTAGTATATTAATGGACATAGCTTGGAAATCATTAATAGAGAAGAAAGGAAGCTCTATTTTCATAATCACACAGACTAGTATTCTTCTTGTCATCAGGCCACCTTATTATAAAAAATGTTTTGGTTTTTTGAAATTAGCCCCAGTTGCCTTAAAGTAATAAAGTTTAGAGTAAATCTTAATTGAGTTAATTGTACCTAAGACCCACTGGAATAAATGTGAACACAATTTTTTAAAAAAACTTAAACATTTTCTTTGATTTGGCTTATAAATCAGCTAGAGAACCACATAGGCAGTCTGGAACAATACCAAATATAGGGAAGGGAAGTGAGAATTCGCAGTGCAACTAGTGCTGTGTCTAATGACTAGAATATAATTCTTTATTTTTTTTAATCAATTATTTTCCTTTCAAGTTTCTCTTCTCATGGGAATCAATAGGAAGAAAAGGAATAAGGCACATTTTTTTAAATTTAGGAGTTACGTATCTGTTATGCTCAGATTCCCAAAGTGTGCTTTTAACATGCATGCATAGATGGCTTGAGGTCAGAGAAGGTCTGTGGCTAGAGCGGGATCTGTTCAGACAATGAGCTGCTTCAGATCAGAGACCCCCAGACCTGCTCCAGTCCTCTCTTTCAGACAAGTCCTCCCAGACTCATTTGCCTGTAAAGCTTTCTGGGAATGCATCAGCTTCCCTTCCCATAGAGCAGGGGTCTCCAACCTCCACAGCTTAAGACTTGTGGACTTCAACTCCCATAATTCTTCAGCCAGCATGGCTGGCTGAGGAATTCCAGTAGTTGAAGTCCACAAGTCGTAAAGTTGTCAAGGTTAGAGACCCCTGCTGTAGAAGAGCAATTTCCCCTCCTTTCTAAGTTGCCTAAGCTGCCCTTGGGCGGAGTTTAATTTTATTTGTTATCCTTGACTTCATTTCCATGGAAACCAGTGACCCTGAAGTGGCACTACTGAAATGAGACTCTGCAAACCTGCCCTGTTAACTTTTCAGCCTCAGACATGGAATAACATTTAATCCAAGAGAAGAGGGTAAAACAATATGGACATACCTTTTTATTGCAAATTCCAAAGTAAAAAGATGTACAGTACAAAGGAAATCGGAGAAGTCAGATGCTGTTCTTTCAACCTGTTTTGTTACTTTTAAAATGCATGTTATTTTTTCTCCCTTCCCCCAAAACACCTTTCTCCCATTTGCTGTTGTTATCTTAAACCAAGCAAACCTACTGGCTGGGATTTAAAGATGTGGACAATAAACACATTCATGAGATGGCATAACAAGCAGAATGCAGCAGGAAAAAAAAGTATTTGCCCTGATATCTATTGGGGAAAAAAAAAAGCTTTCATGGAGATTTTAGCAGCATTAACAACACAATCTTATTATATTTTTCCTTTAGTCCATGGTTCTATCACATACATGTCTAGAACACACTGTTCATGTGAACCTCAGAAAAGCATTTGAACAGATGTGAATTAAGTTGAGCCTCACAACACCCCTGTGAGGTAGGTAATTACCCGTTATACAGATGGGTAAAACTGAGGCACGCACAGAGAGGTTAGATAATTTGCCCGAGATCAATCTGCCATTCGGTCACTCATTCACACAAAGCTGAAAACAGAAATCACTAGAGTTCTGTTAGAGAATTATCAAATTCTAATACCTGAAAAAGACATTTTCCCATTCTTTTACAAAATCAGTCTCTCATCATGCCCTCTAATTCTGTCATTTTTTCTTCCCCACACACTCCCACAAAAACATATACACACAAGTATACCTCCCTATATAAATGCAACATGCAACATATGATAATTTTTTGTATGGATGTATATTTAATATGACACAATTTAATGTGGCACAATTCTAGTAGTTATTGAAATCTGTATGAATGTTGTCTTGAATTTCTATCCATCAAAATGTTCCAATTTAGTTTAACATTAGCACTAAATTGAAAATCTCTCCTTTTCATTGATAAATAGAAACTTTAAAAATAATACTTTGCATTCTGGAGTGGCTGAGTGGACTGTTAATATTAACTGCCCTTTTAAAAGGATTCCACATGTGCTATTTATCCTAACTGGGGATCACGATAGTCCTGGTGAATTTTAAAACAGTGAATGCTTAGTGCTTCTCCTGCATGGTCCAAAACATACTGATTCTTTGTAAAGGGTATTGACAAAACATCTACTCAGTGCTCCTTTCATAAATACTTGTATTCTGTGGCTGTGAAATTCTTATTGTAGCTAAAATGGTGAACTTTGGAAAGAAGACTACGATAAAAAAAAATAGAAAAAAAATCATAGTATGAAAGGGAGATCTGCAGACATGTGTACCACACATTCATACAAAACAGGCTTGTTTCAAAGCAAATGTCAGTTCTCAGCAATATCACAAACAGATGCACAAAAGTAATTATATGCAGAAAAAGTTGTTGCATGGTTGTATTCCTCTCAGAAGGACAACTTGCATAAGTCTCATGCAGTTCTTCCCAATCATAGTTTGATTCCCAATTAAAGTATTGATGACAAAATAGGCACCGCAGCAACACAGCATACATTTGTTTGTTGACACAGATGATCTCCACATAGGAGAAGTAGCACAGAAGAATTTTATTTTCTGGCCATGTATTACCGTACAAGTGTTCAAAGAGAGCAAGTGGACTGTGAACTGTCTCCCTTGGGAGACTTATTAAAAACATAACAGCTGGTTTTCTTTTGCTCTTAACTCCTAGCAAAGCAAGTGCATAAAGCAAGGATGTCTCATCTCAGCCCTTCAAATGGAAAGCTTTAAAGAAAAAGCCTACTGGAACAAAGAATTTAAGAATAAGACATTGGCACACTGCTGCTACGGTATTCACTGGATGGATACAGAACTGCACAAGCCGAGGTCTGGGTGTCCACTGACAAACACACAGCTAATGCCCTAGCACATAACTGTTTCTGAAGAGAGTGTCACTAGTACATAAAGATTAGGGAAAGAGGAAAAAAGGCATGAAACAGAGTACTGCAAAACTACCCATTTCCTGTGCCAAGGTAAATGCAGCCTCCACCTGAGAACCTATATGTGAAAGAGTGATTGTTATGCTGCAAAAGAATACTGGCTTTTCTCAAGAGCTTACCTGTCTTAGCAGATAAGGGTGTTTACACACTAGTGCATGAAGCTGAGGTTCTTAATGTCATAAGAGAAAAGATAGTCCTTCAAGCTGATTTTCTTTTATCATTTTTGTCAACGTAGTATTTAAGCCCTTTCTGTTTATAACCATCTAAACAAAAATCAGCTTGATCCAATTCTCTTCATTCCCTCCCACCACAAGAGGTGACTGTGAATTTTCAGATGTTTTAACAGTTTTTCCATTACTGATTTGCGGAATGCTTCAAAGCCTCATAATCACCAAAGCATTTGAAGAGAAAATATATGCAAACCCAGGAACCATGTATAACACTTTTTCAAAAGGAGGTATGTACACATAGAAAACACCTTGTATCATGAAATATAACGTGACCTCCCCAGTTGCATGTAGGAGGCTGCATTTTCTTGATATATCTATCTATCTGTATCTAATTACTCTGTTGCCAAATACTGGTTGCCAAGAGATAATATTATACATCCAAAACTCAGCCCAAGGAAATATCCTCACTGGACCAAGTCTGGCCCAGTTCATTATACCTGAATGTACCCTGTATGACAGGGAATGTTGTAGCTGAGTAACAATGCTCAATCATTTGCTTTCCAATTTGTCCCAGTCTTTCTGGTCCTTACTTTTTCCCTCTCTTGGATTTTGAAGCATCAAAACCATAAAGGTTTGTAGGATAATAGTAATTTAGCAATATTAACTTAGCAATAGTTCCCAACAGTTTTTCAACAAAGCATTATAGTCAAAAACTACACTCAATCTGAAACTGGCCATTTCTATATGCCCATAATATCCACTGGGGGAAAAAAAGATAACTCAGTACAATATAAATTGTTAGTCTTACTGGCTTATTCCTAACATCTGTTCCTACATTGTTATTTATTATTTTTACAGTTAACATCAAATAACTTTTTTTAACCTTACAAAGTGAACTACCCAAGAGATCAAACCGATACCTTGGTAAAATAAAACCAGGAATGTTTATTTTGGGCTCTTTGGTGTATGGGACTACATAGCTTTCCAAATATGTGATTCTTTGTTGGTTAACAATTGGAATAACTTTCTAAACCAGGAAATAATTAGGAAGATCCTAATTTGTCCATCTAAGCTATTATTGTTCAGTTTGGTTGGCAGCATCTTTCCCAAGGTTTCAGGCAGAAAAGGGTCCTTCCCATTATCTCCTATACATCCTCTTTAATTGAACCAAGACCGAACCAAGATCATCTGCATGCATACAGCTCATTTGCATGATTATGGACTTTCCCCAAGAATAATAATATTCAGATATTCTCCAATGGTTGGTTACTTGCTCTGGTAATACTACTTGAAACAAATTAAAAACCCAGACAGATTTGTGGAAACTCCAATAACTGTCCCCAGGATTAATTCAGTGTATGATTCTTTTTCTTTCCATTTACTCTTTATCAGAAGGTTTAAAAAGAAGACCAAGTGCAAGATGATATAGGCTGCATTATTTTATGAAACAAAATATAAAAAAGAGAGCAGTACTGTAAATTAAACACATTTCAGTGTAATTTCTCATAGATAGGAGAATATGCCCCCCCCTTTTTTTTTGCTATCTAAGCTAAGGAAAATTGATTCATTAGAAAATTGCTATGTGATGAGTGGTACAATTATTTGCAATGGAGTAAGATTTTTTACTGATGCCTAGTAACCAGAGAACTTGGCCAAGGGCTGTGCTTCTGGCTGATTGTGTTGTGTTTTAACAATGTGCCCAATTCTTAACTACCAAAAATAGATGATTTGCCAGCTGTGCCACTTGCCAAAGAAGCCTGCAAGCAAGAATAGGCACATTTTCCCTTTAATTGTCAACCTAGGCAAGTGTGAAATGTGGACTCAGTCTATTATTGCATCCTCCTCTTCAATACTCAAATATCAAAAGTCCATTATTCTTGAACAAAATCGACTGATTACTATGGGAACACATTACACCATTGTTCAGCCCTCACCCGTCAGATATTTTATATTTGAGAATTCTCTTCCCTTTGTACAAAAATTTCTTTTACTTTTGCTTTGTTTGGTTTCATTGATAATTTATCCATACCAAAGTTAGCTGCAGATAATCCAGTTTTACTGAATTGTCGGTGTCATCACATAAACAATCCAAACATTCATCACTCTTAAATGACTACGACTCTCATAAAATACTTTTTGAATATTTTAGATATAGATTCTTTATTTTAAAGAACATTATCAGAATGATAGACTTGGGGAAAAAATGTTTTCTCCCTAGATTTACACTAAGTGGGAAGCATATTGTATTTTTTTTAGCCATAGAGTGGAAAACCTCATCGTAAGATTTATGTCAAATGATAGTCCGTTTCCTGCTCATGTCAGCCTTACCACTACCATCACTGAAGATGCTAGGTTTCTATCTACAATGATTTCCATCAGAAGACATAAAATGGCCTAATCTTGGAGTCACGACATTATGAAGGGTTTCCCCCCTTCTTTTAGTCTGTTGTATTCCAGTTTCATTCCATGTCTATGTTATCTTATGTTTTATAGTATTTTACTGCATTTTATTCAAATTTTCCTTTCTCTAGTTTTGGCATTATGACTATTGTATTTGGCCTCTTATTGTGCTGGTCATTGACAATAATTAAAGAAATCAAAGGGATGACAAATTATTTAATTATGAATGCTTATTCATTTCAGTTTATATTGATTATCTCCCATATATGTTGTTTTCAGTTCTTTTCCATACATCATTCATTCACTAGGAAGATATTAACTTTCACTTCCAAAGAGATTATTCTTATTATTTCAATTTTTAAAAAGAAAAGGAATTTATAAACAAATGAACTAAATGTAATGTTATTTTTATTAAAATCAATTTTTAGCAAAACTGTTTTGACCAGGGGGAAGGTGGGTGGAGTGAAACAGTGGGATTTAAAAACAAATGGTATTAAAATTAAATTTACATTTTCAAATATTTCTCAATAAGTTTGAAATTTCTTTGATTCCTAGTTTAAACCATGTTTTTCTAAAAAGCACTGGTTGTTTTTGATGAAATAATAAATTCCTTTCTCTTTCATCTCTTTAAAACAAAGTTCATTATAATGGTTCAGACCATTATAAGATGATTCATTTTAAAAGAAGATTTCCAAAATGTAATGCTGATATATAAAAATACCAGAGTGAGGCTCCTAATCTCAGTGGATTCTGGTTAATTGGGATAACTGGTTAAAGAAATCTAAAATGAAAGAAACTTGAAGAAACATTGTGCAGAAACTAGAAAAAATATTAATTTTAGTAGGACATAGTTCACAGTTTTGAAGCATTTTCTTAATAGTTTTTTTCTTAAGCGAAGCTAGAGTAATGTAAGAAAATTCAAGTATTCTTAAATAATAAGCAAATATAAATATAGATTGCAGGGTATTTTTACTAAAATTTGCTTAATAAAATTTGATAGCACAAACACTATATGTGCCAAGCTTTTCATTTGGAACAGTAGTCCCGCTGAAGAATAAGTATGACATTTAGCCAAATCTTGCATAGAGTGGTCAAAATGTATTGCACCACAGAACCAAAATACAATCTAAGTAGTTTTGTTGTAAATACATTTTTGCAATAAAGCTTTTGAGAGGATATTTTTCCTCTGAAGGGATGTACTTAAATTGACATCATCTGAAAAGTGGAAAAGAATTATTTTTTTTTTAGAGAGATAGAAAATTAAATATGGACAGTGGCATTAAGTCAGAAGCCACTCTATTTAATTTTTTGTAGTCCTTTGTCATGTACAAAAAGGCATGCCAGTAAAATAAAATGATATATTACAGTATTTATATTATTGTCTTAAAAAGTTCTGTCACACTTTTCAGCTCTTGTTGTTGTGCTGTTTACAATGTTGCCTGTACAAGTGCATGTAATTTTATCATACATATTTTATGAGTAGTTGGAATAAAACCTAACAAGAAAGAAATGTTTTGCTCCTTGTGGTATCTGGTACAGCAGAATTATTCCACTGATGTCGTGGTAGCTTGATTATGCATTTTAAAAAGCTCAACTTGGCACAGATCTCTATCAAATGGCTTACTTTCTGATTAACCTTGTAATTGGTATCTAAGTTGCAAAATTCTAAATGTCAAGCATCTGCCACTAAACTAAAGGGCATTGCTAACTTTCTTAGGTTTCTTTTGATTTTGGAATATTTTAAATCTTTTTTTAAAAAATATTTTTTTCCCTTTTATAGATAAAATGGTTTTGGTCCACATTCAAACAGCCTCTTTCATTATGTTGCAGAAATTCAACATATTTCTTTACAGCCTTCTGCAAACTTTAATTTTTAAAGCTGTATGGTTGAACAATCTTGACTGTAGTGCAATGCCGACATTGACCCAAGAACGATTCCATAAATCTGTGCCCTTAGAAGATGAATTATTATGAGGATCGATTTATTAAAAGGGGTCATAATGGACACTTTAAAAAAATGAAACATGCCAAAGTAGTTCTTAGAAACATAAATGTTAGTTCCCCTCCCTTTAGAATGGTCATCAATTTAGAGTTAAGACTTGTTGAGAGGTAGCTCTTCATCCCTCCCTGAATATGCAGGACCATTAGAATTACCATCATACAACGATATGGAATGAAATGTGGAACTGGTGAAGGCACATGTCAAATATGACACTTTTCCTCTCAGTGCATGTCACACTGCTACTTTGCTCACCAAGAGTAGGATGTTGCATTCACAGATATTTAAACTATTTTCCTAATCATTAAAAAAGTTTTTGGTTTGCTTTCTTTAGGGGGAAAATGCAGCTCAAAGAATCTGATAAAACCATGTAGGTGCAGAAAATTGTCAATGAAAAAACAAATCCACTTGTGCCGTGTACATTTCTCACATCAACAGCACTCCAAAAGAGTGCAATATTTTGCCAGTAAATATGGCACACAATGCTGTAAACTCCTCTATCATAAGCCTGCCTGCAATAAGATTGCTTTATATAACTGCTAAAAATGTATCTTTGAGAGACAATATGTTGTTTTCTACAGTGCTTATTTCCAACAGAAAAAAAAGTGCATATGGCAGAATGGATACTTAACTCTAACTATCGCAGGATACAGAACTACTTGGTGAGTTTTCTTGAAGCCCTAATGTTCCAGATATTGAGATTGTACTACAACCACTTCTTGAACTGGAAGGATTTTAGAGCAGTGTTTTGGTGCTGATTTGGGGAGTTACTTTTAAAAAGTACAAAAGAAGTTGACTGCGTGAAGCTTATTAAAAATACACATAAACTCCTTGATTGGTTTCACTTTTCTCCTCTTGTGGGAGGGTACATGGAAAGATTAACACTTGGGAACTAGGCGAAAAGCATAATCATAGCTAAGAGTAACTCTCCAAATACAGTGTGCCATAGTCAGTGGAATGCCTCAAACATATGGCTTAACACACGGCCTGGACAGCATACTGAGTGTCTTGTGGTTTTATGATTCCTCATGCATGATTCCTGATCACAGCATGCCATCATGCAAATCATTTCTATGCATTGAAACGAGCACAATTTTATTTAATTTATTTTTGGAATCAGCCTGAGCGAGTTTGGCAAACTGAAAATACCTGATTACCCCCAACTCTCACAAACCATGGTGGAGCCCATAGAATAAAAAGTATGCAGATAATAAGTACTAAAGAAATGATGATGATTAAATGATATGGGCTAAATACGTGTCGTTTCATTTCAGCTTTTTGTTGTTGCTCTACTTGTTTTTTTCCTTCTTTTTTGTTTTTTGCTGCTTAAACTAAATGTCAAGTATGAAAATCTAGTTTTGCATGAACTAATCAACCCTTTAAGTGATATTTTTCCAGATTTCCTTTCAATAAAATGAAAAAAAAAATAAATCAATTTTTGCTGCTTTGGAAAAAAATATGAATCCTCAAGCAGCAGTTTTTTCCTTGTTTGTGTGTGTGTTTTATTTTGCTTTTTTGTCCTAAGTTGCATTGACTGATGTGGAACATGCAGTATCCACCTGCCCAGACTGTATAAAATCCTTTTTCTCCTTTGCATTTTTTCCTGTTTTTTTTTTAAATATATTGGTCTAGATGGGTCCATTAAACAGGTGGTAGATCACTGCTTTGAGATGCAACATGGTCACACAGTAAGCAGACTATGTTTGGTATAAGATCTTTAAAGTTTCTCCACAGCTGTTTGCTATTGATATATATTTTATCAGGAAGTTTGTAAACAATCTTTTCTGCTCATGGGTTTTCTACAGTTAATATTATTATTATTATAGATCATCTCAGCATTTGGATTCCCTGACGTCTTTTTGCCTTTTTGCTCTTTCGCGTCTCCCTTCTTCGGCCTGCTGTTTCTCTTTTTCAGGCTTAGTTACGCTGTCGTACGATGGGAGGGAAGCCGTGGATGGAGTGCCTTCTTTTTTCTCCCTATTTGTCCCTCCATTTTCTATTCTGTTGGAGACGTTTTTTCGGTAGATAAATCCCCTCCTTGCTAAACGGACCCTGTAAGCCCTCTGGATCACCACTGCAGAGACCTCCTCCTGTTTGCGCCGTAACGTGGTTGTGATGGGCTCATAAGACACTTTGGAAGGGTTAGAAGCCACAAATCTCTCTTCCATCTGTTGCCTCAAGATGTCTAGTTCACCACTGTCACCCAATACACGCTTGGTAAAGGCAAAGAGGATGTCCAGGCAATGGATTCTGTCCCCACTGACCATTGGCAAATCCATGGCAATGAGTTCAATGGTGTTGGGCTTAGGAACACGAAGAGGGTGCTCCAAAGCATCTGCAAAGTCTGCCAACTTGCAGTATTCAATGAACTGGGTAGCGTCAGGGTCAAACTTCTCCCAGATCTCATAGAAGGTTTCAAAGTCATCTTCACTCAGTGGATCAGCACTTTCCTCTGTAGCCACACTGAAGTTCTCTAGAATGATGGCAATGTACATATTTACCACAATCAGAAAGGAGATGATGATATAGCTAACAAAGAAAAAGATCCCTACGGAAGGATTCCCACAGTCACCTTTGAAGCCACTCCCAGGATGTTCCTTTTCCAAATCACAGTCTGGAGGACGGTTGAGGATGGGTAAGAGCAATCCATCCCATCCAGCTGAGGTAGTGATCTGGAATAGGCATATCATGCTGTTGCCAAAAGTCTCAAAGTTGAACATGTCATCAATACCTGCCTCATGCTTGACATAAGCGAAGTTTGACATTCCAAAGATGGAAAAGATGAACATCACTAAAAAGAGCAGGAGGCCAATGTTGAACAAGGCAGGCAAAGACATCATTAAGGCAAAAAGCAAGGTGCGGATCCCTTTAGCTCCTTTGATCAGGCGCAGGATTCGACCAATACGGGCCAGGCGGATGACTCTGAAGAGAGTTGGTGACACAAAATATTTCTCTATGATTTCTGCCAAAAACATACCTTTAAAAATATTGAGGGGAGAAAAGAGAGTTACAATCGTGTCAAGTCATCTCACATTCTTTCTTCAGAAGTATGGAAATAATGGGCAAATTTAAAAGACAATTCATAAGACTAAGAAAATCACAGCTTGCTTTAAAAATGACCATCTCTTGACCATTAGGTCCTTTTAGTAATAACTACAGGTAGTCCTCAACTTATGACCGGTTGCTTGGTGACCATTCAGCCTGAAAAAATGGGACCCAGATCTTAAGTTCTCACAGTCATAAGTCATAGCCACCTGACCGTGCTTCAGGTGCTCAGCAACATGCCTGCAGTTACAGCTGGCACATGACCACATTTTAGGAAAGTTTGCCGAAAACTGGTGCTTCCGGTTTTCTTCAAAATCATGCCCATAGCAAACACCCTTATGACCACGGTGTTTCAAGGAGAAAGTAGAAAAGTAGAAATTCTTAAAAATGGCCCATGGTTAGTTAAACTGTTAAGCAGCACAAAAGGAAAGAGCAGGAGAGGAGGCCTGCACCTCTTTGTTAACCACTGCTGAAATAGCCTCTCTGCATGACCGCTTATTTTATTAGACACAGAAAGCAGATACAGAGGGCTGCCAAGGAAAATCTCAGTGTATCAAGCTAGTTCATATAAAAAGTTGTCCTTTGAATTGAGATGAGATGAGTAATGAGATGAGAATCAATGGAATTTAATATATTCCAGGAATTTCTCCATTGCTCCTCAATTAATTTTAATAGAAAACATTCTATGTAAGTATCAATTTTAAGAGGCAATCTCAAATTACGTTGTAAAGTAATATAATCCAAAACAGATTAGTGACTATAAAGGTAAAGGTTTCCCCTGTCCAATCGTGTCTGACTCCAGGGGGCGGTGCTTATCTCAGTTTCTTAGCTGAGGGAGCCAGCATTGCCCTAAGACAGGGGTAGGGAACCTTGGCTCTTTTATGACTTGTGGACTTCAATACCCAAAATTCCTGAAGCAGCCATGCTGACTCAGGAATTCTGGGAGTTGAAGTCCACAAGCCATAAAAGAGCCAAGGTTCCCTATCCCTGCATTAAGACGTTTCCGTGGTTATGTGGCCAGCATGACTTTGTGCATGGAATGCTGTTACTTTCCCACTGAAGTGGTATCTATTTATCTACTTGTATTTTGCATGGTTTCGACCTGCTAGGTGGGCAGGAGCTGGGGCGAGTAACAATAGCTCACCCGGTCGCGCAGTGCTCGGGCCTTGAACTTTCTGAGTGACAAGCTTAGCACCTTTAACCGCTGAACTATTGCGCCCCCTTAGTGGCTATAAAAGAACTGATTAATGATAGAAAGAACCAAAATTTCAGCTCGTAATAAGTCTCAGTTTCAGTATTACAAGTTCACATTTTCATTTCAATGTTTGCAACTTTACATTAGAATTTTCCATTTCTCCAGGCACTTTGATTACTGTGCTAGATACATGCAGTATCATGAAAATATTTCTATATACTTACCCACAACGGAGAGTATCACAACCACAAAATCAAAAATATTCCATCCAATAGTGAAATAATAGTGACGTAAGGCAAACATTTTCAGCACACACTCGCAAGTGAAAAAGATAACAAAGACAAAATTGATCCAGTAGAGGATCTCCTCCATCTCTTTGCTTTGTGTGTCGGTTTCAACCATCATAGTCACCATGTTGAGACAGATGAGCAGCATTATTAGTATATCAAAGGCTTGCTGGGTGACAAAGTCGAAGACAGCGCCTTGGATTTTGTTCTATTATACACAGAAAACACGCATATGAATATTGTGAAATAACCAGTGTACTTTTGGTACTATCCAATTAAAGAAGATTTTAATAAGACAGTAATAGAGATGTTTTTCTTCCATTTTGAAGGGACACTTAAAGGCAGATTGAAAAAATGTTCAGTTAGCATGGTATTTAACGAAGCTTCGCTGCATGTAAGTACATATAAGATTATAGTATGATTAGCTTCATCTGGCATTATTTTTTTTTCTCAGGCATAAATTTTACAAGACCTCTGGAAGATAGTATAGTATTCCCAGGAGTGGGATGATGAAATGGAGGCTAAAGATTTGTGGCTTTCTCAAGGCTCTCTAATATGGAAATTTGAATCAGAAATCTCCCAATTGATATTTTTACACATTAGCAATTATAATAGTTTTCCTTTTCATTCCTGAATAATCTCAATATACTTGGGGGTGAGGGGAGGAATGAAAGAGTACACTTGAGTATATAATAATAATAGCAATAACAACAATACTACTACTACTACTATTACTACTACTACTACTAGAGTTGGAAGGGACCTTGGGGGTCTTCTAGTCCAACCCCCTGCTCAGGCAGGAAACCCTAAACCATTTCAGACAAATGGTTGTCCGGTCTCCTTAAAAATTTCCAGTGTTGGAGTATTCACAACTTCTGGAGGCAGGTTGTTCCACTGATTAGTTGTTCTAACTGTCAGGAAATTTCCCCTTAGTTCTAGATTGCTTCTCTCTTGGATTAATTTCCATCCATTGCTTCTTGTCCTGCCTTCAGATGCTTTGGAGAATAGCTTGACTCCCTCTTCTTTGTGGCAGCTCCTGAGATATTGGAACACTGCTATCATGTCACCCCTAGTCCTTCTCTTCATTAAACTAGACATACCCAATTCCAGTAACCGTTCCTTATATGTTTCAGCCTCCAGTCCCCTAATCATCTTTGTTGCTCTTCTCTGTACTCTTTCAAGAGTCTCAACATCTTTTCTACATTGTGGTGACCGAAACTGGATGCAGTATTCCAAGTGTGGCCTTACCAAGGCATTATAAAGTGGTATTAACACTTCACATGATTTTAATTCTATCGCTCTGTTAATGCAGCCTAGCACTGTGTTGGCTTTTTTGGCAGCTGAAGCACACTGCTGGCTCATATTTAAGTGATTGTCTACTAGGACTCCAAGATCCCTCTCACAGTTGCTACTATTCAGCAAGGTACCACCTATACTATACCTATGCATTTGGTTTTTCTTGTCTAAATGTAGAATCTTACTTTTTTCACCATTGAATTTCATTTTGTTAGATAGCGCCCAATGTTCAAGTCTGTCAAGATCCTTCTGTATCTTAAGCCTATCTTCTGGAGTGTTGGCTATTCCTGCCAACTTGGTGTCATTTGCAAATTTGATGAGTTCCTCATCTATCCCCTTATCCAAGTCATTGATGAAGATGTTGAAGAGCACTGGGCCCAGAACAGAACCCTGGGGCACCCCACTACACACTTCCCTCCGTGTAGATGCAGTTCCATATAAGGAATGGTATGCTAGAAAAAAATTGAAAAATTTACCAGAGGCCTGGGAATTGGCTTTTGAGGTTTTTTGGAGCCTAATTTTTTCATGGCATTGTAGTATTTCTTCTGTTCTTCTGTCATAAAGATATCCTGACCTCCAAAGTAAAGGGGAAGAGAGGAAGAAAAGGAACTTGGTTACAATCCATTCAACCGTGCTTGAGGATTATGGTGCATATTCAATGAGCAGGCTTTTCTTATTACTTTGTGTGGCAAAGAAATTGTACCATCTCTGGAAGTAATTGTCTCACAGAGTTGGGTTCTATTTAGTTCTGTTGTGGGAACATTTAAGTCAATGTAGTGTCCACCAGATCTCAGACTACAATGCCCATCAGCCACAGGCCTAATGGCTATGACGCCTGGGAATGTGTAATCCATTGCATTGGTTTAGGGAAGCCTGATGTAGAGCAAAGGTTCAATTTAGCATTAAAAATTGTAATGCTTTGTTTGAAATGGAAAGACACGAGAAATTTTTCAAAGAGGTAATTATTTATCTGAAATACAGCTGTTCTGCATTTACTAGTTAACTCTTTGGGGCATAGTTGAAGAAGTCAAAATGGAACCAATTATACAAAAGGATACTAAGCTTTTCCTTTATATTTGATCTATACAGGTAGTCCTCAACCTACGATAGTTGAGCCCAAAATTTCCATTGATAAGCAAGGCAGTTGTTAAGTGAGTCATGTCCCATTTTACGACTTTTTTACCATGGTTCTTAAACAAATCACTGCAGTTAAGTAAATCATGTGGTCAATAAGCGAATCTGACTTCCCCCATTGACTTTGCTAGTCAGGAGCTCCCTAGAAAGATTGCAGATGATAATCCCAGGACTCTGGGATGCTGCAACCATCATAAATACATGCCATTTGCTGAATTTTGATCATGTGATGGTGGGGATACTGCAATAGTCATAAGTGTGAGAAGCATCATAAATCATCTTTTTCAGAGCAAACAGTCGTTAAATGAATGTTGTAAGTCGAGGACCACCTGTAATGCCCCTTTCACTCAATCTCATCTTATGATAACTACAGTTGCAATAGCTGACTTGCAATAGCTCGGCTTTTAATCATTTATATTTTGGATCAACAGCAACAAGATTTGGGAGAGTCCAAAGTTTATTAGCTGATAATTAAACAGGCATTCTAGGGTGTATCTTTCTCTCTTCTCTTCCTTCCACGTGTGCTAGAAAATATGAAAAGTTGACCTATCTTTTTCTTTTGCTGATTGAAGTTGTCAATAATAACACCAATGAAGAGATTCAAAGTGAAGAAGGATCCAAAGATGATGAAGATGACGAAGTAGATATACATGTAGATGTTGTCCTCATACTTGGGCTGCTCTTCTTGCTATAAGCAGAGAAAAAATAATTATACATTGGGGGGAGGGAAGGAGAGAGTGAGCAAGAGAGTGAAAGAGAGAAACCCCAATCTATATTTAATCTATTAATCTAACAAATCACAGTGTATTCTGTTTTAAATAATGCAACATTGTGTGGAAAAATAATAAAATACTGGTCAAAAGGTATAGGCAAAGGTAAAAGAAAAAGGAAATCTAACTAAATCTTATTTATACCAACAGCATCTATTATACTACTGCAAACCTTCCTATTGTTGCAAACCACCCTCATTGGTACTATATCCTTGCCTCACTTTATACACTGACTTTTTTATTCTTTAAACATTACTTTTGAGGAACTCCTTATATCCACTCACCTACAAATTTTCTCATTCCCTTATCTTTGTCCTTTAATATTTTTTCCTCTATTTGTTCTGAGTTTTGATCTTTATTCATTCTCTCTATATAATCCATATAGCTCTCACGTTTTTATTTTGTACTATTCACTTTTGTACTGCATTTAGATTCCTTTGACATTTAATCTTGATTATATCTTGTGTTATGTCATACATATTTTTTGCGTAACCATTCTCACTGCATTCAAATTATTTTTAAATTTTTCCTATTTTATCTCAAACTCACATGCATCTAATAAATGGGGCAGTTTAAATATTTTGCTTCTGGTTAAATTTACACATTTAATAAAGAATGAAATGATTAAATGATGTCCTCTTCTGGGAAATCATTGTAGTTTATGCATTATGCAAAATCTAATGATTAGAAAAGTTGCCCTTTGATTCAAAGGCTCATAGGGATGCATTAGGTACATAAATCCCTTTTAATTTCACTCTGAAATTAATTCTGGGGCCATTGCTGAATATTCTGTGCACAAAAGGGATCAGGACCTGTACACAGAAGGTGCGGCTAGCATCTGACAATTGGATATTTTTTTTAATTTTCCCTTGAGATGACGATTAGCATTCTTTCTCATATAAAATAATAAAGTCACTCTTGCTTCTAAATCCCAGCAAGTAGTAGCAGCTGACTTGCCTTGTTTGGGCTCAGAAGCTGAATCAAACCTGGTTAGCACATGGCTGAGAAAATTATCAGAGAAATCAGAGCTATGGATTTGACCAAGAAGCTGAGAAACATCCTAGACTAGGGCAATAGCAAATCACTTCTGTATTGTTGCCAAGCAAAGTAAATGGTTCTGTCTGTGCAAAGATCAAGGATTGATCTCAATTTGAGGGTATCTTCTCTTTGTTTTAAAAGCAGTGCTGGGATCATAGCAATATTACCTTTCTAGAATCTACTGCTGCATACATTATATCCATCCAGCCTTTGAAGGTAGCCTATGGAAAAAAACACGCTTCTTTTAAAGAGGAGGAAAAAACAAAGCAGAGTAACAGTAGCATGGAGCAACATGAATAACCAACATTTATTTTTTCGCTTACTTACAAACAAGATCTGAAATGCTGTATTCGCTTTTAATTAGGCCTAGGAATTCTCATTTGTTAACATTTTTATCTCGTTCTAAATACCCAAGAGGTATATATCTACCTTTCCACTTTGTGATTTAATATCAGATGCCTGAGTTTCATCCCCCCCCCAACTTTTTTCCTTCTTGTCACATCTTTTAGATTGTAATCCCAGAACATGAAATATTATAGTTTCCAACCTTTGTAAGCTGCTTGAAAGGGTTTTAAAGCAAAGTCCAATTACTTTACATATATAATAGAATGCATAATATTATATAAACACCATTAGTATACTAACTTCTGCAAATATTGGTCCTTATGTAATCAAAATGATACAATCCCTCCATAAGAAGGAGGTGTCCGCTGCCTTGAGCAAACCTGAAGTTTTGCAGAAGTCAAGAAACCAATAAACAATATTTTCCTCAGCCACTTTGAAAACATTTATTTTTATTTTGGGAATAGTTTAAAACATTTACATTGTGCGTACTCATTTCGTTAAAGGGATGGCTGTGCTGATTACATGTTATTAACTGCTTTTATTATATTACACAGCTTATCTTCAAGATGACCACTATTAAACGTCAGTTGGTAAAATCCAAAAACAAAAGTGAAAAGAGACTGTATTGCTTAGAATATATTCAAACTAGAAACACCCCCCCCCCCAGCATTTTCAGCAGCAACATGGAATTAAGAATTCTTCAGAATTCTTCAGGAAGTTATATACCACTCCTCCCCTCAAAGCTAAAGTTGCCAGTTATTTAGCTTAGACCTCTCCTTATAGCAGTGATGGCGAATCTTTTAGAGACTGAGTGCCCAAACTGCAACCCAAAACCCACTTATTTATCGCCGGGTGCCGGGTGGGACGTGACCCACTGGGTGGGCGTGGCTGTGGTGGTCATGGCAAACGGTGGGTGTGGCCAAAGTGGGCGTGGTCACCTTGAGGGATGCCTGTGGGGGCCGGGCAGGGTTGGGGGAGATCAGGGGGTCTCTGGCAGGTGGGGCAGTGGGCAGGTTGTCCTGCGAGGTGAGGTGAGGCAGGGTGAGGGTATCATTGCCGTGGGGCAAGGTGAGGCAGGGGCCGGGGCAGCTGCTGCCTGACACCATCGCCCCCCGCATACAGAGGCCAGCGAGCGCATGGGGGCCAACGGTGTCCATCAGCAGCCACAGTCTGCCGGCTCCTTGACCGGTGCACTCTGGGGCTCTACAGCCCACCGCCAGCAGTTCAGAGAAGCCGCCTCTGAGCTGGACAGCTGGCCGACAGCTGAGGAGGCGATGCAGTGGGTCGTGCCTGGGAAAAGGAGAGCATGCGAGGCCAGGACAGGATGGGGGGGGGAGGGAAACCAGCTGTGCCGGGATACATCTGGCCACGTGGGACCTCAGGCAGCTGGTTGAAGAGGGATGGTTTCCATCTCTGGGGTATGGCACGCGTGCCCACAAAGAGGGCTCTGAGTGCCGCCTCTGGCACGCGTGCCATAGGTTCGCCACCACTGCCTTATAGGAACAGATCCTTGCTATTCTCCTGCTTGAGCAGGGGGCTGGACTAGAAGACCTCCAAGGTCTATTCTATTCTATTCTATTCTATTCTATTCTATTCTATTCTATTCTATTCTATTCTATTCTATTCTATTCTATTCTATTCTATTCTATTCTATTCTATTCTATTCTATTCTATTCTATTCTATTATTATTTCCATCTTCAGTGCTTAAAAAAAATACACTGCTCTTAAATCCTCACTAATAAAGGGGATGCAAGTGAAAATAATTAAGATTCTTTCCCATGTTCATTATTTCAAAAATGGAAATAACCTCTTGATTGGCCCCTGATAATCGCTGCAAAGCACAATTAAAAAAAAGCCAAAAATGTTTGGCTGATCCATCCGAATACGGGAAAAGATACAGGAGATTACACAAAAGGAAAACATTTTTAAGATCTCAACATTTTGGCAGTTACACACTAACCGTCAAGCAACAACAACAACAACAAAATAAAACTTACGATTTGTAGAAGGGCCAGGTACCCTGCACCGACATTGTCAAAATTAATCTTTACATTCTTCCACCGGATATCGGTTTCATTGGGATACATCAGCTTCTCACATTCTGTCTTGTTGTTGACTTCTTCTATTTCAAATTGATACTCAGCCGTCTCATTAAAGCAGTAATGATACTTCCCAGCAAAGAGATTAACCCCCATAATGCTGAAAATCAGCCAGAAGATAAGGCAGACCAACAGCACATTCATAATGGAGGGTATGGCACCCACCAAGGCATTCACAACCACCTGTGTTGGGAGGGAAAGGGAAGGGAGAGAGAGCTTCAGTACAGAAAATAGGAGGGCTTGAGGTTTTTTTTTTTTACAAGCAAAATGTCCATCTGTCTAGTTTTAGCAAGGGGAACAGAAGCAAGGCTAGTCCCGCAATACTCATTTTAATTCAAAAAGAATCATGTGTCTCCAAGCGTTTTGTTTTTCAAAAACTTTTTATTAAATAACTCATCCAAACAAATATTAGGAATTCATTTTATTTCTTTTGCCATTCAATAGGTGGTTGATTAAAAAAAGAAAAAGAAAAATTAAGATTGTGGATAGGAGGGAGTACCTTGCCTTGATAATGTTATGAGTCCAGGGGAGTCTAATATCTAAGTCTTAATCATATTTTTGGAATTCAGACACATGTAAATTAACTTAGCCAACAATCTTTCCCCATTTTAAAACCAGATTCATAAACTTGTGGGCCCTGTTACTCCTACTCCCATGAAGCCACATATTTCAAATGGGAGTAGGAAAGGGTGCCAAACTTGTTCTAAGACTTAGTGGTAGCTTAGTATAAAATTAATCAGGACTATATATTCTTTAGTAAGCAAGGCCAGAAGTGTCCTAAGAGCTGAGCATGCATTTTTGCAAGCTCAAAAACAAAAGCCATATTCCCTTCTCTGCTTCACAACAAATGAAACTCATGTTTTATAGCTTCCTTCCTTCCTTCCTTCCTTCCTTCCTTCCTTCCTTCCTTCCTTCCTTCCTTCCTTCCTTCCTTCCTTCCTTCCTCCTCCCTCCCCCTCCCTCCCCCTCCCTCCCTTCCTTCCTTCCTTCCTTCCTTCCTTCCTTCCTCTTAGAGCCTTTCCCATTGACTGGACATCAGGAAAGTATTTCTAGTGCAAGGTCAAAATGCATGTCAGGAATAAGAATAGAATAGAATAGAATAGAATAGAATAGAATAGAATAGAATAGAATAGAATAGAATAGAATAGAATAGAATAGAGCTGGAAGGGACCTTGGAGGTCTTCTAGTCCAGCTCAAGCAGGAGATCCTATATCATTTCAGACAAGTGACTGTCCATTCTCTTCTTAAAAATCTCCAGTGATGGAGCACCCACGATCTCTGAAGGCAAGCTGTTCCACTGGTTAATTGTCCTCACTGTTAGGAAGTGTCTCCTTAATTCCAGGTTGCTTCTCTCTTTGATCAGTTTCCAACCATTGTTTCTTGTCCTGCTCTCTAGTGCTTTGGAGAATAGTTTGACCCCCTCTTCTTTGTGGCAGCCCCTCAAATAATGGAATACTGCCATCATGTCACCCCTATTTCTTCTTTTCTTTAGACTAGCCAGTAGGAATTAGCTCTCATAGCACTGTAATCTCCCTGATTTCTTCTGTCAGCTCTACCCCCTGGGGTGGAGGCAAATATCACATGAAGTTCCTCCAGTCAAACACCCTCATCTACTTTCTGCTGATTACTGTATTTTTTTAAGTGTCAACAGATGGCACTATTATTTTACATTAAGTTTCACAATGGTGACATAGCATAATTTGTGTTTAGATGCATAATCTTCTGCAAAAGTTAGGCACTATATGAAGCAGAAAAATCATTGCAATCAACAGCCCATTGACTTCTGAATAGAGGCCTATCAAAAATAACAGAAACTATTAAACTCAACGTTATCAGCCTATATTTCAGATACCAACTGAAAACTCAAACATCTCATTCTTTATTCTTGAGATGAAATAATGAGGGAAATAAAAACCAAGTAAATTTATTGGTCATATTATTGTGACTTGACACACAATGTTGCATTTTTATTTGCTCTGTATTTGTCTTGCATAACAGGACCAAATGTATCTTTTACTTTTCTACTCTTTCACTTATAAAGTAATCATTATGCACATAGTTTAAACAAATTATCAAAACCATTGCATTGCATGAGAAAGGGAACATGGCTTTTGTGTGACAACTATATATTAGAAATAGTAAAGGGCATGCATATTTCATAACGATATTTTAATTCCCTTTCCCCAAATATAAATAGTTGAAGATATTTTTTAAATATTAAGTTGTTAGGCCATAGAGGAAAAAGAAAGAACAATATTTAATGCTCTTTAGAAAAAAATACTGGTTTTTTTTTCATTCTCATGAAGTCAGTTTATACTGATGGCAAAAAGATAAGGCTTGAATTATATATGGATTTAAATAACTTCTAACTGGCTTTAAAATTCTTACCAGAAAAGAGCCATTCTCTATTAGAAAGATGCTGGGAAACAATTTTTCAAGTTAAGTTAGCTAAAATGTCTGATAATTTATGTTACATTACTTTCATTAGAAACTCTAGTTTCTTTTGAAACTAACTATAATAAAAGCAGCTGTGGAGATTTTTTTTGTAAAAGTAACATTCGTACAGATCAGAACAAATGTCAATCCACATTCATATCTGAAGTACATTCCATTGAATTTGAGTCAAGGTCTAACACTATACTGCAGTCCTGAACATATTTACTATTACCAGAATAAGCGCACCAAAACCAGTGAGGCTGATTTCAGTATAAACATGAATAAAACTGTCCTGTTAATTTAGTTCTGCTTGGTGTCTAGAACTAACGAACTCAAGCCTGAAATGATAACTGAACATGATCATTTTGAAATCCCATTGAAAGGAATGGTTGTTCTACAACCATCATTTTCTTAGGATTGGCCACAATTTATTATACAATTATATACCCAGGGCTCAAAATGTTGCATATTGTTTCTCCATGTGAATAATTCCCCCGTCCCTGCACATTTGTCCTTAATATGTGGAGAAAGTTAAATAAGGATTATCTTTTTACCGTTATACAGCACAGGAAGATATTAATATAAGAGATAACATCCAATCTCCATGTAAAACCAAACTGATGGAACTTTAGCAATGTAATTTAGTAAACATAATTATGTAATGCACCCACTTCAATGTCCTTTTGGAGCAGGTATAATATGCAATTTCAGGATAACATTGGATTTTAATTGAAACTTTCAACTAAACAAAATCTCTGTACAGGTTGAGCAAATGACTAATAATGCCGGATATTTTTTCCCCCTTAGGATCTGTTTTGAACACAGATATATTCAGATTTTTGAATGAGGGTTGAAGCTCTTCTCTGCAACCTCTCCTATTTTTCATTCTATCAATATTATTCCAATTAAGAGATTGTATTAGAATGCACCACACATATAGCCCAAACCTATGCATTCAGAAGGGCTCGTTCCTTAATAAAATATAGGATTACAACTTTCAAACTTGTATCTTTTTTATAGGCCGTGCATTACAAAAAAATTAAATTGGCAATCTCCTTTAAAACATGGATAAGTTCAAACTCTATAAATGGCATATTGTAATAAATCTAGAAAGTTCAGATTCTATGCTTTGCTTGTGATTTGTTGCTAATATCACAGTGACAGGGGAGAGTGGAGTGGGGGCATAAAGCATGTAAACAGGAAACGGAAAAGAGGGAGAAAAGCTATCAGTCAAGGCTGCCAGTCACGAATGGACTGGACTGAGAACAACGAGGTGCAAATGAGAGGAATTAAACCAGAAATATTTTCTTGAGGGGCGCACTAGATTCCCCCCAATATCCAGCCCTTTTCTGCAATCCTGAATATTTCCCCAAACAAGGCAGGAACAACTTGAAAACCAACCATTGTATTTTGATCTCATTTTTGATCCATCTTTGGTCATACCTTTGGGGGAGGGGGAGAAGAAAAACTTGGGGTGGTTCAAATTCTGATTCTTTGCACCTGGTGATTCTCCCTATCCCAGATTTACAGCCAGAAATGCCCCCTTGAATACTACAGGTATTAAAAGCCAGGCCAAAAAAGAGCAGCCAAGTGCCAACAGAGAATCTACAAATGACATGTAGTTTGGGCCAATAATGAGGCAGCTTAATATATCTCCCTTTTTTCTATTAGTATGTTATTTTGTTATTATTATTATGGCAATCACCAAATAAAAAAAGGGAGAACTGTGCAGCAGGGGGATGGAGAATCATAAACAGAGGGAAGTGATCACGTCAGCAGCTGCATCATGATTCTGTTTGTTACGTCTTTCTACCAGTTTGATCGGTTCTAGCATGCTTTTAAAAAAAAAACCATAATCCACAGGCATGCAGAAGGATCAGCTCGCTAATGGCATCTTACCCTCATCCCCTCAAATCGGGACAACGCTCTTAAAGGCCTCAAAGCTCTGAGTGTCCTAAGGGATTTAATGGCACCTAGTTCCGAGTAGCCCAGGGCATTAGCTATAAGGCTGACTAAAGAGACCTACACAGAAAACAGGAAAAGAAAGGAAAAAGAAAAAGAAAAAAGAAGAGGTTCCAGACTGTTAGCATAAATCCCCTAGCACTGGCAGTATATTCATCCCCCAAATTGGACTGCAGGCCCGAGCCACCCCCGTTTACAGTGACACCGAAGAAGGCATGGCCATCAGCTGCCTACAGCACTTCACTGAAAGGACCTGGAAGGAAATAATGCAGTTGAGAGAGGCATAAATATAAAACAAAAGGGGAAAAATAAGTGTGAGAGAGAAAGAGAGGCACAGACACACACAGACGGAAACAGGGTCTGTTGGAGATTAGGAGCCCAAACGGATGACAAGAACCTTACCCTCGCCCTCTTAACAGTCTGCAGGATCCCAGCAGCTCCCATTAAATTAAGCCAGACAAATTTTTAAAGGACCTATGAAAAAGAATACAGATAAATACACACACTGCACAAAGCTCCTTAATTCTCTCATTTGGGTGGGGATGGGGGAATGGGGATGACCCACCGACATAGCATCACAAAATTAAGAGAAAAACAAATATCTAGTTTTCCATGTTTCTCCTCTGAAAAAGCAGTTCATCTCTTAAGAGTTTGCAACCTTTGTGTCAAAGCAAAGCCTTTCTGAAGGTTTCGTATCACCAGCTTTCTGTTTCCTGGTGTAGGGAAGGGGTGGCATGGAATAGCTGTTGCAATCCAAAGAATCTGGAAGCCATCTAGTGGAGAAGGTTATTGTTTTCTCTTATTCTAAGTAATAACAGGACTGTATTGTACTACTGGTGAGGACTAAGATTCTTTCCTCACATTAGGATGTTAATAAGATATAGCGGATGCATCACATATGAATTCTTTATCTCAGCCTTCCAAATTCTGGTACCATCTATATGTGCTCAGCTACAAGCCTATTACCCCTGGCCAGAATAATAGATAGTTGGGCCCAGGTGGAGGATGCTGTACTCTTTATTGAATAAAGGTGCTCTTTCAATAGGCAACTGGAGTGTTTTTCAAAAAGCAACTGGACTCGGAAAAAACAGCACCTTTGAGACAACTATAACCTGGATGACTGAGAATCTCCCCAGATACTCTTTATTGCAAAGTGTGCATCATGTTGGAATGCAATATGTTAGCTTCTTGTCAGTGTTCATACATGATAGGACTGATGAGAATTGGGATTCTACAACATTTGAAGTTGGAGTTCAGGATATGAAGCCCATTCCTGTTCTAATGTCAGAATGCATTCTGGGAGCCAGTTCACAAATTACCATTTGCAATATCGCTGCTGCTTCCAGGATTGGCTCTCATTTTGCACTGGTAGCTCTGGAATAAAGACAAATGATGTGACCAGGCTCAACATATGTCTGCTTCTGACTTTAGACTATACAGGTAGACCTTGACTTACAACAGTTCATTTAGTGATCATTCAAAGTTACAACAGCACTGAAAAAGCGACTTATGGCCATTTTTCACACTTACGACCATTGCAGCATCCACATGGTCACAATCCAGATGCTTGGTAACTGACTCATATTTATGACAGTTGCAATGTCCCAGGGTCATGTGATCCCCTTTTGCAACCTTCTGACAAGCAAAGTCAATGGGGAAGCCAGATTCACTTAACAATCCTGTCACTAAATTTACATCTGAAGTGATTCACTTAACAAATGTGGCAAGAAAGGTTGTAGAATGGAACAAAATTCACTTAACAAATGTCTCGCTTAGCAACATAAATTTTGGGCTTAATTGTGGTCATAGGTCGAGGACTACCCTGTATATTCTATCCACTGACCTGCACTGGAGCAACAGAATTACAGGTCCATAACCTTCAGTGTAGAGCCATTCAATCTGCACTGGATTTGGGAAAATAATAAAAATAACATCTGCCTATCCAAAGTCCTTGGGAGAGACTCAATATGTGGATCAAAATGCCAAATCCAGTCTAAACATCTGGCTGACTGTAATAATAATAATGTGGTGTCCTGATAGCATTTAAGATTTACAGTAATATAAAGAGGAAGTATGGAGAAACTAGAACTCTCTCTCTCATTCTCTCTTTTGATATATGTTATGGGATGTACTGTAGATATGTACATGTGAAGGTACTATATTTTCACTTATGTCTCCTTAAAACATCTTGTCTATCATTCTGAAATTTAACCTTCTATAAGTAAGAGTGTTATTAGAGAGTGTTTTAAAATATTAATTTCAGTTAACATTTATGTTAATTAAATGAAATACAATAGTACTGCCTGGAATGCTCCAAAGAAGAGGACAATACTTTTAAGCAACTGCCAAAGAACTAAAGTTAAGGACACTGTTTTTTTCAGGGATGACAACCAGATTGGAGAATAATGTGCTGACGTTTTGAAATGTAGTAATATATATTTGATCTGGCTGGGAGAAGCAACTGATTGTCTCAAAGGTGCTCTTCAAAAGACAACTGAACTTTCTTGGTTGGTCAACCAAAAAAGTCCAGTTGCCTTTTGAAAAGCAGCTTTGGGACAATGATGATCTGGATTATTGAGAATCTCCATAGACAACTGATTGTATCTCATTTGGGGAGATCAGCTCCAGAGACAGTTTGTCCATTGTAGGGTTGGCCTTCTGGAATGGCTTCCACAAGGTGTGTTTGGCCCCAATCTTGGTCCCCTTCCAGAAGTATTTCAGTTCCAGAGTGCATTGGGGGACTGACACCAAATGTTCTTCAGAGTTTAGGTTTGTCTGTTTTGACTTCTGGTTTTATGTTATGACATTTTCAATGTTATTGCTATTTTTCTTTTATTCTGTGAGCCCCCGAGAGTCTGTGTAGGATAGTGGCAGAGCATAAATGTGAAAAAATAAATAATTATGAGGTAGGGAGTATGGGTCTGTCTTCAGATCGTTTCATTGTTGTTCACCTTAATCTTCTCCAAGTAGATTTCCAATTGCCGTGTCCAACATGAAGCCATTTTTGAATAAGCAAAACTCCTATGACAACTATTTTGTCATTATTTCCATTGCATGTTTTCAAAATGCCAAATGTCTCCATGGCCCAATAGGTTATCTATTCTGTATTGGTTAAAAACATGGTAGATGGACTCTGTAAGTTGATCAAGGAGCACTAGAATACCTGAACTAAAGGGAAGGTGGATAAAAGAAATTTTGAGGATCTAATAATTGAAAAGTGGAAATAAATCAATAAATAAAAAACAAGATTGTAAACTTACAAAGACATAAGCTTACAATCAATGAAACCAGAAATGTATTTGAAAATGTATCAGTGTTGGGATAAAAATTGTAAAATATCTAATTTTAAAAATGTAATTCTATTTTTAAAATGCCAGACAATTCACAATTGTACTTCAACAATATTTTGTCCATCCATGCGAAAGCATCGAAAGATAAAATATCTTAATAGACAATTGTAAGTATGGAAAATATTCCTTTAATATGATACAATTACCCCCAAAATATGAGTCAGTGAACACAATGAAGCTTACTTCTTAGCAGACATGAATATGATTGTATTTTAAATTTCACTGATTTCAATGAAAGAATAATAGATGTGCCTAATCACTTCCACTGTAATCTGTCAGATGGAACTGACTTTCAGACTTTGAAAACTTGTCTTTTAGTCAATCTTGCATGAATGCTAAGGTTTGGAACAGAACTGCTCTCTTAACAAGGAGAAACTGATGAAAAAATATTATTTTCTAGGATAGTCTCTTCTATAGGGTCCTATAAATGACAATGTTTCCTCAGCAATTATAGATCTCAGCAGGAAGAAGCTTCTCCTATTTCTTGAAGGAGGCTAACGGCAATGCTGTTTTAGAAGAAGCTCTTTCTGTCTCAGTTGCTCTCTGAAATTCATTAAAGTGACTGGATGTTTTTCACACATCTCCAACACACTGAAACAAAATGATGTGGATGTTTTATGAGTTGCAGGAACTTGAATAAGTGAGGTAATGCCTTTCCCCCCCCCAGGATGATGGCCCTGATTGCATGCTCAAAGCCCCAGTGCTTTGTTTGTGTGTGAGAGACACTGACACATGTGCAAGAGGGTGAGGTTTCAATCATGTGGTTATGACCATATCCTGACTTCTTTGCCACCTCTACAGAAATCGCTCTGAATATTAGCAGTTATGAGTAAATAACTGTTAATGAAGAACAGGTATTGGGGTGAATGTAGATAGATTGTACTTTGAAAATACTATTCATTCAAAATTAGGGGTAAACATCAACATCTTGTCTAAAAGAACACACCCATGTATGTTTACTCAACAGAAAGTCCCACTGTGTCCAATGTGTCTGATTCTCTAGCAAAAGTGCTGAGGATCACTATTTTAGAACAATACTGATTGACAGGAATTAGCATGATCTTGCATTGCATTTATGGTTTGCATTTATAGATAAGTAATATAGGAATGAAAAGGAAAATTTTATAAAAATCTAAATTTTGGAGCTTAAAGGTCCCCTTAGAGAAAAAAAAATACACTAGGGCAGGGATAGGCAACCTTGGCTCTTTTATGACTCGTGGACTTCAACTCCCAGAATTCCTGAGCCAGCTATGCTGGCTCAGGAATTCTGGGAGTTGAAGTCCACGAGTCATAAAAGAGCCAAGGTTGCCTACCCCTGCACTAGGGGAATGACAGTTAAGGAGATGATTCTTTCTCAACACAAACAGACATTGAACATTAATTTTTTTTAAAAAAAGATCTAGAATATATTTCTCTGAACCTTGAAACACAACTCTAGACTAATTAGAAACATATTGATTATTTATACAGGGATAAAATGTTAGTTTTCAGATGAAAAATTCAAATATATATTTGATATTTTGATATTGGACTAACAGTAATCACATTTTTCTAAAGAATGAAACAAAAAGTAAAACAGTACAGGGCAGTACAGTAGTAACAAACTATATTGAAGATGTATGTGGGGAAACAAACACACAAAGATACTCAATGTCTTTCGAAATCTGAAGAGAACAAGAACAGAAAATTGTCCCCAAATCTCAAAAATATCATTGATCACAGTATTTCCCATTAATAATGCAGTGTCAAATCATGCAGACCTCTAATGCCTTTTTATTTAAGAGTAGGGTGGACTTTTGTTTTAAAAGATCCAGGTCAACTTCATTTTGCTTCTGTTCAAAATTTAAAAATATTTAATGCACTCTTTTGTAAATTTCATTTAAACAGCAGCAATAACAATAATGCTATATACCAATGAGGCCCAGAAAATAAAGATGTTATCAAAAATATTACATCACTTTCAGGTCTTCTATTCCACAAAAATAACATGCTAATAAATAACACAGGCAGTCAGTGGAAAGTCCCATTGCTTCAAGAAAACAAGTACTTTGAGACCCAAAATATATCAAATTAGCATGTAAAAATTAGGTATATAAATGTAAGATACATGCATGAGTGCAAGTATGTGTTCGGTTTGCCTTGTGGATCACAGTCTTTTGAAGAGTAAATTGTGACAAAAAAAGACAACAGTTCTATAAAGTGCCTTTTGAAATATTATTTATCTAATATTTATAACTATTCAAAATTTGTCCCCCTCATATCTTGTGCTTTATGACTGGTGAAGATTTTGAAGGAAAGGCCATATTGTTCAAGAGAAGCTGAAAGAAAGATGGGGGGAGAAGAACTGAACAGGCAATCACTTAAACCTTCTCTAGTGGAATTGAAAGAGACTGCATTTTTCACCAAACATCTTATCTCTTAAGGAGAAGCAAACATTATACTCTTGCAGTGGTGCAAGCCTGTCTTTCACTCTTGACCAAGATTGATCAAGATTAATTAATTAATTTTTCAATTTTCCCAATTCATTTTTTTGTATTTTATTTTATGAGTAAGATAGCCCTATTGCGTTCTCATTATTTCAGTCCATTTGTACAACTCACTGATTCGTTTCTTTGTTTGAGATTTTTAATAGAAGGAGAATTCATGCACCTTAATAGAGTAATAGAAATAATTTCGCTTTGCACTTCTATTTGTTTCTATGTGTTTTGTACTATCTCTGTGGCATTTTCTGAAGTTCATTCACCATTCAAATCTCAGTGAAAAAGGCTTCCGGTTCCGGATCGCGGCACACGCAGTCGCACGGAGAGATCCGTCTCTCCCACCGGCTGTTTTCCCTCCGCCGGTAGACCCTTAATCGGGTCGAAAGTCGCCCTGGAGGGGCGACCACCATTGAGGAGGCCCTCATTTGACTGGGGAAGGGTGGCAGCTCCTTCCTCAGTCCAAGCCAGCTCCTTAGGGCCGTTGGAGAAAAGATCGGCCAGTAAAATGGACAATCACTTTGCTGCACCAGCCGAAAGCCAGAAGAACAACTAAGCATAAAGAACCCCCGTGGAGAATCCGGGTGAGACCTTTCCTCCCCCTTCTTTCCCTAATTACTCTCCTGTAAAAAGCTTTTGTATTTGAATTACTTCCCTGCTGTGAGAGAGCAGCATTTGGGCACTTGTGAAAAACAGCTTTGGGAATTGAAAAAAAACAAACCAGTTAATTTTTTATTGACTATTCAACTCCTGGAATACTGAGGGAGCCTGAAAACATTTCTATTTTTGATTATTACTATTATAACTATGCTATCTACTATTTTGGAGAGGCCTTTCTTCTTTATTTTTTTAATGTGAAAAATAAAAAATCTATTAACTTGGAAAGAAAGACCTTATAGCCTGCTGAGGACATCTTGTGACGAAAAGTGTTACTGCAACTGTATATATTTTTTTCATTGCTGGAGGATGGCTTTAACCTTCAAAGGATGATAAGAGTAAGATAACTGAAACAGCTGTGTGGTGATTTGGTCTACTAAGAATTGGAGGTGAATATTTGCTGACTTTTACGAAATATAGCCTTCACTAAAAGATTAAAAGATCCTTTCACCACTGACATGGAGGTACTTAACACACAGCTGGATTATGAGCTTATACTGGAAAAAATCTTGGAAGCCACGGAGGATATGAACTCTTACTTCCAAATTTTGACGGATCAAGTTATAGGTCGAAGAACAGTGGAGAAGGAGCAGAGTGGCGCTAAAGAGACTAGTGAGCAATATACACAACCTAAAGAGGAACCATATCTACAACTCAACTATGAAACTACACCGGGAGAAATTGTGGAAACTAAGGAACAAATCAACTTTATACAACCCCAAATGCAATCTATGGAGAAGCCTGATGATCAAAGAATAACTTTAACTGAGATGCCTGAAGCATCAACATCAATAGAGACTGACACTCAGATACAAGTTATTGAAAATTGTGATAATGTGGATAAACAACTAGTAACTACAACATGGAATAAAACGGCTTCCACCATCCAAAGGCTACTAGAAGAAAGGGAAGAGAACTTTGACCAATCTGAAGCGTTGAGGGATACTGACTTTCTAATATTGTGGTTTGATGATGCAGGAATTTTATTATGGAAACCGGTGTGGCACAGAAAGAAACCTAGAGTTAGATTTAAAAATGTGTTTTAAAATTTCATTTAATGGGTTTAAAAAGGCTTTTGAGATTTTGACTGATTTAATAACTAACGGAGTACGTGAATTCTGTAAGAGGATATCCTTTGTAATAATATTTTGTTTTAGATATGATAATTACTTGGAGAGGTAAACTTTATTTACTGGGTTAAAAAGACTTTCTATTGACATAGATGAATTGATAGAATATATATTTAAATCAGATAGAAATGTATCTATTGGACTGATATTTTTATTTTAAATAAGATAATTATTTTGTAATAGAAGAAGAATAAGAGGGATTGGTGACAAGAGAAGAAATGGTATTAATGAAGAAAACATAAGAATGTTATTGTGGGAATAATATACTCATTTTAGATATAATTATTATGTTAAAAAGGGAAATGAAGGACACCCGAAGTGTTAATAATATGTCTATTTAAGGCTAATTGGAATATGGTAACTGTAAATTAGTAAAGCCTAAAAACAGGACTTGGATTTTTATAATTGAAATGTGATTGATGTTTGATAGGATTGTTTGAAGTTTATTTAGAAATGTATTAATTTGAATATGCAATACTATATGAGGGAATTAGAGAGGGAATTTTCAATGAATCAATTTGAGCTATATATCTGTGATTTTTCTTTTGGATGTTTGATATACCCATCTCCACGGTGTGTATACCCATCTCCACGGTGTTTCCTAAGCACCTTGATGTAACCTTTCCACCCCCATAAAAATACAATAAAATATATTAAAAAAAAAAAATCTCAGTGAAAAAGTGGACCTGAAAGTGAAATATGGGAAACGGGAAACCTCAAACAATTAACATTTTGGGTTGTGGCAAGCAAGAATGAAAACAACAGAATGTTTTGCCTTAGAAAAAATTTAGAAAGAAACAAGAGTAACAATGCTAGGTCTTATTTATTTAGATAGAGGTACAATCTCAGATCTTCAGGAAAACAGTGCACTGAAAAAAGCAAAAAGATACCTACTGCTACAATGAGGAAATCCAACCAACACCAGGCATTCGTGAAGAATTTCACAAATCCATAGGCACACCACTTCAACAACATTTCAAGGATAAAGATGTAGGTGAAGACTTTGTCAGCATATTCCAAGACGGTGCGTATTGTCTTTCTCTGTTCTATATAAATATCCTCAAAGGCCTAAGCAACAAAAGAACAGTAATTGTTATCATATCCTAGTCTTGGCATTACTGAGCTACAAAGGTGTTTTGTTTTGATGTAGGTACTTCTGGAGGAAGCTGTAGTAGCTGAACTCAGTTTACACATGTATATTGAACCGTGGCGGCGCAGTGGTTAGAATGCAGTATTGCAGACTAACTCACTGCTCACTGCCAGGAGTTCGATCCTGACAGGCTCAAGGTTGACTCAGCCTTCCACTCTTCCGAGGTCGGTAAAATGAGGACCCAGATTGTTGTGGGGGGTAATAAGTTGACTCTGTAAACTGCTTAGAGAGGGCTATAAAGCACTATGAAGCGGTATATAAGTCTAAGTGTTATTGCTATTGCTACTTATTTGTGATCTCTCATCATTTAACTGCAGGTTGTCCTCAACTTACACCTAGTCGCTTAATGACCATTTAAAATCACGATGAGCCTGAATGAGATGTCTTACCACCCATAAAACATTTCTGACCTTTTGTCACCCCTCCCTCTGTGACCGCATTTTGGGTGCTTGGCAACGGATTGGCCTTTATGCCTGGTTGTGGTGTCCTATGGTCACATGACAGCAATTTGTGACATTTTTTGCTGGTTTAAGGCAACCCCCTCCCATTCAGAAAATGACTGTTGCAAAAAAATGTTGTAAAATTGGGTCGCTTATGTGGTTGACTTGACTTATGACCATAAATCTGGTCCCAATTGTCACAAGTTGAGGACTACTGTATTAACTCAGAGGCTGCATAAAGAGGCAAAGGAGCTAAGTTCGCATCTTTGCAGCCCAATTACCAACCCTTTTTCCCTTCCTAAAATCAAACATTACCATATTGTTCCGTTTGACCTGAGTGAGCAGCTCTTCTCTTTGTTTCCACACTGCCTAGACTTAAGGAGAGACCAGCACTAGCAGAGGAAAGAACACTGTGTTGTTTTCAGATAGGGATTTAGAGTGCGTAATTTTCACATTTCGCTGGCTATGCACAAATGGCCATTTACTATTTATTACACTTACACAATGCATCTGAGACAAAATGAAGCACCTCAAACCTTGTTGTGAATATGAAATACTGCTGCAAGGGAAGAACAAGTCTATCCTTCACTAAAGGCCCCCTCAACGTCAGTGTAAGGTCTGCTGAAATATCTGGGCTATCCTAAAAATCCGTCAAATGTACTAGTACAAAATCCTTCTGCAGTAGCTTTAGTAAGGGATGGTGTTTCATTGTGAATATGCCAAGGAGGAATAATTTCTACGGCACCTCTGGCTGCTGCTACCTAATATTGTTTTCCAAAAAAGAGATTCATGAATTTCACATATTGTTCAGTTTGACTAGCAAAATAAAATGTTGCTCACCAAAGCTCCACTGCTGAGCAAGATCATGAAGATAATGAAGGTTTCAAACCAATTATGTTCCACAATGAGAAAACATGTCTTTCTTAAGTTCCACCAAGACTTGCCCAGCCCTTCTTCTATGCTGACTTGACAGCATTTGAACCGTTGAACACAGCCTGCAAAGGTAGAATTAACTTTGTAATTAATTTTGTTACAGAAAACATTCCCAAGAGTCCAGCTCTAAGGTATTTTCCCATTATTCATTCATTCCAAAATGCTGTCAATTAAAATTAACACGCAGTACAAATCTTATAGCTAAATCTCTAATGCTATGCCATCAAAAGGAAACAAGTTAGTGATTCAATAAAATAATATGGTAAAATATTGCTATAAACATAAGAGGCATCATGAGTTTCAGATCACTTGGCTAAAAGGCATCCTTGCACCTTCTTCATAATGGCATTTTAGAGATTGGTGAAAATTTATATTAGTATAATTTCAGGTTCCATTCCATTTATTACAAGAGTCTCCAATCTGCAGCCTATGGGCCACATATGGCCCTAGACAGCTAGTAATGTGGCCTCACAAGATCGTAAACTTTTAACATTATTATGTGACTTTATATTATAAAAGTACATGTTTTATATGAGGCCCAAGAAAATTCTTCTTCACTGAATGCAGCCCAGGCAAGCATAAGGGTCGGATTTATTACATTCACTCTTCCCTCCAAATGGGATTAATCAGGCCTCCAGCCATTGAACAACTGAAGGTAGAAGGAATACATAAGCCAAATTGAAAGGCCAAGAACAGAAATGTAAATTTGATTCTCTGTTGTGGTTTCCGTGCATCACCCATATGAGTGATGCATCTATGCAAAACCCTTGTCCTGTTCATTCAGAACTGAAGTACATTGTGAGAAACACACTGTCAAATGTGCATGATCTTTATTCCAGAAGGACTCACAGCTCAGTCATTTTGTGCAGTTCCTCTGCTCCAACAATTACCACAAACTCCAATTTTTGAGGTTCTCTAAGCATGCTACATGACCCCAGCATTCAACCTTTACTCACCAGAACTGTCATGATACAATATTCAGTCTTGAGCAAATAAATCTTTCAGTCAGGCATTTTGGGAAGCCATTCTTCACCAAGTCTATCACAGAAGGTGTACCTTCCACCCACCATGTGATAAACTTGCCACTTAGCCCTATGTTCAATATATAGAAGCCATAGTGAAGAAAAAGTTCCTTGCCCATAACTGTTACCCTTTGAACAGTTTTTTGTACATTTCCACAACCCAACCACCTTCCCTTTTTCAGTTGTTTGTCTTGGTAAGTTTGTCTTGAAATTCCTATACTGTCTCGAGAAAATTAGAGCAAAAAGCAGAAACTGCACCTAAGAACACGTGCAGAAGAGAATTGTTGTATGAGCTGCCATGTAAATGTCCATCAACAACCCCAAATTGTATTATGATATTATGTTGTGGACTTTGTAGGAAATGAAAAATGATGGATGAATTCTTCCCATTGTCTTGAGGGTTTTTACATATACCCCGTATTTAGTATCACCTTCAGTGAAGCATGCGTCAGGATCCAAGTATTCTTCTGGTGCTTCCACAGGTACCTCTTCTGCCTCTGGTTTTATATCTATGGTGCTCCCCTCTGATGAGCTTGTATCATCCAGCTTCTGGAATAAAAATGATAGCGGGAACATCAGGTGAGATTCTTTATAGAAACAAAACAAGGATGTTCTAGCAACTCGAAACGAAATTGTAAAAGAAGAACTGAGGGAACAAGAATGATTAGCCTTCAGAAAATTGAGAGGAAAAGCCAAGAGAGGGATGGTAAAATAAGCCCTAGCTGAACCTGTATTAAACAAATTAATAAAACATTCATTTTTCTGGAGCAGTGTGCCACTTAATATTAACTGCAGTTGATCGACAATATTTTCTTGTCCTACAAAACAACTGGTTTTCAGATTGAGGAAACTGATTCTGACCTGAACAGCATAGGCAGGAAAAGATGCAAGCAGGAACTTAATTATCTACCAGTTTCTGCATTTCGTAAATGTATCTTTATTTGCTCCAGTTGGCCTTCCCTTTTGTTCTTATGAATGACATATCAATACTGTACAAAACACTTCATTATTTTAAGATGCATTTTTCCAAATATGGCTAACAGCACCAAATTTATGGGCATCTGCTGATTGCAAGGCTCTATGCTATAGCTATCAACCCCCGTATGCTTCACAACAACCTAGTGCTCTGATCAAAACATCTCTCTGCTTTATTGTGAAGCTTTGTTCTTTAGTCACAAGTCCTCCTTTGTTACCCCTGTAATACAAATGGCTATCCAAAATGATGGCATGACAACATGGTTTGAGTGAGCATCGGGTCATACCTCTTTGCTGCCATCAGGGTCAGTGTCACTGCTGAAATCTTCTGTGTTGAGGTTCTCAAAGTCAGACTCACCCACAGCAATGGGAACACGAACAGTGAGGTGAGGGTTGTTGATGAATGACATGTGGTCTTCATCAATGATGTACTTCTCTACGCTGCTGCCAATGCCACTGGTGGTGCCGTTCCCATTCTTCTGATAATCAATCTCCCGATTGATATCTGCCCCTGTATGGTTAGCAATGCAGTTCATCTTCTTATCATACAGCTCATCCAGTGGCTTAACTTCATCTGCCTCCCTCTGCTTGAAGTGCGTCTGCACAAACTCATGCACTTTAATCTTTGTCCAAGCAATGCCCTTCTTCATCCGGATGACAGAGATCTGCAAGTTGTTCATCTCACCATCATCATCACTGGCTGCAAGGTTGTCTGCACTAAAAGAGCTCAGCAACAAGGCCAAGAACAGATTCAGCACCTGAATGAGCAGAAAAGGCAGATCAGGGCGATGCTTCTTAACTGGCAATTGGTGCATTTTCCCCACAAAGTCACTGTTTCACCTGGCAGTAGTAGGAGAAGTAAGACAGCTTTGCTGGGACCAAATTGCCAGTAAGGTCCTCCAATAACAACAGTAATTCTCTGATAACAACTAAGTAAGAATGAATTTGCTTATTGATTCTTCTCTCCCTTTTTCTTTTTGTAATTCTGTGCCACACATACGTATGGTATGTGTGCACATGTGTATGTGAGTGTATAAACACTCCTATAGTACATTTTTAATTACATATTCACACACACACATTATATACATAATATGTCTCTCTGTGTATATTTCATTCATTCACTCACTCGTTCATTTATGTATTCATTCATTCTTATAATTAGAAAGCAGTAGTAAAAAATACCCCTGTCAGGTTAATAGAAGCTGTCTGGGTGTCACATAAAATCTTATGAATTACAGACAGCAACTGCATCATATACATCCAAATGTTGGGACATTTGGAAGTATATATTTTCTCTGTTTTTTTCTGCCTCTCTTGCAAGACTGCCATACTGAAATTCCATTTTGGCTACAGGATGAATGTGACTAAATTTTTAATTAATTTGCTCTCCCCACCACCACACGTTTGCACGCACATATAGAAGAATGTGAAACATTTTGAATTCAAGGGCAAAAAGATGCTTCTGATTGTGCAGGATACAAACACGGCATCTATCTGCAACTCCTTGAAACAACTGACTCTTTCCTAGAATAGGAAAATCTTCCCTTTGAATCTGAAGCATGGCACAGCTATAATTCATACATATTGCTTTTTTCTATTTTCAATTCTGGAAGATAATGATGCTAGTAAAAACATCTCAAGAAGCCATGCAGAACAGAAAGCAAATTTTGGGATGATTGAAGAGAGGGCGATTATCACAGATATTCAATGCAGTTTGCAGAAGGATCTCCAAATGTATTCTATTCAGCATTTGAACTGTTGGGTGATCCAGCTTGTTTCTCCTAATAATACTGAAAAATTAGCATCGGAACCATTCTTAAATGTAACATATTTAATAGGGAATTAAGCAGGCTATTTCATTTCCCATTTTAAACTATAGTACATAATCATATCTCCTCAAGTGAAGAGACCTGCCTCATCACAGTTGTGTGTGTGTTCCTAGGAAGGTTGAGTAAGAAACATTGGGTGTGTACTCCAAAAGTATATAATCCACAGGGTAACCTAAGGCTGAATATTATCGTAGCTGCTAGTTAAAGCAAACAGGACTCTATATTGAATAGCAGTGATGTAGGAGGATGTGAGGCAGATGATCAGTTTTGTGACAACAGCAAAGATATAAATTCATACTGCATAAAAGAAGGCAATGGTAAACCACTCCTCTATTTTTACCAAAAAAACATATGGATAGATAATGTCCCAAAGGTGCACCTTTTTCAAACACCTTTGGAACAACCAGGACCTGGATGACTGAGAATCTCCATAGACATGGACAGACAATATAAAATTATTGAAAATATAGTGTTGGGGCATGGGCTCTTCAGTTCATATGGCAGTCAACCTGCTACTGAGGAAAAAAATTGAGGATCTTTCAGAGATTAATTATGTTTATAATGGGACCACAGAATGTAAGCTTGAATATGTAAACTCAACATAATGAATGATAAAATCAATAGACTACACATTGAAATGTAGGCATCAGCCAATTGAAGTGGACTAGAATTGGACTCTTTCAGTCAGAAAATAATATGGTTTATTATTAAGGACACAAAAAATTTAAAAGGAACAGCTTTGGTTTCATACCCAGGACAGGTAATACTTGGCTATGCAGTCAATAGCTGAATAATACCACATAGACTTCGTAGACAACCCATTAATATGATGATTATCCAGGTTCATGCTCCAACCACTGATGCACAAGATGGTTAATGTATTTTATGATCAAATTTAATCTGAAATCAACAGATCAGGCAAACAAGAGACTGGACTACCAAAGTTGGAAATATTAAGAAAGAAAATGTAATTGGATTGTAAGACTTAAGAAACAGAAATGAAGCAGGACAATGACAACATTCAAACAACCAAAATAATGCTTATGAACATGGTCATCACCAGATATCACATAAACACAAATTTATATTATTGGTACAAGGAGGTTGAAAAGCTCAGTTGTAACAGTAAAAACATGGCCAGGATCTGATTGTGGAACAAGTTATCATGTGCAAGTTCAAAGTCAAGCTACAGTGGGAAAAGAAAGTCAACCAGTATCCACAAAATAATCTCGAACATCTATTCACAATTTTCAAGGAGAATATCAGCAATCACATCAGAATCTTGAACCTCATTAATACAGAATAAGGAGAACTATGGAATGAAAGGATGACTGTGAACACAGATTGCCAAAGATGAAGAAACAGAAGAAAGGAAACTGGATGTCAGAACAAACAGTGGAAATTATCAAGAAGAGAAGCCAAAGTAAACAATTACAAGATCTCAAAGGAAGAATTTAACACACATAGAAAAATAAGGAAAGTCTTCCAAATGATATCCAAATTTAGAAGGAGGTCCCAACTTTGAGGTAGTATGCTACGGGATGCTAGTGAATAAATAGTCAACTTCCAAGATATCTTACAAGATATTCTCTACTTACAAAAACCTCTAATAGTAGATAAAGTTAGACCAGTACTTCAATCATACTGGGTTGATATTGTATCCACAAAAGTATGGCAAGCAACAGATGAACAATCAATACAGATTTTAACCACACTATACCAGCAAATCTGGAGAATGACATATTAGCCAACAGACTGGAAGAAGTCAATCTAGATAACCTGTACCCAAGAAAGGAGTCTTAATAGAGTGTGCAAAAATAGGATTAAGACTAAATATAAAGAAGAAAAGAAGTCAAGAGGCACAGCAACCAGCCTTATATTTGATAGTGAAGATACTAAGGTGGTAAATATCTTCTGCTGTTTAAGATCATTTACCACAGTCAAGGAATCAGTCAAGAAATATGCCACATGGGTGGAATAACAAGGAAGGCCTTGGAAAAAGATATTTAGGTGCTTTGATGTGTCTTTAGCCACAAAAATGAGAATTGTGCAGGCAATGTTTTTTACTATAACATTCTATAGAAAATTTGAAATTAGAAGCAGTGCAGAAATAATTTTAACATTATGGAACTTTACTGTTGGAAAAGACTCCTGATAACAGCATGGATAGCCAATAAAATACACAAATGAATCATAGAACAAATAAATTCAGAATTCTCTCTGAGGTACAAATGACCAGACTTGAATTATATTTTGGATACATTACACAAAGACCTAGCTGTCTTGTGAAATCTAAAATGCTGAGAAAGGTGGAAGGAAAAAGAAAAAGAGAACAACCAGCAGCAAGGTAAAAGGACTGGATTACAGTGGCAATGGATGCAGCATAAGAAGATCTGAAGAACCAGATTGGGGACAGATTGTCCTGCAGAAAATCTATTTATACGGTTGCTAAGAATCAACACCTACTTGATAGAACATAATCAGTTAATCAGTCAGTCAATCTAAACTTATTAGTTTATTCTCAATGGTACCCATTTCTGTCATTTTAGGTATGGCTCATCTTGAAGAGGCTTTTGTAAAAAAATAAAAAAGGCAAAAACAAATTCAATGAATTTTTATGTGAAAGTTAGATTTCAAGCACCTAATACTTTATTTGTCATCTTTCCTGAAAAATAGTTCTGGAGAATGTGAAAACTTGCGCATTGTTTGTGAATGGGCCGGCTTAATTAAAATATTTAATATAGGAACAAATTTGTACAACTTGGAGGGGAAGAACAAAACAGGCAGAGTAGTAAAATGTTCATTTTTTAAAAAAAAGATATGAACATTTTAAAAGTTGTATGCAGTTTGAAAAGATGGAACTCTTTTCAACATTCATATTTTTAAAATATGAATCACACTGTGGGACCAATGTTATGGCAGAAGCATTTTGCTTGACATAAATAATACAATTTTTTTTCCTGCCCTTATGTCCGCATTCCATACCATTTTATTAAGTAATATCACATAAACACATATATTTGGGCAACATTGCTAAGTCCATTATTACCCAAAACATCTTGCTAGTTCAGATTCAGCATTGGATTTAGCATTCATGGGCAGTAAGGACTCCAGTATCATAATAGGTTTTCTCTTCTGATGCCTTCTTTAGAAGCTTTTTAAAAAGTGGTTTAATCTGGGAGCTGTAATTTAAATTTCTCACAATATCCCAGAATAATGCTACTTTTGAGAAATGAATGCCTACATTAGTAGCTCAGTACCATTATATAGGACCCCTAGACGTCTACCTTTAACGACAAATTGGATTATTACAAGATAGCCATTCCCATTTAAAAAGAACCATAGATATTTACTGACCACCAGATTTCCAATGACCATCACCATCATGAAGACAATAAGGCACATTGCCTGTCCTGCTACTTCCATACAGTCCCACATAGTTTCAATCCATTCTCCACATAGTACACGGAAGACGATAAGAAAAGAGTGGAAGAAGTCATGCATATGCCATCGTGGAAGATCACACTCAGGGTTGATTTTGCAGACACATTCCTTGTAGTTCTTGCCAAAAAGCTGCATCCCCACTACAGCAAATATGAAAACAATGATGGCCAGCACCAAGGTCAGGTTCCCCAAGGCACCCACTGAATTACCAATGATTTTTATCAGCATGTTCAGAGTTGGCCAGGATTTTGCCAGCTTGAAGACTCTCAGCTGCAAGATGAAGGAGAAAACACACATACTTAATGAAAGCGCAGGGGGGGGGAGGGGGGAGGGGGAAGACACAATAAAACAATACTTATAGAAACAGAGGATCAGTTATATATTACATATTACCATACAATACTATAAAAGCAATTTTAACAAGTATTTTTTCTGTCAATTAATTCATCTCATTTTGGTAAACAATATGGTTCTTTTTAATTATCCTTCTGAAATGTACATAATGCTAATAAATATAACAATAACACTCAAGAGACAATCTGGTTTTTCACCACATTGTTTCTTTCCACTTCACTTTACTTTTCTGCTCCTATTCTCTGCATAATAGATAGAATTTTCTCCGATGGACACTCCTTTTCTATTAGTTTCAATTGCATGAATATTTATAGTGGCCCTCAGATCATCCTCATAGGTGCTACTTGAGAAAGATCAGATACACTGATGTAAATGATGAAGACACACAGTTTGGGGAATCTTCAGTATCATAGCTGTATTACCTAAAGGCCTGAACTGGTTAGGGAGAATCATAACAATTATGTATTTCTTCATTATTCCACTGGATGAAAAAGACTTTCATTGGTGTCAAGAAAACTTCCTTGGGGTCTCTGTGATTTCTGTCTATGGTTTCTGTAACTATATTGCTCATTCAACTATAGAAGATTTGAAATGGAGCAATATAGTTACAGAAACCATAGACAGAAATCACAGAGACCCCAAGGAACTTTTTCTTGTTGCTGGATTAAAGCATTTAACAAATTTCAAACTCTCAAGCATCATTAGCACATATTAATTTGTTTGCATGGAACCCAACAGCAATTTCTTATATTCATATCCAGATAAACATACATTTATAGCCAATGTTCAATGTGTAAAATAAATAAGGAATACCAATCGGAAAGATCGCAGCACTGAAAGCCCCTCCACATCTGCTAGCATCAGTTCTAGTAAACTGAGTGAGACAATAAATCCATCAAAAATGTTCCACCCTTCTTGAAAATAGTAGTAGGGATCCATCGCTACGAGCTTCAGGAACATTTCAGCTGTAAAAATTCCAGTAAAAATCTGAAAAGAAAGAAAACATTTAAATTGAATTAATGTAGGTTTGTGAACTGCGAAGGGAAGAGGAAAAAAAAAAAATCCTAGCTGCAGTTTGATAACACAACAATTATTTTTTTTTCTAGAATTTGAATGCTTATTTCACCGCAAGAAATGTAGACGAAATCTTCCAAGTATTCTCCTGGGAGCTGACTTGAGGTTTTAGGGATGAAGAAGAGAAGCACAGCTGATATTCAACCATCTCTCAAAAGTAAAATAAAATAATAAAAATAAAAGTAAAATAAACAGCAATACTGGGGACATTTTTTTTAAAAAAAATCATGTAGGGTTATTCCAGAAGCAGGATGGACCCTCTCCACCAAAAAAGCTGTAAATGATTTTGCTATAAACGTGCTTCTTAATGGCAAAATAAACTGGAAGAAATCCCTTGGTCATCTCGTATATTAAAAAAATAAAATAAGTACAATCCTGGCCTATCTCTATCTGATTTGATGAGTATTTAAAAATCACACAATGATCTCATTTAAAGCTGTGATGGTCCCAAAATAGCCCTGTGGGCAATAGTATGAAATGGTTTTTGTGAAACCACATACACCTTAATTTTCTGAATTTGTCTAACAAAATTCAACAGCTCTCTTCAGTCTGATGAAGAGGTTGTGAATAATTCAATCACTCTTCTACAATTACAAAATACTAATCAGATATCCTGGATTTGTGGTGGTAGTGGTGAAGGTGTTCGCCTAGAAACCAGAAGACCAATCCCATCTTAGACATGAAAGCCAGATTGGACCAGTTACTCTCTCTCAGTCCACAACCCACCTCACATGGTTGTTGTTGTGGGGAAAATAGGGGTTGGAAGGAGTATTAGTATATTTGCCGCCTTTAATTGCTTATAAAGTAATAAACGTAATAAAATCTAGTAAATAAATATTGTTCTTAATAATTCCACCTGCCACTGGGAAACGTTTAATGCAAAAACTGCTTACCAGATTTCCTACAGCCAAGACATGCTCAAATTGTGGGGTCATGGGGTGATGTTCCATTGCCATGAAAAGAGTATTTAGAACAATACAGATAGTAATGGCTAAATCCACAAAAGGATCCATGACAATCAGGTTGACAATCTCTTTTAACTTCACCCAGTGTGGGTGGCACTCCCAAATGAGGAAGGTGTTAGCAAATTTGTACCAGCAAGGGGGACATTTTCTTTGGGATTCTTCCAGTTCTGTATCATCACAACAAAATGAGAAAGAAGTTAACATTAATGAACACATAGTTTATTAAAAAATTCAAACTACTCAAAGAAACTTAATGCCAGAACTGAGTCATTCTTAATTTGTTGGCTCTGCTACCCCTAATTCAAATCTGTAGATTTATTCTTTTTGGATATTAAAAAAAGTCAAAACATCATGTTAAAAATGGGGCACAAAATACATATGCCTGATAAATAAAAAAATGTATATAAACTGAGACTTGGATGTCAGTTAAACTTCATAACTTCGTAAGACCTGCATACTTTTAATGTTCATGTATTTATCATGATGTTTTGCTCTGGTTGATTAAGTAACAGAAAAGGAAATAATCTTTGGAAATTTAGTGACCTTATGAACTTGTTGAAATGGATACATTCCTATTACACATACCTTCTACAAGAGTATTTGTTATGACTGTCATTATACTATTGGTTCTATCCTTTCTTCCATATGAAGCATTCAGTTGGTCCATTGACACCAGAAGTGACCCAGTGGCTTTCTTCTTAATCTCTACTTCTGTGGTTGCCTGCAAAATCCATTAATGTTCTTTAAAATGTTTTTCTTTAAATAGGCTTTTGACTGAAAAGAGAGAATTTGTTTTCTACTCCTCTATCAGATCTGGATTATATAGCAGAGGTGACTTCCACTGTCAAAATTATCCTCCTGTTTCTTTTCTTGCTGCAGGGAAATCTTTTCCCCTGCAAGAATAAAAGCAATTAATGGGAAAACTTGGTTCATAAAAATTATCCATGAGGAAAGGTTAAAAAATCTTCCTGTTTAGTTTTAGTCAAATTCAGACTCAGCCGTAACAAAAAAATATTAGAAGAATTTTTCAAATTGTACATACCTAGCTTAATCCTAAACATCACTAGATCATCATTTAGAGTGCAGTTTTGTATCTATGAAATTAAGGAAAATTAAGTAGGCATAAATAGAAACATAGAGTGATTATATTGTTTGTGTTTGTCTACGGTTGATTCTAGTAGCAACTTAATTTTGACTGGTTCCTTCCATGTTTCTCTGTAATTAGAGACAAACACAACTATATTGTATTACAAATAATTTGATTCGCTATAGCTTTAGGACAAACAAATTCATTATCTGTTGCTTATGATCTACATATGTTGCTATTTGGAATCCACTATTTATCTGGTGAATAGTCAATATTCCCTAAATGGTTTCGCATATGTAGTGATTAGTTGAACAAAAACACTGCTTGGGAAGTCCCTTTGCAAGGAAAATATCAGGAAACTGGTATGCAACATAGCAATATATCTCATAATGTTTTTCCATGCATCATGCTGTTGTTAGCAACTTGTAATTTTTGCATGCTGTTAGAGAAATAAATTCTAGAACAACACAGTATACTAACATGCTAACTAGGGAAAAGGGTGGGGACTAAATTGAAATTAATTAGGAAAGGCTTCAAACATTCTCAGGGAGAAATAATTTAATTTTGCTTGCAGGAATTAAAAATGTTTGGGATTTCATTTTTTTTGTGTTTTGGAAAAAAAGAGCTTGGAGTTCACAGACGAGAAGCAAGACCGACGTTATGTACCTCATCTAAAGACAAAAGAAGGTTTTCGTAGTGTTTCTTCTGCCACTGGTGAAATTTTCACTTTAGTAGTAAAGTAGCTGTATTACTCTAAATTGGAATTGGGGGGAAAAGTGAAGCTTTAAGAAAGTAAGAGAGGATCTTGTTTGGAAAAGTTGTCTTAGGAGACAAAATAAATCCCCTTCTTTCACTTTTCTAGTCCAAGTTGGGACTCCTGACTCATGTGCCTTTTGTCAGCCTAAATTGCATCTGGATATTAATAATGGTATTTATACCATTGATATAGGGATAATAACCCTATAAATTTGTATTAAAAGTTTATAACGTTAAGGTTTGCTTTGTGACGGTGATGGATACAGTATATCTGATCTTTTACCTCTCCTTTACTCTTTTTTATTTTTAAACATATATGTCAACGGGTTATAATTTCATGACTGTAGCAGAAACATATATTAAATAAATCTCCTAATATTTTCCCCATTCCACCTTTGTTAATATTAATATGTTCTGAATTCTTATTCTTTCTATTCACGAAGGAATGTGTGTTTTTTAAATTAAGAATGAATAAATAATAAATAAGAGGGTTTTTTTTGAAAAAAATGGAGAATTCTGCAATTTTTTCTCTTTAAACCAGCTATCTTAGGCAAAGCTTTCTTTCTTTTTAATAGCCAACATAATTTTGTGCCCTAGAAAAAACTATATTGATCATCTTTTAGAGGAGCTTCTACAGTGTTCCAAATTACAAGAGCTACTATTATGTGATGGAATGTGCACCTGTGCAGCAGCAGAGGAGGAGTATTTTGCAAACTCAGAGCTCTCCCAGAAAGTGGCCCAGATTAAGAGACTGCATAGTTCCGAGCTGGAAGGGGGAAGAGGTTCAGGGTAGCCCAACCCTAGAATCTCTCAAGTTATAGCTAGTAGGATAGAAGGTTATAACTTTAGTTTGGCAAGATTCTGTCCATTGGGTGAAAACCAATAAAGAATTAAACTGGATTGGATCTTACTGGGATTCAGCCTGACATATTATGAGTGAAGAGCAACCTGCAGTCTCTTTATTTTCACTATGAGGAAATCATCTTTTTTTCTCAATACCCTGAAAATTCTGAAATAATGCCATTACTGATAGATTACAGAGCAGTGAAGGGAAGTTTTATTACATTTTATTTCAATCGTCTTGCTTTTTAAACTATAAACTAAAGTTTCTTGAAAAAGGAAAGAAATAATTTGTGAGGAAAATATTACACAGAATTAATTCTATTTATACATGTGGGATTTAAAAATAATCTCCTCTACCTCATTCATACCCAGATGTTTTTCTAGGTAATTTTCAGATAATTTCACATTTTTGATGCAACAAATAGCACATTTATCAGTATTATATTCTTTTTTTAAAAAAAAAAAAAAATCTTCCAAGCCATTATTTTCTTAGATGTCCGAAGGAAGAGGAAGAAGAAAATGGGAATAGGTAGAAGGAAAAATAAGGATTAAAAGCAGAATAATTTGGAAAGAGGGTTCAGATGATCATATGTCAAACCAATTTCTAGTCATTCCATCAGGGATCCATTTGGCGGCATACAGGAATGCAGAAAGAAGGGCAGACCGCCATGCCTAGACTGTCTACTCACTGACTTCCTTACATTGTCATCAGTAGCTGCCTTATCTATTTTCACCTCAGGCAGAAGACGCCCGCTGGGGATGTTGGAAGTTGGGCCACCGATCAGGGAGACCACACCATTACAGTCCACAGTGCTATTCCGCTTCACGTTCCGACGAATGCTGGGAAAAATGCGTGATGACCGGCTTCCTTGGCTATAACCACTGTAACCACTGTAGCTGCTTTTCCTGTCATAGCCTCGGATTGGGAAGAAGAGTGAATCCCTCCTGCCCTCGCTCTCTTCCACTGTGCTGTGCTCATCATCGGCAAATTCATTCTCTGACCCAGGATCCCGGAACCCTCTCTTGAAGCTGAAAAGGCTGCTTTTGCTGTTGTGTCGAGAGAGATATGGGGATCCTGGAATGCTAAGCAGTGACTGAAAGGGAAAACAAAGAAGAAGACAAAATTGGAATTGGGCAACAGAGGCAAGAATCCATAAAGTACCACTACTGAAGGAAATGACATCCTGGATTTTAAAAAAAAGCTGGAAAGGAAATAAATTCTTCATGAAAATACCTCACAAATATACTAGAGGTCTGTTGTCAAGCAATTGGGCAATTATTTAAAATCAAATACATAATTTACATTCCACTTCTCTTGTCGTAGCTTGATGGTCCCATTTACTCCTTGGACTTGGCAGATTACAGGTAGTCCTCGATTTATGACCACAATTGAGCCCAAATTTCCTGTTGTTAAGTGAGAGTTGTCAAGTGACAATTTTACAACCTTTCTTGCCACAGTTGTTAAGTGAATCACTGCAGTTGTTAAGTTGGTAAAGCGATTGTTAAGTGAATCTGGCTTCCCCATTGACTTTGCTTGTTAGAAGGTCACAAAAGGTAATCACATGACCCCAGGACACTGCAACCATCACAAATATGCGTCAGTTGGCAAGCAGTTGTCTGAATTTTGATCACATGACCATGGGGATGCTGCAATGGTCCTAAGTGTGAAAAATGGTCTTAAGTCACTTTTTTCAGTGCCATTGTAACTTTGAACAGTCACTAAATGTAAGTCGAGGACTACCTGTAGTAGCTGCGAAGCTTAAGCAAGGTGGAGAAGGAACAGAAGCAGGGCCTTCATTGTATCAAAGACTGCTGCATGCACAGAGTCAAATTAAAACACTGATTATGAAAGGGGAACATTTTGCACAGCTATCTGAAAAGGTGGATAAAGACTCCAGTCCATCCTTCTCTCACACAGCCTCGGCACAATATAAAGTTTAGATTTGGAAATTTTGTTTATGGAACTGAGATTTTACCTGGTTCATAATGGAGAGTTTCCGGCCAAGCCTGTTGTCCGGCAAGCGGAAGACCTTCCTCCTCATTCCATCTTCTGATTCTGACTTAAATACTTTCTCAAGATCTCCCTTCTCCTCTCCTTCCGAGAGCTCCTTTTGCTTCCGCTTTTTCCTTCTGTTTCGTCTCTCTTTGGCACTCTTAGAGCTGAGCTTGGACAACTCGGAAGAGGTGTGGGACATCCTTCCCCCACCATCTTCTTCTACACCATCTTCAGACACGGTCCCTGCTGAGGTAGCCATGGCTGCAGCCTTCGGAAAAAGAGAAATGTGGAGATGTTAAAATATGAATTTCTAAAGGTCAGCAAAGTGATCAACCAACACAGGATCAAGCAAGGAGTAGCATTCAGGAGAGTGAATCTGCAGGTAGATACATGGTATATTCAGCAGATCAGCAAAAATCATGTCTTTCCAGTTTTTGAACCATAGTAATACAACACCCAAATAATGCTCCTATCACCATACATTATAATGCTGACATTAAAACAATGAGGTCACCAGGCATAGATTATGTGTGGAAAGGAAGTTCTGTAAAAGAGAAAAAAAATCTTTTCTGCAAGGTAGAAGCCACCCTCCATATTTTTTCTCAGGGATAGGCCTACCCAGTGTAGCCAGAAGGAGGCCATTTGAGATAATCTCATAGCTGACAAAATTCACAGTGATTTACCTAATGCAAATAGGCCTATCTGAACTTGGGAGAAAACACTTTCCAGTCTTCAAACCTTGATTGTGTTCACACATAATACTAACTTTTATATAGGACACATCACAGATTATTTAGTTGACAGCAATTTTACGTCACCTCCCCTTCTGACTAATATGCCAACCAGCCATGTGATCTGTAGATAACCATTCCTTCACAACAAGAATACAGGAGTATGGTGGCTTGATTAGAGTCAGAGGTTTTTCAGATGAAGTCTAGATCTTCTACAAGCACTGTAGTATTGGTCCAGCCCAAAGTTGGATGGTTTGTTTCACTGGTGTGAGTTAGCTAATAATCACACAAATGTGAGTGGGAACATATTCAAACTTTATTTCTATTCTGTGGAGCTCACACTTGGGACCAGAGCAGTAATGGCAAACTTTGGGTTCTGTGTATCAAAAATTTAGAAAACCCCTAACTTGATTCCGCTGACCTGTCGCACACAAACGAAATATATATATTCATTTATTTTAAACCATACAGTCCAGTCATGCGTGCTATGTATAAAGAAATGTCAAATAATTACAAAAATAAAACACGAGTAAAACAAATTCCTTTCTAAAGAGTCTGGAGGCTGCACAAAAGTACACCTTATTCTTTTTAAGAATAGTTGTTGTCGGGTGTTGACGAACACTGCTATGTCACTCGAAATGTTAAGGAATGTCACCTTTGACACATGTGTCATAGGATCGCCATCACTGGACTAGAGTGACAAAGCAAATGACCCCTACATGCCCTCACAACAGGTGTATATGCCTTACAGATTACATCAGTGGTTTTGATTGGTTGAAGACATTTACCTCACAATGTACCTTAACTTTTGGTGGGCTCTTCTGTGTCTCTGGGCAGATTTCCTAAAATCCTCATGGAGGTGCCTAGTAACTATTCTAACTTTTTCCCTAGGAATTTCCAGCAGTTCTTTAGTGTGGTGCCATCAGTAGGATGGAGCTTGTGAAAAGCAGAGCAATAGCTATGCTACTACAGAAATAGTCTACTTTTGCAGGCCATAATTCAAATGGCGGTTAAGACTTTTTGCCTTAATTTCAGTTACAGACATAGTCTAGGTTCAGGCCATATTCCTAACCAAATTTTGCACAGCATGTCATGTGAACAACATCATTGTGTTTTATCAGATTCCGACTATGAACTGAATACTCTTCAACTTCCAATTCTGCATTGGTAAGGATAATGCTTCAGCATCACTTTTCTGTATTATTAGGATTACAGGTAGTTCTCAACTTACAACAGTTCGTTTAGTGACCGTTTGAAGTAACAACAGCACTGAAAAAAGTGACTTATGACCATTTTTCACACTTATGACCGTTGCAGCATCCGCATGGTCACATGATAAACATTCAGATGCTTGGCAACTGGCATGTATTTATCACGGTTGCACAGTGTCCCAGAGTCATGTGATCCACCTTTTGTGACTTTCTGACAAGCAAAGTCAATGGGGAAGCCAGATTCACTTAACAACCGTGTTACTAACGTAACAACTGCAGTGATTCACTTAACAACTGTGGCAAGAAAGATTGTAAAATGGGGCAAAACTCACTTAACAAATGTCTCACTTAGCAACAGAAATTTTGGGCTCAGTCGTGGTCGTAAGTTGAGGACTACCTGTAGAGGAAACTTTCTGTATTATTGGGATTAGGGGCAAGAAATAACAAGTAACACCATTATGAAGTAATGGGTGGAATTAAATGGTTCAGAATATTTGCATAGGTTTTAGATGGAAGCAAAATTTTGGTATTCATAGTTAACACCATTTTTTAAGTAATGGGGTAGAAGAAAGAAAGAAACAAACCTGGGCTTCCTCCTGTTGCTTTTTCAGTTGTTCCAACATGGCCTTGAATTCTGCTTCCTTCTGCTCTGCCTCTTCCAACGTAGCCTGGTTTTGTTCTTCATAGGCCATAGCCACTACAGCCAAAATCAAGTTCACCAAGTAGAATGACCCAACAAAAATAACGAGGACAAAAAAGATCATGTAGGTTTTTCCTGCTGCTCGCAATGTCTGTAAAGAAGGGAGGGCAATTGTAAGATTTCCTGACCGCACCACCAAGTAAAAGAAGAATTTATGGTGCACTGCTTCTTCCTCATTGCATAGATATCCCTAGTATTCCTGGTACATGGAATTAATGTTTTGCTTTGTCTACAAGTGACTTATAAGATGTTGCATTTCAGTTTTACATATATCCTGCTCCTTCTCTAATGCATTCTGCTGCCCTGCCTCAATAAGAGACTGACCAGGAGTTTTATTTCTCGCCGACCTTTCTGTTGGAAAAACCATTCATGATCTCTACCCACCAGAACTGATAATCTTTTCAAGAATGAAGCAGTCATACTGAATATGTCTCTATACCTCTCTCTACCAGAGCTGAAGTTTTGCAGCAGCTAATTCAAGTCACCATCATCACATCGATCTAATACGAACATTATTTTGTTGCCAGTAACAGCAAGTGTCCTCTTCACTAACACCTGGCTAATACCATTTAATGTTAATGTTTCTAACATTAGAAGTTCCTTTTGCCAAGCATCCATAAGCATTACGTACAATTGCTTTACATTCTTCAAATTGTAAGTGATACATAGGGCAGGGCAGGGCAAAGCAAGGCAGAGGTGTATAAACCCCTAAAACCCTGATTGTGAACCAAGGAGCTCTTCTTGCTGGAAAAATGGCCAGTTTCTTGCCATTTTGAGAGAAGAATCTCTGAAGTTAGGCTGCGAGCCTTGGATTTATATCTAGCCAAATCCCAAAACAGAGCCAAGAAAAATTCTGAAACTTCCCTCCTGCAATAGAGAAAAAACAGCTCTGGCTCCCAGCTTCTTTACATTGTAAATCTAACCTTTGCAGACTCTAGACACTCAGCTCCAGCCATTAAATCATTGCTCATCCCTGTTTTAAGGCAAGAAATCATGGATAGACATACTTACTAATTGATACAAGTTTTCCCAAAAGTCCTGAGTCATGAGGCGAAATAAGGCCAGGAAGGCCCAACTAAAAGTATCAAAACTGGTATAGCCATAGTTTGGATTCCTCCCTGCTTTCATACATATGTATCCCTCTGGGCATTGGCTGCAGACAAGATGGAAGGAGATGTTTCAGATTTGGGAGAGTAGAAAATATCCAAAGACAAAGAGTAACCATAGTCATTTTCACAGTTTCTCTTTCGACTATCGGTTTTGTGCTAAACTGATTGATATTACCAAATATCATTGGTAATATTGACATTATTTTTACTGACTCAACATTACTAGAATGATTTTTTCATCTAGGACAGCCTCCCCCACTTGGGTTGTTTTGATAAGTTCCAGATGTTGGTGTTCAACCCAACTGCAATTAATCAAATAAGAAAAGGTTGTATATTCTACAGGCAAATATGCAAAAGTCATATTGTAGGGAACCACAGAGATGACCTTGGGGAAATTATTCACAGAAGATTATAGTGGCATGTCCAAAACGGAAACAGGGAAAATATTAAGAGACTCATTTCTCCTGACTCCCTGGAGCAGGCATGTCAAACTCGCGATGTCACGTGACGTCACGCAATGTATCGCGACTTTCCCCCCATTGCCGGAAATGGGGTGGGTGCGGTTTTGGCGTGACGTATCTGGCCCACGGGCCGGCAGTTTGACATGCCTGCCCTGGAGTATAAGAGCAAATGAAGGGAAAACGCAACCAGACTTACAACAGGGAGCCAGTTTGGCCTAATGGTTAAGACACCAGGTTAGAAACTAGGAGACTGTGAATTCTAGTCCTGCCTTAGGGATGGAAATAATCTGGGTGACTTGGACCACTCACACTCTCTCACCTCACAGGGTTGTTGTTGCGGGGAAAACAGGAGGAGGAAGGAATATTAAGTATACTTGCTGCCTTGAGTTTTGTATAAAAATAATGAAGGTGGGATTAAAAAAAACCTACAATAAATTCTGTTTATTTTAGCCTAATGCAAAAAACTATAGCTTTAATCATCTTGTGAATTCTGATCTGGTTAACTTCAAAAGGCTGACACGTACAGTATATACTCATTGGTCGTGGCAATCTTAATTCCTTCTGTACCAAGCCAATATGCCACCTCAGAGAAACAAGTAAATGCAACTTTAGAACAAAAAACAAAATAAAAGACCAATTGGACTGTGCTCGTCTCTGCATCAATATTTCACAAATATTCAAGAAAGAGCTAATTTGCAAAGCACCCCATTTAAGCAAAGCCTGGCAATTGGGAAGATTGCAATGTAAGATGACAGTGTAGTTGCCAACAGTTATAGTACTCCATTTCTTTTGACTTGAGGCAATGAGTAATTAAGATTGAGTGAGCATCCTATTCACACATGAGGTCACAAATGAATGTAAGTGAAGAGAACAAGTGCAATTCCAATCCCAATCCTGTACTTTAGCAAGGTGGAGTTCATGCCTTACAAAGCTAATGGTGACAGGTAGCAATAGCCATAGCACTTAAGACTTATATACCGCTTCACAGTGCTTTACAGCCCTCTCTAAGCGGTTTACAGAGTCAGCGTATCGTCCCCAACAATCTGGGTCCTCATTTTACCGACCTGGGAAGGATGGAAGGCTGAGTCAACCTTGACTCAGTGAGACTGCATTCTAACCACTGTGCCACCACGGGTCTCAGATAGTTTATTATTAATAAGCTTCCTATTAAAAAAAAGAGGTTAATTTTTCAAACAGCCTAAGGTCTCTCAGCCCTGGGTAGACAGATTGCTTTATAAATAAATCCATGTAAATCTATATATGGATTAATCTATGTATGCTGACTTTTATTTTCCCATTAGTGAGGAAAGACTGGCTGTGGGGAAGAGCGAAGAAAGCTCAATTGAGTTGAAAACTTACCCTGCATCAGAACTATTACCACATAACAATGGATCAAGAAACCCAGGTATTGTGTAAAAATTTGCTGGAGGAGATAAAGAAAAGCACGTAAGAATAAGCATATTGAGGAAGAACACAGACATTTAGACCAAGTATACCTTTGATCTAAAGCTTCTTAAACTGGAATATTAGAAAGGATGCCACCTGATGCCTGTACTGTTATCTTTTAGCACCTGGCAAAGATCTTTTTTTTTTCTTGTACATTTTAGGAATTAAACCCTAGAGATTAGATACAATCTGCAAATTTAATGGGATGGAATTGGAGAATGGAGGAACGGTATCTTCCGAGCATTGCTTGGAGTTGGCTGTATATTTTATCCTTGATTTTTCTTAGCATTTTATTTTCACATAATTTGCCTAGAAAACTTTTGCTATTAAAAGGATTTAAATCACACCAAATAAATTTAAAAAAGTGCTAGCTTTTCAGACACCTCAGTGTCAAGAATTATTTGGAGTCTTTGCCATTTCATAAAGCAAGTGTGATTAGGAAGGGCACATGTCCATGATCATCTATGGCTGGCTGAATTATCCCATTACCAGCCTGTAAATACCAAGCACTATTCTTTGACAGGAGATTTGTAATTTCATTTTCTAATGCCAGTTAAAATGTGCTATGGCATTTACCTTTTAAACCAGTCTAGAAATCCCAAGTATAAAGCCATCCCCAAAATCATTTATAAAGGCATTATTTGGTTTAAATCATTTTTAATAAACAGATATACTTTGCCAAACCAAGGGAACAATGATTATAAAAGTAATATTATACCCATAGTCAGTATGTTTAAAGGGATTAAGACTAATGGAACATCAAAGGAATTTTAACAATTGTAAGAAGACAATATGCAAATATAGCTTGTTAAGGAAAAGATAAGCAAGTAGAGATCAAGATGTGTACTTGCCATTCAAAGTACAGTAATTGTTGGCCTTAATCGAAGTATTCATGGGGTAGTCCAGTAAATATTACAGTTAATATAAACAGAGAAAATGATGGCAGCAAAAGATAGCACCTACACACATTGTTGCTGTATTCTTCCCAATTAAATCCCTTGGTGCCATTTTCTAGGTAGGTCTCATTGAGATCGATGGGCCAGATGACACATTTGTTTCTTAGATTCCCCATGAACAACTGTAGCCCAATTAAAGCAAATACACTGAGGCAAAACACAGTCAAAATCATCACATCAGAGAGTTTCTTCACAGACTGGATCAGGGCTCCCACAATAGTCTTCAGGCCTGGAAATAGGAAACAAATCAGTAATGACATTTATATGGAAACATAGACTTAAGCACAAAACAACCTTATAGGGTGCTCAGATTATAAGTAAAGACAAACAGAATGATCTGTAAGGACTGGCAAGATAAAAAGCAATCAATAAAAATAAATGAATGGCATGGAAAAGAAAACGTTAAGTTCACCTAACTTTCAGTAAGTGGTGATGGATATACCTATCAACACAATGGAATAATACACCAAAATTTCCCGACTCCTTGGAAAGTTGTTTTATTGTCCAAAGAAATCTATATTAATAGGGAGCAGGATGGCAAACAGGGAAGATGGATGGATTTATTAGAAGCTGCTATCAGATAAAAGATTCCCATCTTAACAAGTTGGTCAGATCAATGGTTAAAAAGGAAGCTAGGAAAGGAAGTTTCCCCCACCAAGGAGGATTTCTCTGGATAATAAAGCAGCATTGCCAGGAGCAGGGCTTTTTTTGTCATAGAACGCCCAGAACGGAGTTCCGGCACCTTTTTTGGATGGAACCTTGTAGGGTAGGCAAGGTGGGTTGTATGACATGTGTGAGTTCCGGCACCTTTTTTTTTCCTTTCAAAAAAAGCACTGGCCAGGAGTGAGAACTTTCTTACACAGTACGGTATTCAATTGTGCTGGTATGTACTTCCCCAGTCATTCACAGAAAATTATATGAACATCACCTTCACTTTCTTTTTTTCCAAGAAATCAGTGTCATGAATGCCGAGCATAGTGTTAATTTGCTTAAACAATGAAAAATGAAGGGTGAAAGAAGTTAACAGAGCATTCAGAGCTTACCTGCCCCCCAATCAATTTTCAGATGTCATAGTCTTTTACACGTAAGCATGTATTCAGGATTCCAAATGAGACAAATTTCATCTCATTTTGAACTGAGACACTGTGTAATGGCTCAGAGAGCAAATCTTGGACAGATAGATAAGAACTGAAAATACCTTGCGTAAGAAGCCATCCTTTCACATTTATCTTTCTTAAACTATATGCAGAAGTTAAAGTCTCTGCACATCGACAGAAGCTAGTTATGTTATCTAGGAGAATTTGGCTTAACAGCTCTTGGAGGAGTTTTTATTAGAACCACTATGAAGAAAGAAAGATTTCCAAAAAAAAAAAAAGCCTTTGTTATCCTCTAATCACAGCAAATCAATGAATCAAAATGACTTTTGATTCAGCTGATGCTCCTTTGGAAACCAGATCTTAAGTTGAGGCAGGGAGTTGGAAAAGGTTTTTTTTTAGAGATTTAAGCATCTACAGTACAAGGCTTCAGGCACACATGCTCCTTACCCACTCAACCCCACTGCAAAAAATAATCTAAGAATAGGCCCAATGCTTTGGTTCTAGGGTTGCCTTAAGAATGTACATCCAAAAAATGATGCTATGCTACACTTTTGGCATGCCCAATGGGATGAAACATTTGATTTTAACTGAATGAACAGCATCATCTTGCAGAATGACAAAATTAATTGAGAGCTTATACAGATTTTTTTTTCCAACATGCTCCCAGCTACTGCTCCTCTTTCTGAAAGTTTAAGCAAGATTTGCAAGATACAGGAAAGTATATTGAAAATGTCAGAACAAATAAATTTCACATGCATGGAATAGCTAAGGTGATATATAATTTAAATAGGGAAGAGGCAGGGGGGGGGGAGAAGGGAAAGCCAGGGCAGTTAGATAGGTGTGAGATAGATTACAAGAACGTAATCAATTAACAACTGTAATCTGTTAAAAACTGGGAGTAGGTTATATGCTTTATCAGCACTCCTACTGCACTGTATTTTTGGATCAATCAATTACTGTATTGCAATCTTCTGCCCTCCAAATCTGTTGGGTTATAACAGATAACCTACCATATAGATTATTGTGATTATAGCCATGTGTCTTCCACAAGTGCATATTGCAAAGATGAAGGGGTTGTGCCTGGCTTTGAAGCTTACTGTGCCCTTTAACATGATTACAATATAAGACATGACTATCAAGATCTCTACCTGTAAACACATTCAGGAGAAATGATGATCTCACAGTAACAACCATATACTCAAGCACTGCTTGGGGTACTCCAGAACTGCATATGTGGACCAGCACACTGCTATGCACTTTCTGGATTATTTGGTAATAGTTTTAGATACATTTATTTTTAAAAGACTGCACTGATTTTTGCATTTCCATATTTAATAATGGATAATTTACTTGACTGAGTAAATCAGGCATGTTACTACTAAATTCATTGTCCAAAATGCACTTTTTTTGCATTTTTAGTTGTGTTTTTATGTTTTTATATTTGGTGAGCATAGGATTTAAAAGCAAATCACCCATCTTGAGGGTTTGTTAAGGTTCTTTGACAATTCCAAGTGTTCCAGGATGAATTCAGATTCATTCTCTCTCTCTCTCTCTCTCTCTCTCTCTCTCTCTGTGTTTGAGTGTTCACGCACATGCTTGTACATGTATCTATGCATATGTATGGGGGAAGAGAAAGTCAGAAAGCAGCATTTTGGACACAATAGCATCATTTTTCCCCAGCTCATTGTGATGAACTAACCTTTATCTTTTGATCCAAGTGCCTATCCAACTTTTGATTCAGCCAGCATACTTAATTGATATATACTATAAGCCAAGAGTCCCCAACCTATGGCTCTTGGCCAGTGGGCTGCAGAAACGGCTGGCTAGTGCGCGCATGTGGGCGCGCATTCCCTCCCACTCGTGCTAGCGCCCGTGGCCCCGTTTGGGCCTGCACGCAGGCGCAAACAGGGACGCTAGCACGGGGCTGGTATCTGCAGCCGTTTGTGCATGCGCCGCTAGCCCAGGTGGTTTGTGTGGCCTGTTTGCGCATGCGCATGGCACAGCACATGCAGCATGCACAAATGGGGGTGCTAGTGCTGCGCCAGTGTGCATGGCCCTGTGCGTGCGCACACGCACGCACACCAATTTTGAAGCTGCTCTCCTTCCTTCCGGTCCGCGAGCCTGGAAAGGTTGGAGACCTCTGCTATAAGCCAGGTCTTTTAATTTATTTGTTTTAATTTATTTGCACATTTAATTCATATACACATTTATTTTAATTTATAGACATTAAAATTTATTCTAATTTATAATTTACTAGGCATGAATTATGCACAGTAATGAGCCTAATTTATTAATTTCTCACTTTATTTCAAGCATTTTTGGACATGTTTATTATTCCCAGTTCTTCATTTCATTCATTTCCTGATTCAAAGTCTATTTTCACAATTTCCCTCAGCTGTAATTGATGTTAATATTTCCAGACTGTTGCTTTCAAGAATTCCCAAAGCTCTCCACTTTAGAAGGATTTGGGAGGGTGCTGCTCATTCTGATTTATTCTGTTTTAAGCTTGTAATTACTATTTTTGCAAGTCTTCCTTTGATAAGTAACAGTGAACGACCCTTCCAGAGCCCAATGCTGCTTTGACATAGGGATCTGCATTCTGCATGCATTACTTTCATAACTGTTGAAACCAACAGTATCCCCACTATGCCTGTTGTTGGAATTTTTAAAATCGCATATTCCTTATTGTATTTTGTTTGGGCTGCTGTGACAAACCCAAAGTAAATGTAAGGGATGCCTTTGAAACTGCAGCTGCAAGCATATGGACTACTGCCACTTTTTTTTACATTTGTTGGGAAGGCAATCATTTGTACTCATCATTTTGCTTTTCTTAAGTTGGTTTTGTTCCAGTAGATGTTCTGGTCCCTGATTTACTGATGCAATGTTAATTATTGTGCTTTTACTATGCACCTTTATAATTTAATTAAAATATGTCTTTTACACATATTTACACCGTTACCTGCTTTGGAACTTTATTTTCACTAGGAAAATTGAAGTAGATAATTTTAACAAAATGAATAACAAATAGCCATATGTGACTGCGCCATCATTCGTGAAATGGATCTAAGAACCTAATTGCAAAAATGGCTTTACTATTACGAATATATATGTAAGATAAGACAGTGGAGCCATTTAAATGTTGTGGTATCAGACTAGAAACCTAGAAACTGTGAGTTTTAGCACCTCCTTCGCCACAAAGCCAGCTGGGCAGTGGTGGGATTCAGCCGGTTCGCACCACTTCAGCAGAACCGGTAGTTAATTTTTTGTTGCCCAGGCCCAGAATGGACTTCTGGAAGTGGCATCCACACAGAGAACCGGTTGTTCACATATTTGAATCCCAGCACTGCAGCTGGGTGACTTCAGGCCTGTCACTTGTGCAAGCAAGAGAGGGACAAGCAATTCACTTATCCCTCTCTTGAGTTATCCTGTGTTGAATTGTCCCATGGCCGTGGCGAGTTGGTCCATTTCAGCCCCCAGGAAGCAGGCAAGGGAAACCACTTCCAAAATCTTGCCAAGAAAACTGCAGGGACTTGTCCAGGCAGTCACCAGGAGTCAAAAACTGACTTGTGACTTGAAAGCCCAATTTTAAAAAATGTGCCTTCAAATCACAAGTCTTGCAGGGGAGAACTCTCCCTTGTGTGTCCTTTCTCAGAGATGTTTCTCCAGATACCGTATCAGATATCAGTTTCTCCAGCTATGGTAACATTATATTTCCTGCTATTTGCTTGAAGTTGATCAACTGCATAATGGGTAAAAGTGGGTGGGGTGAAGTAAGCTTAGTACATTGGCCACTGATTTTGAACCTTGGGCTTGTTGTGTCAAAACTTCAGAAAATACCTAACTGGTCTCTACTGGTGTATCATCACTTCCACCGAACAAAAGAGAAGCAATTCTCTATCTCCCCCTTATCTAGCTCTCCCCCCTAAACAGCGGCAGCAGCCGCACAGAGGTTGGGCCTGAAGTAGAGACTTCAGCGTCAGGCCTAGCACTACCACCACCATCAAAAAGGCCACACACCACTTATCTTCAGGAGGTGTTTTCTCAACAGACCTCTACCCAGGGATGCTATGGGTCACATGAGGCCTTCATTTTTGAAGTGTCTTTGGAGAAAGTTCTTTCACAACCTCTGCAGCTTTTGAAAACTGCACAAAAGTACACTCCATTCTCGTGTGATTTTTTTCGGAGGTTCTGGACGTCCCATGAGAGCATGGCTCTTGCATGCATGCCCCACTCTCATGCAGTCTCCGCAGCCTCCAAAAATTGCATGAAAAAAGTCCATACTCCTGAGAATTGTGATCAGGTGTTGATGAATGCTAATGTATCACCCAAAACATCATGGTGTGTCACTTTTGACACATAGGTCATAGGTTTGCCATCAATGAGCTAGGCAATGTTTCAATTATTCTGTTACCCATCAGATCATTTAAAAAGATGGGCAGGCAAAATAGAATATGTGACTCAATTTTAAGTGACAAGCGCAAGGGATATTTACTTATTTGGGCTCACATTTCATTTCAATCATTTATGATTTTGAGCAGCAATATACAGTCTCCGCATTAGATCTAAAATCTGAAATTATAAGCTCATTCAAATTGACAGCCTATGTATTGTATCACTGCCTTCCTTGAGGATTGCTTCACCCATTAGAGGTGAACGCATCCTAAGAAAATGTCTTGTTTATCATGAATAAAGTTGTGACATGATGGGTTTTAATATCTAATGGAAATTTTAATTGAGAAGCCAATTTATGTACTTATGGAGTAATAAATACTCATGCCAAAGTTTCATTGTATATGTATATGTATATGTATATGTATATGTATATGTATATGTATATGTCATGGCCATGAGGAGGAGGAGATGGAGCAGGGGCTGGCGCAGGGGGATGGAGCAGTCTCTATGGCTCAGGAGGAACGACCTGAGAATGAGGACGAAGCAGTCCCGGGTCCATTGGGCCTCGGAAGAGTAGGCAGGGAGGAAGAGAGGGCTCAGGCTGAGCAAGGAAGGGGGGAGGAGACAGAAAGAGCAGGCAACAGAGCAGAGGAACTCAGGAACTCTGGAGAGGAGCAAATGCCTCCCCTGCCCGATCCCCGAGTGTGAAGATTGGAGAGTCAGTGCAGGGCGACGTGACTACTCGGGAGGAAGGCGCCTCTCCCCTCCCCACAAGTTCACCTGGAGAATAACAGTTAAGGAGACGCCATGTTTGTTTTTGGATTACAGTCCCTCGGCTTTGCCTGCTTTTGCCTTGCTTTAAGAACTGCTTTTGCTTGCGTCAAAGACTGCTTTTTTGCTTTGCTTTAAGAACTGCTTTTGCCCTGTGTGTCAAAGACTGCTTTTGCCTTGCTGTGAGGACTGCTCGTGGCTTGCCTTAGCCCTGAAGATTCTCCCTTCAGACCTCCCTCGCCTTGGACCCCCTCTTGTTTTGAGAAGTGCTCTTTGCCTTTTGGTTTGAACTGTGCCCTTGTTTGTGAACTGCATTTGTCTTTTGTTTCACTGTGCCCCTTTTGGAAAACTGCTCCTTGTCTTGGACCTTTGCCTTCCTCTGAGAACTGCCCTGGCTTTCTGTCTGGACTTTTGCCTTGTGGACTTGCCAAGTAATTAAGGGCTGTTGTTTGGGGGACTGAGGGTGGAGCCTAACTGGTCAGTGGACGGTCATTTGTTAACCCTTTCCAGGAGCAATAAAGAACTCTCTGGAGGCCTGCCCAGTGTGGCCTACCTGGGTCATAACAGTATATGTATATGTGTGGGCTGTTGGTTTGATGCCTGGGCTTGGTAATTAGGCTGCAAAAGCACTGTATATATATTAAATATATATATATATATATATATGTGTGTGTGTGTGTGTGTGTGTGTTTTCTGAGGTTTTCACGGGTGTTTGTATGTAGGTCTTTGGTAATTCGGGTTTTCTCCCGCGTAAAATTGAAGTGTCTTGGCGACGTTTCGACGAAGTCTCATTCGTCATCTTCAGGCTGGTGTCTCTTCGGCCTCATGCTCCTAGAAGCACGAGGCCGAAGAGACACCAGCCTGAAGATGACGAATGAGACTTCGTCGAAACGTCGCCAAGACACTTCCAATTTTACGCGGGAGAAAACCCGAATTACCAAAGACCTACATATATATATATGTTCAATGACACAGTCCTCGATCTCCGGGAGAAATATAAACCAGCTGTTTATTGTTAAAAAGTTTAAAACAATAAAAACAACTATTTACAATATTAAAACAACTTAGCTTTCACTGGTCCCCTGCCAGCGTCCTCAGAGTGAAGTTTTGGGGTGGAGATTACTTTTTTATAAACCTTGCTAGCCTAATTGCTTACTCATCGACCGTGTGATAGGGCCATCCGTCCTGGCTGACCGTAATTGCCTTAATTGTCCCGCCTCCTCTTTTTTGCACTCCAGTTCTCCAACCTCCCTCCCTCCCATCCTTGTCAATCCCCTCCTTCCTGGTGCTGTTGCCGTTGGCATGCTTTCCAGCCGCTCCCCCGTACTTGTTCTGGGCCTTACATCCAGATCCGGTGTCTTAGATGCCTTTCCATTGCTGCTCCCCTCCTTTCCATCCCGTTTGTCTGCCCGTTGTTCCTGTCTTCCACTGTCTATCCCTATTAGTGCTATTTCCTCCGATTTCCTTCCGCGCTTGGATGTGCGTGCGCACAGCCGTATCCCGTCCCTCTGCCTCGTCTGCCTACGATCAGCTGGGCTATCTGCCGGCTCACTCCTGAATTCACCCCCTCTCATCCTTGCAGATCCTATCCTTCCTAATGTTGCTACCGTTGGTGCGTTTGCCAACTGCCTCCCCCTCCCTCCCCTATATAGCCTCCTGCCTCTGCGCCCGGCTTCTCGAGCGCGTCATCGGCCCATTGGTTGCAATAGTCCACAATGTGCACTATTGCACAATGTCCACTATTGCAACCAATGGGCCGATGACGCGCTCGAGAAGCTGGGCGCAGAGGCAGGAGGCTATATAGGCCAGCTCCCAGAATGCCTCCCACTCCAACTCTGAGGACGTCGGCAGTTTGGCTGACGAAAACTAAGTGCTCTTTTATCTACAGGCTTGTTTATATTAAACAGTCTTGTTTATTCTTATCCTGGTGTTCGCTTTTTTCTTGTAAGAATTTTATCAACATGTGTATTCCCAGGATTCGCATTTTTAGTGTTATAAAGGACACTTTATATATATATAAATATATATATTCATTTATTCATTTATTCGCTCATTTATATTATTTGCATTTATATTAAATGCATTATATTATATTATATATTATATTAAATGCATTTATATGCATTTATATTATTTGCTTCTAACCTAACCTACTACATTGTCATTGCATTTTTTTTGTCTTATCTTTGAATTGTAATAAAAAAATAATAGGAAACATAACTGTTAAGATGAATGCGTCCAAACCCTTGAAACTATAAAGTTATTCTATTAGTGAAATTATAATCCCTTGTTTTGCAGCAGTGCTTTGAGTGGATTGGTTGAGGATCAATCATACTATATTTTATGCTCATGCAAATCACAAGGCCTATCAGAAATGTGCCACAGCCATTTTTGAAATGTGACAAGGAAGGCAAAGGGAAGCGAAGGAAAATGTAAGACACGGTCATTCTTAGAGCATTTCTCACCTGGAATGACAGAGATAGTTTTCAAAGCTCGGAGAACTCTGAAAGTTCTCAAGGCTGACACATTCCCAAGGTCCACAAACTCTGTGACATATCTGCAATGAGGGAGGTCACACACAAAAAAAGACACAGTGACAATAACACACACCAAAAGGGGAACGAGGAATAAAACAACAACTACAAACAGCAGTACATCACTCACAGGGAGCTGCAACCCAACACCTAACACCAAACTGCCTTACCTGGAATTACAGAAATAGTTTTCAAAGCTCTCAGTACCCTGAAGGTGCGCAGAGCTGAAACATTGCCTAGGTTTACAAACTCTGTTATATACCTGCAGAATTAAACCAGAGTTAATGGCACCATTGGGGTCACCTGCCTTGAAAAGAAGAGCGTAATCTTCAGTTGCAGAGAAACAACTTTCAAATGTAAAATGCTTTGAAGTGTTTAAAAAAGGAGAGAAGAAACAAAGATGTAAATAAGACAATTTTCAGTGTTTCAGTTATCACAGGTCAGCTAATTTAATAAGGATAATTTGACAAGGACATCTCTAATATGGGCCCAAATATGAGCAACTGACTATCTTCATCAGCTGTAAGAATGTGGCTGTGGGGAGAAGTAGAAGATAGAAAAAGAGGTGATCTAGCATCAAAAAATAATGAGGGAAACTAACCAGGATAATAGCAATTAGAACATGAATTTTTTTTTAAAAAAAACAACCCACCCATTTTCAATGGGCGGTGTGGAAAAAACAAAGTTCTAAACAGATTAGGGTGAGCATAATGTAACGAACATTGCTTCCAACTGTAGAGAAAATTGAGGTGAGGTAAGGATCAATTATCCAGGGCACGTGGACCCCAAAAGCAGCCATAGTCATCTGTTGTATAAAAAAAAATGACGAAGAATCTAACTATTTCTTTTTGTGGGATAAAAGAAATGGCATAAAATGCGTTAGTCTTTCAGATGATACGAGGTTATTATTATTATTTTCTTTGAAATCATATCGTTGTCCTTTATTTCTTGGAAGAGAACTGTAATGCAATAGATCAGCTTTACTAACAGCCTGTTCCTGTAAAAACACTTGCTCAGCACACCAGCAATATGTGCCATACAGAAACTGAAATACAATGTTATAGTCTGCAAAGTTCTTGTTTGGTTGTGCTGGCCCTCTCGTTATAGAGGGTGGGGGTTACAGGCAAATTCTGGAATACCTTACGTGGCTAAGGGATGTCAGCTGTAGACATGACATTTCTCTGATTCAGGGTTTTTTTTTTACGTCGTCTCCCTAACGTGGGAAAAGTGCCACTGTGGCATTCCATAGGAGTTATGATTTACCTTCTCTGACTGCTTTTCTCCATTCTCTTTCCTCACCTACGAGCATCACCTCAGCTCCACAGGAAAAAAGTAACAACTGTCTCATGTTTTAAAGTCACAGTATACAGCTGCAATGGCTAGGTTGACATTTGCTATCTCAGACTCCTCCTCCCCTGGCCCAAGAATTGGTAGAAAATTTAAGAGATGCCTGAATTTGAGCATTAGAACAGTTGACTATAACAGGAGTCCTTGTTTAGTGACTGCCTCATTTAGTTCACAGTTACAGCAGTGGTGGAAAAAAATAACTTTGTGACCAATCCTCCCATTTACAACCTACCCAGATCTGTAACACAAAGGAAAGCCGAAATCAGATAAGCACTGTTGTGATTTCATTTAGCAACCACTTCACTTCACTACTGAGTTGCCAGTCCCAATTGTGGTTGCTAAACTAGGTTTATCTGTACACATCTGAGAAAGTATTGGATTTTAAAGGGACATCACAGATTCCTGTACTGGGGGGGGGGAGTGCCACTGAACCAAGGAGACTTATTTCTGATCAACCCTATAGTGGATTTTGCTGTAGAAGCTAAAATTAAGGCATATATTCTTAAACATGATGTAAAGTATTAATTTCAGAAAAACCACAAATCAGTAGAATTTAAAAAAACCAACCATTTCCACTACTGGCTAAATGCTGGGGTTAGCTAACATTAAAAATCCTGAAAGTTTGAATTTTCTCTTTGTGAATGCTGTATATACTTCAGTTAGAGTTAGTTCACCTAAAGTCCTAAACCAAAAGTTAGCAATCTCATGGTCTGCATATATTTTGGACTACAACTCCCACACAAACCCAACTAACCTGCCTAAGTATCGAAGATTATTGGAGCTGCTGACCAGAATATCTGGCCAACATAGATTTTGATTCCTCATTTAATTAAGAGATACCCATATACAGTAAGTTGATCAAAATGAATCAACTAAATTATATTTATACATTATATAACATTTTAGCTATAACAGAATTCTTTCCCTTTTGCTTACTTCTTATATACTACAAAAGTAAAAAGAAATGCAAAATATAAATAAACAGATAAATAGAAAACCCTGAGGCAAATCCAGGAATCAGATTCATTTTCCAACTCATCTGAAACATCTAGGTCAAGAATAATTAAGAATGGTTGCAAAACAGATTGTCAATTAAAACTACTCCAAAATACATATTGCCGCAGTAATATTATGGAGAAGGAAGTTTCTCAATCCTGCACCCTAATATTAGAATGTTGTCTCTTAGATGTGAAGATATTCATATCTTACATGTGAAGCCATCTTAGATAACTTACCAGTAATTAGTCCAGAATAATCAAAGAGTTGACTGATTGGGGGCTTTTTGATTTTCTGGATTACTTCAAAAGTATATATATATTTTCTTTTCACTTATAGTTATATATGACTTCTGACAAGAATAACACTAATTGTGGCACTTACGCCATCATGATGACACTGAAGTCTAGCCAGTTCCATGCGTCACGAAGAAAAGTGAAACCATCTATGCAGAAGCCTCTTGCAATAATTTTCACAAGGGATTCAAATGTGTATATACCAGTGAATGTGTACCTGTTGAAAGTAAAGAATAATGATGAATAGTATTTATAATGAAGGAAGGTGAAATATATTTTACATCTTAAAAGGCAAGATTCTGAATATTTATTGACTGTAATGATTTCATAATCCTTTTTCAGATTTCTGGATGGCACTGAAAAATCTTGTTGATCGAAGTGGATATGTTAAGGAACATTTTAACAGAATAGGCTTGCACTAGACTGCTACACAGCGGTCATGTGTAGCACAAGCAGTGAAGTGGGAGAGAGAATGTTCTGCTGACTTAACTTAATAAAAGTATATAGATCTGGGCTGATATAATATTAGGACTGCAATCTTGTTTGCCACATTCAGGAAGTGATGCTATTTAGAATCTAATTAAAATCTGCATGAAGTCGTGCAAAACTGTATGCATATATATGTGTGTGTGTGTGTGTGTGTGTGTGTATGTATGTAAATAGTTGTGTGTAAATATATGCACACAAATCTCATGCATTGGAATGGCATTAATACCAACAATAAACGACATTTTTTTTTTAGAATTCTGACTTCAGACATCTTGTTGAAAATATTTGTTTGTGCTTTCTGGCAACAGAAATGGGTAAAAAAAATAAAATCCTGGATCGCTTCATCAGTATCTTCTTTAGCATTACAATGCAACCCAGGATCCTGGTTCCTCCCTCCACCACCTCCAAAAGGTTATAAGTCAAGATTTACAACACTGGCAATCCACCCAGAGATGGGCAGGTATATAGATCAATAAATACAATAAAATATATTTTTGCCTTAAGATTGAGGCTTAAGACAGAAATACATAATATATCCTGTTCATATATAAGCTAAACAAATCACAGATGGAACCACTCAGGTTGTTATTTTAGCTGTTCCCACTGTCAGGAAGAAATAAGATAGAGTGATCACACCGCATAATGAACATGGCTGCTCATTCATAATAAATAGAAATTTAAAGAATGTTTACCTTGTTGATGCATGCAAACATAAGTCATTAATTATTTTGTTTAAACATATATAGGCTACCAATTAACAAGGGTAAAGCATGCAAATAATACTATTCAACTTATCTTAATCCCTATTTAAAAATCCTTGAAAACATGCCTTTGAGTTTTTAAAGGATAAAAACAATCCTTTACAGCATTTCAAAAGTGAGTGCATTCCAGTGCATTCCAGACCTCAGGAAAATCAGTGAAGAAGGCATTGCTAGGTGGACATAATCTAGTACAGTGTTTCTCAACTTTGGCAACTTTAAGATGCATGAACTTCAACTGCCAGAATTCTTCAGCCAGCATACCAGCTGGAGAATTCTGAGAGTTGGAGTCTACACATCTTAAAGTTGCCAAGGTTGATCTAGAACAGACATGTCAAACTCGTGACGTCACATGACGTCGCGCAACATATTGAGACGGTTTTGCCATTGCCGGCAATGGGATGGGCGCGGCTTCCAGATGATGCGTCCGGCCTGCGGGCCAGCAGTTTGACACTCCTGATCTAGAAGTTAGCGTTCCCTTAGGTCAGGGGTAGGCAACCTTGGCTCTTTTATGACTTGTGGACTTCAACTCCCAGAATTCCTGAGTCAGCATGGCTGGTTCAAGAATTCTGGGTATTGAAGTCCACAAGTCATAAAAGAGCTAAGGTTGCCTACCCCTGCCTTAGGTAATCCAGGCCTAAGACATTTAATTTATTATCTCTCCTTCAACCAATGAATGCCTGAAGGTAGGCATTTGGAGAGCTTTTGTCATTTCCCAATCAGGTGGTAAAAAAAAATGCATATCAACACCATCATGGATCAGTTTTCCTGGTGATCTTCTCCACTGGTTTTATATAAAGTGGAAAATCTTTGGAGAGTGGATGTATTGTAAGAACTCCATATCCCTAGCAGACTCCAGGCACCATAATCTAAGATTCAAATAACAATGCCTATTATTCCCAAATGATCTGCTTGGCACCATTGTTGTTACTGAAAGCCATTTCTGACCCAAAAAAATAAACAGCCCCATTATCAGATTCTAATCTAGACAAAAAGCCATCAAGCCTATTAATGTCATCTCAACCTATTTGAAAGGAGATCTAGTTAATATATTTGTACAAGAAGTACCTGAAGCTGAGAAGTCAAAACCCTCTCAATTATGTTGCCTAACCAAGCAACATTAAAGACTTTCTAAAATTATCCATCCTGGAGAGATTTAACACAGACTAAAAAATAAATAAATCTAATAATTATCTATTTTAAACAGAAGGCATCCTGTCTTTCTTTTGAGAGACATTTATGACAGGATGAGAACATGTTCAATTAACTCCCAGCTTGATATTATAAACCATATTGGGCCGGGAGTTTATATATGGCACATTTTTCCTTCAAAAATTGGCAACTATTACTTTAAAGAATTGTTAGACATTGTAAACAATCAAAGTGAAACAAACAAAAATATTATTACTTACTCCACCTGTTTCGACCATTCTGGTGGGTTACTAAAAGTCATGAACACACAGTTCGTCAAAATAGTGCACATAATGATCATGCTAAATACTGTAAAACAAAGTCAAGGAAGCAGAAGAGATAAGAAATTTCTTATTGACATTAACAAAAGAACATCAAGCTGATGGTACATCTCACTTGTTTAAATCTGGGAAGAAAAATCAAACATTTTTTCCAAGTAATAGTTAGCAATAGCAAAGTGTAGATTTGAAACTTTCCTGATAACAAATATGGCAATAGGCCTAGTTTTGACTTTGGCTTGAGAAAGATTTACACCTTTTTGCAGTTTAGATTATACTGAACCCAACCACATGAGAACAAAGGAGTGCTTTGGGAACCTTCACTGGAATTCAATTCACTTGTACTGCAATTGCATTGAATTATGCTCAGTTTACTGAGGACACATAGGCTTCTCATAATTAGATGCAGAATATGGACATCCAGAAATGACCAATCATAATGGTTTTCAGTCCATGCAGGGCCATAACATCAATTCATCAATTATTTAGGCTCCATTAAATGCCATTAATTCATTTATCAGTTCATTTATCAATTTATTAATTAGTTCATTTATCAAGAACTTCTAACTTTTTTTTGAAAGGATCCAGTGTAAGTCTTTAGAAAAAACTTGTCATTCCTGAAACTGCTTAGCTATAACTCCAACTGCTTAGCTATAACTCCAACTATCCCTAGAAACTTCTGCCAATGGGTCCAATATTTTAGCAACATCAGGAGTGCAACTGTTGCCTACCCTGGTTGCAAAATATACATACACATTTAGGACATTTCCTTGCTTAAGGAATAAATAAAAAAGAATCCCTTTCAGATATGAATGTTAAAAAAGAAGCCTATCTGATTTGGAATATTGTATATGCTACCCAGTGATGGTTTCATATTCATATTTCAAACTGATACCACCTCAAATGAGAAAATGTTCTGGTCTTCTGTTGAGGATTTATTGTAGACTAGATGTCCCTGAAGGAACAGGGATAGCATTGCAGTGATGATTGATGGCAGGTTGCTGAATTCTAGCTGGTGCAATCTTTCTGGATAAAGGAGAGATTGTGAGATCACCCACTTACATTTTGGACAGCTACTCCTCATGAGAAAATTACAGGAACTGAGGTTTTTATAGTTGGCTTGGTAATTGAGCTGCTGGAAATCAAGGAGTTGCAACCTAACTCACAACTGTAATGCAGCCTTTTGGCAAAAAGCTTAACAAGAAGTGGAGGTAAGAAAGTTTCAAACGGATAAAGGGGATAGAAAATGTCCTGAAAACACCACCATTTTCAACACATTATTTAGCATTTAATGTTAAAATGCTCAAACTATAACATATAAAGATCTGGATCTTTAAGTAAAAGTGGTTCCAAGCAAATCACTAATAATTTTGCAAACAACCAAAATAATCCTGGTTTTATTTGACCAATTCCTGTTTTGTTTTCCCTCATGCTTTTTAAAAGTGCTTTTGCTTTGCACCTCTTTGGGTTGGACAGAGGCTTGGCTGGAACTCAAAACAAATCAGGAAACTCCAAATCATGTGATTATGGAACCACATTTTATTTACTAGCCTCATTCATGCCTCATGCTAAGCTACAAACAAATCAATCACATTGTGATTTAATATAAAGGGTGAAACCTATTCCATGTACTTTAAATTGAATTGGTTTGGGGAGTTTCTTCTATGGTTGCAAAAATGAAAATAAGGACAATTGAGCATCCAGGTCTATTTAGGGCAGGGGTGTCAAACTGCCGGCCTGAGGGCTGGATGCGTCATGGCGAAACTGCGCCCACCCCATTGCCGGCAATGGAAAAAAAGTCACGATACGTCGCGACACGTCACGTGATGTTGCAAGTTTGACACCCCTGATTTAGGGCAATTGTATGCTCCTATTAATTTCTCAGGCAGTTGCTGCAGGCAGATGAGAAGATCTAAAAAGAGGCCTGCCAGTTCACTGCAAAGAAAAAGAGGAAGTGATAAAAACTCACAATCAAGGCCCAGTCAGTAAAATAGGCAAAATGAATGACTTTGCATAAATGACATCATATACATAATCAGACAGCATGCCAAATCTTATGGGTGCATTTCTTTACATACATAGAAACAGAACAGTTGGAAAAGATGAACTCTGACTAGTCAGCTTTTAGATTTGAGAAATATACCTTAATTGCAAGATTGTTGTATGGACTGTTTATGGACTCACACAGAAAGGCAATACCACTCATTTAGAATTAATATGCATCTCTCTTTTGAAATTAATAATTTGATTCATTTTATATTTAGATTCCATGTTCCCCATCTCTCTCTCTCTGTCTCTCTCCCAGCTTCCCTCTCTAGTTCCTGTGGCATCTGAATATGGAGATACATAGAATGCATTGGGATGTATTTAATCCAAGGGCTGAGCAGAGGCACTGGCTGACATAGAGAATAGGTGAAGACAGTAGCATTTTTATGTTTTCTCTAGTGTGAGTTCTGCTTGATAGTAAGCACTTCTTGCAGAATATCAGCCACAGGTAGTTTTCGACTTATGACTAGGGATGTGACTGTTAAGTGAATTCCACTTGATTTTATGACCTTTTTTTGTCCCAGTCATTAAGTGAATCACAACCATAATTAAGTAAACCTGGGTTCTCCCATTGCTTGTCAGAAATTCTCTGGGAAGGTGGCAAATGGCAATCATGTGACTCCGAGATGCTGCAACTATCATAAACCATGTTGATTGACAAATGTACAAATTTTGATCACGTGACCATGATGACGTTGTGACAGTTGTAAGTACGAGGACCGGTGGTAAGTCACTTTTTTCAGTACTCCAAAGAGTTGTTGAATGAATGGTCATAAGTCAAAGATTGCCTGTATTCAAATCTATGGGCATATCTTGTACATACATTCCCTAACATCATCCCTAATAAATTCACTTTCATTCACCTACTCTTACAGTTGCTTAGGGAAACTTCAATCTCTCCAAGCCAGGCTATTTCTATAAAAATTTGTTTTTAAACACAAATAATGCTTTTTTAAGGCAGCACATCAATCCTGCAAAACAGGAAACAATGACTTCAGAATAAGTGGTACACATTACAATGAAAAGGATATGAATGTATCAAAATTTTAATAGCTATTCTCCTAAGCAGATTAAAAGGAGTTAAAATGTACAAGGCAGGCGTGGCACTAAATCGGAAGAGTGTTTTGCCTCTGTTTAGTACTACAAAGGTCTGCAGAGAAAGAGAAAAAGAAGGAAAAGTTACACATTCATACACCTAGGCAGAAAGCATACATATTCAATCCAAAGACCATGAATATACAATTTTTATAAAGAATCTTGTTAACCGGGTGATTCTCTGTATATTCCACAATATACTTTTACTTTAATTGATCTGACAGCTTTTTTAGAATGTATATACAGCACACAAAAACAGCAGCAACAGCAACAATAATATTATCCACAACAGTAGCTTAAATCCTTAAAGCAAATGTATAGATTTGCCTGAGAATAGGTCCCCCTGTGAAATGTGTATAACTGTTATTACAAGATATTTCACAGCCTTTACTCCACAAAAGGAGGAATGAAGTAGCACATGGAGAGTGAAAGAATAGAGTAGATGTAATGGGCTGTGGGAATAACCTTGAGGAAGAAGAGACACAGCCAAGGCAACAGTCAGATAAGAGAAATCTCAGTCCAAAGCAGGAATGGAGTTAGACAAAACCTCTCAGATTGGACCCCATCCCACTTCTCTTAAGGATAAAGGGAGGGAGGGGAGAGACCCATTCAGGGTTGCAAAGTTATGTTACTATAACTCTGTAATAAAAGTAGCTTTACCATTCATGACTTTGGTGTTAAAGCCTGATCTGTCTCTAAGGGCTGACATCATAGCACTTCGGACTGCAAGACAAGCTGCCATCTTGTTTTGAGAGTTATCTCTGCACATAAAACTTACATGTTGTACCCTATGAAACATTTTTCTTCTATCTGGAGGGGAGATTCCAAGATTGGTCCAAATGCTTTCCCTGGAGTTTAATGGGAACAGACTAGAATACTGCTCCTGTTTCTTTCTATACTGTGTATAGAATGGCTTTCAAAAACAGGATCACATTTGTTATTTAACTATTTAAAACATTTCAGTATGTAGCTCAGTGAAAGAGATATAACAGCAACAACAGCAAAGCCCTAGAAAGACAAATCAGTCAAGTAACATGGTTTTTCTTAATAAATATAACAAGAACATTTTAGTTCCTTCTCCAGCCAGTGAGTCATATTGCTTTGAATGCGTTTTTACTGAGTTCTTACTCCTCCTCTAGTATTTCTGTAGCATATGGACTTGTATTAGATGCCATTTTATAAATTATAATAAAGAATGTACAGTACCTGCCCAATCACAGAAAAGAAGCAACCTTGGTTCTCTGCAAAGCCCTTTCTGCTTTGCTTTGGAAAACAATGCAAATACAAAACTTCTACTCCTGGAGCCCAGACACATGGATAGTCTATACTTCCCATCCCTAAACACTCCTTCACCCATACATACCCACACACCCCATACTACCTTATGGATGACTTCCCTTATTACCAATCTCCTTTCCTTACTGTACAGTAGTAAAGAAAATGAAAAAAAGAAGAAAAAAGAAGAAGGAAGCAATAGAAAAACACTGGAAGGTTACAAATGGAAAAAAAACCCACTGCATTTAGGATCACTACATAAAATTCTGCAAGTTACTCAGGGCAATTGCAGAACCAAAGCCTAGTATGTAAGGTTGCACAGACACACTTGAGATCTTCCTTCGGTGTATCCCTGACTGTAGTCCAAAGAACTGCTCAGTTTTGATGCCCAAACAGGACTAACGTGAGCAGTAAATGTACCACTTGGTCCGAAGTTAGTAATGGATGCTTCAAGTGCATCTACAAGGTTTATCTCCATATGGAGAAGAAAAGACAACTGAAAGAAGTGGAACAACCACTGCTTTTGTGAAGTTCTGGAAGAACATTGCAACCAATGAATTAGAAAATACTTATCTAATGTGTAATGTGTAAACAGGCAACTAATTAACTAAATATTTAAAAATTACTCCAATTTATCCAATTTATAAATGGTGCAACAGGTATGATAAATTTGAGTTGAATGAAGGTAGAGTATATTTTCACTCTCCAGAGTCTTAGAAATTATTTCAAATTGACCTGTGGTCATCTTCACCACCATTTTCAAGATGCTAAGAAAACCACATCAACCACTTTGCCTTTCAGCTGATTAATAAGAGAGTGCAAAAAGTGAAACTCAACCACACCCTTATGCATTTTTATTATGGCAGTGATGGTGAATCTTTTCGGCTTGGTGTATCAAAATTTCAGAAAATGCCTAACTTGATTCCGCTGGAGCCCCCCCCCCCAACATAAGAAAAAACAATTTATCTCCCCAACATTATCTAGGCCACCCTGAACAGTTGCAGTCGAGGGTAGCATCAAGACCTGAAAAAAAGCTGGGTCTTGGGTTCAGCCCTAGCACCACTGCTGCCACTTAAAAGGCTGCCTCACGTCATTCCCCAAGAAGCACAACCTTGGGAATGGTGTGATTGCATCCATAGCCCGCTACTCCCTAGGATCTGCCATGCTCCACCTACCCTTAGGCCATGTTTCCTTTCTGTTGACAGGCCTATCCCAGGTTGCTCTGGGACACACATGGCCTTCGATCATGAAGCAGCTTTGGAGAATGCTCTTCCACAGCCTCTGCAGCCTCCAAAACCCACATAAAAGCATGTCCTGTTCTCATGCAATTTTGAGAGGCTCCAAAGACATGGCTATCTCACGTGATTTTCAGAGGGTATGGAGGCCTTGGACGAGCACATCCTGTTCTTGCGCAGCCTCTGCAGTCTCCGAAAATTGTGCAAGAATGGAGTATGCTTTTGAGAATATTTGTTGTTATATGTTAGTGAATGCTGGCATATCAACCAAAATGTCATGATGTGTCACCTTTGACGCACATGTCATGGGGTTTGTCACCACTGTACCACGGAGACAGGTCTGAGCATCAACAACAAGGGAGAGCTGTAAGCTATCAGAGTCCTATTTCTTTGATCAATTAAAAATCATGGTATGGCTAACAGAAAGCTACTATAGATTTGCTTCCGCCGGAAATGAAGGGAGAGGAAGGGTTACCAGCTACGAGTCAAACTGAGCAGTTTTTCTGGGCCAATAGAAAAATAATCTGCCTCCCTCTGCAAAGCTTCTGCTGAGAAATTAGGTTTCCCCCTCTTCCTGTGTAGTTTTTTCCTATGATAAGTGTGAGAAGAACAATATGGCTGCCAATCATCTGTTGCTTAAAAACATACTGCTATTTTAATATTTATACACATATTTGAATTGGCTGCAGTTGATTGTTCTATATCAGGGGTGTCAAACTGCCGGCCCGTGGGCCAGTTGCATCATACGGAGGCCACGCCCACCCCAGCTCCGGCAATGCAAAAAAAGTCGTGACATGTCGTGACATGTCACGTGACGTGGCGAGTTTGACACCCATGTTCTATATGAATAGAAGCGCTCATGCTACAATGAGCAAGTTGCTCTTGCTTACAGAATGTGTTTATTGCAGACAACCCTAAAGGTCCATACACAGTAAATTTCAAATGTAGTATTAATATTATGGGCTGGCAGGTAAATATAATTTCTGTCAATTCACTTTCCATAAATATAGAGTGGCTATTCAGGCATATAAAAGCATTCAGGTTCTTCCTGGTGATCCCAAGTCTAAATTGCAGAGCAGATTTTGTTAATATTTGGATCTGTTGCAAGTTATTGTTGACTGTGCTAGAGAACCAGAGACAGTCCAGTAGGTTCAGCCAAACTTTTACTTCCTTCGTTGGTCATGCAAAAGTATGATTAAGTTTTATCATCAGTGTCTGTGTTGTTTCTGAAATGAGCAAATATAAAATGAAAGCATCAGTTGCCATGGAAATTTATAATCCCATAGATGCCAGTTGCCACAAATATACATGGCACTCTTTTCTTTTTCTTACTGCTCCTTTTATATAATTTTTGCATCATATTTCAAGAATCTTCCAATTGGCAGTCATTTCTTATTATTTTACCTTACAATGGACATGGATTATTTTAGGGGGGGGGGGAAAGAATTTCTTTTTTGTTTATGGGGATCAAAAGGCCAAAGAAATCTTGCTTCGTTTCAGGAAAGTGAAACATTGCATTTTCCTGATGAATTTTATATGCTTTTTACTTGAATTTGCAAATATCTTCCTGTTTAGAGAATGGATCGATTAAAAAAAACCAAATAATTATAGTAGCAAAGATTTTACGGTCTTCAAAATCATGATTAAAAACATAGAAGAAAAGTAATTAATGATAACATTTCAGCTATGCTATGCCCATTCCATAAAGTTTCTGAATTAACCCGGTACAAAAAAATATGAAATAGAGATTATGGTTCAGCTAAAAATTGAAGTTATTTTTCTAAGAAAGGCCTAAGATAGAAACAAAAAGAAAATATTTTTCATATCTGTCAAAACACTCTGCAGAGAATAAACAAATGACATGACTATCAAAATCTCAAAAGTGACGGAACAGTGGCATGTAATGTGTACAATGATTTTTTAAAAAAAATCTTTACAGCATTCTCTTCATAAGAAGGATCTACATTAGAAGCACATGAGTTCAGTCTCACTGACATGTAGCTTTCTATACAATAGGAAGGTCAGGGCACTTAATAATACCAGACAGGACAGAAAGGCAATTGATTAAAACAACATATAGGTCTCCTATATAGAAATGGACAATATTATATACTTATGATTGGGATGGGCCTGTGACCTTCAAGTCTCACTGTGGCAGTCCTTGGTGTCTCTCTGAGCATAGCTATTGAAAATTGATGGCAGATTCTGCTATTTTCAAGTGGGGAATAGAATATCACAATGTACAAATAAAGAATCCTCCCAAAAGATCCATGACATAGTTATACTTAGCCTGCAGCCCTTCATCCTTCAAAAATGCCAATTTCTGTGGGACTCATTGTGGGGTCCCTGGTACTCTCTGAACTCAATGGCTTTGGACGTAAATTTTGCTTTTGCTTTGTTGGCCTTTTGCCACATTGTTAAAATATTTGTATTTGGAAAGCCTTCTAGTTTTTGTAGTCTGAAGTTTATTGCTTGACAATTAAATCATCCTAAGAGGGTGCAAAGGATTGGAAGTGGCAGATAATATGCCAAATCTGAAGATTTGCTGGTTTATGTGGTTCATGACTGAAAAAAACAGTATTTTTTTTAGGATTGGGAAGTTGGACGGGGGGGGGGGGAAGGATCATTACATTTGTTGTTTCCTATTAGCATTTTTCTTTCTGTTGGAAGATCCAAATCTGGTGGACTCACTGGGAAAAGAAACAGTCCATTATCTAAAGGATCCAAGGCTGTCTATCTCTGCGCCATTCTTGAAATATCCTGGGGCTTCTTACTGTCAGTAGATTTATACCTACTGCAAGTGTATTGGGGATCTATTGGTAGAGTTATTCTCCACTGATGCAAAACCCATCTCTGCCATCTTCATCTCTTTTCCATGATTCTCTGGGGATTGAATTCTTTTTTCAGATTTTTGTTTTCGATGCCTATTATTGTTTGCTATATGACAGGGCTTTTCAATCAGTGGTATGCGTACCACTGGTGGTACATTGGCACCTGGCAGGTGGCACATGACCCTGCCTAGCCTGGACAAGCGTAGAGGGGGGAATGAACGAGCTAAAGCGGTACAGCACAGGAGTTGCCATGAGAGAGTCCTCAAGAGCTGCAGGATTGGCACTTCCAGCTTACCCGGAAGAGAAAGGAGGAAGAGGGAGGAGACAGGAGAGGCTATAAAAGGAGGCAGTTTTGGCGGGAGAGGGAGAGAGAAAAAAGACACAGCCTTGGGAGGAGTCAGCTGGAGCTGCACTGAAGGGAAAAGAAGGAGGGGGGGAGAGAGGAGAGGAGATCAAACAGTCCGGCCGGGAGCCGATCTACAACTTCCTGGCAGCCATCCGTGCTGGGCACGCACACAGGTGGCAGGGAAAAACGGGAGAAACGCAGCTAGAGAGGGGTCACCCTCCATGAGGAATGAAGAAAGGCACCATCAGCTGGAGCTGAGGCATGGAGGGAGGAAGGAAGGAAGGAAGGAAGGAGATGGGAATGAGAAAGAGGGAGGGAGGGAAACGGGAAGGAAGGGAATGAAGGAGATGGGAATGAGAAGGAGGGAGGCAGGGAAGGAAGGAGGGTAGGGAGGGAGGGAGGAAGGGAGGGAGGGAGGAAGGGAGGGAGGGAGGAAGGAAGGAAGGAGATTGGAATGAGAGGGGGGGAGGTTCTTAGGGAAGTCCTGTCTTAGCACTCGGGCAACAGCAGCCCTTCTGCCCTTTCGCCATCCCCTTGCCCCCTCCTCCTGGTCTATCCTGGTGGTCTCCCATCCTATCGCTAAGGATGATTTGGTTACAAAGCTGGGTCTCCTCTCATGGAGAGGGAGTGGGCCTTCCTCTGACCCCTGCGCTTTGCTCTCCTGCACCCACCATGAGCAACCTGGCCAAGGAGAGTGAGCACAGCTGCAGAAGCAGCCTCAGGGAGGAGGTAAGCGCAGCTGGATGCCCCCTCGGGGAAGTGGGGCTGGATTGGGTTGGGCTGCAGGGTCCTGGTGCCCTGGGAGTTCAAGCACAACCCAGGGCTCCGGGCAGCCTGCGCCACTGTCTGGGAGTCCCCTGTGTGGACCAAGAGGGATGGCGAGGCTCCTCCAGTGGACCATGCCCGGCACCCACCCCAGTCCCACCCCCTCCACTGGAGAACCCTGGATCACCACCACCACCCCACCTTCCCCCCCAGGTGCCCCCCGACCTGAACAATGTTGAGCTGGCCACGCCCCTGGCCATTGACTTTGTTTGTCAAAAGATTGCAAAAGGGGATCACATGACCCGGTATACTGTGACTATCACAAATATGAATCAGTTGCCAAGTATCTGAATGTAAATCACATGACCCTGGGGATGCTGCAAAGGTCATAAGTGTGAAAAATGGACATTTTTTTCAGTCCATTTTAATTTCGAATAGTCACTAAGTGAGCTGTTGTAGAACACTACCTGTAGTTTATCACTTTTTTCCTTTTTTTTGGTCATCAAGTTTTTGACACCTTGCTAGGCAACTGGTGGTACTCGAATATTGCCATATCCTAAAAGTGGTGCTATTGGTGAAAAGGTTGAAAAACCCTGTCTTAAGCTCCTGAAGTCTTCAAGAGAATAAGACTATAAAAAACGTCTCTACAGAAGAAGCAACCAATATCGAAAGCCCCAGCTAGACAACTCTATTATGGGCAGCCTTGGTTCCTGACCAGTCTTGGTTTCTAAATATTTCCCTACTTCCAATAAGCATGACACCAAGAATAGATGAACTGGTATAAAAATTCTTAGCTATAAATGTAACTTGGACATTTCCAGTTGCATATCTAGTGTCCATCTAATCTACATTTGTTTTTTAATTTATTCACTTTTGAAATTTATTTACCACCCAGAGTAACTCCTCGGTGAGATGGGTGGCAAATAAATTTAACAAACAAACAATGTGATAGACTGGGTAAATGGAACCTATACATAGAAGGATACATAGATGGTTAATAAGATGCAAACTGTGGTCCATGATTCCATTGACCACTGTGATTGGTACACAAAGGTAGGGGGGGAGAACCCACTTGGAAATGGTTTCTAACTCTCTGAAAAGACTAAGAATGTAGTTATAAAATTAAAACAATGGGAAAAAGTTCTGGAATAGTATTCTTTACAAGTTCAGAGTAATCAGTTATAGTAAATGCTGAGAAAATTTTCAGATTGACCCAGTGGCCTTTAAAATATCACTGTTCTTCTATTCTAACCTCTCATGTGATGACCGGTGGTTTATGTGTGTGGGTGTGCATTCACATTGCTTGGTTTATCACAGTTTGTCTTCAGTTTTCATAAAAGCCATTGGGCACTATTAAATGGCCTTGCTTTGAACCTTTTGGAAGCATTTGCCCAAAGACTGCTTTTTTTATTCACTGATATCTTCTATTTATTTAATACTTACCATATTTATTTATTGCTCTAGTCTCTCCCCTTCCTTTTGGTTCACCAATTCTAGAATGCAGCTTTCAGTACACTGTAAATAACTGCCAGTGGCCCCTTAGCTCAGGAAAACTTGCTCACTTCTAAGCCAAGACACTCCATACTCAGCACAGAATGTGCATTATGTATATATTTTATAGGAAGATTCTGAGGCAAAGCCTTCTCAATATCTTTTCACTGTCAGCTCCCTTTTGGTCTGCTTAGGATGTTTTGAAGAGCTTTAGTTGGCTTGTGTGTTATGCTGATTCCATGTGGTTGTAGTGGTCTGTTGGCGGTTTCTGAGATATTCTTGATGTATGGCAGTGTAATTCTTTTTAGGGTTTGTGTTGTTTGTGTTGTATGAACGGTCAGGGACTTTTTGATAAAGTTCCGTGGATATCCATTTTGTTGGAATATGTTGTATAGATGCTCTATTTTCTTTTTCTGCTGTTCCAGGTTGCTGCAGTGTGTTTGGGCTTGTCTAAATAAAGTCCTTACACAGCTTTTCTTGTGGGAGGTTGGGTTGTTTCTCTAAAAAGAAAAGCCCTAAGCAGACCAAATGACCCAACAACCCCAGAAGAAAAAATAGGAGTCATCTACAATATACAATGTAGGGACTGCAACAACCACTATGTAGGACAAACTGGCAGAAGACTGACAGAACGCATCCACAAACATCAACTAGCAGTCAGAAGACATGATGAAAACTCTTTAATTTCGCAACATATGGACAGACTCAACCATAGTTTCAATTGGGAAAATGTGACCTTCCTAGACCAAGCCAAACCCCCAAACACCAGGGAATTTCTAGAAGCCTGGCACTCTGACAAATCAGCCATCAAGAGACACATGAACATTAACAACATCTATAGACTATCCAAAAGAGATTATCACCTAGCCCAAAAAGGACAAAAAGACCCAAGCACCTCTCCACCAGTAATCAGCACCCAGATCGGCTTAGATTAACCACCAAGGTTAATATCACACCAAGAATCAAATAAACCAAACCCCAATCAAGAAACTGCCAAAGAAGCCAGCAGCAAACAGCCCAACCAAAGAATCACCAAGACCACCTCCACCAACATTGACAGGACAAGACACCAGAATATAAACTGACAGCAAACCGCACTCCTTACTAGCACTGATGATGATGTCACCTAGTTTGGGTAATGAAATATCTGCAAGAAAACAAACAAGCTCAGAGAGCATCAAGGACCCCTCACTAACCATATATACTCTGGAACTCAGCCTTCAGATGTCCAATAATAAAAATCCAAAATACGCCCAAGGGCATCAACTGAAGAAGGTGGGAGAAGAGTGAAAGAGGCTCCCATTCATGATATTGTAAGATACAAACTTGTGAGAAGTTGGCAAATATATGTAAGAAAGCATCCTTTACGATGCAATTCTTAGTTCTCACGTAGATGCACTGCAAATGATCACAAAACACAAATAGACAGGTCAGATAAAAGATTAGAAGACATTTTACTCAGGTTGAACCTGACTTAGGGTTAATCTTGGTTAGTTCCCCCCCCCCCATGCACACTGTGTAAATCCAGCCTGTAGGGGCAGCTTGCAATTCAATGTACAAAACCAGAAAATGTGTTATTCAGTCTCCAAGTTAGGCATGCGAGGTAAACATAGCCAAGTATCTGGAACAAACAGAAAATAAAGGAATGAGATGGGCATTGTCTAGTGGAAGTGTAAGATGCTGGAATCAAGAACCTGGAAACCATGTGAAGAGAGATAAGCGCTCAAGATTCCTACATCTTAAACTGATTATTTGTCTTGCCCCCTGATAATCATAGATGTTACCTAAGATTTAAATGACTTTTGAAATAAGAAACAGGACTGACTCATGTAGAAATCTGAGCAGTGCATGGACAGTCGTATTAATCCTAACCCTAGTAGTAATTTCCTCGGTCTGCTTAGCATTCTCTAGAAAGGCTGGAGCATCTGCAATTGCCACCAGACAAATAAGCCCTGTCTGTCATTATTCATATAACAATATCATTTATACGCTGACAAAAATCTGGCTTTCCACTTAGAATCCCTAATGCTGGAACCTGGTTTCATTTGTATGCACCCACTGGAAAAAAGAAAAGAAATTCCACTCATGTCATTCTTTTTAGCCAATTTATACTCTAGCCTGACATTATATGGATTATATAATGAGAGGCTGAATCTTTGTTTCCATATTGCTATCTGATTCACCTCTGTTCTGCATATTTTCCTAAGAAAGGAAAGAAGTTAGACTTTAATATTTAACAGCTGCAATTCCTATTTCCAAAAAAAGAGGGAGTCAATGTCATTGTTTTTCCCAGAAAATTTTGTGGTGTCTCTTGGTGCCACAAAACACCACTTCTGTACCCATTTGCATATTTGCAAATATAACTGAACCACTAGCTACATCCTATTTTCCTCCGGGAATATAAGCACTGGTATGAAGTGGTTATCTTGATTTGGATGGACCATTTGCTAATAAAAGTCAATCTTCTTCTCACTCTCATTTGCCATCTTTCTTGGATGTTTGACTGCCTCCCCACTAAATCTTCCGACTCACACAATGACATAAACTATGTGGTAGTTTTGAAAAACTCAGTTGCCCAGCAATTTCTCCTTTTAACTTTCTCCCTCTTCCTTTTTCCTCCGATCCCCCAACAACCCAAAGACAAGGTACATCTTTGCCAAGGCCATACAGATGTTGTTTTTCTGCCCCCGGCCTTTCATGTGAAGACTCCGTCCACCCAAACCTGTAACTCCTTTGACCATCTGAAGGCTGACTTTAACATAGCTGGTTGTTTGCTGACTCACTTTCTGCGTCATATAGTAAGGGTCAAAGTCCTCCAATGGCACAGCAACCAAGCCTTTGGGGATGTCCCCGTAGATGAAAGGCAAGCTCCTCCCGGCCTCCAGGTCACTGTTTGGTTTTGGCTTGTTCTCTTCATCGTCATCTCTGTGACTGCTGTCTTGCTTAGGACGCTTCTTTTTCTTATCTTCTTCAATGCGCTTCTCAATGTTAGCCAGAGATTCCGGAGTGAAAGGCCTAAAACTGCCAGGGCCCGGTGCAAGCAACCGCCCTGCCATCTTTTCATCCTGCAGAAGCTTGTTCAATTATGTTGCACCCAGGGTAGGTCAACTCTGAATGGGAGAGCACAAAAGAAAAAGAAAAAAACCACAAATCAGTTATCAACATCAGGGTTGGCTGGATTAATCCGGTTGAGCCTTTTCCACACTGAAGTAGTAGACTGAGAGTCCTTTGAGGTTACAAACAAACAAACAAACATCACTTCCTACATTCCCCAGTGGGGTAATCAGTTTTGTCTATTGTAGCATAAACAATAAAAAAGCATTAAGGCATGCCAAAAATTAGCATCAACTTTCAAGGACTATGCTTTCCTATGTCATTTGCCTCGCTTAACTTTGGGTTCTTCTGGGGACATTTGAGACATTGACCTTACCACAAGTTCCGAGTTCTTCAGACAAAGAATAAATTATCGGGATTACTCCGTTTAATAGCCCATGATCAAAACAAGTAAGAAACAGCAGCTTTTATTGCCAGAATTTACTGAGTTTTGTAATGCTCTGATGGCTCTGCCTCTCCTGAAGATTCAGCTCCTCAACTACATATTAATCTGATATTTCTCTTTTTATCCTGTTTCCATTCTGGGCAATTTCATCTCAGTTTGTATTATACGTTCCGACAATTTTCTTTCGGTTTCAGATGCTCATGCTAAGAAACACGGAAAGTTTTACAAGACTTGAGATGGTAAATCGATGATTTCAAAACAACATTTCGTCATCTCTTGACTGGACTATTGCAACACACTATATACCAGCGATGTCTTTGAAGAGCATCAGTTAAAGCTGGTTGAGAATGCAATGAACCAATTAAGTGCATCCCTGGTTTGCTCAAGTGACACCACTACAGGGAGGGGAGTATTAGTTGCCGGGTTGCTTCTAGGTGCAATTCAAGGTCCTGGTTGTCCTCTTTAAGGCCCTTTGTGGCTCAGGATTTTGCTATCCGTGAGACCACTTTCTCTCTGAATCCCTTTTGAGCCCCCTTCGGGGACTATGATGGCACGCCTTTTCCACTGCTGCCCTTCCCCTTTGAAATAATGCTCCACCTGAGGTCACATCATTACCAACTCTGTTGGCATTTGAGAAAATCCCTAAAACGTAGCATTTCCAGAAGGACTTGGGGTATAAATAGAATGGTGGGTTTCTGTGCTGATTGTTTCTCAGAGTGCCATTTCTTGGCATGATTTTGAATGGGAATATTATTATTACAGGTAGTCCTCAACTTACAACCAATGGTTTAGTGATTGTTTGAAGTTACAGTGGCACGGGAAAAAAGTGACTTGCAATCGGTACTCACCCTTAGAACCATTGCAACATCTGCGCTATCAAGTGATCAAATTCAGGTGCTTGGCAACTGGCGTGTATTTTACAATGGTTGCTGCATCCCGGGGTCATGTGATCGCCATTCATGGTTTACCCAGCCAGCTTCCCACAAGCAAAGTTAATGGGGGAAGCTGGATTTGCTGAAGGACCACACGATTCACTTAACTGACTGGTTCAGTTAACAACCATGGCAAAAAAGGTCATAAGTTGGATACAACTCACTTAACCACTTTGCTTAACGATGGAAATTCTGGTCCCAACGGTGATCGTAAATCGAAGACTTCCGGTATTTGATTTGGTTCATGTTATAACATTGTTTCTATTTTTTTTTTTGTTACAGTATAGTAGGGAACTGCTGTCCCTTTACATAACAAACCAGCCTGATGTGTTCAGAAGTAGTTATCTAATCCCTGAGAGGAAAAGAAGGCGTTCTCTCAGCTTTTGGGCAAGAAACACTTTTTAGAGTTGGTTTTAGTCCTGGACTGATGGTGAGGGGGGTTACCTGAGGCAACGCTGAACACTGAGGAATTATTTTGTTCTAGAGTAGAATTCTGTTAGGGTTTGTGTGTGTGAGTGTGGGTATGTGATTTTATCTGTTTATAATTCTGTGTGGATCTTTTATCTTTTTCGGCACCTTTAATAAAGTTGATTTTTGTTTAAATGCTGAAGCTGACCAATGGCCTTCTGGCTGAGCTACAGATTCCCAAAAGTTTTGTGTGGCTTCCCTTCCCGTACTTTAACCAGATGCAGCCTGAATTAAGCATGACCCATCAAGTGTGCCCCAGAATTTTCATGCCAGATGTCCCAAGATGCTTTTCCTAAAGTAATTTAAATGCTTCTATTTCCCACCAACTGAAGAAGCTTCTCGGATTAAATGTTTTCAAGGAAAAAGTCCAAGAAAGTCCAGTTGCCTTTTGGAAAAGCACCTTTGGGACAACCATGACCTGGATGACTGAGAATCTCCATAGACTTACAACAGTTCATTTACTGACCATTCAAAGTTACAACAGCATTGAAAAAGGTGACTTATGACCATTTTTCACACTTATGGCCGTTGCAGCATCCCCATGGTCATGTGATCCAAATTCAGACGCTTGGCAACTGACTCATATTTATGACGGTCGCAGTGTCCCGGGGTCATGTGATCCCCTTTTGAGACCTTCTGACAAGCAGAGTCAGTGGGGAAGCCAGATTCACTTAACAATCCTGTCACTAAATTTACATCTGAAGTGATTCACTTAACAACTGTTAAGTGCAAGAAAGGTCATAAAATGGGCCAAAACTCACTTAACAAATGTTTCATTTAGCAACAGAAATTTTGGACTCAATTGTCATCATAAGTTGAGGACTATCTGTAAAGTTATAATCCCGTTGTATCTAAAATGTCGCTAGGAGTTGAAAACTACTTGATGGCACATAATCTATCTTCTCTCCCCGTTGAACTCTGTCTGAGATCATATGTGGCAATAAGCAAGGCATGAATCTTATTTGCCCTCATTCTCACTTGGCATTTGAACTGACAGATCACACTGACTCTGACTCACACAACTCTAGCATACACCTGCTCTGTACTTGCCTGTGAACACTTTGCAGGTATGAAAGAACCATGAATTGTGGCTATGTTTAGGCTGAAAGCATAGAGTTTTTTATTTTAAAACGTTAGATATCCACATGTGACCTAGGTTGGAGCACATATCATTCTGGGACTTCATTCATATAATTTGCAAAGCCATAGGCTGTCCTAACATGACAGGAATAACTCTACTCCATTCAAGGAAGAACTCATTTTTCCTCTACTGGTAGCAAATGGCAAAGATGGCAGGATTTGTCATGTGGTTACTATATTTTTAGTCCTCTCAGCGTCTGTGAAAAAGACTTATCGCTTCTCAGCTCTTGTCTTTTTTCCCTGTATGATTGTGTATGTTTGTGTTCAAGGACTCTGCAGTTATGCAACTGGATTGAGTTACACTGCAGATGGACTGAGAGAGAACTTACCCTCTGCTACATAACAGTTAACAGAATAACAGAGTTGGAAGGGACCTTGAAGGTCTTCTACTCCAGCCCCCTGCTTGCAGGAGACCATATACCATTTCATTGCCTGGGCTGGTGTGAAAAGGAAAGGAAAAAGATAGTGGCAAAAGTGCCACCCCCCCTCATTTCAAAGAGTTCTCTCCAGACTATTGTCTCAGTCTCATGAGTGAAAAACATCAACTAATCACCTAGAAAGTAATTCACATAAAGTAGGTAGATGGGTGTAGTTTAGTTAGTATAGGTTAACCGTTAAAGTGTTTGCACAACAGGCTTACCCTTTTGGTTTCTATGAGGAGGACCTTACTGTGGTTGTTTGCAGCATAGCACAATCTGCCAGTTCAGCCACAGTGGCTTGGCATTATGAGTGAACATGGCTATTTGTTCAACAAATTGTGGTTTTGTGTTTTAAAAAATCATACAATAACTTGTTGCAGTGCGCAAACCTAGGGTTTAGTTGAAAGAGATCTAGGTTTCTATTTCCAGGCAAAAAGATGAAAGATCTTTGTTCTCCCTTTCAGTAAATAAAAATGATTGATAAAAGGAACCCATTTTCCAGAATCCAGAATCTGTTGATATGCTTGAGAAATATGAATGACTAGCTGACTTTTTCAGTATTATACATAAGTCCTGGATAGGAAAAATGGCTCCAGAATGCTACAGAAGGGAAGGTTCACAGCAGGACTGGTTTTTCAGAAATGCAGCAAAACCTTCATTTGAGTCTTTCTGAATAGTAGGTTGCTGCTCTTGATAAAAGTATATTTGACACTTTGATCGGGAAAAAGTGTCAAATATACTTTTACCAAGAGCAGCAACTTACTATTCAGAAAGACTCAAATGAAGGTCTTGGCAATCCTTTTTAATAAGTCCGTCTGGCTAGCAAGGCCAAATCTATTTTCCTTACACCAAATTGAGCAAGTAGCAGTCCTCCAGATATTTATAAAATATATATAAAAATAAAATGTGATTATAAAAGATGCTGATTAAATCCAAGGAAAGAAACTTAAAAGGAAAGCAAAGAAACACATATGGTTGAAAGACTAAGTCTGGAGAAGTAAGTTTGCATGCAGCAGGGACTGCACTGTGTCCCAACAAAGAGGGCACCGTCCAGGTATGACGTGCTCTCAGACAAAATAAATGCATGAGTCAGAAACAACCCCCCCTCCCAAAGTTTATCTGCATCAAATGCCTCTGTCAAGCATGCATGCAGAGACACCAAGCTACACAAGCACCCTTTCTTTGCAGATTGACCCCTTTGCAGGGGAAGCAGGAAGCCTTGGGCTCTGCTCTGTGGCTCCCTTCACGACAGCCAGCAGGCCGAGCATTTTACACTGAAGGAAGAAGGGGAGTGCAGTTCTAGAAGCGGAGCACTGATGCAACGGCACTGCAGCACTGCAGACTGAAATACAACAGAGCACATTGGCTCTGGCGTTGAAGGGAGGAATCCAGCTGTTGAGTGGGCAGAAGGTCTGAAGTACAGAAATCTTGATCTTGCTACACACCTTACACAGACAGGGTGATTTCTAAAAAAATGCAGAGGCGTAGGATATTTTATCCATCCTCTCTTTCAGTCCAAACACGCAGGCATCTTCCCATAAATGAGTGATTCGCAAGGACTTCTTGAATAAAGAAGGATGACTCAATACATTGTTTGAAGTCAACGAACCCCTACAAGGCCAAATCATTATGATGTGGCTATTCCAGCAAGAGGTCAGTCATCATTCCCACTGAGAAATCCAACTTGCTTCCTTGCCTTTCTTATCTATTCTTTACCAGACATACATATTTTTATGATGGTCACTATCCAGAATCATTCTTCATTAAAATCACCTAAGAGAAAAAAAACATTTAAAAGGAGCTGAGTGTTTTGCTATGTTGATTGGATCAGAGAGATCACCCTCAACCATGAAACAGCTGAAGAGATCTTGGACCTGGCATTTGGCTTAACCTATTTCACAATATTGTCAAATTAAAATCAGAAGAGGAGATAATGTATGCTATCTTGATCTCCATGGAGAAAATACTGTGCAGTTAAAAATGCAACCATACAGTATACATAAAAATGAGAGAGCCAGTTTGGTGTACTAGGTAAGGCACCAGGCTGAAAGCTGGAAGACTATGGTTCTAGTTCCACCTTAGGCACAGAGCTATCTGTATGCAACGAAATTTCATTTTAATGTATGCCGATTAGTGTACATTCAAAGTGACAATAAAGTTATTATTCTATTCTATTCTATTCTATTCTATTCTATTCTATTCTATTCTATTCTATTCTATTCTATTCTATTCTATTCTATTCTATTCTATTCTATTCTATTCTATTCTATTCTCTGGACGGCCTTGGGCCAATCCCTTTCTTAAAGCCCAAGGTAGCAGGCAATGGCAAACCACTTCTGAAAACCTTGCCAAGAAAACTGCAAGGACTTGTCCAGGAAATCACCAGGTGTCAACAACGACTCAAAGATACAGACAGTCAAAACCATTTAAACATTCCAATTTCTGAGAAAAAGTTTATTCTGCTGCTAGGGAGCTCTATGATTTCCCCAAATCTACTTGGACATTCAAGTATGAGTGCAAAGTTCAGGTAGATAACCAAAGCTTTACTTCATTAAATGTTTGCTATTGCTGCAAAAAAGCCAATTTGGTCATTTTTTGAAGCTATTTTGACTTTGATACATTTCTGCTGTAATTAACAGACAAAAATTGCTAGACCCCTTAACCAATGAATGATAGTTTGCACTGTTCACATTTAAGTCACTTCCAATTGCTCTGGCATACAGAGGAGCCTTCTATATGGAGATATTGGTCAGTCTTAAATCTGATTAATTAGTAATGTATTTAATTTTTGAAGTTAAATTTAAACAGATGCTTAATCAACCGCAAGAAGATTTAACCAACCCTACTAAGCATGAAATATGTATTCTGCAAATGATTTGGAGCTTATCCAACTAAACAATGGAGAAAAGCATCTATAGCTCCTATAATCTATAATGGTTTTGATAGCATCTCACCTTCAGTCTTATAAAACCAGCAGAGTAAGCAGTCCTCATTCCTAGAGAAGGAAGACAGCAAAAGTTTAATAAGGTTAACCAAGTTCTGTTAGACTGTTCTACTACCAAGGATGCATCTGTCTATTATTGTTTTAGCCTTACAATCAGTTCACAAACCCATAAGATACAGAAATCAATAGGGACAAGATAAAATGCATCTATATAACTATAGAGCTTACAGTCTCTAGCCATCAGATTTACTTTAGATTCCTTCCCAACTTAGGATGTGATGTTCCTATTTTCTTTCAGGAGCTGGCTTTCCGAGATGATCTTCAGAAGCACAGATTTCTAGCTTTCAATTTTTCATAGAAATTAGGGTTAGGATTCTAACATGTAGATGGAAAGTTGCAAGATGGCTGGGGAAAAAACCCAACAAGGTGTACAACAACAACAACAATAAAAAGTTGGAAGGTACCTTGGAGGTCATCTAGTCCAACCCCCTGCTCAGGCAGGAAACCCTATACCATTTCCAGTGTTGGAGCATTCACAACTTCTGGAGGCAGGTTGTTCCACTTATTAATTGTTCTAACTGTCAGGAAATTTCTCCTTAGTTCTAAGTTGCTTCTCTCTTTGATTAATTTCCATCCATTGCTTCTTGTCCTGCCTTCAGGTGCTTTGGAGAATAGCTTTACTCCCTCTTCTTTGTGGCAGCCCCTGAGATATTGGAACGCTGCTATCATGTCACCCCTTGTCCTTCTCTTCATTAAACTAGACATACCGAATTCCAGCAGCCGTTCCTTATATGTTTTAGCCTCCAGTCCCCTGATCAACTTTGTTGCTCTTCTTTGTACTCTTTCTAGAGTCTCAACATCTTTTTTACATTGTGGTGACCAAAACTGGATGTAGTATTCCAAGTGTGGCCTTACCAAGGCATTGTAAAGTGGTATTAACACTTCACGTGATCTTGATTCTATCTCTCTGTTAATGCAGCCTAGCACTGTGCTGGCTTTTTTGGCAGCTGCAGCACACTGCTGGCTCATATTTAAGTGATTGTCCATTAGGACTCCAAGATCCTTCTCACAATTACTACTATTGAGCAAAGTACCACCTATACCAGGGGTGTCAAACTGCCGGCCTGTGGGCCGGACATGTCATCCGTAAGCCGCGCCCACCCCATTGCCGGCAATGGCAAAACCGTCCCGATACGTTGAGCGATGTCACGTGACATCGCGAATTTGACATGTCTGTCCTATACTATACCTGTGCATTTGGTTTTTCTTGCCTAAATGTAGAACCTTACTTTTTTCACCATTGAATTTCATTTTGTTAGATAGCGCCCAATGTTCAAGTCTGTCAAGATCCTCCTGTATCGTAAGCCTATCTTTTGGAGTGTTAGCTATTCCTGCCAGCTTGGTGTTGTCTGCAAATTTGATGAGTTCCCCATCTATCCCCTCATCCAAATCATTGATGAAGATGTTGAAGAGCACTGGGCCCAGAACAGAGCCCTGGGGCACCCCACTGCACACTTCCCTCCATGTAGATGCAGTTCTATTGAGGATCACATGCTGAGTATGGCTGGCCAGCCAGCTACGAATCCATCTGGTGGTGATGCTGTCTAACCCACATTTTTCTATCTTATCAAGTAGTAGGTTATGGTCTACTTTATCAAAGCCATATTTGGATATGTGCAGCCTGAAATGCCAAAGGAATTACAAGGCCCTGGAATCCAAAATTCTTTGAGAGAAAACAAAAAATAATTTCTGATCCTCTAATAATAGCATTTGGTAGAATGATACTAATAATATTTTAATTAATAAGTTCTCATTTACCTAATAACGAGTCAGAAATTATTGAGTCCTCTTCTCCCCACTCCATATAACTGATGTAATTATCTGATATATTACATCAAATAATTCTACAGTACTTTGTTTTGAGAATTATGACTAAAACCAAAGAAAGCTAAAATTATTAGTTATTTATTAAAAAAAACCCTCAATAACATTGAACTGAAATATTTGATTTGATGTGGGACAGCACTATATTTTTCACACATTTGCTTCATTTCTGGGGTCACTTCGCTTGCTTACGGGTGGGAAAAATACTTCAGGTACAATTCTGAGAAAAATAAAATGAGATTATTTTCTGATACAAAGATTTGCCCAACATGTTTGAATTTTAATTAAGCATGGATATTTCATATTTCACGAACATTGGGTTGGTTTTAACTTCAGGTGATATCCAGAGCTCTGGAAGCTTTTATACTATTGCTCTATTTTTATAATAGCTGAAAGCCTAAATGGGCTGTGTCTAAGTTCATGCATCATGCTAAGCTATACTTCATTTAACTATTTTCTATTGTATAATAAGCTATAAATTGCTATACAATAACTGGCTGCACACATCATTTTAAGACAAAAATGACCAAACCTTATTCTGGTTTAGTTCTTCATCTAGACTGCCTATTATGTATGTAAGCACCATGCTACTGTAAAAATTCTTTCTACCTGCTGTGTATTTTCACCTGGATGGTGATTAGTAAAGAAGGAAAACAAAATCCTGAGTTTCCCAAGGTAGCTGTATCAGTGAACCGAGTAACCGAAAAATGATGTCTCCTGAAGGTAAGGATATTTTATGAATAGCTCAAAACCTAAAAATTAGCCCTTCTGCCTGAGTCTTCTTTGTGAAATGCAGCTAATTTTTCCTATGAACTAAGACACAAAACATGTTTACTCTTCGTCCTCCCTACCCCGATTATATAGTTTGAAGAATCCCAGATTTGTGATGTACCTTAACTTCTATTTTCCATTATGCTGCTTTTCTGAGTCATGTGCAGGAGTTAGCACTGAAACAACATAAAGAGAGAGTTCCACCTAACTCTGGACAAACAAAAGTTAAAGAGGTCTCTGCTGCAATGCAATGCAATGCAATGCAATGCAATGCAATGCAATGCAATGCAATGCAATGCAATGCAATGCAATGCAATGCAATGCAATGCAATCCAATCCAATCCAATCCAATCCAATCCAATCCTGAGCCCTATTAAAAATGAATAGTTAACCAGGCTTATCTTGTATCTGTCAACTGTCCCATTCATTCACCCAGCAAAGAAAGACCTCTGGGCCATTGTTTTGCCAAGAGTATACTTTACTGGAGCTTAAATGGTTACAGAAGTTTAGCAAAGCTGGTTCTGGCATTTTCGAGCACAGACAATGCAATTAACTTTCCCTTTTCCCTGGCCATCCCCCTCCTGTTATCAGCAGATGTCCAATTAGGTGCTGGTATATTATTTGGGTAGCAGGCCTTCAGTTTTGCGGGCTTTTCTGCTTTGCACTCCGATGGGTGATCTTGGCTAACAAGTGCTCCTCATTCCTCAGCTGGCATGCTTAGGTTTCCCTTCCCCGCCATCTCCTCCCTGCATTCCTATCCTCTTCCCTCCCTCGTTGCTAATGTCAGGCTGTCGGCTTTGCAAAGCTTGGCTTGGGGGGATGGCAGCCATGACAGTATATTTTGGTATCTCCCAGAACCACCTTATCAACCATGTAGCAGCATGAATTTTCTCTCTACTCTTATGTCTTGAACTATTTGGGATTTTTCAGAGAAAATAGAAAATAAAGAGGCAAGCTAAACAAAAAAATAGAATAACAGAATAACAGAGTTGGAAGGGACTTTGGAGGTCTTCTAGTCCAACCCCCTGTTCGGGAGAAACCCTATACCATTTCAGATAAACCTTAGTGGAAAATGTCAAAATTCCAGCTTCCCAGACATATACATGGTTTGCCCCAATAGAGAGGTGCTTAAGGACCTCTTAACAATCTCAAATCGATCAACGTTCATGCTAGAATCTTCTCAGGGATGGAATCCACTGTGTAACAGCAGCTTCACATGTATGAAGACCAGCTGTTTGCTAATGACATTTCTTAATAAGTCCTTACTGATGGCATCTCCTGGGCTTGAACTACATGTTTCTCTTGGGAGCTGTGAAGTGTCAGGGGAAAAAATCTCTTTCAAATTGTCCTCTTTCGTGCAGTGAAGAGGAAAGAGAATGGAAGCTAAGCTAGTGCTGATGGGAACCCACTTCATGCAGCCTGAATGTGGTAGCTGATTCCCACAAATGGACCATCTGATTGGTTTGTCATAAAGTGAATTTGCTCTTTTGCACTGCAGTTCAATGCACAGTGAAGATTTCTAGGGTCAAATCCAATGAACTTTCGCTTACTTAAATGAAAGAAATCACCCATTTGATGTGAGAAAGAAACAGACACCACAGTATGCCTTAAACGAGCTCTTATCACTAGCGAGTCACAGCCTAATTGAGAGGTAACTAATTAGGTGGTAACTAATACTGTGGAAGTAAAACAGGAGTGAGGAACAGGAATTAGTAACTAATTTGGTGGTAATTAATAACGTGAAAATAACGTGCAAAGGAGTGAGGAATCCATGCCTTCACTACAAAATAGTTAAAAAGCAAATAGACAGAAGGAAGGAAACTATTATCAGATTGCAAAATTCATCCAAACTCTGGCCATTCATGAAAGAAAACTATGGGGAAATAGTTGTACAAAGAAAGAAATCATGAGATAAGGTCTAGAATTCAGGTCATGTGATGGAAATGTTTAAAGGAATTTTAAATAAAAAAATTATTTTAAACAAACAAACAGCATGCGTTTGTGAGATTTATAGCCTCCTTTTCTCCAGGAGCTCAAGGTGACTTACATAGGGAATCTCCCTTCATTTTCTCCCCACAACGACCTGTGCGATAAGTCAGGCCGAGAGGGAGCAACTGGCGCAAAGTCATCTAGCACATTTCCATAATTGAGGATTTCTCCCATGATAATAGTTAAGTCCATTATCTTAACCACTACACTGGTTCTAAATATAGTGGAAAGGGCGTGCTGATAATTTGTGCATATTTTAAACAATGCCAAAAGAAAAAGGAAATAAAATTGCTCACTGTTCAGCAAAAGAACATATCAGCTAAAGTGTAAGAACATGTGAAATTTCACAAGGGCAGCTCATCTGAGCTGAAGGTCACAAATTTTAGTGACAAACTTTTTTTCTAGTGACTTTGAGCTCTGCCATGAGTACAGCCCCCAGAATGGATAGGAAAGCTATACAGAGTGTAAAGACTATCTTTGGCCCGATATATATACATTTGTCAAATATGTCTGCATAAATATACATTATAAAGTTTCCAGAAGAGATGTACATTACTCAAGCAATAAGTAAAATGCCACAAAACCAAAATTTGCCAGGGCTACCTGGTGCGCTTTCCACTGAGATTTTAAAAATAAATCTAGTGGTTAAGGCAGCAAGCTAGAAATTAAGAGACTGTGAGTTCTAGACCCACCTGAGGCATGAAGGCAACTGGCTGACCTTGGACCAGTCCCTCTCTCTCAGCTCTGGGAAATAGTCAAGGGCAAGCCTTGCCAAGAAAACTACAGGGATTAGCTCAGGCAATAGCCAGGAATAAAAAAACTGGCTTGAATGCACACACACAAAAAAGGTGGGGGGAGGAATAATGGTGCAACCCAAAATCTATATTTGGAGCCTCCTATCTATTGTTGATTGTAGACAATTTCCCCAAGTTTGCATATCTGTAAGTGGAATGCAAATATTACTGTACCTTTTTGTCTTTGTGATACTTTGAACACTGACTGCATCAAGAACTTTTACATGAAGAACTTTTACTGTTAGAGAGGTAGTCTTCTAATGTTATTTGTTATCCAGTTTCATCCCATCCCATATCTTCTTTAGAAACATCATCTTGCACTTTTGTTTCTACTTCTACTACCCTGTTTCTAGCCGGGTGTATAGTGCAGTGATATGGTACTACAGGATGTGTGTCAGTCAGATCTCTTGCATCATTGGAGGATGGAAGGACTTTCCTGTTATTTGGCTTTTCCTGTTGGGTTTTGATTACAGTGTGATTATGATCATGATACATTATGCAAAGTACGAGTATTCGACACTTTCCCCTGGTAATATAGCCTGTATCTATTCATCACAGAAAACAAAGAGATTGACAAAAGTTATAATGACTAGAAATAGTCATTTCTAGATAACTAGTTTCTTTTTTTTCTTTTCTTATTTTTAGAAATAAAAAAAATAGAGTAAACACATTATCTTTTAAAAGGCTTGATGACTTATTTCTCCCCTTACAGTCTGCTTACATGGACAGACCAACTTACCTTGAGGACACAACCACTGGATGGACACCTTCAGGAACATTAAAAAAATAAAAAAATAAAAACTGTACATACGCTTCTCAACCACAACAAATGCCTACCCAATGTATTGGTTAAGACTGGGCATAACTCTTAAGTGCTGCAAGTATGTCCAGTATGTATTTACTGAAAATTGGTTTTCAGCTAAACAATAGACAGATGCCTTAAAGCATTATGCAAGTCCAGGTGCAATTGAAATCAATGAAATATGAACGATAGCCATGGGATGTGCTTGCTGCAATCTTTCCTGAAAATAACAATTTGCCATTGTCACCTTTGGTTCTGGATTTCTCCGTTTATTTATTCCCTTGAAGGTAGAAAGTCAGTTGAAATTGCAGCCAAGGGCACCAGTTCCTATCTTTTCAAAGGAATACAGTAGAGAGGCATTCTGCTATTCTATTATTTATATATTCTATTATTTATAACATTATTTTATGACTCAGGAAGGATTCCTAAGGACACTTAAAATAAATAACACAATACATTCCCACATGTTAAAGAACAACAATCAATGTATTTATACTATATTTCTTAACTGCAGTACACTGTCTAAAACTGTATTGGAAGAAAAATAAACAATGAAAACCGTAATAATTCATTATTACCCTACTTCATTATTTCAAGATTATGTAATCATTACTCCATATTAATTCAGTCTCAATATTTGGGATATCAGTCCTAATAACACTTTATTTTTGTGCAATAGAATAATCATAATAAGAATCACCTCTGTGAATAAAAATGACTACATTGCAACTAAGAAATATTTCTGCCAAGCATCACTATCCCCCAAAAGGTGAAAGTGCCCCTTTACATTTACTTTTTCCCATCAAGATGTAAGGAGTTGAAAGGCTGATATTTTATTCTGTTTAGATTTTAGGATACTTTATTTTAAAGACTAAAAAGACACTTTGTCTATATTGGAAAGGTTATTGATTTAGATTTCTTATTGTGTACTATTACGGCTTCCTTTGCCTTGACAGAGCCAATTGGAATGGATGTAGCAGAAAGACAAAGTCAATGACGCATCATTTCTACCTGCATGCAGAATGGGGTTAAGTATTCTCATGAGATGGGCTTTTCTTAAACCCAGATAAAGATGATAATGTTCACCTCATGGTAATTTTTCCAAGCTATAGTCCATTCAAATGTTGAGAACCACAATTACATCAGGTTTAAACTGTGATCTATTAAATTTCCTTTGTACAGTAAGATGTTTCCTTCCCCAGTCAGATAACCTCTACCTATGTTGAAATATCAACTCCCAGAATTCTCAGCCAGCGTGCCCCGCCATGAGAAAAGTGGGAGTTGCAGCTTTAGTACATTGGATTGCAATATAATCAGCAGTAACCTCTTCATCAATTTGCACATGGATTATAGATAAAGAGCAGGGTGGAGAAGAGGAGTGGGTGTTCAACTTCTACAATCAAGATGAAGATGGGAATAAATTCCCTCAGTTTTGCCTGTGCGATAGCAATAGCACTTATATATCACTTCACAGTGCTTTTCAGTCCTCTCTAAGTGGTTTACAGAGTCAGCCTATTGCTGGCTCCTCATTTTACTGACCTCGGAAGGATGGAGTCAACCTTAAGCTGGATCAGGATCAAACTCCTGGCTATAGGCAGAGTTAGCCTGCAATACTGCACTCTAACCACTGTGTCATCCTGTTTTGACCATTACTACAGGTAGTCCTTGACTTACAACCATTCGTTTAGTGACTGTTTGAAATTACAATGGCACTGAAAGGTTGACTTGTGCCGGTTTTCACACTTATGATCCTTGCCGCATCCCCATGGTCACATGATCAAAATTTGGATGCTTGGCACCTGGTTCATATTTATGATGGTCGCAGTGTCCCAGTATTATATGATCACTTTTTGTGACCTTCTGACAAGCAAAGTCAAGGGGGAAGCCAGATTCACTGAACAACTGTGTTACTAGCTTAACAACTGCGGTGACTCACTTAACAACTGAGGCAAGAAGGGGTGTAAAATGGGGCAAAACTCAACAACTGTCTTGCTTAGCAACAGAAATGTTGGGCTGTATTGTGATCATAAGTCGAGAACTATCTGTAGGTCCAGAAGCTTCTAGTGGAGTTATTGGGGGCTTCCAACTTAGATATTTTATCCCGCCAGGGAGCTTTTCTCTGGAGACTGAGCAGCATTGCCACAGCACCAAACAGCCTCTTGGCTGACCTTCATTCACTCACAATGGTGCCACATGTGAACAGATGAAGTTGTATGTGAACTTCAAATGTGCGACTGTGAGCAAAACAGTACCGCCAGGCCTTCCATTACTAACATGACATTCATTTATCAAGTGTTCCCTATAGTCCATTTACTTGAGCATTAGGAAGTTATGACTATCAATAATTAAAAGCTATTGTTCAAAATAAATGAACAGCGACATTTTTGAGGTCAGATTCCTACTTTCTCAACAGTACGTGCAATTTTCCTTGATATGCCATGTTTAGCTCTAATCAGATATGTTTGTACTTTGCTCCACATTTCTCCTTTGGGAAAACTTCAAATATTGGAGATTAATGTGATTTTATCATTAACAAATCTTAAAGGTTTGCTGCCTTTAAGCCTATACCATATTAATTGAATAAAAGCAATAATCTTATGTCACTTTTGAGTAGATCAAACCTATTATTTTACTATATCATGTTCATCTTTATTAACTAGGCTGCTCAATTTTAGCATATTTATGCATGGTAAAGATGAAAAAAATCATATACAGGTAGTCCTCACTTACAACAGTCCATTTAGTGACCGTTCAAAGTTCCAAAGGCATTGAAAAAAGTGACCTATGACCGTTTTTCACACTTAGGACCGTTGTGGTGTTCAGAATTCGGACTGCGGTGATTCATTTAACAACTGGGACAAGAAAATGGGACAAAATTCATTTAACAAATGTCTCGCTTAGCAACAGAAATTTTGGGCTCAATTGTGGTGGTAAGTCGAGGACTACCTGTACTAGAATATATTCATATTATTTTCTCCTCATTAGAATGATGTATCTGATGCCTCTTCCTCCTATTATCTCTGACATTCTCTTACATTCTATTCTTTCCCCTCTTAAAAACATTTGCTATGGCACTCCCAATATATTCCTTTTGTCTACAACTGCATTGTTTTCTGCAGTCTCTCTCAAACAAGACCAGCTTCTGCTGAGCCCACTGTTCTCTCCTGGCGACGTCCTTAATCACAGTAAGTGATTCTATGATTTGCCTTTCTTCCATATACTCAGAGACTCCTCTGAGGAAAATTAGGTAATACATGCTGGAGAAAAGTGGGAAATCATAGGAAGGACAAAGGAGCTCATATTGTAGAGTTTAAGAGAAGGAGGAAGAGGAGCCATCAGAATGTCCTCCAGATGTTGAGATTACAAAATAAAAGTCAAAAGGAACAAAAGGGTCACTTATTTTTCCTTTGCACATTGGAGAGGTGGCTACTTTTCATTTTTGCTCCATTCTTATCCAGAAGCAACCTGCCCAGATATGTCTATTGGCAATCTTTGGGTTAGCAAGGCAACAAGAATGATGTGTATGTAATGTTAAAACAGATGCCCATTGTTTTCTGATTTGGTTCTCAGTGTTCTCAACATAATAGGTGCAAAAGTATCTAAGCCTGAATAGGAGATGCTTCATGACTTTAAGGGTGGAAGCCTTCTAAAAGCAAAGTCTCTATTTGCAGCAAGTTCTTTATTTACATAAGACAAGTGTGGTCTGAGAGACTGATCTTGCACTTTGGGTGTGAAAGCTTTCGGTTTCTAGATTTCCCTGGGGAAGAGAGGTCAGATCTTAGACAGTGTCTATCTCCCAGTAAGAGAACAGCTGATTCATATGCATATGGTCCTATATTCAGGATCTTATGTCTCCAATTAAAGGGCTTTTTCAAGGTAGCTCCTGAATAGCCAGTTAGCTTATGGATTATTTGGGATCTCTGAATGAAGCCCTTTTTTCTCTCTCTCAAGTGAACTAGAAAAATAACGAATTACGCAATTGCACTTATTAACCAAAATATGTAAAGAGCTTGGAAAGAAGTGACAATTTCTGCTGGGTTTGAAGCAACTTCCTCTGACTGATAAGGAAAGATACCAGGCTCGAAGCCAGGAGATGGTGAGTTCTAGTCCCAATTTAGGCATGAAAACAACTGGCTGACTTTGAGCCAGTCACCCTCTCAGCTAAACAATTTGCAAGGTTGTTGTTGGGAAGAAAATAGAAGGAGGAAGAAGTATTGTGTATGTTTTGCCACTTTGAGTTATTTATAAAAATAATAAAGGTGGGATAAAAACAATGAACTTAAAAAAAAAGTATTATATTGTACTTGTGGGTATCCACATATAGAGTACATAGTAGAATATATGTCTTGTAAGACCCATTCAAAGGAAAGGAAGTGATTGGCCACAGCTTTCCTGGAAGAGAAGGGTGAGAGGATACAGCAGCAGGAGGAATTATCCAATTGGAAGATGTGGTGGCTTGCAAGCTGTTGCCAAAGTGTTTACATCTAGGCAGGATTTTCTTAAAATGGCATATTGCGGAGCTGGTATGAGCACAGGACCAGAACAGTTTAAACAGTAAGTGTAGATATGCTCAATGGTGGAACCCTACAGCAGTGATTTTTTTTTTTAAAAAAGAACAAAAGTATGATAAAATCATAATGCCTTTTAAAAAAAATCCCCGAATAAGAAATATCTTCAAAGGAAGCCAGCAATAATTAGAAATGTATATTATTAGCATATTGTCTGGGAAACCTTAAATTTCAACCCGTATTTTTTAAAAAAAATAAAATTCTTTTCTCATTCCCATCTCCTTCCATTGTCTCTTATCTCCTGTAGGCTTATGCAAGGAAGGAAAGGGGAAACCCCACAACATTAACATATAATTCTGACAAAATGCTTCTGTTTTTTTTTTAACACTGTACCTTTTTGGAAAAGCCAATTACTGTTATTGGGAAACACCCTTACAAGTATTATTTTTTTTTTTAAATTCTTAATAATCTTGTGGGAAATACAATCAAATTTGCAGAACATGCTCACCACAAATATGATTAAGAATGGGTTCATTACAAATGACTTTTCTCACAAATTGCCATAATCTCAACCCAGCATATCTTAAATATATTAAACTAAAATCAGCCTCAACACAGAAATAAAAGAATCAGTTTGTTCTCATTTTCAGAGGGAATATTGAAAAAAAAAGTGATCTTGAGTTGGAAAAATTCTATTGAAAATCATGGCAAGTACTTAGAGAACTGTTTAACAATAATTTGTATAGCAGATAGGTATTGTAATGTCTATTCGTAGTAATCTCATAATATTATGAAAAACCAATTTGGTGTAGTGGTTGAAGCATCAGGCTTGAAACTTGAAGATCCTGAGTTCTAGTCCTACCCTTAGACATGAAGCCAGCTAGCTGATCTCTCTCTTTCAGCCCTAGGAAGGGGGCAGTGTGACAAACACTTCTGAAATCTTGCTAAGAAAACTGCAGGGACTTGTCCAGGCAGTTATTAGGTATCAACATTGACTCGAAAGTACAGTGAGATACCTATATTTTTAGTTCAACAATGAAATAAAAATTAAGAACCAAACTGCTCTATAGCTTTGATCTTCCAATATCAAACAAAATTTTGTTAATCCGGAACAAGAATACTGTAAAGAAAATAAAAATTGACAGTGGAAGCAACTCTCCATAAAGAAGAGCAAAGGAGCAAGTCTGGTATTCATGAAACAAGAGAGCAGAAGATAACTCTTCACCACTGGAGCTCAGAAGTAGCTTTGATGCCTTCATAGAAGAAACAGTTTTTGAGAGTTCAGAAAGAAGAAAATACTGTGAAATAGGAGATAGGACAGTAAGATTCCTGGGGGGGGGCAGGGTAGAGGAGATACAATTGTATCCTACAAGAAGACAAAGAGAAGGTTTATAGTAGTGACTCGCTAATAAAAGGAAATGAATCAAATATATGTTGACAAGACCCATTGGATGAAGGAATGTGCTATTTCTCAGAAGGAAGGATTAGGAATATGATTAAATAATTTCCAAGAATTACCAAATCCACTGATAAATTCTCCTTTTCTGTGTTTTGTGTTGGGGTTAAAAAAGAATGGCTACAGCTATATCACTATAGATTTTTGAAGTTCTAGGAAGGAAATTCAAGATCAGGTGATCTTTCCGTGGAAAAGGACTAGAAAGGGTTGAAAAAGAATATTGCAAGTAAATGACTATGCAAATCTTGTTAACACAAGAGATTTACTTACTGACGGTAACAATCTGAGTGATCTAGATAGGACTTTTGGATGAGATGAGTTGCACCACATAGGATTGGTGAAAATGTACATATCTGAAGCATGGTGAGATTTTGACTAATGTGATTTAAACTTGAATTTTGTAGGAGTTAAAGATGAAAATTCTGAAGTTAAAAACCTTGAGCAAAAATATAAGAAGAGGGAATTTTGCTATAATGATGACTTTTAAGCCTTTTAAAAATCATTGAAAAAGAACATTGGCTCCTAAAATTCATCACTCTTTTGCCCATACTCTAACACTTAGAATATGGGAAATGAATAAAATAAATCTGGACCCTTAGCACAAGAGGCCATATATGATTGCACATGCATAATGTGAGAAGCTTTTAATTAGAATACAGCTGTTGAATATATTCAAAAACTAGAAAAACAACAGAAAGAAAAGTTGCGTAGCTTGCATACTTGGTAATAATATACGTGAAAACATTTTTTGAATACTAGTGGACTGAATTTGAGTCAGCAGGGTGGTACAGCTGCAATAAAGGCAAATGTAGTCCATTTTCAAATCATGAAAAGTAAATGCTTCATTTGATTCTGCTGCAGTCAGAACCCATCTTAAGTTCTAGGTCTAGTTCAGGGGCATCACAATTTAGGATGAAGTCAGAGAAGCTAGCTGTGAGGATGATTAATGTACTGGAAACAAAATGCTACGAAGAGAGATTGAAAAGGTGAGCATTTTACCTCTGGGTAAAAATGATAGATATATGAACTAAAGAGCGTCACACAAAAGGTCAAAACTGTTCTCTGTTTCCTCAGAATGTAACAAAGTGAACTGATTTGCCAGAAAGCAAATTCCAATAGAATGTTAGGGGAAAATATACCTAGCCTAAACAGATGCATAGCAGACCCATTTACCCAGAGAGGTGCAGATTCTCCTTCCCTGGAGATGGAGATAATCTTCTATAAGAGATGCTTCAACTGAATCCCTGCAATTGGATGGCCTAAATAGCCCTCCTCAACTCCATGAACACAATAATACAGGTAGTCCTCAACTTATGACCACAACTGAGCCCAAACTTTATGTTGCTAAGTGAGAAATTTGTTAAGTGAGTTTTGCCCCATTTTACAACTTTTGTGACCATATTTCTTAAGTGAATCACTGCAGTTAGATAAGATAAGATAACCTTTATTGTCATTTTTTTACTGTGGGCACAATGGCACACATCAAAAATGAAATTTAGTTGCCCGCTCTCAAAGTGAACACATACATGACACACACCTAAACATCCTATATACAACATATGTATAGACCCACACCCCTACATATACATAACAAATATTAAACACTGTCCATCTTGAATATATAACGGAAGGAAGAAGCTTGAGAGTTCACAAGGTTAATGCTGTATGGAATGAAACTATGGCTGAATCTGGATGTTCTGCTACGGATACCACGAAGCCTCCTCCCAAAAGGTAACAAGGAAAACAGGTCGTGAAGAGGATGTGTAGTGTCCCAGATAATCTTACGGACCCTGCTCAAGCAGCGTTTCTGTGCTATATCTTGGATGGGAGGGAGGGAACTGCCAATGATCTTTTCGGCCATCTTCACCACTCTCTGCACCGCCTTCCTGTCTGAAGCAGTGATGCTTCCAAACCAGACTGTGATGCTGTATGACAGGATGCTCTCGATCGTCCTCCTGTAGAAAGTGGTAAGGATAGGGGAAGGAAAATGTGCTTTTCTCATGCGATGCAGAAAATGCAGGCGCTGCTGTGCCCACTTCACCAGTGTCTCACTGTTGAGCGACCAAGCCAGCCTACTCGTTAACTGCACACCCAGGAATTTGAGCCCCACACCCAGTTGTTAAATTAGTAACCCGGTTGTTAAGGGAATCTGGTTTTCCCATTGACTTAACTTGTCGGAAGTTTGCAAAAGGTGATCCCATGAGCCAGAGACACTGCAACCGTCATAAATGTGAGTTAGCTGTCAAGCATCCAAATGTGAATCAAGTGACCATGGGGATGCTGCAATGGTCATAAGTCTGAAAAATGGTCATAAGTCATTTTTTTCAGTGCCGTTGTAACTTTGAACGGTCACTAAGTGAACTGTGATATCCTAGGGCAACGCTCCCCCCCAACCTTTTCGGCACCAGAGACCAGTTCTGTGGAGAGAGATTTTTCCACGGACTGGAGAGGGCATGGTTTCATGTGCTGCCTGCATCCCGCGGATGGGGCTTTGCTTGTTTGTGTGGAAGAGTTTCTGGCATGCTGCAGACTGATGCTGGTCCACGGACCGGAGTTTCAGGACCCTTGTCCCAGGGAGCTCAGGAAATGGCACAGTTTGTTTGGGTGGGGCTTATTGGGAAGTGAAATTTCAGTTATTGATTTTTTACTTTTTGTAAATTGATATGCAATATGCTTTTGCTTGCCGTTTTCTTTAGACATTGATTTTTTAAAAAAACGAAAAGTACTAGGACTGTGCAAAGCATTGAAGGAGAGTCCAAATGAATAAATTTTTAGTCAAATCAGCCCCTCTAAACCAGGGGTAGGCAACCTTGGCTCTTTTATGACTCGTGGACTTCAACTCCCAGAATTCCTGAGCCAGCCATGCTGGCTCAGGAATTCTGGGAGTTGAAGTCCATGAGTCATAAAAGAGCCAAGGTTGCCTATCCCTGCTCTAAACCAAACTGTGAACTGAAGCACAGTCCTGCTTCAAAGAGGGAAACTGAATCAGGTATCTTTGAAGTGCCTCATGCTTATTTGTGACTTTTCTGCAGCTTCTGGTTTTGTGAAAGACAATGTGATCTTTCACATGTGATCTTTCATTCCCATATAGGGGGATAGCGGAGGAGAGTTGAATAGAGAGACGGTTCCCTGACACTAAAACGAATAGTCAGCAGATGTCAGTTTTAACATCTCATTGAACTTGACTACCATCAGGGCGGGGAAGGTTGTGTGTTGACACTTAAAAACAACTTTCTTCGTCCCAAAACAAAGCAAGCAATACTATTTCTTTAACAATCAAACACCAACCATAATACTGTGATTGTAGAAAAAGGACACTGTTCTCGCAACAAGCCATCCCATCACACAGCTACGGCTGCCACTGTTTGCACAGGAAGCAACTGACACACTGGCAAGACAGAACAGCCATCTTCTCAGCCAAATAAATAATCTACCCAAAACCAAGCATCAAATACTTGCAAAACAACATCCTTCCACAGGACCATCCAAACAAGCACAAAGGAGACACGCCAAAAAGATATATAATCCTTGCCAGCCAATAAAACTCCTGTATTGATGATGTTTAGGCCAATTAACCCCGGAGAAGGCCAAATCAATAGCAATAGAGAGAATCAGGGACATTGATCATCAATATGACATCTCCAGTGCCCCTGAATTCTATCTCCAAATGTTAGATAGCTGCAAGCCCTCTACTGCGGGGTATCCATGCAATCTCACCTTCAGCAAATATAGATGAGCTTTTTCTAAAGCCCGATCTGATGTCCTCCCATTTAGCTTTACTTGCAGAAAGATTTCAAGGGACTCCTTATTTGTTTAGACTTTGCCCTTCTGGATCCAGAGAGGTAGAAACTCTTATTCAAGTCCAAATATGGTGTCTTATTCATTCCCAAGATGTGCTCTGATCTTCCCAATCATTTCCAAATATGAGGGCAAAAACAATAAGTCTTATGTTTATTATTTTAAAGAGATGCTAACCCTATGCTCACATATCAGACGGCCAAGCATCTTCACCAAGTTATACAACTGCCCAAAGCTTTGATATGTCGCTTCATTGTTTTGTTCTATTTTTCCCTTTCTCAGTTAATGGATTGTTACATCAAATTATTCCTTTTTTTTTTTTACTGTAAAGGCTGGTCGAAGACCATAATAAAGATATTTGATTTGATATTCCGTGGTAGGTTTTTAAATGTCTGCAACCCACCACTAATTTTAAAGTTTGTATGAATGGGGCAGGTTATTATCTTTTGGTGAAAAGTGAAAGGGGGTCAAGTTAACACAACTGCTGGCCTAAATGTTTTCTACTCTTAAAAATAAGGATAGGCAAAATGGCAACTGACACTTATTCAGTCTCTTTCTCTGTGACCTGTTCCATCTCTGTAGCACTGTATTTCACTGTGTACGTTCACTTCTGTTACATCTAAAAATTAACTAAATAAAGCATTGCTAGAAAGCCCCAATTCCAACATCACCAAGTCCTGTTAAAGATGAGAAGTTTATCTTAGGGATCAGCAACCAATGCTAAATCTCCTGGCACCCCACAAAACCAGGTGATCAGAGCAGCAAGGCTTACCACCCCCAGGGATAAATTGATAGGGCATTGTTCAAGGCCTTGCCAAGTCTGGGACTTCAGAAAAGCAAGTAGAGAGCAGCTTATTTTTAAAAACTTGAAAGCTATTTCTAAATTGAAGTAAGGCAGTTTCTGCATATTAGTTCAGCACAACCTGCTTAAACACTGCTTAGGCTGCCTTTTCTCATCTCTTTGGTATCTCCCTTAAAGGAGAAAAATCTCAAAAATATATTGCAGTGAAAGAAAAGTGGCAAAAGTGTACTGATCCTCACCCACTGTAACCTATTAAATCCTTTCTGAACTGAATCTTTAACTACTTCTTGCACTGAGATACGAAGCTACATAGTATGGCTATGCAAACCATTGGAAGGCTTTGCAAACCAACAGCTAAAGTGCTGCTCCAACTTACCCACTCAAAATGTTGATCATTACACCTCTCAAGGGCATGGTATAGCTGTTTTGGGCATCTTCCCATGACATTAGAACATGAGTGAGTATGCCTAGAAGATATTATATTGCCAGTAGGATTACTGGTGAGCAATTTCTAATCCCCATTCCAACCAAAGAGTCCATGCTTTTTCAAATGGCACCCATGCTACTTGAGAGAGCTTCACTTACTTGGCAAAACACTACTTCAGCTGTTTTACTGAGCCCTAGTAGGGCAAAGCTTAGAGTTATACGGTCACTTTGAGGTTGGGTTATTCTTAATACTGCTCCAAATTGTGAGTATTCTTAATTAGATTGTGTGAAATGTTGGTTATTGTGAATTATATGAATACAAATCTGCATCTTTCTTAACTGTATAAGTACTGTGTGGGATTTCTAACCTTAGTACTAGTAAATACTAAATCAAGTATTTGAAAGGTTTGACACGTGTTTTGGGGGGGCCTTGAAAACTATTGTTGCACATTTTTTCAGTTGAGTAATGTTAAAGTAATTTGGACTATCCAATTTATAGTGCTTTGGGATTCTGCTCTGGAAGTTGGATAAGATATTTTGAACCTTGTATGATCAGTGAGCTACTTATGAATAGCCATTTATCATATAAAGGCTGCCATGGGGGTTGGGTATTTTTAATGGGTTTTATTATAGGATGGATTTTTAAAAAAATTTCTAAGCCAGAGTTACCGATGTATAAGTTGAATGGATATATAAATTTGTAAATAAATAAATATTATTTGCAAAGCATTGAATGGTTTTAATTCAGGTTGTTTAATTTATTTCGGTGTAAAAGGAAGGTACTCAAGAATGAATGGAAATCATCTGATTTGCATACATTATGTACACTTAAAATGAAGATGGAGATTTTACATCTTTAACATAACAGAGAAAAGGCAATAAACATCAGTGAGAATATTATAGAAAGAATCCAATGCATATAAATCAAACCATAGGGACTTAAGAAGGAAGAAGGGGCTCCTATATTCCCTAAAGTTTGGCCTCTTTTACAAAATAGTTTCAAGAGGTACTTCTGTGCATGATACAGTGTTAGCATTAAGTCATACTAAAAGAACATCTTGCTTTTAAATAGGAATGAAAAGAGAGACAGTTTGAAAGCCAAGTTCTCAGCCACTCCAAATCATGCAACCTATTTCTAGGCATTTGAGACTCAGTTCTAATTTCAGTGATGAATAACTACTGGCAACTCCTATCCTAAAGGGGAAACAATTCATTATAATTTCGACTCATAATTAAATTGTTTCTGAAACGGTCATGTTAATGGATCTTAATCCAAGGCAGTGGATTTTATATAACTATAGAAATACATCATTGGAGTTATTAGTGACTTTGCTGACTGCCATGACACTTCCCACCCACCCCAAACCCCACAACAATTACTGCATATGTTCATTCAGTCTCTGATAAAGTATTGGCATGGCGAAATAATTTTGAACATAATGTACAACAAAACAAGGGTATCAGTATGGTATACTTTGGTCAGTATGAGGTTTGGCTTAATCTGTTATATTGTATGTATACACATATCTGTCTAGAGACTATTAACTTCATCTACAACATCTGTTAACATTACTAATAGTTTCTCACTATGTTAACCCATTTAATAGTCTTGAAAATATGAAAACCTTGCAAATATTTTGAAATATCTCAAAACTTTCAGAAGCAGCCCAAAAGATAAAATTAATATCTAGTCATTATAGCCTGTTTTGAACTACATTTCACCTCAATGCCCATTAAGCTTACTTATGAGCTGAAAACTTCGTTTTCAAATAATATGAAGAATTGATAGTTTTAGTGTTAGTTAGATGAAATGTGCTGAATCAAGCAGAAATCTAGCTTAGGTAACATAACTATCAGTTAAAATATAGCTAAGATACCATTTACAGACCTTGCTCAATCAGTTATTGCACTATATGTCATATTATTCCTAATCACATATAATCCCACATGGAGGTAGATAGTAGCAGAGGAACATCAATATTTACCATAAACCTGGTATTGTTTCCTAAACCTAGTTTGTGGTAAAATCACATAGTTATGGCAGCTGTGATTTCCAGGTGTGTAAATCAGATGCCCAGATGCCTGTTTACTAAGGATGACAATGTTAGGTATGACAGAAGAGTATTTATATTTCTTTATATTTCTAAGGCTATAATGAGCTACAGATTGCATGTATTCTGTTGTAGAAAAGATTTCAAAGTGGAAGTTGCAAAATTGACTCCAGTGAGGATTGATTTGTGTGATGGAACTGAGACTATTTGGATACACCATCTATTGTAGCCCCGCAGGCAGGTTCATCAGACAGTTTGATTTTGACCATGTTTTTATGTCTCTGTCTTAAATATAAATAGACAGTTTTTAATGACACAAAGTGATATTGAAAGAGGCTGAACCATGTGGCAAGATAATAAAATATGACTCAACACCCAGAATAGATGCTGTCTATAGTTTACACGCCCTTCATATTACATATTTATGAATACCACATATTTGTAATAAAAATTCCTGCCATTTCCATTATGATTAGCATTTGATATAATGAAGACTTTATATGAAACTTCCAATTTTCAGGGTGCTTCAATTCATTTCTTATATTATTGGCTCAAAATAACTATGTGATGTCTTATTGAATTGATATAATTAGAAATGTACTAACCTGAATATGAGACAGTAAATGTTAAGGGAAAAAGAGAAGAAATATTTAATGTGGTAACCTGAGATTTGCACTAAGATTTTGTTATTGAACTATTGTAACCCAGTCACCACGTTGCTTTTAAAATATTCAAATGTAAAATTGGCAAATTAATAAAATATTATAAAAAAAATAACTATGTGATGTAAGTTCATGAGATCTTTCCTTTTCTGCTAGAGACTTGAGGTGCAGCAGAGTGAATCAAGAAACCTACTGGGCCTAGAGGTGAAGTGGACTTTCAATCCACTTCCCAAGTTATACACTTTGCCTCAGGTAACATTGACCAGTTTCCTTGTATTATTTTTTTTGACGTAATACAATCTTCTAGAAAGTCCCATTGTTAATTTCTTTAGAAACCTCCACCATAGAATTAAACAGCAGTGCAAATTCTTCTATTTGATAATGATACTAGAATCATTTCAGAGCTGCTTAACATATTTGGCCACATAAGAACATCTGGGAGTTACTTTTGGCATTCTCCACAGCAAAACTAAAAGCTTATACAATTGTGCATTCGATACTAATGGAAAGATCAAAGCAATAGTACAGCAGAAAATCGCAAGCCACTTAGGCATTTACAGTTATTTCGAGGTCAAGGAGCTGTCCATTTCAGCACCACATGCCTGAAACGCGCTCCAGAGACCATGGGCACCAGGCGCCAAGAAAATTACAGCCGAGCAAGTTACAAGCAAAGCAGAACCGGAAATAAAGCTGTTATA